>BTHU01000010.1:96829624-97562124 GCA_036184795.1 Tokudaia tokunoshimensis
TTCCATGTAGTCTGAGCATATGGGTCATTCAAATGGCCCCACTCTCTGCTGTTGTTTAATTTAGACCAGGTAGGCTTAGCTAAGAGTTTCTGAAAGACAGGCAAAAGCAAGTGTGGTTGTGTGTAGACCAACTGCTTACTTATCCATACACATCGTAATGTTTCATATTCTGAATGAGATTCTAAACTTGCATAGCAGAAGTCATAAGGTAGAGTCGCTGGATCTGGGGTTGACGTATGCTTGGGAAATTGTACGTCTATGACCAGCTAGAGTGGCACTGGGCATCTCACCCTGCTGTTATGTGACCTTCCAGGAGTACATCTCTTATTCTGAATTCCCAGTAAGGGTAAAATTATGAGTGATGGAGGCAAGATCATCATGTGCTTCTTAGTATGTTTCCTTTCCAACTCCCACAACACTCCACTACCAAATCACTGGATTATGCTGGGCTGGCCTGGGGGGGGGGCTTCCTCAGGTGGAATCAGCATGTGACTGTTGTAGTTGTTTGCATGGTGGCCCCTTCTATCCCTGCCTCCTGCTACCCACCTCTGCCTCTCTCCCCCGTCTCTCCTCTCATCTGCCTGGCTTTCTCTTTTTTTCCCTCTTTTCTCCTGTTCTGTGACTTCTGGAGTCCCTCTCCTTGCCCCCTCTCTGTCTCTCCAGCTGTCCCTCCTGGTCTGCTTCACTTCTCTCTTGGTTCTACACCTCCCATCTGCCTCTTCTCCATTGCTTCCTTCTTTCTTCTATCTCTAGCTCTTCAAATATCCTCCTGTCTCTCTTCTGTTCTGTATCTAGCCATCCTTCTCTTCCCCCTTCTGTCTATCCCCTGCCCTTCTTCCCGCTCTCTGGCTTCATCTTTCCTCTTCTCACCCTTTTTTTCTCCCCTTCTTGTCCCACTCCATCTCTCCTGAAATTCTTTCCTCTCTGTATTCCTCCATCACCCCCCTCCTATGCCCTCCCTGTCACTCATTTCTCCTTGCAGCTGAAGCTCTTAAGTGAATCTTTCACTTGGGGTTTGTGTGCTTAGCCTGTCTCAGCACACAGCTCTGGGCGCTATTACTGAGTTCTGTCCTCTGTGGATAAAGGTTGCCATTGGGCCTGAATTTTAAGTTTCAGACTCTAATACACTGGTGGGAGATTTGCAGCAACAAGCAGGTCCCCTCTGCAACCCTAAATGCTTCCAGGCACAGTATTTATTGATAAGCAGCCTTATTTCACCCTGTGAAGTTGCTGATGTGCAGGTGATGTGGGAGGCGGTATTACCTACAGCTGGGCTCCTTCTCACAGGGAGAGGTGGGCAAGTCTCCCTGTCCGCATGTGTGGAGGTTACTCCAGAGAGCTTGGGGATCATTTTCTCAGTCTTGTTTGCAGAGATATAGAAAGGAGGATTATGATCCTCGGCCCCGATAAGTTCCCCTGGGTCAAATGCTAATCCAGCAGGACGTGAATGTAACACAGCCATTTCCTCTAACATTTCTGTGTACTTCTCATAGAGGGCAGAGTTGTCAGAAAAAAAGGCAGAGGTGATCCGCATCTAAAAGTCTTCTCCCACGGAGGACTCAGAGCCCGGATCTTCATTCATTCAGTAGGAGAAGATGCTATTTGCCATAAAGCTCCATTCAGCAACTTATATCTGTGCTTCTGTTCTTGATGCCACAAAAATCCTGTCTGTGGGACTGGGGAGGTACCTTGGCCAGAAAGGTGTTTGTCTTAATTGCCTGGAACCACGGGGTTGATCCCTCACATTGCATAAGCCAGAGTTGGTGGCGCGGTCCTCTATTCCCAGCCCTGGGAGATGAAGGCAGAATGATCAATTCAAGGTCATCCGTGACTGCTGGAGAGTTTCAAGGCCACCCTAGGATATATGAGACCCTGTCACAAAGCAAAGCAAAACAAAACAAAAGAAAGAAACCCCATCTTTGGGTCTAGTCATGCCCACCTTGTCCCTCTCCTAACAGGGGCTGTTGTCCTTGGTTTTGATATCCATGCTCATGATATCATGCAGAGGGATGGAGATTACCATGTTGTATGGAACGCAATATCTTGGCTTTATCCTTAGAAACTTAGAGGGTTTTTTCTTGAGGTGCCTTAATTTGCAGATCTGGAATATGGCCATAAAAGTAGTTCCTACCTAACAAGTTCGTCTTGACTTCAGAATCAGTTTCCAGGATGTGGAACATACTGCTCGGTACTCATGCTGGAACAGCGTACGGTGATGTCCAAAGAGAGTGATCGTGTGTGTGTGTGTGTGTGTATGTGTGTGTGTGTGTGTGAGAGAAAGAGAGAGAGAGAGAGAGAGAGAGAGAGAGAGAGAGAGAGAGAGAGAGAGAGAGAGAGAGACATCATGATGAGAACACAGGTAGAATCCTATGACTCTGTTGCCATGTTGTGACTTGAATGCTCAGCCCTCAGCGTAGCAGGTCTGTGCCCTCTGGTGGTGTCTCAATGCACACTGAACCTTAACTCCATCTGCAGAATGGCAGTCATAATAGGGATTATTGACCTGGCTCTTTCATTTTCAAGTTTTCATTGGTGTGTATTTTTTTGTACGAAGTGGTGGGTTTCAGGATGACATTTTTACTCGAGTGCATTGTGTCCTCTGACCACATTTGCCGCCATCATTCTTTCCTCTGCTCTAATAGTCTGTCTTTTAGTTCCATGTGCTTGCATGCATGCACCTCTCTCTCTCTCTCTCTCTCTCTCTCTCTCTCTCTCTCTCTCTCTCTCTCTCTCTTTCTGTAAAATATAAGTTTCATGGGAGAGAAAACATAAAATAATTGACTTTTTAGTATAGCTTAGTTTTTAGTGTGACATAACTATGTTTATCACTTTTCCTGCAAATGGTGTGCTTTCTTTCCTTTTAATGGCAACGTAGTACTCCACTGTGTGACCCAAGTCCATTTTCTTTCCACCCATCTGTTAATGAATGCCAAGGTTGATTCAGTATTGTAGCTGTTGTTAGTGGAGAAGCAGAGATCAGCACCATCTGTGGGTGTCTCTACTGTACGCTGGCCTTGATTCTTTGATTATGTTCTGAGGAACAGCATGACTGGACCACATGGTAATTCTGTTTTCAGTTTCCTGGGGAAACTGAGCACAGATCCCCACAGTGCATGCACAAGCTTTCCACCACCTCAGCAGCCTGTGATGGCTCCTGTCCTCACACTGTACGGCACTCTTCTTACGTGTCTTCTTGTTGAGAGCCATTCTGACTGGGGTGAGATGGAACTCAAGGCACTTTTGCTTTCTATGCAATCTGAACCATGTTGGGAATCTCTCACAGTTTCACGCCTGCCTCCCTGCATGGCTTTCTGAATCTTACAGACTTCCAGGTCCCACTGTGCACCACAGGCAGGCAGCATATTCCTCAGCTCTGTCCAGTGATTTGACAAATTGTTTTGCTTAAGTTTTCAGAGAAGCAGGATATAAGAGCTGGGATGAAGAGTTGGCCCTTTATTTCAAACTCCAAGTGATACAGCCATGGAGCTCCCCAGGTTAGCCTTCGACTGGGCTGATGACCATGTTCAGTTAGCACTCGATGCTACCATTCCACCAAACAATGACCAGGAATGATCAACTGTCAAGAGAAGGTGTCCCAGGGTTATTATTATTTCTTTTGAAACAAAGCAAATCCTGACAAATCTGAATATTAGCTGGATACAGATATCAATGTAACTTAGCATATGAGAATGCCATTTCCAGAAAGGGGTAGCCAGTGACTGGGCACCACAGGATGATTTGTGTTCAGGGAAATCCCAGCATTCTCCACATGGAGATTCAGAAAGCTGGGGCGAGACTGGTTCATGGACACTGAGATATGGACAAGAGAGGGAAGATATGTGCACTGGGCCCCACCCTGCCTCCCATGCTGTGTCTGTCCTTAATGCTCCTCAGAATACTCTAGCACAGCACTTTTGTATCTGTAGCCCATGGTATGAGGAAAATCACCCTGAGGTATGATGTAGGTAGAGTACTAGGAAGACGAGAAAAACATAGGTTCCTGGAGCCTGATTGTGGGTTCCAGGACTCTGCTGAATGGCTAGCCTGGCTTTCTGTTTGCCTCTTAACATCTTTACCATAAAAGATGATAATAAAACAGTCAATGTCATTGTGAAATTACCATGATTTACTAGTCCATTCTAATTCTTGGCATATAGTTCTTTCTCAGTGGAACTTTGAGCCAGTAATGCTATCCAGATTTCCACAAAACAACGATCATAACTGGGGCTCAGAGAGGTCAAGAAACTTGTCCAAGCCTCTAGTTCAGCAGAGGAAGAAAGAAAAATAAGCAAGCAGAAAGGCTGGCTGCTTTTGATAGTGCCTTTCCTGGCCTCTGATTCCACGGCTGGCCTCCGGCCATTCTCTGCTCCCCAGCCAGATTCCCCCTAATATTCAGGTCAGAACAGGTTGCTCCTCTGCTCAGACCTCCTTAATGCACCCTTAATGGCTGCCTGACCAAACTGAAACTCACTTACTTGGAGAGGCTAAAAGCATGATGTGGGAGTGTGGGTAATGATGTCAGTTAAGGTCACTGCTCACATGTCTTCAGGGAGCCAGTCTCTCTAAGTTCAGTTTTCTCCATAGAAAAAATGGCACCAAAATTCGAAAGATGTAGCTGAGTTGGTAATTTCCTGGCATGCACAAAGGCCTAGGTTTTAGCCATCACACTACAGAAACCACTCATGGTCTTTGGTATAACCCAAAGACCATGGAGAGATGGAGAGATGGAGGCAGGAAGATCAAGGGTTCAAGGTCATCCTCTTCTCAGCTTCATGATGAGTTCAAGGCCAGTCTGTGATACATAAGTCCTGTCTGAAAATAAAATAAATGACTCAGAATTCCAGCACTTGGTAGAACTAAGTCATGAGAGTTCTGAGCTTAAAACAACTCTGGGCCACATACTGAGATTCTCTGGCTGGAGCTGAATGGATTTAACACAAACACACCCACTCACTCACACACACACACACACACACACACACACACACACACACACACACACACAGAGGGGGGAGGATAGAAGGAGAGGGAGAGGGAGAGGGTTTAGTGAAATAAATTGAAAGATGACACCAATGTGGTTTTGCAGATGGAAAAATCTACAAAAGTTATTCTCAGAGTGATTGAATCCTGTACTTGGGGTTGAGGTGGAGATATGGAGGAATATTGATGAATAGATGCAATATATCAGGCAGAAAAAATGGGTCCATAACCACCTACTGTTCCTTTTGGTGGCTACAGTTAATAATATCTATTGTACTTGAAAAAAAAAAAGCCAAACTAACCTGAGAATAGTAAAGAGTAGAGACAAGTGTCCACACCTCAGATTGGTGTGTGAGGCTTTACATGTCAGTTTGACTTAGCATCTCACAGTACATTTTAAAAGTACATGTGGTATGCCACATAGACACTATCTCCCTGTGTGTGTGTGTGTGTGTGTGTGTGTGTGTGGGTGGGTGGGTGGTCTGTGTGTGTGTGTCTGTGTATGTGTGTCTCTGTGTGTGTTTGTGTATGTGTCTGTGTGTGTCTCTATTTGTGTGTCTATGTCTGTGTTTGTGTGTCTGTGTGTGTGGTTAGTAGGTGTGCATTAGTGTGCACAGGATGAGGCCAAAGCAGGACACTGAGCCTCCTCCACTACTGCTGTAAGCCTTGTCTCTCTAGACACTCAGCATGAAGATCTCCATTTCCTTGTCTGTCTAGCTAGAGAGCTAGGCCCTGCACATGAGTGTCTATCCCAACCTGTGCTGCTGTCCTAGGTTCTGGGGACACAGATGCAGGTCCTCCTGCCCATCCAGCCATCTCCCCAGTGCTCAAATTCAACTTCTGAAATCCCCTCAAGCAACTCTGAGCCTTCACTGAACTTCTCATGACTTCGTTCCAATTTTATGCTTTCCATTTCTCTGGATCCCAGGGGATGTGAGCCACACTGAGTCAATGTCTGCTGAATGCTCTTGGTCTCTTCATCTGCTTTGCTGGAATCTTGTAGCAAATGGCTTGGTTCTTTATTGCTGGTCATGATGGATTGTCTATCAGAAATTTTATTTTATCTTTGAAATTTCATTTCAGTGTTCATAAACCTATTAAAATATTCTCTTCTGATCAAGTGGGATTTTTGTTCTTTTGATTACTTATTTTTCTTTTGGGGGGTGGCAGGGCAGGGGACTTCATTCTGAGAGTGCATGGCTCTTCCCGGTTTTTACTTTTGGCTGAAATGGACACATTTAGGGTCCCTTTGCTCTTATTCTTGCTGAGCAAGAAACATCCATATTTTTCAGATACTTTATAAAAGCCAAAGGAAAAACAATCTCTCTTCTCTTCTCTTCTCTTCTCTTCTCTTCTCTTCTCTTCTCTTCTCTTCTCTTCTCTTCTCTCCTCTCCTCTCCTCTCCTCTCCTCTCCTCTCCTCTCCTCTCCTCTCCTCTCTTCTCCCCTCCCCCCTTCCCCCCTCTCTCTCTCCCCTCTCTCCCCTCTCCCCTCTCTCTCCCCTCCCTTCCCCCTCTCTCCTCTCCCGTCTCTCCTGTCTCTTCTCCCCTTCCCTCCCTCCCTCCCTCCCTCCCTCCATCCCTCTCTCCCTTCCCTCCCTCCCTCCTTCCCTCCCCTCCCCTCTCTCCCTCCCTCCCCTCCCTCCATCCCTCTCTCCTCTCCTCTCCTCTCTCTCTCTCTCTCTCTTTCTTTCTCTTTCCTTCTTTTTTTGAAACAGAGTCTCACACTGTTGCTCAGGATGGCTGGAATTCATCTGTAGTTCTGGCTGGCCCAGAACTCATGGCAATGTTTCAGCTTCCCAAGTGTTATAAATCACAGATGTGAGCCACAACTCTGACATAAGAAAGACAGTTTTTAATGTAAGAAGTTCCCAGTTATTTTTCCTTTCCTTTCCTTTTAATTGTGTGTGTCTCAGTGTATGTGCATGTGAGTGCAGTTGCATATGGAAACCAAATGAGGGCCTTAGCTCTCCTGGAACTGGCTTGGGAACAGGGAACCAAACTCCAGTTCTCTGGAAGACCAATGAGCACCCTTAACTGCTGAGCCCTCTCCAGCATCCCCACAACTTCTCTCTTATGAAATAAAAAGTGGAGGCTCAGAGAGATTCAAATCGAAGCAAGTAGCTTATATCAGGAAAAGGATAAAAGCTCATGTCTGTTTGAGTGATTAACTTGGAAAAAAATTGAAGCCTTCTAGTTTCCTGAGCAATAGAGTTAGGAAAAAATGTTTCAGAGGTAAAAAGAAAGAAAATGTAGCAGTATGCCTTTGAAAAATATCCTCAGGGACTCAAGAATAAAATGACTATCAGGGATAGCATTCAGAAATGTTTATGTGGAGGTAGTGTCTCCCATGCCAGAGAACAGACCCGAGCATACCAATGCCATCAGGATATGGCGCTTTACTCTGGGTCTATAAAGTTAACTGCACCGAGCCTGCCTGATAGCTACAGTTTCCTTGAGATTGCATTCTTGGAATGATGAGACCCGCTTGAATTTTCAAGCACAGTTGGGAGATCTTTTCCTGGCACAGAATGAATTCTGGTAAACTGATTTTCTCTCTGGAGAAAAAAAAATGATGTCCAAATGTTGTAACTTAGAACCCATCATTTTAGGGACATTTTAATTCTGAGCCATCTTCTCATGTCTGAATTTACTGAGGTAATAAGAAATTCTGGAGTATAACACATGCTAAATAGATTTTTTTCTACAGAACTATTGAGATCAACAAGGCAGAGGATGGGTTTGCTTCCTGCACGTCTTCTCATCCAGTTGAACCAAGCAGCTGGTAGTTTCTTTTCCTTCCTAGAGCAATGAATTATGAAGCTCAAAAATAAAGTGTTCTCCATGGTGTAAATAAAGCTGTAATCTGAGCAAATACATCACACTATGTACCCAGGCTTTTCTTTTTGCCTTTTAAAAACTCTTGTCTGTTTCTTTTTCTCCTCCCCATAGTCTGGTTTATGCAACTGTGTATTGTTGACACATTCATCTTGATAATAGAAAATGAAAGCTACTTTTCATTGAGAAATAGATTCAAAGTAAAAGATGAATGCCTTGCATTCCTGAGATGTGTTCTGTACCCCAGCTCTATAAATCTGCCTGCAATTTGCCCTCTTGGGATAATCCTGATTTCTCTATCAATTCTCCATCTCACCTTGCTGGGTGTATGGTAGCTCAGCCCCCAACCTACCCAAAGTTGTGAATGGAAGAGGGTGATGGTGAAAGTTTCAAGGAGACTGCTTTCTGTGGAGTCCCTGGCCTGACGCAGGGTGTCACAGGCTGAGGGAGCTGGCTTTGCATGGGATGGAGGATAGTGTTTGCCTTTATGTTACTATTGTCATCATAACTGTAGAATCAACTCGATAGTGAGTGAGTGAGAGATTTATTTGACTCCAGACATCACATTCTTGATGCCCAGAGCATGATGCAGAGGCTGGTCACAAGGACTAGGAAGGAAAGAAGGAGACATAAAGCAGAGGCAGATACCCTCTGATCTCCAAAAGCCTACATCCCCCTTCTCCAGCCAAGACTTAACTCCTGTAGTTCAAGACCATCTCAAAGAGCACCACATGCCAGGGGAGAAAACATTGGTAACAGAAATTAGAGGGTGCCATTTCAAGACATAATAAGCCCAATTTATAATTAGCCTCTTTTTAATCTGTTAGATGCACCCTCACAGTGTCTCTAATAATAGATCCAGAGAAAGAATGGGATGATGGGAATCACAAGAGGCTGGTTAGGAGTTAGTTATTCTCCATCAAGCAACACTCCTTTTGGTAAGAGCTCATCATAGTGTCCTGGTGCACATTAACTCCTCCCACATACAGACATGCTCAAGACTCTCTTAGGTTGTCCCAGGCCTTTCCAAGGGCAGCCAATGGATATCTACTTGCAATGAAATTTTTCCATACTTAGATTAGTCCATCCTGGTGACCATTCAAATAGAGGATAAACTCTGCCCTAGTCCTAAGCATCTATGAATATCACACTTCATTACTATGAGATGACACCTACAGAACAGAGCTAGAGCACGAATAGAGATGAGCAATGGGCGGCCCTTGTCTTCTTGTTTGTTCCCCCTCACACTTGTTAATGCTTCATATAAACTCACAAGCTCATGCTCATGTTGGACCTGAGTAAATATCTACTGAACTCTTTTAGGTTATAGGATTTTCAGGCTTTTTAAAATGTGAGTGTTTGTGTGTGTGTGTGTGTGTGTGTGTGTGTGTGTGTAAAATGTTCATTCCATGGTGCATGTGTGGAAGTCAGAGAAAAACTTACAAGAATGGGTTCTCTCCTTTCACATATGAGCCCAGAGCAGTAAACTCGGGTCTTTCCGTGCTTTGCAGCAGGCGTCTTTACCTGCCAAGCTGTCTAGCTGGCTCTATATTGTTTGCTAAGACCAAGTTAATGTAGAGAGGAGGACTTGGATACATCCTTATCAGATAAAACCTTGTGTATTATATCACCTAAGCATTGTAGGAAAGTTATGAAAGTCATATTTATTCCTTGTGTATGGGACCATTGAGGCAGAGAGACCTATGTCCTCTGAAGCCACAGAACTGAGAAGTGTTCGACTGGGAACAATCAGCCAAGTGGGTATGACTTCCAAGGTCAGACTCTGCCTCCTGGCATTTGCTCACATCTGTAAAAACCATGGTTCGTGTTTTTGATGACCTCTGAGAGCTGCACACAGGGCACAAGGAGAAGGTAGGCTTAAAGGAGGAGCTGCTAGAGAAGGACAGATAGTAGAGAGCTGCTGTGGGATGCAGGAGGCAAGGTGGGTTAGTCCTGGAGTTATTCACTCACTCACTGCTCATGGGGTCAGTGTGTGATAAGCACTCTGCCTGTTTCAAGATCTGGGTTTAATGCAGTGCATCTTGGAGGGAAAGAGTTCCCTTTGAGCTCTTGCCATAGCAACATGGATGTATATGACAAGGGCATGTCCTTAGACTTGCACTGGGAGTAGATGAAGACAAGCTCTGCTAAGAAGAGGTTCGGATGCAAGGTGGGTGGTGGGCAGGAGCCACAGCACACTCCTTTTCCTTTCCCTTTAGGCTCATCTCTGGGAGATCACTGTATTGCAAGGGGCCTCTCTGTTGGTTCAGTATCACCCATGGATTGGAAAGAGGGTAGCTCCTTGCACTTCACATTTTCAGAGGTTGGCATTTCTCTTTTAGGTGACACATTTTGGCTATTTCTTTACAAATGAGATGCATTGGTTGTCTTGAGAGCAGGTGGCATCAGTGGCAGATACTGCTAGATTCTGTTAGCTCATGTCACATGATCTTGTGAACATCTTCTTGGGAGTCTCATGTCTTTCACTGGAGATATGTCAGCCCTTCTTATGGTACAGGGAAGGAGTGTCTTCATTTCCTAATGACTATGTGTAAAGCCCATAGCCAGCCCAAAGTGATCATCTAGTCTCTTATTATCCAACCTAAGACTGTCTGAAGGCATTTACAAATCTCTTTGTCTGATTAGCCCTGTCCTGGCTCCACCCTCTAAGGAATCAAAGCCCTTTCTAAGACTAGCCCTTTAGGGATAGGAATTGGGAGATTATATTCACGGTGAGACTGGGCTAGGACATTGCAAGGACACTGCTTTGTAAAGTCAGTGATGTCAAAAGTAAGGCCTGGGGCCACACCAGGAGCCCCTCTGGACAGCAAAGCTGGCTTTTGAAAGGGGGGCAGACTAAATATCAGTTAAAGATATGAACTTGAGAGCCACTCACAGCTGTAGTTTGATAGCCGCTGTGGTGGTTCCAAGCCATAAGACCTGGGGCAAGTTCTTCAGATCCTGAAGGACCAAGTTCAACATCCTTGTTATGTTTTGAAGATGAAATGTCTCCCACAGGCACTATTTTGGAAGCTTGTGGCACCTCTTTGGTCTGAATCTAGCTTTCAGCATAGGGCCTCAGAAGTGGGGCTAGATTGCTCTAGGGTATTCCGAGATTCTGGGTCAATATCCCCTTATCAGTGACTGCATACCATGTGTGTTCTTTTGTGATTGGGTTACCTCACTAAGGATGATATTTTCCAGTTCTGACCATTTGCCTAGGAATTTCGTGAGTTCATTGTTTTTAATTGCAGAGTAGTATTCCATTGTGTAAATATACCACATCTTCTGAATCCATTCCTCCGTTGAGGGACATCTGGGTTCTTTCCAGCTTCTGGCTATTATAAATAAGGCTGCTATGAACATAGTGGAGCATGTGTCCTTATTGCATGCAGGTAAAGCCTCTGGGTATATGCCCAGGAGTGGTATAGCAGGATCCTCCGGGAGTGTCATGCCCAGTTTTCTGAGGAACCGCCAGACTGCTTTCCAGAGTGGCTGTATCAGCTTGCAATCCCACCAGCAGTGGAGGTGTGCTCCTCTTTCTCCACATCCTCGCCAACAACTGCTGTCTCCTGTGTTTTTGATCTTAGCCATCCTGACTGGTGTGAGATGGAATCTCAGGGTTGTTTTGATTTGCATTTCCCTAATGACTAAGGATGATGAACATCTCTTTAGGTACTTCTCAGCCATTAGATAGTCTTCAGGTGAGAACTCTTTGTTTAGCTCTGTACACCATTTTTTAACAGGATTACTTGGCTCTCTGGAGTCTAACTTCTTGAGTTCTTTGTATATATTGGATATTAGTCCTCTGTCGGATGTAGGGTTGGTAAAGATCATTTCCCAGTTAGTTGGTTGCCGCTTTGTCTTTTTGACAGTGTCCTTTGCCTTACAGAAACTTTGTAATTTTATGAGGTCCCATTTGTCAATTCTTGATCTTAGAGCATAAGCTATTGGAGTTCTGTTCAGGAAATTCTCCCCTCTTTTATCTTTGTAGAAATAACAAGACTTCTCCCTGGCTCCTCGTACCATGGACAGAACCCCAGTGCCCATGGCTGCTTCATCATGAAACTGGGAAACTATAACCCTCAGGTTACTGAGGAATATTATTGACTAGAGAGATCACCAATGTGGCCTTAAAAGGGGACTGAGGGTGGTTAAGCTTGTATACACTTGTGCATGTAAAGTGCCAAGTGGTTGGTTGCTATTGATTTATATTTGCCCACTATTTACTGGGTTTCAAGTAATTTCTATTATATCTTAATAAGAGAGCTACAATAAGCCAGTACTAACTAGATTATAATTTACAATTCTTTAAAGATATAAATAAAAGTGATTATTGCATAATATGTTATTGAACAATGATGAGTTTATAATGTATTAGTTTTATTTCATAATATAAATAAATTAGTAATAACTTGAATAAGCATATTCAAATAAAGTAATATTCCATATCTTTTGGATTTTAAAATTATTTATCTGTTTTTGAGAATTTCATATGGTGTATATAATGCATTTTGATTAAAATTTGATTATGTCCTGCCACTTCCCCCAGCCTCTCCCCCTGACCCCTCCCCATCCCTAGAGCCTAAGTTGTTCTGGAGCTTACTCTGTAGCCAAGATTGACCTTAGATTTGTGGCAACTCTCCTTCCTCAGCCTCTGACTTCTAAGATTACATGTGTGGGGCATTTCTACACCAATTTTAGATATCAGCATTGTAACTCTTTCAGGCATGGCCAGCCCATGGGCCCTGGGTCTCATGTACGGAGATTAAACACCAATGGAGCCTGTAATACATCGTTAAGATATGAGAGATTTCAGAGTTTACTTTTTTTTAAAGCTTAATTGTATGCCTCCTGAACATGACTTTATAGATGATATTCTTGTATAGCATTATCAAATGTTTGGACATACTTAGTAGATTCTTGTGAACCTGTGTATGAATTTATCTGAACCTCAATACCTGAATTTGGTGAACACTATTTACAAAGAGAGTGTTGGTGAGCACGTGAACTACTGAATGTATGATGCTGTAGCAGGAAAACTGACATAATGAATGCATGGGCCCGGGTCCCAGCAAAACTAGCAACAAACCAATGGGCTATGTTTTGGGTGGATGCAACCCGCAAGTCCTAGTCTTCTGCCCTAATCTATATAGACACTTGATGGGCATAGTTGTAGGGACTAAAACAGCCTTTCTGCCTAGCTCTGAGTTCTTATTACATGATTTCTTCCACAGATATCATTAGTCACAGAAGCACACAGGAGACTGGCTCAGTTAGAGGACCAGTTTTTTAAGCAGATGCCATGGAATTCTTCTTGAGCCTAAAAGCAGGATCTTTAGCCAGGCAATCTGGAGTGGTGGAATTGCAAACTTCACCCTTAGACAGACGGGTGGGTATATGGGAACCTAGAAGGCTAGCTCAGCCAATAAAGTGCTCACTGTGGAAGTATAAGGACCTGGCACCACCCAAAAGCCAGGGAGGTTCTGAGTGTCTATAACTCTCTGCTTGGCAGAGAGAGGAGCATCCCTGGTGCTCATTGGTCAGGCAGTCTCAGCAAATCAGCAGGCTTCAGATCCAGTGAGAGCCCCATCAAAAAGAAAAAAAATGCAAAGCAATTGAGGAAGACATCTGATGTCAATCTCTGTCCATCCCCACCCCAGCATGCTGACACATACTTGCAACGGGCACACCCACACATATGTGTAAACGCACAGATGAAAATCTATGTGCACACACAAGATAAGCAAGTGAGAGTCACATGTGAGGCATAGAGGCACACCAAAGGCTTTGTCGTCTTTATTTCCAAATCACCTCTGCTCAGCATCTTTCTCCCAGCGATATCATGCTTAGACTTTGAGCATTTCCCTGTGTCTCCAGCGCTGAGCTATGCTACCTCTCTGATTAAAAGAAAGAAGCTATATTCTGCTTCCTACTCTAAGACATGCACTTCCTCCTTCTCCCCATCCCCAGAAAGTTTTAATTGTACAGAGACTGAAATAATCAGGTCTCGTGTGTATATTTCTTTTCAAAGTGTTTTGGTGGCTTCTTTTGATTTCAGTGTTCTGTCTTATGTGCTTGATAGAAAAATAATATCAAGATGCCTTGAAATTTCCCTGGAGTTCAGTTCCCTTTCGTAGTAGGACTCACACAAGTTAGGAGCTGACTAAAAAGGACCCAGCTGCCTTCCGTGGGCCCTGTCATCTCTAGTGGGCTCAAATGTAGTCTCTCAGAGAAGACTTTCATACCTTAGTTCTTTCTGGCCTTGAATCCAGTCTGAGGGAGTCTTTGGAGTATGCACACAACCACGTCCCTTTGACAGACAGTGCAAATTAAAAGATCTGGCATGGCCCAGGAGCCAGGGCCCAAGCTTACCCCTGGGTTTTCATTTACAGTTAGGCACTGCAGACTCTTAGTGCTGACAGGGAAGCTGAGGCCGGTGGCAGAATGTGTGACCATGAGTCTCGTGCCACGCTGTAATTGGGAGGATTCTTTTTAATCAGGACATACCCTACAGCCCAAACACTGGAAATCTCCTGTAAGGCCAAGACAGGAAATTAAACACACCAACATGAAGCTCAGAGCAGGGTATGTATGGGGTGTAATATTGCCAGCCTCCGAGGGTCCCTGGAGCTTTGGGTGGAAGTTTGCTTCCTTAGAGAGTGAACTGGGAGGCAGCATTTCTACTGAGCAGCCAGAGGTAGTACCATGCTGCTGTGAGTGAGTGAGCACTGCTGTATTAAATGCAGCAGACAGACTAATGGACATGTATTACATTTAAACAGAATGGTGAGTCAACTCTGCCTTGGGCTAGCAGCTACCATTGTATTACATCAATAAGAAAGATCTCCCATGGTTTCTCTATTTTTGGAAACCTTTCATGAGCACCTAGAAAACACCAGGAGTTGTGTGACTCCTCATATTAAAGCTTTGTTTGCTGGCTTGGGAGAGGTTTGATTTGTAATGTTCTTGCCATGCATGTGTGGAGACCTGAGCTGGATCCTCTGAGATCCACACAGAAAGTACAGGTGCGGTGCTGCACATTTGTGATTTCAGTGCTAGGGAAGCAGAAGCAGGAGGATTCCCTGAGGTTTACCAGCTGGTCAACCTAGCTGTTTTCCTGAGCTCCAGGTCAAAGTGAGAGACTCAATTTCTAAAAGCAAGCTAGATGACACCAGAGAAAGACTACCAAAGTTCACTTCTGGCCTCCACATGCATACAAGTACATGTACACACCTGCTCATATGTGAACATACATGTATACACACACACACACACACACACACACACACACACACACACACACACACTGTTACTCTACTGTTTACTCCGTGCAGCTTGCTCACTGATCAGTGCATGGAGAAATTTTGAAAACAAGTCCATGTGCAATAGCTTGCAATGATGTAACTCATGAGTATGATAACACAACCTGAGGCATGTGTGTGTTCAATCACAGGTATGTCCACTTATGTATAAGTGTGTATACACATGTGGAGGCCAGAGGTCAACTGTGGGTTCTCTGCTCAGATGCCTCCTTTCCTTGTTATTTGACACATAGTCTCTTACTTTTTGTGTATCTAGAGTGCATATATGAAGTGCATATATGGAGTGCATATATATGTGTGTGTGCCTAACAGAGATCAGCATTGAGTATTGCTCCTTAGAAGTCATATATACAGATTTTTGGGTTATTTTTGAGATGGTCTCTTACTGGCTCTTATCATGTAGGCAAAGCTGACTGACTAGTGAGTCTCTGGGATCTCTGTCCCTCTCTTCCCATCACTGGGATTACAATTGAGTGCCCTTCTACTCAGCTTTTCATGAGTTATCTGAGATCTAACTCGGGACTAAGCACCTTACCATCTGTGTCAACTCTCTAGCCACATTGCAGGGCTCTGAGGGGCTTCTAGTCCATGAAGAGACAGACCCAGAAATGGATGTTTGTGAGGGACAGAGCCTTGTGATGTTTGCTGGTCTCTGAGCAGGGAAAACGAAGCTCTTATGTGCTGTGCTCCTGGAGATGCAAAATTCAACTGCATATCTACTAGACAGAGGAAGACAGGGCAGGATTAAGAGACCTTGAGGTCATGGTGACATGAGACAGTGTGGACATTCTGGTTTTGTTTAGAACAATTGGCTCTTGGGTCTTGTTCTTAGCTTCAGCAAATAAACATCAGAGGAGAACGGCTCTTGGGGGGCATACTCAGTACAGAGACAAAGCAACTTTGTGGGAAAGCCATAAGAGTTGATTGAAGGGAGTCAACTACTAAAGTCCAAACGCATCCTAATGCTCTCCTGGGTCCATGCACTGTTGGATGCCATGACAGGAGGGGTTAATTTGTTCATACTCCTTTTAGAAAACAATCAATGGACATGCAGGAAAATGCCCCTTTGGTTCTGAGTGGAACGTTTAGGGTGCTCTGACCCTGCATAGAATCCAGGTCACACTAGATCTTAGGCACAGCAGGTCAGATAGTCACAGTACGTTGGTGTCACTGGAAAGCAGCCTCCTGTTGTGTCTGGGACTCCTCCACTTTCCTTGTCTCAGCTCCATCCTAAGCAAGTGTGGGCATCATTCTAAGGGTACCTGGTTACCATTTTAAGGAAGCTGAGGTACTCTTCTTCTTTTACAGCTCTAACCAGTGCTGATCGTGTCAGAAGTCAGGCTCTGCCATCACCAGATGCCTATAACAAACTGCTGGGTGGGAATACGTCATGCACCTGCTGATGCAACGTCTGGTGTGTTCCACACAGTTGACTTGCACACGTCTAAGTGTGAACAGGAGCTGTTGTAAAGTACGAAGAGGGAGCACCTAGCATGTCGTTGCTGGGCCCCAGACATGCTAGCTTACCTGAATGCTGAGTAGAGAGAGAACCTTATGCAGTTTATGGCTGTCCTCAGATATTTGGTCATGCACATGATGCCTTTGTGTTTCTATAGTAGTGGGAGAAGTGCCAGAACGGAAGGTGGGAGTTGGCTTGAAACTACCTCTAATCTAATGGTCATATTGAAAGTCCCTGTGACAGGACAGTCCTGCTTTCATGGTTCTCCTACTCCTCTTCTTCCTTTTGCTCTTGGTTCTGAGTCCAAACCTGATCCTTATTTTTCTTTTTTCCCAAATGACAGGGAGCAGCAAGCCCATGTTTTTGAGTTGTTTGTTGCAGAAGTTGAATAATTTACAAATACTGTCCAAATTCCTGGGGGGTGGAAAGAACCTTGATTTGGGCAGATTCTAGTCCTGCTTAGTGCATCCCTGAGTAATAGAGTTCAGATGTCTAGCCTAAGCTAGACAGTCTGACACTTCATCCCCACAGACTGAGCTTCTCTGACATGCCTTCTCCCCCAAGCTAGAATGAGACTCTTGAAAGCATTAAGACAAAATAAATCCTTTCTCTTTTGAGGTGTTTCTTTCAAGCATTTTGGTCATAGTGACACAAAGTAACGAAGCAAGTCACTGTGACCAAACCCTGATCAAAACAACAGAATGAGGGGATTGCTTGTTTAGCCTATGGGCCCACTGTGAGGCGCAGTCATGGCGGCAGTCAGCTGTGGCAGCAGAGCTTTGTCATTAAAGATAAGAAGTAAAGAAAAAGCGTACAGAATGAGGCCAGAGCAAGGTGTGGCCACCAGGACAGCCTCCAGTTACCTTGTTCACAACTGAATCCCACCTCCTACCTTTTAACCCCTACTAATTATGCCTCCAGATCACATATCTATGGAGGATTAACCTATTCATTAGGTCAGAGCCTTTGTGATGTCATTGTCACATGTGTCACAGGCATGGGCAGAAGTGCCTGCAGTTACTTAATCCAATTAAGTTGATAACGAAGATGAACCTTCTCAAAGCTGAGGAGATGACTCAGTTTGTAAACTGTCTGCCCTACAAGTACAGAGACCCGAGTTCACTCCCCAGAACCCATGTAAAATAGCGGCTGTAACTGCTCACTCGCAATCCTGATACTGGAGAAGTAGATACAGGCAGATCCCTGGTGTGCATTGGTTAGCCAGTCTGGTTCAATTAACATATTCCGGACCAGTGAGAGGACCTGACACAGCAAACAAACAAATAAGCCACAAACAAAAGGCAGTCAGTGTTCTGAGGATCTGTACTTGAGGTTGACCTCTCCCCTGAACATACAACTTCGCACACACAGTGTATCCCACTCACATACACCTGTACACATGTGCACACTCAGATGAAGAGATTGACTGTCTCAGGTGACTGAGCCCATCTTTTCTCCCTCTGTTTCTTTCTATTCCTGACTTTCTTTCCTTGGGTGGATTCTGGTAAATGCTCCTCCTCTCTAGGACATTCGCCATCAGAGCAAGAGCTGAGACCTTATAGAGCCCATGCCGCCCTCGCCATCATTCAGTTTGCATGGTGGTGGACAGGCATGCTTTGAAAATTAAATGCAAAATGAAAGCTTGCAATGTACCATGAAGGAAAGCTAATGGGCTCTTGAGGCCACTGTGTGGGGTGTTTCCATACGGAGGTAGTGACATGCCGGAGCTGATTAGGTGTGACCAGCACTCCAGGTCAAAGTCGAGGCATGTGTGACCTCCCTGTGGCAGGAGAAGTCTCTTCTAGAATTAATGAATACCCAAAACTGGAGCTAGTCTTCACAGATAAATAAACAATGCTGGGGGTCCAGGGTTACATTATACAAGGTGTCAATTTGTATCATTAAATAATGTGGAATAAAGCAGGAAGTGACGGATGAAGATTCAAATGATCCAGTTATGTCTCTGGGTTTGGTGAGGATTGCCAGGCTGCCCTGTACAGGACAAGGAGAGCAGGCTTGGAGACAGGAGGAAATGTCACTACAGAGCCTCTGCATCCAAGAGTCAGTGGATGGCAGAATCTAAAACATCGAAGGGACCAGTCCTGCTTAGACATTAAAGTACCTACTGGCAGCCCAGGGGTCTCAAGCTCCAGTGTCTTGGAAATAATCATGCTTTTTCTTTGTCTTCCCATTTGGATGGAGGGCAGAGAAGGAGGGGTTAATGCATGAATGTGCATTCACGCCTATCATGTCTGCTGAGCATTTTCAAGTTTCTTTACATTAGCTCTTCATCTCTGGTGCAGTCTCAGTAGAATGGAAATGCAGCCGGTTCCACTGAGGTTTAAGGTTCTCTCTGAATGCCTATTAATATTTAGAGAGTGTGCAAAAATCATCAGTTAATAAAGCAGGGTTATGGGACGAGCTGAATGAGGAGTGTACGTTGTGCAGGCATGGAGACTTGAGATCAGTCTCTGTGAGCCCACATAAAGAGCCAGGCATGGTGGCACATGCTTGGAATCTCATCACAGGTAAGGTGGATACAAGGTGACTGAATCTCCAGGGCTCGCTGGCCAGCCAGCAAGCCGAATTGGTGAGCTCTAGGCCAATGAAGAGACTCTGTCTCAAAAAACTAAGAGGGGGGTAGCTGAGGAGTGACACATGAGGTTGACCTCTGGCTTCCACAGGCATGCACACACCTCATACACACACACACACACACACACACACACACACACACACACAAACACACCTGCACATACACACACATACACATAGACACTCACACCCACCCACACATACCCACTCATACACATATACATGCACACTCGCACACACACATATACACACAGCCACTCACACATACACACAGACTCACACACATGTACACACACACACACACACCATGTATCTTTTCACTGAAACTCCGAAAGCTTCTTGTTTCTTTGTGCTGTCTGCGCCTTTGCTAATGAGCATTTTTTGTCTCATCTTGTAGCAATATTCTCAGCCCTTGTTTTTTATAAAATAACCTACCTGGAGGATTTGACACATTCTTATTAGTGAAAAGGAGGGAATGTAAGATTAATTTCAACTTCAAGTTGGGTTAAAAACAGATGGTGAGGTGTGGACATCAGGCATATGTAGATATAAAATTAATTGCTATTACCTGGGTACCACACACTTGAACACAAGAGGAGGCCATGATGCTCAGAGAAAACCTTCCCCTGGAATGGAGGTCACTTTCCTTCCTTGGTGCTGTAATGCTTTGGGTCAGTGAGAAATTACTTCTTAGACTATGCAA
Source organism: Tokudaia tokunoshimensis (assembly GCA_036184795.1). Classification (NCBI taxonomy): domain Eukaryota; kingdom Metazoa; phylum Chordata; class Mammalia; order Rodentia; family Muridae; genus Tokudaia; species Tokudaia tokunoshimensis. The sequence continues at coordinate 96,849,523 of BTHU01000010.1, forward strand.
TATGGTGAGCAGCTGGTAAGTGCCTGGGCATTGGGCCAGATGACAAAGCTATGGTGTGCAATTAAACCCTGCCTCAGTCCTCTAGGACTGAGTAGTGCAAGTCCTCAAAGGGTTAGAAAGATTATGCAATCGTATCCCCATAAAGGAAAGTGTAAATGACCACAGCAGACTCCCAATGAGTTAGTACAGCATAAAGGGCCAAGAACACCCTTAGGTGGCAATGAAGAATGAGCTCACAGTAGACCAGATGGAGTCAGTGAGAGAGGGACATGCTCAAAGGGCCTAAAGAGGAATGAGGCTTTGGGTCTTTTGGGTAATTTGGTATAGCTAAGTGTTAGGGAGAATGAGTACACTGCAGGACAGAGGAAATGACAGGAAGGTGGGAACATATGGGAAGTTTGAGGCTATCTAAAGTAGATAGAATTGTTTTAATAAGTAGGAAGCATACACATTTGCATACTGGACTGGGAGATCCAAAAGGTTCAAGCAAGTTCTATCCTTCCCAGAACTCAAATTGTCCTCCTGCTTAGTTCAAATCCTGTGAGTGAGCAGTTCATTCCTGAACTGTCTCAATTCTTGTCCCAGGATCAAGTTCATCTAGTTATCTTTATATCTTCCAGATCTCAGTTTCCTGACAAGTTACTTTCTTCTTGTTTTAAATTTAGTAATTCTATTTTATGTGTATGAGTATCTTCTCTCTCTCTCTCTCTCTCTCTCTCTCTCTCTCTCTCTCTCTCTCTCTCTCTGTGTGTGTGTGTGTGTGTGTGTGTGTACAGTGTGCTTGCCTGGTGCCCAGAGTTTGGTGGGGATGGAGGCATTGCATACTCTTGAACTCAAATTATGGATGACATAAGCCAGTATATGTGTTCTAGGAACATAACTAGGGTCCTTCCTCTGCAAGAACAAGTACTCTAAACTGCTGAGTGGGTGACTAAACAGTAGGATGTATGTGAATGAATGGGTGTGAGTGTAAGGACGAAGGATGGGTGGACAGAGGGAAGAAAAAATGAATGCATAAATACATGGATGCATGGATACATAGGTGATGTCTGCATGAGTAGAAAATGTGTACATACAAGGATGGATGCATGGGTGAGTGGATGGTTGGATACATGGTAGATAGATGACTAGGGGATGGATAGATGGAATGATAGATGCATATATACATATACATATATACACATTCATTTCTGCAACCACCCAAACTTCCTCACAGACACCCATCATTCACATGCATCCCATACATAAATCCACATACATTCACATATATGTACATATATACATATAGGCATATATATAGATATATGTGCTCATATACATGTGAATGGATGGCTTGGTGAGTAAATGGATGGATGGGTGATATGAGTAGTTGTGTAGGCATGTGGGTGGAAGAACTGAATGGATGGATGCACTGATGGGTAGATGTGTATGGACAGATAGGTGCATGATTGCATTGGGTCCTAGTCAAATTCTTGGAGATGTGAGTGACAGCTGTATTCATTTTACACAGAAGGTCATCGCACCTAAACTTCTGATCATCATGCTGTCGGTCCCCACAGAGTTCAGAGTTGAAAGGAAATTGAGAACTTAGTTCATTGCATCTGACTCCATTCCTGAAATTCATAATATTAGCCCTGAAATCTCAACTCTTCAAATTTCCTGTGACCTCCTGGGACCCAGAAACCACAGTGTGTAGAGCAGCCGAACAGAGAATGCCTCCAGATTCAGCAAATAAGTTCCAGTCTTTATGCAATGCACTCCTTCAAGCTCTGAGCCCAGTGGTCTCTTCTGAAATAGACAAAAGAGTCACACCTTATGTGCTGGAGGATGAAAATATTTAATAGACACTGTAAAGAACTTAGTTTTGCTTTCTTATTGTCGTCGCCATAGTAAATTTATAATGCAATCAGGATCTGTTGTCGACACTAGTTTTTATACTGTTTTATGCTAGTGCTACTATATCTCAAACGGCATTCACAGGATAACTAACAGAAATACTGTGCATACATAGCACAAGTGTATAGATCCTCCTTTTTATGTCTTTTCCTCTTTTCTTCTCTAGGAAACAGCTCAAGGACCTCATGAAAGTGGGACTTACGGCTTCCTTGATCAGGCTGAGAGTTCAGTAAGTGTGACCCATTTGTAGCACTCATTGTGGAAATGCATCTGTTTCTTTGATCTCATCTCTAGCAGACTCTCTTCTGCATGCCCAGCCATTCTCACAGAAACTTGCTGTGTGTCTGCTCTCTCTGCTTGGCACTGCTGTGTTCTGCTGAGTTAAGAAGGGAGATTGCTCTGTAGAACCTCTTCCCAACTCTGCCTTCCACCCCTGCAGTGAACTTTGGGCCAGATCAGCATTTTAGTAGGTTAGCCCCACTGGTGTAAACTGAAGCTTCATATAAAATGCACTTCGTTTTCTTCCATTTCCTATGGTCTGCTCATGAGGGAAGAATGTGTCACTTTTCTCTGGTCAAATGACCCTGCAGCGTGGAAAGAAAACCCAGCACACAGGTCTGCTGGTGATCATGTAACTCCAGAGACATTCAGAAACCACTCATTTGTTCCTTTAGAGCCAGAAGGTGTGAGTGTGATACACAAAACTACTGCAGAAGAAAACACTGTTACTTTAAGATACAAGGGAATTTTGTTTAGAAATTTCATTTGTCTACCTGCTGTCTGCCTTTGCCATCATACATACGAATTTAGTTTTGGAGAAGCTGCCAGTTCTTTTTTCCAGTTTCCCCCATTTGTTTTATCTGCTAGCATGCTGCTAGGACCCCATGAAGTCTGACTTGGGGTCTCCTCTTCAATAGTTCTGCTGGAGAAAAAGAAAACAATTTTAGGAATAAAATTATTATCATTTGAGAAAACCACCAAAATCACCATAGATTCAGGAGGATGTCTTGAGGAAATATTTATTTTTCTAGATGTGATTTTCCTTAAAGGCTTTGGAATTATGTAGCATATCTGAGATTATAGGGGCTCACATGGTCCATGAAACCTCACCCCATGTCAAAGCAAACAGGTGGAATTATAGGTCAGGGCGGTATTTCCTGGCTGCGCTTCTTGCTGTGAAATTTGCATATACAAGTGGAGAGGAGGAAGAGGAGGACGGGGAGGGGGTGAAGAAGGAGAAGGAGGATAAGGAGGAGGAAGAGGAGGGAGAAGGAGAAGGAGATGAAGAAGGAGACAAAGAAGGAGATGAAGAAGAAGGAGAAGAAGAAAGAAGAAGAAAAAGAAGAAGAAGAAGAAGAAGAGGAGGAGGAGGAGGAGGAGGAGGAAGAAGAAAAAGAAGAAGAAGAAGAAGAAGAAGAAGAAGAAGAAGAAGAAGAAGAAGAAGAAGAAGAAGAAGAAGAAGAAGAAGAAGAAGAAGGAGAGGAGGAGGAGGAGGAGGAGGAGAAGGAGAAGAAGGAAACAGCTGATAGTGCTAGCCCTTTACTCCATCAGAATGCCTGTGTCACCCTGATGAGTTAAAACTTGTATCATGCAGGGGATTAGATCCAGACTTTTGTTTCTAATCACAAAGGAACTTCCATCTCTATTCCCTAGTTGGCACATCTATCTTGTCATGCTTTTGAAGTTTCCCTATCATATTTCCTGAAAACTCTGAGAGGTTTTTTAAGTACAAAAGGGGTGGGAGCTATTTGTTATTTCGTTTGTTCAAAACTATGGAGTATAAAGTCGACCATGCCTATTACTTCATCTTCTTTCCTTAGTACCATCATTCTTCGATCCCTGCCAGGATTCTGGGACAGCAAATGATAAGGAAATGAAGAGTTCATGGTAGAGTTTTAGAAGGACCATGACCCTCCCTGTCTCTGATTACAGGACATAATGCAAATTGCTGTCTCTTGAAGATGGATTCATGTTCAGTCCGTGTGCTCAGGCTGGAAGCTGTGGATCTAAGGGAGGCTGTGTGGTCCCAGAGATAATCAGTACAGTAGTGTAAGAGAGCTCACATTAATCCGTCTATGGAGATGGGATTTTCTATCTCAGCCACAGTCAGATGAGGGAAATGGAGTATTAGCTTGCTGTTCTTTACTTACTAGTGAGAAAATATGATAATTTTTGAAAAATTGAAACAGAAAGAGACAAAAAATATGTCTCATTGCTGACAGACTCTGAGGGCTGGCACCTAACTGCTGCTCATCTAGGTTGATTTCCTTGAGACTCGGACATCTGTAGTATTAGAAACTTCAATCCATGTCCAAGGCCTGGAAATCACTTGATAGGAAGGATAATTGAGTTCTGGGAGGTTGTTCAGTTAGGGAAAGAAGGGCTTGCTTTCGTTCACAGGTGAAGGCACAGAATCATCGCAAGGACCGCTTGGAAAGTAGCTTGAATCCCCTCATTTAGAGTGGCTTTTCCTACCTCAATTAACCTAAACTTTAAAGTCTCTCACACACATGACCACAAAGATGTATCTCTATGGTGATTCTAGATCTTCTTGAGTTTGGAATTAGTGTTAACCATCACACCTGGGAAGCAGTACACTGGCATTCAGAGGAGTTCATGTCCCAGCACCCATGGGTGCTCTTCATTGTTAACATGGGATCCGTAGCTGGCCAGGAAACTGCCCTGGTATCTTCTGGAATCTCACCAGAAATGGTGTCTTTGTGGTTTGGATCTGCATATCTGACATGCTTATTCACCTTTACCTGAATCTTGGATGTGATGCCATTGGTTTTCACTGCTGGTTCCTTTCTTAAGCACGTACATGTTCATCCTTTGCCAGTTAACCTTTCTTTGAACTCCTTTGCCATTTGAGTACTTTGAATATGATTGGCCATTGTTCATAGTTTACAGAGCTAGTTCCTATGAGCCGATGTTGATTTCCCAGCTTTTCACATCCCTGGATGATGTGTTGTTAAACACAATGTCACAGGAAATGCATGTTAGCAGGCTCATTGGTTGAACTTGGGCCTCAAAGCAATTTCCTACAACTTGTAAATTTAATGTCTAACAGAAGGCTTCCTTGACCTCTCCCACCTGTCAGATAACACTTTCATGCATGCTGTGTCACAGTCATTAGTCCATGAATTAATTAATGGGGAAATGATATTTTAATGTTTCCTTCTCTTGATTGTCAACTTGATTGGATGGAGAGGAATACAGGAGGCTTGTAAAGCATGTCTCTGGGTATGTCCTTGAGGGTCTTTCATTAGATTAACTAAGGGAGGAGACCCAGCTGAACATAGGTGGCATCCTCCTTAGGCTAGGGATCCAGAGAAAATAAAAGAGAAAAATAAAAAAATATCTGCTAGCCTCCTCTCCTCTCCTCTCCTCTCCTCTCCTCTCCTCTCCTCTCCTCTCCTCTCCTCTCCTCTCCTCTCCCCTCCCCTCCCCTCCCCTCCTCTTCTCTCCTTTCCTTTCCTCTCCTCTTCTTCTCTCCTTTCTTCTCTTTCTTATCTCTTCTTCCTCCTCCTTCTCCTTCCTCATTACCACTATCATCATTTCTCTTTTTCTTCTTCTACCATGGAATAGCTGTCTTGCTGCAATATACCCTCTCCACCATAATGAAATGAAACATCTAAAATAGTGAGCAAAGCTATTTCCTCTCTCTGCATTGTTCCTGCATTGTTCACAGGAACAGGAGAGTAGCAAATACGTATACATTCAATCTGTCATTTCTTACTCCAAGTAATAGTTGAATTCAAGTCATTCACCCAAGACACTCCTTTCTTCCCAGATACTTTGGTCTAATGCTTCAGTAATGCACATTGTCTCATTCTATATCTGGCATCCAGGAGATGAGGGATCCTTTGCTCAGAGTATCTTAGGAGCTTCCTTTGCAAGTTCTTGTTGCCATATTACTTAAGCAGTCCAAGTTACCTGTCCGAGAATATTTCTGGGTACTTTCTGAGCCTATAGCTACCTTTTGATGGATTCCAACAAATAGACTGAACTGACAACACACCCAAATGATGATTATTACTCACTTAGATGCTCATAAACTTAGTGTTTTGCATACTTTATCATCTCTCTGTGGAACACTAAATGCCTTAAATTCCAAACAAGTGAGTTAATCCCAAGTTCGTAGAACTAACCAGTTCAGATACATTTCTTTATTGTTTTGATTTCATACTTCTGATGATATATTCTTCAATTCCTTAGTTGCTGTAGATAATACTTTAGAATAAGAACCTTGGTGAACATGCAAAGAACAGAGCAACATGATGTTGACAAAGAGCATTAAGTTCCACTTAGGAAGTTAAAAACTGAGTAGGTTGACTGGACAATGGAAGAAGTAAGAAGTCATCAATTGGAGCCCAGTATTGGGAATACTAGGAAGAGAAAAGTAAAAAGGGAAGGAGATAGGAAGAGGAAGGAAAAGATAAAGTGAGGGATGAATGTGATAGACCAGAAAGCTGTAGGAACCTGCATGATTTTGAGCACATCCACTGAGCACCGGTGTTTGTTATCCCTGTATTTTTATGTAGGCACCAGGGATTTCCAACGCTTGTTCTCATGCTTGTATGGTATGTACTTATCAATGGAGCTATCTTCCCAGTGCTGCTTAGTATCTTTATTGTTACTCAGGATTTATACAATCCTACCTTGTCCACTCTATGCCAACCTTTAAAATACTAAGCAAGACAGGGTAGTAAATCATCAAGCTGCCCTTAACATCACACCAGACTAATAGGTCTTCAGTTTAATACTACAAGAAAAGGATGAGACCTCAGTGATCTTTAACTAAACAAGAGACAGAAAGTGACCCACAACAGAGGTTGAAGGTAAATGGTATTATCCTAGTGAGACAGTGATGGATGAGTGACCATCAGCTGTCTCTCCTGGTCCAGCCTAGCTACGGAAGTGAGCAAGGGCATGAAGATGTACTGGATAGCTCTATAACCCATTAAACATAGACATTCTGCCTGCTCTCTTCTGTTCAATAAGCTAACATTTATGTATTCTATTCGCTGCTTTGGAGAATCACAAGAATGGAAGCCAGTACTGCATCGCTGGCCATGTAGGATAAGGGCAACCTTTCTGTTTATCTTCACCATTTATCAGTTCCCAATCGGAGGACCCAGGGAAAATGTCAACTCAATATTTTTGCTAAATCCCTTCACTTAATCTAAAGATAAGGTCACTTGTGCTTCCACTCAACAAGGTACTGTGAGCTGTTTATTTAAAACACCAATAAACCTGTAGGCATCTGTGGACATTGCAAAGGACCAAACCAGAACTAAGTATTAAGCTAGTTAATAAATCCTGGCAACAAGCTATTAAAAAGGACTATTAAACAAACAAATGCAAAAGCTGCAGAAAGTTACAGATCTCTTGAAATTTTGAGAATCTCTAAATCTAAAAGAGAAACTTCTCTGTGTTTTTAATGGCTTGCTTTGCTTTAAAACATTGACTAGAGTCTTCTTGCATTTAGACAATTACTTGCATGTCTTACCTTTATAAGTGCTAATACCTCAACTTCAAGGAGCAGTCTTTAAGACATAAGTGTAGGCTTTAAGACAAACATTGGGAATCAAGTATTGGTTCCCATTTACTATGACTCAAAGATTTCTATTTGTGTGTGTGTGTGTGTGTGTGTGTGTGTGTGTGTGTGTGTGTGTTGGGGAAGGGGAGTTGAGACAGGATGACATTAGTCTAGGCTACACTTGAACTTGTTCTTTAGTGAAAGATAGCAAAAGTTGCTGCTATTGCTGGTTGGAACCCGTGGATCACTGAGTAGCAGTCCCCTGTCCTGTCATTTGATTTATGTACACATGTGTCTATGTGTGCATACATGGTTGTACATGACTTTATCAAGTTGGCTGCCTGTTTGTATATAAATGACATGTATGTGCACATATCCATATGTGTGCCTGTGTGTATGCATTTGTGGAGAAGTCAAATGCTGTTTTCCTGAATCACTCTCCAGCTCATTTTGTTGAGACAAGGTCTCTTGATGAATCTGAATCTTGCTGATTTGACTAAACTGGATGGCCAGCAAGCTCCAGAGATTCTGATTCTGCCTCCACCACACGGGGGTACCTATGTACACTGCTACACCTGAATTTCATGTGGGTTCTGAGGAAGTGAATTTAGATTCTCACACTTGCACAAAAAATGTTTTTACCATTGAGTGATCTTCCCAACCAGAGTGCCTACCTCATTATATCCCAGCCTTTCCATGTTAAGGAAAATAAATCATCTTGAAAATGTTGCTAAAGTTACTAAACTATATTGTGTTGTGATACATCCTAGCTTGCTAAGACCCTGAGCTGTGTGTCAACAGTAATATTGTGGTAATGCTTCCATCTACTTCTTCGTTCCTTCCTTCTAAACTAGCCAAGGACAGTTTAGGTTCAGGTTCTTGCTGAGTGTTGAGGATTTTATAAGGAGTGGACATGACAGAAATGAACTTTCACCTGTGGTAGAATTGAAGTAAAATTTTTAAGCAAATTAAATAATCCAGGCTTTCTTACGTATCAGGAACTTCCAGTCACATCTATTGATAGCCTAAGAGTTTTACAGTCTCCTATTTAAGACTTAGTCCTCAGTGGAGCAAAGTTCATCAGTGAGGCTTTTGAGAAGCATTTTGGGTCATGAAGACTTTCACATCTCTAGTGGATTGAGCCATTTCTAGGTTCATAACAGGATAGTCTTGTAGGACATTATGGAACCTTAGGAGGTGGAAGTGTTGAAGAGAATGTTGTCTAGGAGACTATATCTTGTTCCTGTCTCTTATTCTCTTCACTTTGTGCTGCCACAAAGTGAGAGATTCTTCTTACTTATGTCCCAACCATGACATTCTGCCTTGACAAAGTCTTATCACAATGGGTCCGAGTCACCATGGGCCAAGACCCCAGGAACTGTGTATGTTCACTGTGGTGTGAAACCAATGATATGGAGGCTGTATGCAGTTTGATTTCAGATGGGGAAGAAAGCCAAGGCCTTAACACATGCATATCTGCTCATCTGATCCTGGTTTTCTCCTTTGGGGGCTGGCTAACCTTCCCCCTGGGCCTCACTCATACTTCTTGAAGGACATGGCCCTCTCTGGTTTGCCTCTTCCCTCAGCAATGACCATTTGCACTTCACAGGGGCAGACTCTCCCAACCACTCCATAAACCTGCAGGCCCTGCAGAATCAATGCCCACTTACAGCTGCTAATGCATTAATAACAGAAATGTCCCTGGCCGTGACCTGCCTGAGTCATTACCCACCTATCATAGGAGGCAATTTCAAGCAGATTGACTAGCGATCGGTGTCCTCTCCAGTGTCCATGCAGGAGGACACATGGCTGCCTTCACAACTCCTGAGCAGATGGCCAGAGCACGTAATTGCTCACCTCAGCCAGTGCTGGTCCGGTTCCAGGCTAGGGAACCTCCATGTCTTGCTTGCAAAACTGAGCTCTCTCACCCTGGGGCACTGATCCAAGTGCATCAGGCTTTCATTTCAAAACAGAATCTAAGCTCATACTGACCTTCTTTGTGCTGGTTTCGAACTTATTGCACAAGCAAGTCTCTGAAGCTGTTGAGGAATGAAGCTTCAGTGTACCTGAGGCACTCAACACTTAAGACTGTCCTGCAGCCAATTGTCAACACTATGGTCAGAAGCTGAGGTCATGTAGGCTTCTACCATTAAGAATTTTGTCCCAGCACATTTTCCCATCATTCATAGTCATGACTGTGGGACTGGGGAAATGGCTCAGGAGGGAAAGTGCTTGCTGCACAAGCATGAGGGCCTGAGTGCAGATTGCAGAACCCACCTAACATCCTGCTAATCAGCAGTACCTGTAACCTCAGTTACAGCTCGGCATTAGGGACAGGTAGGTGTCAGTAGCTGGCTGACCAGCTAGTGAAGCTGAAATACCAAGCTTCAGGTGTAGTGATAGAGCTTGTATCAAAAACAAATTGGGCTACTGGGATGGCTCAGTTGCCAAGTAAGGCACTTGTTGCCAAGCTTGGGGACCTAAGTTATATTCCCCTGGCCTACATGGTAGAAAGGGAAAACCAATCCCCAAAATTTAGCTGTCTTCTGTCCTTCACTTGCACAGTGACACACATACACACACAAACACACACATACACACATTCACACACACACACACACACACACACACACAAACAGAGAGAGAGAGAGAGAGAGAGAGAGAGAGAGAGAGAGAGAGAGAGAGAGAGAGAATATAAATACATAATGTAATTTAAAATTTAAAATCATTTAAAGGTTAATTATGACCAAAGGAGACACTTAATACTGAACTCTGGTCTCCACAGCATACCTATAGATGAGTTCACCAACACACACATGTACACACTACACATACAGACATAAACACACACACACATGTACACATACACATACATACTTTAAAAAGTCATACTAACAAAGGTTGTATGGCGGATTAAGCTAATGCCCTACCTCTTTACCCTGTATACCTGGGATGTACCCTTGATGCCAGCTTAGAGTTTGTTATTTGAAGTCTGTAAACCTTTCTTCCTTGGAGCAAATTCCTGATCATGAACATGTGAGAGGTAGTCCTCAAGTGTATTAATCTGACTTTTACTTATTATGACAAATTCTCCTGAAAGAAAGAACTTAAGGGTTGGCTTTGGCTCATGCTTACAGAAGTCAGTCCATCCAGGTGGGGAGGACATGGCAGAGCAGAACAATTTACATCATGGTCTGTGATAAATAGGAAGTAAGGACATGGGAGTGGGGATAAAAGAGAGAGAGGGAGTGGGGAAGGGAGCTGGAGGAGGAAATTGGGAGACTGTGAGAACAAGATGAGCAGCGGAGGCAGAATGAGTGAATGCATGCTTTTATACCTGTTCCAGCTAGCTTTCCCCATCCCATCCCCCCATACCAGCCTTTACTCTATGGCATGGTGCCACCCACAGTCACAGAACACCTCTCCAGCACACATTTCCTTGATCTTGGTAAAAATATCCCCACAGACACACCCAGGACTGTGTTCTACTTTATCAGCTCTTACCCATCCAATGACGTTGACAGTCAAGCTTAACTATAGTAGCTAAATGACCTAAATCTATGTGAACCTGGCTATGCATTGCTAGCGGTTTTTAAAGTGGTTGGTGCCAGAATGTGATCAGCTCATTTTAATATGGGCTTCCAACATTTTTGACTCACCCATCTCTGAAGAAAATGGAGGCAAACACTTTGTTTGATATGTGCCTTCAAGAAACTTACAGAAAAGGGAGAGACACCATATCAAAAGATTACCTTACTCTATCACAGATTAATACTCAAAAATGGAAGGCATATGCAAAGGATCCTCCTGTCTCTACCTCCCCTGTGCTTGGATTTTAAATGCTTACACAATGCCTGCCTATTTACATGCCTGCCTGGGAACTGATCTGCCATCACAGCTATCTGGGCTATCTCTCCAATACCCCTTCAGAGACAGGTGCCTCTTCCATTATGAATCTGTGAGGGATGCTCTGCTATTCTTTGGCAACAGCAAGGAGATTCTGGAACTCTGAGGCCTGCTGGGACCCTGTGTAGTCCAGGTCAATGTGTATACCCATGGACTCTTCCTACGAGAAGGCTGTTCAATGCACTGCACTGTGTTCTCAGAAGAACTTCATAGAGCATGCACATCCATAATGGCTTTGGCAAATTCTATCAGGGGGATTCTCAGAGCTGTGCACTGCAAGGACAGACAAGCTATGAGTTGAGATTGTTTATGCTGCATAGACCAATAGGTCCTATCTGCAAGTTTATTTGGATTCTAGAAAAGGAGGCAGCCATCCTCAGAGTCAAGTGCTGACTTTGAGACACTCATATGGAAACTCAAGTATTGGTTTTCCGTTTACCATGAATCAATCTCTGTCTCTCTCTCTGTCTCTCTCTCTGTCTCTCTCTCTGTCTCTCTCTCTCTGTCTCTCTCTCTCTCTCTGCGTGTGTGTGTGTGGGGGGGGAGGAGAGAGAGAGAGAGAGAGAGAGAGAGAGAGAGAGAGAGAGAGAGAGAGAGAGAGAGAGAGAGAAAGATGGGGTATTCAGACACAATGTCATTGGCCAAAGCTGGCCTTGAACCTGCTATCTAACCAAAGATAACCTTTATTTTCTCGCCCTCCTGTCTCTATCTCCTAAGTGTTGGGGATATAGATGTGCCTTAGAACACATAATTTGTGTACTGTTAGGGACTGAACCCAGGATCTTTTCCATGCTAGAAAAATACTCTATTAACTGAGCTCTCTCTCAATCCTGTTTCTTAACCTTGATTAGCCTCTGTTTCTTCTTATCTCTCAATGCCAATAGTAACCTCTAGTGTAGCAGTTGTCAACCTGTAGTTCATGACCCCTTTGAGGGTTGAATGACTCTTTGACAAGGGTCACATATCAGACATTCAGTATATCAGATATTTATATTACAACAGAACCATTGCAAAATTATAATTATGAAATAGCAGCAAAAATAATTTTGTGGTTGGGTATCATCATAACAGGATGAAATGTACTAAAGAGTTGTACCATTAGGAAGGTTGAAAACCTCTGCTTTAGTGTGAGTGTGTGTGTGTGTGTGTGTGTGTGTGTGTGTATGTGTGTGTGTGTGTGTGTGTATGTGTGTGTGAGAGAGAGAGGGGGTGGGGAGATAGCACTTTGGCATTGGTCACTTCAGTTAGAGACAACGCTATAGACTCTTCTGCTCCAGTTTAGGAAAGATCTTGCTGGTTCTGATAAGGAAAGAGAAGGACCCAGTCGACAAGCAGCTAGGCGGAAGCCCACGACCTTTGGAGGACATGGAACTGAAGGAAGGGAGGTTACCAAGATTCACTCCAAAATCTTATTTGTTTTGTACTTTTTCTCTCTACCTTGTCAATAACACTTTATACCCCAGCCACATTAACCTATTCCTTCAAAACTCTGATTGAAAAGTTATAACAGGGAATATTTAATGAAAGTTTTGTAGAGATTGCTGTCTAAGCCCATGCAGTAACCCATTTCTTCCTTATTATGACTTAGTGGGTGTGTTTTGCTCATTACTGGTATTGCAGAAAAGCGTGTTTCTGGTACTCATAGGGCACATGGCCTCCAGAGTAAAGATATATTAGACAAATAATCATATGCATGGAAACATGGAGAGGTTGGTAAGGAATCATCGTAATTGGAGTTCATTCTGATGATGGGGAAGATTGTGGGTATGGAGTGAAGGTGATGATGGAAATGATCATAAAGATTAGAAAGAGGAAGGCAGAGATAATGACAGAGGTGATAGTGGAGATGAATTTGAACTCCAGGCTTTTCTTTTTGAGAGTCAATACTCTAGAGAATTCTTTTCTGAACACTTGTATTAACACTGAGACAAAGTACTGATGGCTTTGATTCTCATGACATCATCACCACTGACAGATCTGGGCTTCTGTGGGTTTGCGGAGTTGAGGATTTTGTTGCCTGAGTCCTTGGCTAATCCAGGGTCGTATTTATCATTTTGTTTCTCAAAAAAGGGGAAATAAAATGAATGATTAGTATGAATTTTATAAAAAATAGACTACTATGTATTTTTCTGTTCTCTTTCTCTTTTCTAAGCAAGCAAACAAACAAAACCATAAACCAACCAACCAGTCAACAAACAAAACAATTAACAACAATAACAGCAAAAGGAGAAGGTATATTGCACTATAATATAGATATGTCTCTGTGTGTGTTTATGTGTATGCAAAAACACATGTAAATATATACATGTACACATGTAGATTAGCATTGTTAATATTGACAAAATTTAGTGCAAAATTGTGAAGATGGGAAAATAAACAATAGCTTATAACATTTGAGTCAATTTTTTTTTTCTTTTTTGGTTTTTCGAGACAGGGTTTCTCTGTGTAGCCCTGACTATCCTGGAACTCACTCTGTAGACCAGGCTGGCCTCGAACTCAGAAATCCGCCTGCCTCTGCCTCCCAAGTGCTGGGATTAAAGGCGTGCACCACCACAGTCCAGCTTGAGTCAAAAATTTAAAAGGGTATTTTTTATTAAAAGCATGTGGTCTGCCTCTGCACGGCAGGAGCCATAGTTGATATCCAGTTCCTGTTTGGGGTTTCTTTCCACACACAAAGCATAACGCTTTGAAGAGCCTATAGAGACTGATACAAAGTCACATGAGTCTTCAGTCATAATAATTGTCTTATAGTACTAGGGGAATTTATCAAACCTTCTAGCTTTATCTAAGAGCTTTGATCAGGAATAGAGTCCAGGGCAATAGACCAGAACCAGCTTTTCACTTTGGCCTATGATGTTCTTCACAGGTGTTGGTATCTGACCATTTGAGCAGGTAACTATAACATCTCACAGATCATTCAACATAAATGTAGAATGTTCTCCTAATGCCTGGCATGACACTCTCCATAGAAACCCAGTAGAAACATGTTTCTGGGACTCATGGGGCACATGGCCTCCAGAGTAAAGATATATTAGACAAATAATCATACGCAGATATACGATCATAAATTCAACTCAGGGAGCTCATAGAAAGTATGCTGGAAATGTGGTAATTTAATATGGGGATCAAGGTACTAATACTTGAGTGTAGTCATTCCAGAAATAGACTTTGTGTAAAGGTAGGGTATCTGATGCTTTTAAGAAGACCAGAGAAGGTGTGCTTGAAAGAAAAGTCTGGATGGAAGTCACGGGGTGGGATTGAGGAGTAGTTATAGGAAAGAGATTTGTCAGGGTAGAGAGTTCACACTGGACCCTGTTAAAGCAATCATCAAGGATTATGAAAAAGCAAAAATATGATACTACTTATATCTCAACAATATTACTATGGCTAAAGTAGTAAAAAAGGCTTGGGAAGAAGGGATAGTCTAGGCAAGGAGAATAGTTAATACATTATTAGAGTCTTGGTCTTAGTCTTGGAGGGAAGGATGACAGTAGTTGGGGATAAAGTTGTACCTCTGGGAATGAAATTAATGTAATATATCTGTGTATTCATCCTAATTATTTACTTTTCTACATGTATTTATCATTGATCAACTCATACATATGTACTTGTCTCTTATCTATCATCAGTTTATGCCTAACTTTATCATCTATTATTTATCATCTATTATATCTCTATCATCTACATGCCTATTGTCTCTCAACTATCTCTTAGTTTGCATCTACCTGTCATCTATCAATCAATCAATCATCAGACTATCTGTATGTTTTTGCTATAATATATCTCCATATGTGTATTACTATAGTCTGACATCATCCTATCTATCACTTTTTTAATGTGTATGATATCCAACTATTGAGTCAATACACGGTAAAACAATAAGCCTTACTAGAATATTCAGTCTTAGCCAAATCGTAACATTGTGTTTTCTTTATTTTTTTCACTTTTTAGTTATTTTATGTACCTTGGGATAGGACAGAACATTCCTTCCACTCCCCACTCCCAATAGCTTGAAGGTTGTCTGCTTGGTTTCTGCTGTCCCTTGCTCTTTTCCATGTTTCCCTGAATGATACCACTTGTTTTGCCCAAGTTTCTCATACTTTGAAGGTTGACATTCTTAATAGTTCTGTCACTGCTGAAAAGATACAAGAGATGCCTGCAGGAGATGCGGCCATCTCAGCAGTTTGTGTAACACCAACAGAGTGTGAGGGAACCAGAAAATAATTAGCTTAGCTGGAGGTAAATGGAAGGAGATCGGGGTAGAACCCGTGATTGTGCGGCAGCCTGCGAGGTAAGGCTTGTTGAAAGTTTGAGGATGAAAAATTGACTCAGCAGCTATGCAAATGAAAACACTGTGAAGAGACTCATGACAGGGAAAGTAGTGAAAGTAGCGTGACCTGAGTCCAATCCACCCGCATTAACAGAGGGTTTTACATACCTGTCACCATTCGAGGCTTTTGAGATCAACTGAGGGGGAAACTAATGGTAAGTCACCAAAAGGGGGCACAGACAAAAGGTGAAGAACAATGTTTCAGATTGCAAAGGCTGAGCAGCAATTATAAGCCACACAAGAAGGCAAAAGTGCTAGATTTATCAGGACTAAGGATGAATACGGAGAGTTAGTGAGTTCTGTGATAGTAAATTTTCTTTACCTCTCTAGACAGCAATTCTTTTCTTTAGAAAACATTTCTTTTACAGTAGTGCTTGTCATTTCTTTTCCATGTGTGCATGCACATTGCACACATGCATATACCCTCATACACATATCTGGCTACCTCAAAGCCATCTTAGAGGTGCTGGCAGTAGGAGGTGGGCAAGAAAATGCCTTCTATTCGTTATTTATGCGACTTCTAGGAATATGATCATTTTATGAATGTTTACTACCAAGTCAGCATAAACAATGACCTGGCTTAGAAAAGTTAATAGGTATTGGGGAAAATCATACACACACACACACACACACACACACACACACGTAGAGATAAGTCCTACCTTAGGCTGGAGAGGTAGTTCAGTTGGCAAAGTGCTTCTGCACAAACAGGAGGAGATGTGATCCCCAGAACCTGTATATATAACAACCCAGGTACAGTGGCGCATGTACAAACAAAACTCTGTGGTAAGTAGACAAGGTAGTCCCCTGAGACTTGCTAGTCAGCTAGTCTAGCAAAACTGCTGAATTTCAGGTAGGAGTGAGAGACTATGTCTGAAATATCAAGGTAAAAAGGTGTCCTAAGGAACACTTGCAGTTGAAAAATACCAGTGAGTTGCCTCAATGAAGATAGGACACTTACTGGCCTCTTGAGTGAAGTATTTTATTAAGTCAATTGAATATTCCAGAATAACCCTTATGAATTAATAAGGTAGGGCCTGCCTCTCCTGTACTCAGGCATTCTTCAACCTGGGTATCTGGCCCAGACCAGAGGGAGCCTATATTTAGGTGTGGTAAAATCAAGCTTCAGTCTTTGGGCAGGCAAATAGATTTTCACTGTTCCCCAAAGCTGCTTAGTAAAGGCTCCCTGAAGTTCTGTTGAGAGGAATTCATCTGTGCTCAGCAAGAATGTGCTGTGATTGATTGGAAATGTCTTGCAGGAACACAGAGGGTGGAGTGAAGTCTTCTATTCTACTCTAGACTGGAAGGCATTTTTCCATTGTGATCATAGATGGGGAAAGATTTTCTTCTAGAAACTGCATATACTTGTCTTGGTGACTAAACATCTCTGTGAATTAGGTTCATGTTATTGTTAAACAAGAGAGAAAAATGTCATCTCAGAGTCCCAGGAGCATGTTACCATTCAGATGGCATTACTTATCAGACTTCTAAGCAACTCTTTTTTCAACATGATGGTTTAATTGTAGGAATTATGTGAATTCATCTAGGGAATTCTGTTGTTATAAGTTTCAATCCATTTATACCATTGGATTCTGCAGTAGATTTTACTGTTAAATGTAAGAAAAAAAACAGGGGTGCGTGGCTTGGTTCCTTCCAGTTCAGCAAAAGCAAGTTTAGAATGCAATCTAGTGGCTATCCACAGCTTTGAATCTTGGATTCACAAGTGTGAGGTTTTTGTGTGGTGTGCCTCTGTTTCATTCTTGAATCATTCTAAATAGAAGTTACATCAGAGAAGAGATGAGAGGAAGGTGCAGAAATACACTCTCAATAAATACACCCAGGGAAAATGACATTCACTTAACTGACCCTATTAATCATAAAGGAAGTAGTAAAATATAATTAAATAAAGATTAAATAAAAATGGAAGATATATAAGAATAGCTTACCTGCCTTGTAATAGTTTATAATTTACTGAGCCTTTATTGTTTTTCTTTTTTATTTGCTTTGGTTTGTTTTGGGTATTGTGTGTTTTCATGGACTTGTACTGAATGCTAAGTGGAGAGACAGAGGGGGTCTGTGCTGGAGGAAAAGTTACAGGAGTATCAGAGTTAAGCCAACATCTTTGAAGCAAGCCTCTGGCAGTTGTAAATTTCTTGACCACTCTGAGACCCTGTCTGTTCATCTGACAGTGGATACGCAAGCAGTTTCAGCTCTATTAGAAGTTAGAGATTCCATGGTTCAGAAAAGCAAAAACTCATCCTTCTTAAAAATCCATTAGACCTTGTACTCTACCTTGGACTGGGCTTATCGTCCCCAGAGACTTGGTTTAGTGCCTTAAACTGACTTCCAGTTCTGGCTTGGTCTCCTACTATTTTCAAACATCTCTCTGTATCAGTTTCTTCATGTTGAGATATTTCTAAAGAACTGGGAAGCTGGCTGCTGACCTGGCAGATGTGGAAATAATTTCTTCAGTAGAGTAGGGTCCTGATTGTAAAGCATTGTGATATGTTAGGCTGAGTGCATAGAAGGTCAAAAAGGACATGATGATTGTCTTCCATGAATGGTGCCAAAGGTGCTGTGAGCATCTCTCAGTGAGTATCTAGAGTGTGGGGACTAAGATGTAGCTCAATGATAGGGTTCTTACCTAGCATGAGTGAAGGCCTAGGTTCAGTCCCAAGTGTCTTCCCTATGACTGAAGGCTAATTACCTTCTTCCTTTTCCATTGTGATTGAGGATAATTTACAACAGGCTATCTGAAAATCCCTTTGAGAAAAGCATTTTTCAGAGTGACCCATTTGTTTTAACCTACTGGGTTAGAGCATCCCCAGTACTCGCCACTTTCCATTCACAGGGATTTCAAGAAATGAACTTTGCTTATCCACAGTTTGAACTGTGTGCTTCCCAATGATTATACATACTGTATATTATTTCTCCTGTTTCTTTTTTTAAAAAGATTTATTTATTTATCTTATGTATGTGAGTACATTGTTGCTGTCTTTAAACATGCCATAAGAGGGCGTCCGATCCCATTACAGATGGTTGTGAGCCACCATGTGGTTGCTGGGAATTTAACTCAGGATCTCTGGAAGATCAGTCAATGCTCTTAACTGCTAAGCTATCTCTCTCCTGTTTCTTAACCACAAAGTCCCAAAGAAGGATTCAGCACAAACAAACAACAAAAAATGCTGTGTACTCCTTTGCAAAGTGATGGTTTCATAATGATATTTTCTCCATAGTGTCTCACTGCCCCCCCTTAGCCTACATGATCCACCTCTCCCTACCACTATCCTTTCTTGTTTGAAAACAATCTTACTCTATTTCCTGTTTTTATGTTGTGATATGTGTGGGACGTGTGTGTGTGTGTGTGTTGTGTATTGTTACATGTTATCTAGGTTCCACATATGAGGGGAGACATGTGTCATGTGTCTTAGTTTCTGGCTATGGCTTAGTTAGCTTCCTAGGATGATCTGCAATGGTCTTTTGCTTTTGTTTGTTTACCTACCATTCCTTATGCCATGTTGTGATGCTGCACCATGTTCTCCCAAACCAAGCAGGTGCTTGCATGATGCCCTTGAAGGTCGCAGCCCCAGATTGTAAGCTAAAATAAACTTGAATTACTCAGTGATGGGACGTGCCCTCAGACAGGACAAAACACTGCTGTGACTAGATGGTGGGTACTGAGGTGGGCAGCATGGCAGCGGAGTTGGCATATTTGTGTGGGAGTGGCAAGTCATTCATAAATCTGAACAGAGAGGCAGTATGCAAGGATGCATCTTCCTTACATGCCACCCATGAGAAGTGGACTATGCTAAAGGATATCACTTGTGCTTTTTCTTTCTAGTAAATGTCTTAAGAAGGACTAAGTAATACTTTTATATATAAGACCATATCTGGAAAACACACACACACACACACACACACACACACACACACGTTATCATTATGATGACAGCATTCTGGAACACCACATAAAAGTGGCCCCACACTGAGATGAATCCTCTATATTTTCCAAGCATCTTTCTAAGAAGCTGTTTATCCCTCTGTGGGATAGCACTTCTTGTGTACTAACTGCTCATAATCAGAGCATGCATGTTCTTCCTCCAGTCCAAATTCATGTCAAGTCTCTAAGTAGGCAGCAGATTCATAAAGCCACAAGGCAAGAGACCTATCCTCTAGGAACTGTTTTTATGCTATCTGACTCACAGACAATAACTTAAGCAATTTTATCTAAGTAATTCAGATAATATTGGCCTGTGGTATGTGGAATTCCATATTTTACTATCAGACATCTTTGATTAATACTGTCTGATAGTGACTAGGATCTCTTCCTGCTATAGCATAGATAATATTTGATGGATATCTCATTTCTTCCATACCTCTTCTAGATGTCTTTCCATTCC
The DNA here is from genome assembly GCA_036184795.1 of Tokudaia tokunoshimensis. NCBI lineage: Eukaryota > Metazoa > Chordata > Mammalia > Rodentia > Muridae > Tokudaia > Tokudaia tokunoshimensis. The sequence goes on from BTHU01000010.1 coordinate 96,869,597, forward strand.
AACACACAAATATACACATGTTCCCTTTGATCCATTGTTGTAAGCTGTGGAAGGGATTAAACCAAAATTCCTGTCTATGACACAATATTACTCCTTTGATAACATCATATTTTAAAGTTTATCAGCATCCTCTCCATGGAAATACCTGAAATTATTATTCAGGTTTCACCCAGGATATGTTACGTATAACGTGACTGGAGAGACATTCAGAGTATGTGTGGAAATGAAGTTTAGATCCAGAGACTCTTCCTTCACATATACTTCAGGAAAACCAAGGGAAGGTAGGTAGAATGCCCAGGGGTGTGCCTGTATGTGAATTTGAACTTCTTATAGGCATATTACTTGACATATTAATATTTATGTTTGAGAACTGCAGCTTAATACAGTTAAAGCAAAGAATAATCCTTACACCCATGAAACACTTGAAATAAACACAGCCCTCCCTTTCTTTTAAAGAGTGCTTTAAAGGCTGCAAATCCCCCAGTGTGGCTACCCAACTGTGTAATTCCATATTCATTGTTTCTCTAAGTCTCACAATTGCACCCAGGAGACCCTGAGAAGGTCTGTTCTTCTTGGAGAAGTACATGTCTGTCCAACGTCTCAGAATTGTGATCATTAATACTGTTTGTGCTTGCTTTGGAGAGTGAAGGACAATTTGAATCTTGTAGGCATTTATCAAAATGTGCTTCTGATTTCCTGCCACAGTAACATGTGTGAACTAAGATATCTTCACTGAATGCCTGAGCGAGGAACACATAATGGTCATAACTCAGGAGAAAGAAATAGGGTCCAGTGAAGGGTGGTGAGTGAAACCAATATAATCATAGAACTGGTTAACTCCCAGAGAGCAGAAGCCAGGGGCAGATGCACACAGTTAAATGGAGGGGTCAGAAACAGAGGGATTTGGCTAGATCTCATGGGAAAGGTTTTGGAGACAAAACTACATAAGTTTGTTATCTTATTGAGAATCTACTATATGCCTAGTACTGTGCTAGGCAGATAGTAGAATTCAAAGTATAGCCAGCTATTCCAATGTTCCTGGAATTGAGGACCTTCATACTAAAAAAGGGTAGTTCTAGCCAGCAAAATCAGTCATTCCACACTGAAGGAACAGTCCATAGAGTGTTGAAGATGTTGTGTGCATGATGACACACCCATTTTGTCTGCTCAATCAGATTGAAAACCACCTACAAGGTTGGTAAAGCCTGTATTTGTGAGAATGTTTCCAGAAGCAGTGAGATCATGGGTGTTCTAACTTAGAAGAATGGTTTGGCCAGTTAGACTGATTCTAAACTTGGCTATTGGTCAGTAGTAGAACTGTGGGAGGGGAGAGCTGGTTGGAGAAAGAGGGTCTTGGAATATGCCTTTGAAGAGTGTGTCTTCGACTGTCTCTCCTTACCCAGCCATATCAATCAAGCAGCTTCAATCTGCCCTGTTGATTTCCTGCCTGCCAACAGCTCAGAAATACTAGTCTAATGACCATGGACCCAAATGGTGGAAACTGTCAGAAAATCTCTGAGTTTATTTTCTTTTGTTTTTCTTTTGTTTTTTGTTTGTTTGTTTGTTTTCCACAGCCACATAAATGGGACGAATCCAGGGGGTGTTCCTGAGTGGGGAAAGCCTAACTGTTTTTAGTGTGAGGAAGAAAGTGGAGTGTCATGGCCCAGCTAGGCACAGTTCACTCTGAAGTAGGCTGACTGCAAAGAGTTCCAAAGGGCAGGGTATGACCGCATATCTGGAGCCCCTTTGATAGCACTATCACCAGAAAACCAAATTCAACACGGCAGTAAGTGGACCAGATACGGCCAAAGTACACTGGCTCAGCTGCAGTGAGCTCGCTCTTTCTCAGGCTCCTAAGACTTCATTTAGCTCACTATTGTGTTATGACTCTTATCAAAAGATGACTTCTTAAAACACAGAGTTACTATCTCATCATTTTGGAAGTCAGAAGTTTAAAGTCTGTCTCAACAAGAAAAACTTAAAATGTCCACAGGGCCAGATTACTCCTGAAGCTTTGGTAAGGAAAGGACCATTCTCTTGTATTTTCCTGCTTCTGTAAGCTAGCTTCCTGCCTTGCCCAGTGGCCAATTTCTGTCTTCAAAATGTGTTGAGTTCTTTGCCTATGAAGTAACAAACACTAGCTGTGTTTCCATCTCCCTCTGTCACTTTCAGGAACTCATGTTGTCATCTTGATGTCCCCTCCAACAACTCACAGAAGTCTTCCTGTAGGATAAGTCAATCATCACCCTTTGCTTGTACTGTTAATGTAAAATGTTCAGATTTGGGGAGTAGAATGTGGATACCTCTTGGGGTCATTTTACTCTCTATCATGAGCATAGTATATATGCCATGCTAAACTCAAAGAATAACTGAAAATTATCTAATTCTCTTTTAGAGGAACCATGCTGGTCTGCTCATAGTTTAGAATGTTCTCTGATCTGATGCAGATTTAGAGGTATTTTAGTTACCTTAGCTTATTGCTGTAGCAGAATGACTGAGACTGAATAAATTTTAAAGAATACATGTATCTGTGGTTCACAGTTATAGAGGCTGAGAACACCAAGAGCATCATACTGGTGTCAGGTTGTAAGAGACCTCTTGCTGTGTCATGCAAAATCAATGTAATATCACTGGGTACGATGCCAAGACAAGAGACCCTCCTCCCTTGACAACCTATTAATTCACAAATGCATAGATGGTTTGGTCTTTTCACTCTTGTGACTAAATCACTTCCCCCAAATCTCACTTCTAAATGCCATTCATAGTTGATGTTGGGGATTGCAATTACAACACTTGAGTTATAGGAGGCAAACAATCAGCCCAGAAGTACTTGAAAGATTGGTTCTATGAAGATGGATACATGCAAATGAATTCTGGGTATATGCCCACACCTGATGATTGTCTTGGTAGTCATCCCATGCCCCTGGCATCTCCAATATACTAGGGTCTATGTTGCAATTTCACTAAAAGCCTCCCCTGACCTTTTTTCATTGACCTTTTACATGGTGACAAGACTCAGCTACATTCTATGACCTGTTTCAGTCCTCAGGTTTCTACTGGCACTGAGGCTTCACCTTCACCAATGGCTTCTCCTGGTCTCTCACCATATCAAGCCTCAGCTGCCCTCCATAAACATTTTAAATCCTCCCATTCTCATGCTACCCAAACCAGTAACACATTGGAGACACTTGCAAATTACCAAGTTTAGCTGTAAATCTTGGTCTCTTCTGGAGCACAGCTTCTGTGTGCTGGCCCTGAGAAAATACACACAGAAAACTTCATCTCAACAGTGCTGGTCTCTTAATCACAGCTGATTTCCCAGACCTAGCTAACCAGCATTGATTATCCTAGTAAAGCCAAGTTTCACTTCAGTGGTGCTGGTCTCTTGTTAATCACAGCTGATTCTCAGCTCCAGTGGATGAAACCCCACAGATCCTTGATTCAAAATATCCACCAAATGGCCCTGAGAGAGACACTGGAGACCTCTCCAGGCCTCCACTGTCTGCATTGCTCTCAACACTGTTTATCAAGCTCTCAAAGAACAGCCCATTGAGCTCTAAGCACCCAGTGGCTTTTGCAGCTTAAAGTTCCAAATTCATTCCACAATCCTCTCAACGGCAACATGGTCAGGTCTGTTACAAGTGATACTTTTGGCACCAATTTCAATTCCAGTGATTTCTATCCCTGTGATGTAGATCATGACCAAAAGCAATGTGGGAAGGAAAGGGGTTGTTTTACCCCCAACAGATAAGGTCTGTGCAGTAACTCCAGGCAGTAACCTGGAGGTAGGAACTGAAGCAGAAACCATAGAAGAATGCTTTCCATTGGCTTGCTCCTGACTAGCTCAATCTGCTTTCTTACATAATTCAGGAGGACCACCTGCTGAGAGGTCCACAAGCAAGGGGCTGGACCCTCCCACATCAATCATTACTTAAGAAAGTGTTTCCATAGGCTAATATGATGGGACAATTCCTCAATTATAGTTTCCTCTTCCAAAATGACACTTATTTGTGTCAAGTGGCTTAGAGGAGCTGATAGATTTTTAGCTCTCTTTCTGCAAGGTGGTCTGAAGAAGTTCGAATTACCTTAGGAGACTGGATGGTTCCTTGGAGGGATTTTTCCTACCCTAGGGTGCAGCCTGGCCATCAGAGATAATTGCTTTCATCTTTGGGGGGTGGGCGAGCCTGTGAGGCTCTGCCCTTTCTAGAATATGAGATGACTGATGTTTTGGAACATTGACTTATTTCTGTGTGCCTTCACCCTTGAAAGAGGATGAGATGGCTTCAGTAGACACTACTTAGTGATTAACATGCCCATGTAGAGTAAAACAGGAGTCTAGCCCAGAGTTCAGGAGATAGGTACAAAATAGTGGCAAAGCACAATTGAGTTTCATTCTGCTTTTAGTTTCTTTGGGAGCATCATTGCTTTGAGCAAAAGCAGTTTCTAAATGCCTCATAATTCTATGAAGGGCAAAGTTTGCAACACTGGAGTGAGGGAACAGGATGCAGAATTGGCCTTTTCTCCAGTGGCCTCCTAGCAGATACCAACAGTGGGACAGGTATACACACTAAGAGGTCAGTCTACAGACCCTGCTCATTTCCTCTAGGCACAACATTTGGTCCTCCCAGTGCATTTAGAAGACTTGTTTGGTGTTTGATAAATCTCCCCTGTGCATATCTTCTAATTCAGAGATAGGAACCTTATCAAGGTTGCTTCTGTTACGTGCTGCTCCTGGGCCAGTCTATGCTAATCACTTTGACATTTCCTATTCACTCAGCGTGAGAGGAATGTTTTAGCCTGCATTGATGGGGGCATGTGTTTCTAATGAGAAATCTGATGGAGCCAGGTGCCTTGAATACAGAGTACCTGTGAGCTGCTGCAGCCTTATCACTCCCTGAAGCTGCTCGAGTCCCTTTTGGACACTATGGTTTAGATGTGCAATGGCTTCTCACAGTGATTTGTAGCTGATAAAGATTTTACTTTTAAATCCATCAAAAGGAAAGAGAAGTGACATTTTGAAGTGGGTAGATGAGGGAAAAAAAGAGACGAGTCTCTTGGTCTGCCTCCAGGTCTCACAACTCTCTTCCACCCAACACTTTGCACAAAAGATCATCTCATAAGAAATTCAGGGCAAAGAAATGTCTTTTCATTCTTATTCCCATTTTCTGACATTCTTACTCTTAAAGTTATTATTAGTGGTGCAAACTCTACCTATTAGGGAATGTGAGTCTTGCCCTGTTCTGGTGTATTCCATTATCATTTAAATACACCACCCACTGCTCCTCCTAAGACCTTCTCAATAGAGGGTTCTTAGTAGACATTTCCCCCTAAATTAAGTTCAGTAGGTGTCAAAGCGGGATGGCCTGGAGGGGGGGCTCCACACTAATGCAAAGTGGGGACTTGCGATAATTATTTGGACAGTTCAGCATCCCATTATCACTCCAAAATTGAAATGTATTTCCTGCTCTCCCTTTCTTCTGTCCCCCTTTCATCCTCAATGAGTTATCTTTGCCAGTTTCCTCCTCCTCCTCCCGAAAGGCACTAGTTTCCTGCTGACCATGGAGAGCAGTGAGATCTGAAAGGACTTTATTGAAATGCTAGTTATTTCCAAAATGATCATGAACACATGGAAAACTACAGGCTGCCTTTGAAAGCAAGAGCCATAGCAACTTTTGGACTGGACTGGATGCTATTCTTGGGTATTTCGAGGCATAAGATTTCTTTGGAGTGAGGATGACCCTGAACCTGGGCTTTGTCATCATGAATAAGAATCACAGTTCCTCAAGAGACAAAAATCAACTCTTCCCAAGTGAAAGGCTGGAGGCTATGGTCACATCCTTGGTTTTCAAAAATGTCAGCCAATCACATTTTCTTATCAGCAGAGGGATCACTGCTGGACTCTATGACTGCCATGACAGATAAGTTGTATGTGTTCATATATGTACCTGTGCTGGTAGGGACAAGGAGGAAAACTGTGGATGTCATTCTGAAGGTACCGTGAGCCTCGGGGAAGCTCCTGTTTCTACCTCCCCAATGCTGGAATTACAAGTATGTGCTACCACACTTGATTTTTTATGTGGGCTCTAGGTGTTGAACTTAGGTCTTCATACTTGCCAGCCAAGCACTTTCTCTCCCTGTTATTATCCAGGGCTGTGCCATTTTGTAAAGCTCCTCTATTTCCTTGTATTTGCTGGAATCTTACTTTCCTCACCCTCATAAACGGTTTTGCCTACAAGCCCAGAACCAAGAGACCACCTGACTGTGAGCCTGCATCATGGGCTACCTGTCAATCATGTGCTAGACTCTCCCCTGCCTCTAAAAGCATGATGCAAGAAGAGACTCTCAGTCTGTGGAACTGATTTCTCCTCAGAGCCCCCACCATACTGCACTGGTCTGTCTGTCTATGCCGTTAATGACTCTTCTAATAAATTTCTTGTCCCCAAAAGATTATCTTCATCAGTATCCCCCTTGGACACTGAGCCCCAATACTTTTCATTCAGATCTAGTAATCTGCTATTCCTTACATGTTTTCACTCCTGTTGCAGGGAGTAGTGATGTAAACACAGGGACTCCATGGGAGCGTTCCTTCTAGGATATAACCTACCACCACACACAGACATATAAACTCCTACATGTGTATTTAATGAAAGATACTTATTAATATAAGGGTGTTACAATGTGGGTCTTTCCAAGCAAAAGCAGGGTTGGGATTGGCTACAGAGCATCATGTTCCAGTCTAGTACTGGTAAACAAGGTAAGGCAAGAAGTTAGAATGATGAGTTTAAAACATTTAGAGGTATGTGGGTTTCAGATACTGACATCCCAATTGTGACACCTTGGTATTCTGAGAGCATGTGAGCCAGTGGAATTACAGGCTCTATGTGACCTGGGCTCTCCCTAAACTCTCTATACTTCCTTTTTTGGTTGAGTCCAAGGACAGCTCTTTCTTCCTAGTCAACCCACTTACATAAATGTTGGTTCTACCAACACTTGTGTCCAACTTTTGACCTCGAGACATGACATTATCATCTACTCAGGTTATGTACAAGAATCATATAATTTAGATACCAAGTACCCCCTCAAAAATCCCATAATGTTTGAATATGTTCAGAATTTTGAGTAGGAAAACATTGGTCACAGGTTAGGTACACTTGAAAAATTAAGTTGTCAAAAATAGGTCTATAATTGTCACTACGGCTGAAGGTCATCCATCTGTTTGTTCTCAAGCCTCCTTGCTATTCCTCTAAACTGCCTTTCTCTTACCACTAAAGGGACTTGCAAGCTTCTTGGTCCTCCCAGGTGCTCCGTTTCCTTCATGTTGTCGCAATAAACTTGGGTGCCTTTTCTCCTGAAAAATCTGTCCATTGTTAGTTATTTCAGCAGATTCAATTAGGAATCATTTCTGGGAAGAAGGAAGGTTTCTTCTGGCTTTATAGGTGAGAGTTGCCATTTAATATTTTCAAGAAGTCCCTTGGCTAAGCCATCAAGACATTGGAAGTATCTAGACAGCTAGTTCCTTGAATAGTGCAGTTCTATGTTGGAAACTGTACTGGGGCCATAGACGCCCAAGAGTTATTCTGATGGCCAGAGAAAGAATTCTAGTTTTTAGATATCACTGTCTGCCTCATCATTGTTATCTAGAATGGCAGTTGAGGCTTAGCATGTTCTGAACATTGTGATTAATTCTTAAGGTATAGCAGTTGGCGAGAACAAGCTTGTTTCTTTCTCCTCATCCAGATGGTGGTGTACCCTGAGAATCTGACTTCAAACCAATAGTCCAGGGGCGTCACTAAAAGGTTAGACACAGTGAAGAAACCATTCTCCTTGATGTGGCCTTGTAATGTAAGTCAGGTGAATCTACATTGGGTCTAGGAGTTTCGAAGAAGAAAATCTTTTTATGGGGGCTGAGGTGATGCCTCAGTGGGTAAAGTACTTGCCACACCAGCCTACGGACCAGGATTTGGATCCCCAGAACCTATGGAAAGGCTGGACAAAGATCACATATCTGTAATCCCTAGATTTCTGTGATGGGAAGTGGACACAGAGGAAACCCTGGAAGTGATCCATCCAGCTAGCCTAAGTATGCAATAGTCAATGATGAAATACACTGTTTCAAACAAACACTGACACATTTGTTATCTGACCTTCAGACATGCACCATGACATGAGCAACCCTCCAACACACATAAAACAACAAAATAATTCTTTAAAAGGAGATTTTTAAAAAGCTTCTTGTATGTATATAATTGCTAGCCGGATACTAGAGGGCAGGATTGGGCTAAGTGAAGGTGACTGTAATAAATCTTAAGAGCAAGGAGACACAAAATGTCCCTGCATATGAATAAATATTAGACCCCTATGTTCACACACAAATTGACACAAGTAATAACCTAAGATATATTCACAGTACACAATGTTAGTGTTCAGAACCATCAAAATTGACAGAATCTACCAGCACCGACTTGGCTATTCCTCTAACCAAACAGCAGTTGTTTGTTGAAGAAATGAGTGAATGTTGAAATAATTGTCACTGCTTGGTTCCTCAGTGACCTCCAGTGGCTCATTTGCTTATGCAAAGCATGCAGAAGCTAGACAGAGGGCAAGCTTGCCTGCCAACTTAGCCAACTTCAAGAGTGCAAGGAAGCAGTTAAAAAGTACCTGTGGATAAGACCTGGCCATGCCCAAAGAGCAGGTAAAAATGACCCAGAGTGCTTCCATAGGCAGTGCAATTTTACCGATTCTAATTTGGGAGCAAGGAAAGGGGAAAGAGCTGAAAGTGATGAGAGAAAGAGAGAGAGAAAGAGAGAGAGAGAGAGAGAGAGAGAGAGAGAGAGAGAGAGAGAGAGAGAGAATACATCCCTAAAATCTAGGTCTGTGTGGCTGAAAGTATGATCTCTTTTCTCTGAGCACTGTCAAAGATAAGGCGGCCTTGTGTTGAAATATAGGACATGCACTGGGGAGAGCAGTGAGGGTCCCATTGGGTTCAAATTCTTACTCCAACTTTCAAATGCTAGAGACCTGGCCCAGTATTTAACTCCCTCTTGACTGCATACAACACCAATCCTGGGTATCTCTTGGAGCAAGAAATGAAATGCTTCAGGAGGAAGCACCTAGTACCAAGTCTCTATATGATATAGTCAGTGTTTTATATGATAGGCATAGTAGCTCTTTTCTCAAGTAGAGGCTCCTGAACTGTGGCAACCAACCCTGCTTTGAGAATATGAGACCGAGGAAAAATGTCATCCATAGCAGGAAATGAACTGTTGTTTATCTGTTTCCTCTGAATTGAAGAGTTTCCTTCTGGAGAGAGAAAGAGAGGTGCATAGACACTCGTGAAGCACAAAAGTTAAGCTATTCACAGAGCCTTTCCCTGAGGTTACTTAAGTCATCAGTCATTGCTGGAGTAGAGAAGGCTGTCATCGAGCTGCCTTTCAGTTGCCCAAGAAGTGCTGGGATGCAGATTTCTTGAGCCATCATCTGTGCTATCATGGACTTTTGATGATGGAGATTTCTTTTTGTTTGTTTGTTTTTGTTTTTGTTTTGTTGTTGTTGTTTTGGTTTGGCTTTTTGGTTTTTCGAGACAGGGTTTCTCTGTGTAGCCCTGGCTGTCCTGGAACTCACTCTGTAGACCAGGCTGGCCTCAAACTCAGAAATTCGCCTGCCTCTGCCTCCCAAGTGCTGGGATTAAAGGCGTGCGCCACCACTGCCCAGCTTATGATGGAGATTTCTTTGAGATACCCATGCTTCTCAAAGGAATCTTTTGCTCATACTACAGTAAATAATGCCAATAAACTCATTGGCTCACTGAACTACACCTCAGAGGAATTGTTTCCTTCGTCTGTCATTGGTGCCCTCTTCAGAAAACAGAAGTTACACAACATGGGAAGACAAGGATTTTCTGTAAATAAAACCTTCAAAGAGACTTTTCTGTTGAGATTTGATTCCTAATTTCATCAGGATTCTATACAAGGTTTCTTCATAGTATGTAGTAATAGTGGTTGGTATGGATACCTCTTGGTTGTTTATATCTCTTTCAAACTACTTGCATCTAAAATGACTACTGTCTCTCTGAGGCTGGACCTAACACTTTCTTACTTGGATTTGAATTCTAGCCTGGCTTAACCTGGCCAGAATAAAGCAAAAATAAATAAATAACATAAAAAAATAAAAAAAAGCCTTTAGAAATCAAAGCAGATAAAACATTTGTTAACCTTGCCTTGCCAAAGACTTGACTGAAAAGAATGCTCATGCAGTATTGCCTCTTGAAAGTTTTGTCATTATGTGTGAGGTAACAGAGATGCAGAATGACAAACGTTTCAAGTGTTCTCTCATATGCTTGATTTGGAATGCTGGGTGCACATGCCTGAACTGGCATACACATATAAATTAGAAAACTAGAAAGGGGAGGTTCTGAGGAAAGAAGATGGAACACGAGTGCTATAAGGAGAGAAACGAAACAATGGAAGAGACCAAATGAGAGAATGCTAATCAGAATGGGACCACTTGCCCTGACAATATTTATGACAGCTTTCCTCCAGTGGCCAGGATTGCCAGTCTAATCTTTGTTGTAACTTGCAGAATTCATAGGGGTCAGATTCTTGAATAGCATCCTTTAATCAGCATTAGAGAATGGGAGGGCAGGGTAGAGCAGGGGGTATGGGGAGAGTTAGCTAACACTGCGGACCTTTGAAAAAGCACACAGAACACATGTATATAAAAGGCATTTAAGTTGAGATATTCTATAATGTAGGTGAAGGGAACAATGGCTCTCCTAAGCATCATAAGGTTTCAAATAAAAAGTCAAGTAACAGCTATGGGTTACCTGATTTTGAACTAGTGCCTAGTGTGGTCCTGTAGAGGTCAGCAAACATTGCATGCTATTTACATTGCTTTTGGTTTTCCTCCAGAGTTTGATGGTAAGACCATATTGCTGAAGACATCACATAGTTGGAAGAAACTCATGCAAGAACCATACATGAACCCTGTGATCTACAACAAATAGTAGACTGGCAACACAGGGCCACCTATGGAATAGTGGCATGAATGCTATAGAATAAGCAATCGCTTTCTGATTAGCATTAAAGCCAAAACTACAAGACAGAGCTCAGGCCTGGTTATGTTAGCTGTCAAAATCTTGTGATTGGCTAGGTCACAGGTCCTAGAGGGGAATTTAATACTATTATTACATATACTAAAGGGACATAGATTAAACTGTCCTCTAAGTTCTTATCTTCATCCCCATGATTAGTGCATCTCCCATCCCTCATGACAGAATCTTTCTTTTTTAAAAGATAAAAGTTAATATGGAGACCACAGCTGGTTAATGTATAGAGAAAAAGAGACTGTGGAATACTAGGTATGAAAAGATACATTTGTATTGTTTTCCCTCACCCAAGACTCATGGATTATTGTGGAAGACAGTACAGAAAGATTGTAAGATCTAGAGGTAAGTATTTTCTTCAATGAACTATTATTTGCTGGACATGATAGGGCTATTTCACACATGAGCTCACAGTTTCTTTGTCTGCATATGCAATACACACACATACACATACACATACACATAAACAAACACACACACATACACACAAGATCAAGTCAAGCAAAGATAGGGGAGGGACATATGAAGATCTATCTCTAGTTAAGGAACTATTGTTAATTGATGGTTGCTGGGGGAATGAAAAGTAGAGTAACTTTTACTGAGGGGTGTGGCCCATGAAAGATTACTGGTTGTCTCAATAGATGTTCACTCATAAACATACAGGTACCACTGTGTCTGTGTGTGTGTGTGTGTGTGTGTGTGTGTGTGTGTGTGTGTGTGTGTGCGTGTATGTGAGAGAGAGAGAGAGAGACAGACAGAGACAGAGACAGAGAGACAGAAAGAGACAGAGACAGAGAGACAGAGACAGATAGAGAGACAGGGAGACAGAGAATGTGAAGTTGGAAGTGATGTAGAGAAATTGAGAAGGAATGGGGAGGTGAGGATGGAGTTTGAAATAGACTAAACCATATGATATGCATATATATGAAACTTTAAACAAAAAGAAAACAGTAATATTCTGATAGCATATTGGAAAATTCCTTTCAATTTTAAAACTTCTGGCGGAATAATGTCTTTGAAGACTTCTAATGAGTGCAGATGATAAAGCTGGTAAAAATGACCCCATAGAATTAAAATAATCAGCCTGAATTAAAGGCTTACCCTGCTCAAAATCCTTTAAAAGAAATCCTTGGAGACAGCCTCCCCTCTTGGAATAGATTCATTGGTACATGCTCAGCGTGGCTTGCTCCAGTAGTGGCAGTTCCTAATCCTGCAAGTCTCAGTTCCAGAGACTGCACCTTGGGCACCATGGAGAGCACATTTTCACTGCAAGAGCCTAAGACAAATAAGGTTGAGGAGAAAACTACAGGGTTCCCCCCATGGAGGTCACCCATGCTGTGGGCCAGTAATTGAGTGTGACCTTGGAAAGAACCACTGATTCTGTTCTTCAAATATTTGTATTTATTTGGCGTGTGTGTGTGTGTGTGTGTGTGTGTGTGTGTGTGTGTGTGTGTGTTCATATGCATGCTCAGTTGCCCACCACAGAGGCCAGATCCTCTGAAGTTATGGGTATCTGTGAGTCACCTAACAGGTGCTGGGAACTAGAACCTGCTTCTTCAGCAAGAGCAGCAAGTATTCCTAACACTGAGCATTCTCAACCACCGAATCACCTTTTCAATTCCCCATATCTGCTCTTTATAGGAGAACGCACCACAAAATTTACAACCCAGACTTCAAGGGTCCATGGATATGCAGAAGAAAGGAAATTTTCTAGCTAGGATTTTTGTCTTCAATGGAAAAAAGCATGACAAAAAGCAGTGAGCTGAAGTCTTTGAGAACACATGTTGAATTTATATTCATCTGACACAGAAAGAAAAAATGGAAAACCAAAGCTCACTGTTAATTACCTTAGTCTCAAGCATCCTTTCCAACATCCTCGAACTCCCAACAAGTCTCACATTCATGAAGAGTTAGGTAGTTGACATTGATAGAATTTATTTGTGGCATATAGGCAGTCTCTAATCCTACAATATATACATGATGTTGTGTATTACAGAATGTACTACACTATCAATACTTGCTTTGATTTTGTAAGAAATGTTTGTTTAATTAAGAAGATCCTTTTACTGAAAAGTGACTTTTGGTTGTGTATCTACTTGGCTTTTACCACCTCTTCTCTGCTACTAACCACTACCGTGTGTGTGTGTGTGTGTGTGTGTGTGTGTGTGTGTGTGTGTGTTTGCATATGGTATATGCACATGTGTGTACACATGTGCTGATGCATGTGCAAGTCTGTACATGGACAGAGGCTAGAGGCTGTTTTAGCCTCCATTGTTCCCTATCTTACTGTGTTAACTCAGGTTTTCTCAGTGAATCTGGAGCTTACCCACTTGGCTATACTGGCTGGCCAGAAAAACTCTAGGATCCTCCTCTCTACCTTTCAGCACTGGACGTACAGGCATATGCCATGATGATGTCCAGTTTGTTACGTAGATGCTGGTGTTCTGAACCCCACACCTACACAAGAGCTTTACCCAATGAGGCATCTCCCTATCCTGCACCCTCTGTATTTAATGGGCACCACACATTGTTCCTGTATTCTCATGTTTAATCAGCATTAGCAGCTCTAGGAGGTGAGTTGCATTGATTCATTTTACAAGTGAATTCAGAAAGAGTTTCAGAGCTAAATATAACTCATGAGAAAGAATGGGTAGCTAGCAAGCAGCAGCATGGGGGACTGGAACCAAGGCTTGAAGAACTTAACCACCTGTGTCCTCAATCAGTTCTCTGTTCTGTTGCCCCACCCCTTTCCATCTGGTTCTTGGCATCAGTTTCTCACATAACAGGTCCTCAGAGGGAAAGTCAAAAAAAGGAAGACCACACTCAGCATCCTTGGCTAACAGGAAGCAGCCAGAGCAGGATTTCTATATGTCCTTTTGCCTGGCTTTCTCCCCTTGTCTCCTAGCCATAGCATTTGTCACTCATCTGTTTCATAACACAATAAAAAGATATCACAGGAGGCTGGAGAGATGGCTCAGCGGTTAAAAGCACTGACTGCTCTTCAGAAGGTCCTGAGTTCAAATCCCAGCAACCACATGGTGGCTCACAACCACCCATAATGAGATCTGACGCCCTCTTCTGGAGTGTCTGAAGACAGCTACAGTGTACTCACATATAATAATAAATATGTCTTAAAAAAAAAGAAAGATATCACAGGGTCTACATCCTCCACTCTGAAAACAAGTAGCTGTACATAGAAATATATCATGCTTGCTGGAGAAAGATTTTTTCATATGTTCTGTATTATATATAGCATGTTATTGTGGGCATGCTCACATGTATAGATTATATTACTTTCTTTTTGACAATTTCAAACATGCATACAATGTACTATAATCATATTCATACCCCAATGGCCATATCTTATCCTCCTTACACTCTTGCTGACCCCTTCTTTGTAACTAGTCTCCTTCTTACTTCATGTTTTGAGTGTATAAATCTGTGTGTGTGTGTGTTTGTGTGTGTGTGTGTGTGTGTGTGTGTGCACGCGTGCGCGACTTATTCAGTTTAAAAAGGGTTGTTTGCATGAATACAAACGGGAAGTTTTGTATCAGCAACTTACCAGTGTCTACACTACTCAAGAAATTGCTTCCTGCTCCCTCAGCAAACACTGATAATAGTTGCTCAGGGACAAATGCTCATGTCTATTCACAACCGCAAAGACCATACCAGATGCAGAAGACTGTTTCACGGTCCTCCTTTCTGGGCATCCTCCACCTCTTGCAATGTTCCCTGGTGTTACATGGGTTATCAGTCCGAGGGAAAATAAGTATTTTAACTGTTGTTAATGTGTACAAAATTTGACTTTGTCTATTTCGCAACATGCCTATAAGGTATTTATGTTGGGTAGTATAGGGGTAATTTAGTAACTGCCCCAATTAACATAGTTAATATGAAGCAAGGTCAGCTTTTGATTCCATTGCACTGTTGACTCTCAAATTGCTTCTTTTCCTTTCTTTTCTTTTTCTTTTTTTTTTTTTTAACTTGTCAGACAAGGAGAGCTGTTGAATGGAGTAAAGGTATTTCAGGCAGATGAGGTAGGGTTGATGGTATGTGACTCCCCTCCTGCAATCATTGTATAAATGATAACAGCAATGTTCACAATAGCAAAGTTGTAGAAACAACCTAGATGTCTGGCGAATGATAATTAACACATATGACAAACACATATAACAAAAAGTGGTGATTGTGTGTGTGTGTGTTTGTGTGTATGTGTGTGTGTGTGAGAGAGAGAGAGAGAGAGACAGAGAGAGAGAGAGAGAGAGAGAGAAAGAGAGAGAATTTCTTTAGCCAAAAAGAGAAATGAAGCTTTGTCATTCGCAGGGGAGTAGATGGAACTAGAGAGAATCCTATGAAATGAATCGAGTTAGTCTCACACAGACAAATATCACACATTTTCTCCAGATTTTATATCGATTCATATAATCTTGTGTGTACAAATGACCTAAATATGTAGTAAAAGTGTCTATGGAGACAAAGGCGCTAATGGGAAGGGGAGCGGCAAAGAGGAGGATAGTAGGGGGATGGAGACTATACTCAAAGCTTGTTGTATACTTGCATGAAACTTCACTTTAAGAAGAAGAACCCAGGGATCTCACAGCCTAACTGCTCAGTTCTTCTCTTATCTAACTTATTAATTCTAATTTGTTTCTTCCCATTAGGATATTAGAGTTATTTAGAAGGCAGCTCAGGTAGTCACTGTACCACCAATGTGCTGTCATGAGTGCTTTTAGCTAGAATCCATTTACCCTCAGTAAATTGGAGAATTTCCCAAAGACTTTAGTGTCATGGCCAGGGAACAACAAAGGGGGCTCTGAGCTGTGCATGGAGAACGTGCTCACCAACAAGATAAATGACAATCTCTTTATCCCACCCTACCTTCGGGTTACAGTGTGAAGTCGTTTGTCACTTTTAGGAAATGATTCATGCTTGCTCAAAGGATAGTCTGTGTGTATGGAACCTGGGGTGGGGGGTGTGTGCATGCATTTATCATCTCTAGAGTGGCAGAAAGTTTCCAGTCCCCCTCAGAACTGCACTTTGCTTGCTGCCTCAGCCCTCTATTTAGTATTGCCAGACAATCACGGTACAGTACAAAGCAATTTGTTTTCATATCATTTCCTTCATGCTTGCAAACACAACATGCATCACGGGGAAAGCCAATCATGAGCTAAAGAGGGAAGGGGATGATTTAATGCAGGCGACTGGTTCATTTGCTTTGGGGGATGAGAAACAATTATTCCAATAGGCCGGAGCTTCTGTGGAAAGCTGGGGGAATGAGAATGTGTGCGGTGGCCCGCTGCTTTGCCTAAGTGACTAGTGAAGGCTGAGGTGGTGTAGCCTTGATTTTCCTATCTAAGCCTGAGAGCTATATTTCACCTTCTCCCACTTCTCCAAAAGACCATGGACCCTAGTTTGAAACAATAGAAATGATAGATTTCTTCTATCACACAGCTGGTTTTTGGAGGAAAGCAACTCATCACCTGTTCTCAGTATGTATTTTTGCACTTTGTGTCTTTATGACACATATGCCTCTAAATTCATTTGTTCTCTAATAACCTGTAAGAGGATGATGATGGTTTCAATGGTCAGGCACTGTATTAGGGTTTGGATCTGGGGAGCAGCCTAACATATTATGGTGTCCTTAGGACATTTTTCTGGTCCTAAAGAGCTAAGTGATGTGGGGATTTAACCAGTTATCACAGGGGTGGGTTATAGGATGCCCCTAGAGTCATTTATAGCTTAAAGGAATGGCATTGCATGGCTGCCTGCATCCTGAGCCCTCTGCTCTCAGTATCATCTCTGAAGAGAGTAGATCACAAATTCATTGCTTTACTAGCTTGATAAGTCATCTAACAGCCATGGTTCACTAGTCCTGTTACCATGACACTTCTGACCTTCAGTCATCTCTGCTTTTGTGGCTAAAGGGCTGTTTATGCATGTCCTTACTTCTCACTTTGAATCTAGAGGAGACCATTTTCTGTAGCTCTAACGAAGTACCTGAAGCTTGGCATGTGTGAGGGAAAGGAGTTGATTTAGCTCAGTGTTTTGCAGACTAGAAGTCCAAGATCAGATGACTGAACATGCTTGAGCACTCTGTCAGTGGCATGTAGCCTGTTGAGGAGGTAGAAGAGGAAGAAGCTATTTGCAGAACAAGTTAGATGGCCTTTTTTTTTGTAATAGCATATTCTTTTAAAAATGTATTTGTTTAGAGTTTTATAAATGTGTACAATATGATCTTATCTACCTCCCATATCTCCATTTCAACTCTTCCTACATCCCCTAAACATACAATTCTCACACCTTCGTGCCCCATGGAATTCTCTCTCTCCTCAATATTGTCACACTGTGGGAGCAATCTCCAACACATGAGCCTTTGGCCACTCAATCAAACCAAGTCTTTCTCTCTCAATGGTTTCATTGTGAACTTTCAAACATGCTCCAAAATTCATCTCAAAGGAGTTTGGACTCTGCCAGTCTCCCTTTATCTCCATCTTCAGAGAGATCAAACTTTTTCCTCACCCACCCCCATATGACCTTCTTCCCTAGTGACTCTTCATTGTCCCTCCTATAATCTGAGTTTGCTCAGGCCTAACCCCATAGCATAAAAACAATGCTCCAAAGTGTAGAGTTGATCAGCTAAGCATCATGGATGAGTAGCCTCTGATGCCCAGGATCAAATTGCCCTTAAAGGAGTAGGGAGCAGTTTCTCCTTCCATGTGATTTTGGTCCCTCCCTAGCTCTCCCAGCTGAGCCTGATCCCTTCTCCTCTTTGTCCTGTATTCCTGATATGAACATCTTCCTTCTGTCCCCTGAAAGCTCTCTGCCTTCTTTATCCTTTGTCCTTTGCAGAGGCTGTTCCTGTGTGCAAAACATCAACATTCCTCTGCCACACCTGAAAACTGGGTGTCCCTATAACCTGGCACTGTGTGTTCAGTGCTCAGCACAGGGCCTGATATGTAGGAAGCATCCATTAACTGCTTGAATAAGCAGAATAAGCTGTTCATATGCACATATGAGCATGTGACATATGCATATATGTTCATATCCACATGTGAACATGTTACAGATTCACGTCTTCATATGCACATGTCCATGTGATCTGCAGAGCACAGTGCAATATGTAAATGGAGAAATAAGAACAGTCTCATGGAGGAAGAGCCTGACAAACATACCTTTAGAAAGAAACTGGCCAAAACATCAACAGATATAGTTATGTGGAGAACACATATCTTGGATGGGTTGGAGGAAATTGTCACTTTGCCACTGTGGTTTTCCTCTCATGCCTGTTTCTTCTTCATGGGAAAAAAAAAGGATCAGACTATTTCAAATCAAAGGGCATTATTGGAAAGGCCTTAGCAGTATTTTGCAAGCTTCTAAGGTCTTCAAAATAGGAAAAATTCAAGAAAGTGTTGCACATATCCAGTATCAACTTAAGGAACAGTGGCAACTAAAGATGTTATTACTATGGTACCTCAAATGAAATCCTGTATCTGTCAAGAAATGCAAGGTGAGGGACCAAGGGCATCTTTTTGAGTGCAGACTCAATTAACCACATTATGACAATATATCTTCATTAAGCTGACAAATGTGTCCTGAAAACACAAGGTGTTTGTTAATAATAAGGAAATGAGGGGGCTGAGGAGATGTCTCAGTGGATAAAGTACTTACTGAGCAAACCTGAGCACCACAGTTTAGATCTGGAGAAGCCATGTAAAGCTTGGCACAGCAGTAGGTCTATAATCCAGCTATTTCTATAATTAGATGGGGCAGAAGAATCCCCAGCAGCATGTGAACAAACCATTGTGTGTTCGGTAGCTCACAACAAAAACCCTGTCTCAAAATGCAGAATATGAGAAAAAAACACCTGAGGTTTTCCTGTGATGTCCACATATGCTGTGCCCTGACACACACACACACACACGCACACACACACACTCACACACACACACACACAGCATACATATATATATGTATATGCATATATATGTATATATGTAATATGATATATATGTATTACATATATGCATATATAATACATGTACATGTACAGATACAGGTACAGATAGATACAGATGATACAGATACAAATACAGATACAGATACAAATACAGATACATATACAGATACAGATATATATGTTAACCAGGTATAAAAGGTATGCAAATCTGGTCTCCGTTTGCAATTTTCTGTGTAGATAAATGTATCCTGTAAAAAAATCAAAATAAAATAAAAACAAAAAACAAAACCACAAGAAACAAAAACCATAAAACAAAACAAAACACTGAAGTGTGTGAGAGGAAACTAAAAGTCCTGAGCAGTCACTTCTTTCCCAGCCTCCCAGCCCAGTAATGAGTCTTCTCTCCCAGTGCCCCCCGCCAAAGCTAAACTGTGCTTCTGCCCTTCCACACCAGGGACCCCTCCTTGGAGCTGTATTCTGTGGCTCATGGCAGGCCATTCCCTCCTGTCTTGCAAGAGGATTTTATTTCCTTTACTTCCAGAGGCACTCAGTTACCACCAGGGGCAACCAGCCGCATGCCTCTCAAGCTATTGTTCGACACACTGGGAGAAAATGAGCCTTCTTGCCAGAGTCTGGGTCCCTGAGCAAATAAACAGAGATGAAAAATGGTGTGTGGGGGCTGGTGAGAACCAGGGAAAGGAGAGCAAAAACAGATGATTGAAAAAGCTGTGGTTCTTTCAGCTCAGACTTTGAGTAGGAATCCTACCCCTCCTGTCCTAGCTTGCTGTCTTCTTTAGTTTCCTCAGAGCCACCAGGCTCAGGGTGAAGGGGATAGAGTCATTGTAGACTCTGATGCTTCCATTAGACCCTGATGCTTCCATTTCTAGTGCAGACGAATTGGAAAGAGCTCTCGAGGGTCAACCTTCCACAGGCGTTTTTGGCTTTCATGAGGATCTCTGTATGAACTGCTTTTCTGGTTGCGTGATCTGATAACCTGACCAAAAGCAACTCATGGGAAAGGGGTTATTTTGGCTCACGGTTGGATGGTACAGTAGTTCACAGAGAGAAGGAAGGCTGGCAGGAGTTTGCTGCAACTGGTCACATTGTCTCTGCAATCAGGGAACAGAGATGATAGTGCCAGTGTTCAGCTTATTTTCTCCCTTAAATAATTATTGCATTATAATTTTGCATATACCGTGTAATTGGGAGTGGGAAAGAGTATAGAGTACAGGAGGAGTACAGAGGCCTCTGACAGATCGCCTAGAGCTAGAATTAAGGAGGCTGGTGACTGCTCCCACCACCACCAGTTGGGTTCTCTGCAGCTTCCCTTTCTCCTTTTCATTCAGTCTCCAGTGCATAGAATGCCTGCCACCCCCTCCCTCTCCTCCAGCAGATATCCCAGAGCTGCTTCCCATTTCAGTTTCTCTAATCTAGAATTTCCCTAATGGGATGCTCCATGGCTGATCTCTTCAGTCAGCCTGGATCCTGCAGAGTTGACAATGACTCTCAACTGCCACCCTCCCTCTGGTGCTGCTTGTCTTCTCTGTCCCTGCCTGACTGCCCCCACACACTTCTGAGCTCAAATCAATGAAGCCCGAAGACCTTTTCAGATCACATTAGTGATCTGATAGAGATCTGAGGTTTCCTCTTTGGGGATTTCTCAGACCACTTTAAAGAGTGAAAGAATAAAGTGAAGACTCCAGGGTGGCCCAGATTCATCCCTAGCCAGGTAGCCTAGGAAACCCCATTTATCATCTATGAACCCCAGCTTCTTTAGACACATAACGAAGAAATCTCAGTGCCTGATTCTTAAGTCTGTGTGAGTATGATGTATGCCAGCCTGTGCACAGGCCTTTTGACAGCGCCAAGCATCTTGTAATTTTCCTATAAATGTGAGCACTTCAAAATCAATTGTGTGTCCTTTAAAATGTTAAGCACTAACATTTCCCATTTCATCTTACTTGGGTAGATGTGAGGAGGTGGAGAGCTGTTGACAGGCCTTGTCTTAACTTAGAAAAAGATTAGAGATTGCCTGTCTTGATATGATTTCCATGGAGGGGACTTAAATTTTGTTTGGATTAATAATTCACTAATCAATCTCATAGGTTGAGATCAAGTGAAGGAGTCTCCTTTTCCCCCACAGTTAATTCAAATAGATTTCATTTGCTGAGCACTTACTGTGTTCCTTACTCAGTACAAAGCACACTAACATGCACTGGCTGTTTCTCTCTAATGTTTCTGACATAAGCAATGATCCTACAATTTATGTAACTTAACATCCAAGAAAGTTAAGAAATTATTCTAGTTTCATTCTGTTGCTCTGCTTAAACAACTTGCACAAAGGCACCATGGGGAGGGGGAGGATTTCTTTTAGCTCACATTTGCATATTATGGTCCATCATTTCAGAGATGTCAAGGTAGAAACTCATGCAGCTAGTCCTGTCTACACTAGTGAGCATAGACACAAACACACCAATCTTACCTGCCTTTTAAAACAATGGCATTCATAGTACTACCAGAGGATCCAGCTGTACCACTCCTGGGCATATTTCCAGATGCTTCAATGTATAACAAGCGCACATGTTCCATTATGTTCATAGCAGCCTTATTTATAATATCCAGAAGCTGGAAAGAACCCAGATGTCCCTCAACACAAGAATGGATACAGAAAATGTGGTGCATTTATACAGTGGAGTACTACTCAGCTATTAAAAATGATGAATTCATGAAATTCTTAGGCAAATGGATGGAATTAGAAAATATCATCTTGAGTGAGGTAACATAGTCACAAAAGAACACACATGGTATGCACTCACTGATAAGTGGATATTAGCCCCAAATTTCTGAATTCCAAGATAAAATTCACAGACCACATGAATCTCAAGAAGAAGGAAGACCAAAGTGTGGGTACTTTAGTCCTTCTTAGAAAGGGGAACAAAATACTCATGGGACAAAGTTCAGAGCAGAGACTGAAGGAAAGGGCATTCAGAGATTGTCCCATCTGGGAATTCATCCCAGATACAGTAACCAAACTCCAACACTATTGTGGATGCTAAGAAAGGCTTGCTGAAAGGAGCCTGATATAGCTGTCTCCTGAGAGGCCCTGTTGCAACCTTACAAATACAGAGTCGGGTGCTTGCAGCCAACCATTGCACTGAGTGTGGGGTCCCCAATGGAGGAGTTAGAGAAAGGCCTGAAGGGGCTGAACGGGTTTGCAACCCCATAGGAAGAACAACAATATCAACCAATCAGACTCCCCAAAGCTCCCAGGAACTAAACCACCAACCAAGGAGTACACATGGCTCTGGCTGCATATGTAGCAGAGGACAGCTGTGTCCGACATCAATGGGAGGAGAGGTCCTTGGTCTTATGAAGGTTTGATAAGTGCCCCAGTGTAGGGGAATCAAGGGTGGGGAGATGGGAGTGGGTAGGTGAGTGGAGGAGCATCCTCATAGAAGCAGGGCGAGGGGGGATAGGAGAGGGTGTTTCTGGGAGAGGGGGAAAACGGGTAAGGGGATAACACTTGAAATGTAAATAAATTAAAATAAAAAAACCAATAGCAACAATAACAACAAAAAAACCTCTTTCACTTTAAAAACATATAGTTCAGGCTTAGGCTTAGGCTAGGGAATGGTGTTGCCTACAGTGAACTGAGTCAACTGACAAACAAGAAAATTCCCCACATATATTTCCACAGATCAATATGATATGGAGACTGTCTTGCCAGGTGATTCTAGGTTGTGGCAAGTTGGCATTTAAAAGTTCCCAGCACATGATATTATAGCCTTGCAAAGTTAGTAAGGTGGGTAGCTGGGACTCAGAAAAGGGTTTGTAGGTTTCAGATATATTCTGATGGCCCCCCTGGCTACTGATTTTGTTTGTTCAGTAGCCAACAGTCGCTGGGTTCAAAATTTCTCTTATCTCCCTGATTATTGGGGAGAGGAAAAACAGTGTAGCCATAGAAGGTTCTCCTGGAGTCTATTTTCTCTTCATTTATGTCAATACTCTACCAGGATCTGTAGATAGTAATGGGATTGGTTGGGAAGATCAAATGCCCAGCATGTTCCTGAGGAGGGTCTCTGGGCTTTTCACAGCCTTTGTGACTGTCAGGCACTTGATGGGGGATGTGCAGCAATGTATTATGGAAACAAGAGTATGTTTTTCAGAATGAAAACCCAAATGAGAATAGCCAATAAAACATGATGAGTCTTTTGTAACCCACAGGCTGGCCTTAACTGCTAACCCTTGCTTTGCCAGTGGATACAAAGAGCATCTTGCTGCCTTTTGTTTGTTTAAATTAAAAAAAAATGGCAGCATGCTTACATAACGCACTGTGACTGCCATCTCCCCTACTAGACACCCTCAGCTTTCCTGTGTGGCATAATGATTCCCTCCCTTTACCAAACTACTCTCCCTCTTTTTCTTGTGTTCTCCTTGCCTTCTATTTCCTTTTGCTCCCTCCTCTCTGTGCCCCGTGTACTTATCTCCTCGGCCTTTCCCTTTCTTTCTTTGGGATTCATGTAGGAAGTCATACCTGATATGTGCCTGTGATAGCAAAGACCATGTCATACCAAAAGATGTTGACAATCCACACTCTTTCAGGTATATCAGTTCCCACAATCCATTCACCCTCTTTTTTTCTATGTTCCCTGAGTATTGGAGGGGGTGACAATAAATGTTTCCATTTGGGATCAGGCATTCAGTGATCACTTATTCTCAGCTCTCTGTCCAGTTACAAAGTCACTCTTTGATAATTGTCTACAGCTGAAAGAAGCATCTCTGACCAAGACCCAGAGTGACACAAGTCTATCAGAATAAGGGGAAATGTTTAGAAGGCAATTTAACTATGTGTCCATTTGGCCAAACATCCGTAGTAGATTTTATTTATTTTTCTGACTATTTCTGCATTTAATTAATCCCCTAACCCTTCTATCTTCAGCCCTTTCAGCCCAAAGGGTTGAGATATGTAACAAGCCAGTCAACAATTCAGAACCTACTACACAACACTATCTAAGCTACCCAAAATTTAGTGGATACTCAGAAAATACAATGGGATATGAGATTTCAGTCTATCCTTTCTTGGACTTCTAAGACACCATCATTGCCCTGCTGATTGGGGGATGTTCTGTTGACTGGAGCACAAGTAAACTTACTTGGGTCCAGAATGCTGCATGTGGTTTTGTGGGTTCTGAACCCCAAGCAGCTTTTAGTTTTAGTTCATATCCATGTCCTTGTGAATGATAGCACATCTATACCTGTTTTCAATTTTTAAATGATAGATTTTTAATGTATACCATGTAAAAAAATATGGAAATGTTTTCTTAGACTTTTACATAATTGTGTAGTATTTCTTGATAGACCATCTCCCCATATAAGCCCCCTCTCTTAAAGCCTTGCCTGGGAGAGATCGTGATGTGCCAAAATCCTGGCAAAGGAAAGTTGGACTGTAACTGGTCAAATATTTAATGTCATCATGCTTGTACTGCTGGGACCAAAAGTTCTTATCAAATTTATTGAGATTTTTTTTAACATTTTGGAACAGATTGCCCATACTATATTTGGAAAAGGAAAAATCTAAGTGATAGATGAATCCGTGTGCAGCCTACCCCTCGATTTTTATTATAGTTGACATTTAGACAACTCTGAAACTTACTATTCTGTTGCATAGAAAGGCAATGCAACTCAATTCTACACAGTGTTATTATACAGCTGTACAGTCTGGGGAAGGGTGGACAAGCTATTCCTCGACAAAACCCTAGGAAAACACATTATGCCTTGTCAGTATTTGAATTAATCATCGCAACATCTATATTGGAAAAAGGAAGGTGCTCAGCTCCATCTTATTTGAAAACTTGCTTTCACGCTGTGGTCTTCAGTTCAGTAACAAAACACATTCAGTACTAGCCAGTGTCATCTTACTGTTAGCTGTGGCTAATGACATGTTCACCCATGGTGGGCTGTTCAAGCAGGCACTGTAGTGTTGAGAGGACATTCATTTGTTCTTCTTCTGGGACGAGGAGAGGGTCACTAGGTTGCTGTCTTTATATATACAATAATGTGAACAGTGGCCCTATAGTTATCTAGCATAATATTAGCAGTACTGGTGGGTGTGGAGTTCTGTGTTTCTCTTAAGGTCTTTGACTTGAAGCCCTGCACTTTTGCTGTAATGAAATCTGGCCACATTTTTAGGTGGCCTGCACTTTTAAGGTAGCAGTGAAATGATGAGGCTTTGCCACTGTACTCACTCTTCAAGCTTCTGAGGACAGTGGTTTTCACCCCTTTTAATACCATATGCAGTACACACAGCAAGGCAGAAATGGCAGCCATATTATCAGGTTAGGCTTTCGTCATTGAGGCAGGCTAATATGGGCTGGGGTTACTGTTGAACAAAAAGAGAAAACACTCTTAGGCAGGAGTTGTGGAGGTAGCTTAGTCAATAAAGTGCTTGCCTTGCAAGCGTGAAGACCTGAGTTCAATCTCTAGCGCTCATATTAAAATAAATATATAGATATATGGATACATACATACATACATACATGCATACATACATACATACATACATACATACATACATACGTTGGGCATGGTGGTGTACCCTTGGAATTACCTCCTCAACGGAAGTGGAGACAGGGTTCAGTGGCTCTTCAGCCTAGGCTACTTGGTGAGTTGACACCAAGAAGAGTCTGTCTTAACAGAGGTAGATGACACCTGAGAAACAATATCTATGAATTTGCTCACTTAGTCCTTCAATAAGTGCTTAGGCCTGGCTGTGTGTTATATATAGAACTAAGAATAAAGAGACAAATGAGGTAAGACTAGCATGACAAGAGCAGACATAGTCTTTCATAGAGACTATTATAATTCTTACATCATACACATAAAAATGTTCTACCAAAAAATGATCTACTAAAATGTTGCTTGATAGAGTCTTTCATATCCATGAAGATGTATCTTGTGGCTCTAATGCCTACATCACCCCCAGCACTCTACTCCTTCTTTTGCCTACTTTTATGGGATGAAACTGGAAACAAGAATATAAGAGTCTTAATGTTAGGATGTTTGACTCTGCTTTCTAAGTGCTCCATGGAATTCCCATAGAAAAGAACTTACTTGAACAATCTTGCAGTCAGGGCCTTCTCAACTTAGGAAAGGTGCTAAATTTGTCCAATATGAGGCCACCTGGTCCTGTGTTATCTGTTGGCACCAGCCCACACATTTGGGTGCCAGGATGTGTAAAATGAAGTTGACTTGATGCTCTGTAACAGTGGTTTTGTTACAAGGTTGAAGCCACATTAGGTTAGGATGAAGGGCAGAATGGGTGGATAGATTTTGAAATGGATGCTTGAATACTGATAGCTTTTCCTAGAAGGTGACTGGTTATGGTTCAGCGATATCACTTGTAATGGTCAGTTCTTCTTCTTATTGTCTGCACAGTAGTAGCAATTAGGGGAACAGCTGGCTTATTATGTGTGTGCATGCAAGGGTGTATGTGTGTTTCTGTGTGTGTGTGTGTGTTTGAGAGAGAGAGAGAGAGAGAGAGAGAGAGAGAGAGAGAGAGAGAGAGAGAGAGAGGAAGAGAGAGATAGATAGAATGGGCACATATGTGTGTGTATGAGGGTGCACATGTTCATATGTGTACTAATGTAGAGGCCAAAAGTCAAACTTTGGTATTGTTCCTTTGATGTCATATATCTTGGTTTTTAAGACAAAGTCTCTTCACTGAATGCAGTGCTCAATGTAGGCTAGACTGACTGGCTCCAGGGATCATCCTATATCTACCCCCTTAACCTGAAGTTACTAGCTCAGAACACTATGCCTAACTTATTGTGGCTGGGAGCTCAAGGTTGTCATGCTTTTGTGATAAGCACTTTATCAACTGAGCCACCTCCCTAGTGTCTGGCTTATTTTTCATAAGTGAATTTTGCTGACTAGCCAAGCATCACAGTGCTTGTACTTCACTGACCTGTAGTCTGGACCAGAGCAAACAAGTCAAGGTAGGTACAGGCAAGAGACACTCAGTCAATGTTGTCTGGAATTTGGAATATGAGATACATAAGGCAATGTGGCGTCTAGTCTGTCACTCTGGAAGCCTGCTATAGACTAATGCTGACATGGCCATTAGAGTATCTCGAGGCAGGCTACAGTTCTTTTCTCAATATGAGGTAATCTCATCTTAAGCAGAACTCTACCAAATGAGTAATGTTTTAAGATCAAGTCATTTGAAGTTGCTTCTGGCTCATTAAATGGCTCAATTGCCTTTGGAACCATTCTGGATTCTCTTCAAAACAGAAAAAGGCTCAGCTACCTGCAAAGTCTGAGGAGATTCTTTTCATAATGTGGTGTTCAGTTCAGTAATAAACTTTAACAGGATGCACTCAGTAGAGCTCAGTGACATCCTGAGCTATGGTTTAGTGGCATATACGGAAGATCAGATAAAAGCTAAAGGCAGCTTTTTAAACTTAGTCTGAGCAGAAACCTTGTATTTTCATTGAAAAGTTGACTAATGATGTATACAACTGGAAAGAGAGAACTGTCAAGGGCGCTGGTGTATGATTTGGAGATTTTTCTGGAAGCCACCTGATGGCTTTATTTATTTAAGTCACTGTGTCCTTCAAAAATGGCTGGATTTTTATACTCCCTATTTTGGCTGCTTTGAGCAAGAAATATTGTTACTTTTTCATGTAAAGATTTCTTTTAATTCTCTATGTGCGTGTATGTGTGCATGTGTGTGTGTGCATGCATGCACACGTATGTGCACTGCAAGTGAAAGCATGTGTGTGTGTGTGTGTGTGTGTGTGTGTGTGTGTGTGTGTGTGAGAGAGAGAGAGAGAGAGAGAGAGAGAGAGAGAGAGCGCATCTCTTGTATGCAGGTGCCCATGGAGACCAGAAGAGGGTGTCAGAGCTCCTAGAGCTGCAGTTCCAAGTGGCTGTGGGCCACTCAACGTGGGTGCTAGGAACAAAACCAGGGTTCTCTGCAAGAGCAGTAAGCTCTCTCTCTTAACCACTGAGTCATCTCTCTAGCTCTTACGTTTGCTTTCTAAAAGGACAACAAAACAGAACCATTCAGATACCAAATTCCATTTTTAAAGTTTCCAAAGATGAAATAGACGCTTTGGAGCTAAAAGGCTAAAGGGAGAAATGAATTCCACATAAAAAAATCAATCGCTCTATGCGCTGACACCCACTGACAGAACTAATAATTGTGTCCATGTAAAATCAGACCCTCTTGTTACTTTTTAATGAAGTCTGTCGGATTCTGTGATATTTTTGGCCTAGGAAATGAAAGAGATGCTTTATTAAATGAAACTAGGTCTACATAGGTATTGTATTTGAATATAAGTATGTAATCTCATCACACAATAAAAAGAAAATATAACAAAAAAAATTCAGTGACATGGTTGCAGTTTAAATGAGCTTATTTTCCTAGGAAATGTTGTGGTTGTCCCCGTGGACCAGAAGCCCTACACTTGGCGGTTTAGGCGGGAAAATTCATAGGAGCAATTGGAAGGAAAAGGAAGGTTTTGTCTACCCCTTGTTGGACCTTCTGCCACAGCGTCTGTCCCTGCTGGTGTGAGAAGTCCAACTCTGCCACTAGCCAAGAAAAATGGAGATTTTTTTCCTATGGTGTGTGCCTAAGTCATTGGCAGAATTCACAAGTGTTTTCTCAGAGTGTAGCAAGCCTTTACCTGCCTACAGCTACGCATCCGGCTTGCCAAGCTGAAAAGCTTTTCCGAGTTCTCCACATTGCTCCCATTTTGTCTTCTTACTTCTTCCCCCTGCATCTCTTTGTCTCCTCTTTCATTCTCTCCCTCACTCTAACATTAACGGTGCTCTGTGAAACTTCAGCATTAAGCAGTATTCCTTTTTTCCCAAGGCATAATAATGCCAAGAAAGTATATTTTTGAAAGTGAACATTTCTATGCTCTTTCAGACCATTGCAGTACTTTTCACCTGGATGAGCTTTTGCCCAGTGTGTTTGCCAGTGCATGCATTGGTGCACTTGAATATTCATGCATGTGCTCGCACATACATGTATGAGCATGAATGTGGATTTGTGTGTTTATGCCTATAATTGCACAAATGTGTGCATGGGCATACACATGTGTTTAGACTAGGATTTCACACAGTTTTCAGTACCTAGAAACATGCAGTCAATTAGATGGCCTTTGATGTCCATTGGGTTTTTTGCTCTTGAACTTGATGTGCTTGATCTGATGGCTCAAAAATGAATATCCTTCTACTCAATTCTCGATGCTGAGTTGCACATTAGAACCCCACAGATATGGCAAAGGAGCTAAGAAATCTTTTGTGATACAGAAATTCACCCCTCTGTGTTGTCTCTGCCTTGTGGTCTTGAGAGAAAGAGACATAGATAAAAGAAACGGAATAGTTTGAGACACTGCAGTCATACTTAGGAGGGAAGGTGATGTCAGCTCCAAGTTCCAGTTTTTGTCCAAAACTTTCATAGTATTTGAGTTCATTGTGGGGAAAGGCTAGTTCTTCAGATAACCGAGTTCATAGGAGAGGGCTCGACAAAGCCCAAAATGTGAATTGCCTTATTTTATGGCTTTGACAAAATAAGCTTTCTTCTTAATAATCTGAAACTACAATCAGAATGGGAGCAATAACATGTCTAGAAGGGTTGTCTCTTCTTAAAATAGAAGATGATGGATAGATAGATGGATTGATGAAAGGATGGATGGATGAGTGAGTGGAAAGATGGATGAGTGAATGAATGGATGGATGGATGGATGGATGGGTAGATAGACGGATGGATGGATGAATTGGTAGAAAGATGAATGAATAGGTGGATGGATAGATGTGTGAATATGTGGATGGGTAATCAGCTGGATGGATAGATACATACATGACCTATGTTTGCATCCTTTTTAAGCAGGTGTATCCTATGTTCTTCCAGATGTCTGTTTCCATGAAAGTATGTAATGGGGTGGTATTCTCTGTGGCAAGTCTCAAAGAATAAGACAACTTTACCACCATATTCTTCTAAAAGCATGGTGTAGTGGGAAGAGTACAGGCAATGAACCACTGAAAGCTGCATTTCTGGGAGTTCTGCAATTTTGGAGTGAATAATTTTAATTAAGGTGAATGATCTATGTTTTCATGTCTAGAAAACAGAAAAATAATTTATAACCTGATAAGTTTGATCAGCTTTAAAAGTTATCTACCTATCCACATTTTGTCTGCCTACATAGTACCTATTTTCTAGGTATTTTTAAAATAATTCATTTACTTTGTTTATGTGCATGTATGTTTGCCTGTATGAGTGTATGTGCATAATGTATGTGCAAGAGCCAGAAGAGGGCATTAGGGTTATAGGTAGTTGTGAACTGCCACATAGGTGCTGAATACCGAACTTAGGTGCTCCACAAGAGCAGCAAGCCCCATCAACTGTTTAGGCATCTCTCCATGCCCCTATCTTCTAGAAATTTATATCCATCCTTCAGAACTATCATTTTTCCCCTTTTATTGACTAATTTTCTATTCCCATCATATTCTTTCATTGCAATGAACAGAAATGGTTTTCCTTTAATATTTGAGTTAGAATTATGAGTATTTAAGTAAAAATAACTCAAAACATTTAAAGCTAAAAATACTATGTGTGGTATTCCCTCCATGGTGGTGAAATAGAAGACCAGTTCTTGAATGGCAGTCTTTAAGGATGTGAGATATGTTGATACTTGGGGCAGTTTTAGTCACCTTTCTCTTCTCATGCCACCCTTCCAGAAGATATGAAGATCTTTGATGTCTATGCTGGAGCAATCAAAAGTCATTATACTATAGAAGACTCCCAACTCTCTACCAGCAACTGACAAGTATATTCGGTGTCCTAATATCTGCAACAGAAACACAGCCTTGCTTTGTATCTTGTGATGTTGACATTTTCTAATCATATGGAAAAGCTGTATTATAGATGTTCCTTCATTTGGGTCTCTGTTGAACTTGTATTTTTGTCAGAGAACCCCGACAGGTGAACCCCATATAGCAAATAAGAAACATACACTGGGGCCACCAAGACGGCTTGGAAATCAAAGGCATTTGCTGCCAAGCTGAGTGACCTTATTCTACTTCCCAGGACCACATGAGGAAAGGAACAGGCAGCTGACTCCCAGAAGTTGCCCTCTGACCACCATATAATACTGTAACATGGACTCTGTCTCTCTGTCTCTCCTCTTCCCCCTCCTCCAGGGTCTCAAACTCAGGTCGTCACACTTGCATGGCAACTATTTTAGCCATCAAGGCGTCTTCCCAGTCTAGCATTCACTTATTTCTGTTCTGTACTTTCCTTAAATTGAGCCACCCTTTCAAGCTGGCTACTCGTGCATTAGACAGAACCCCATAATGCTTTGATAGCATCCTTATTTATTGGTAGCATACGAGATTCCAGTTACTGTCATAAACTTTTCTGGCTTCAACCCTAGAGTTGGTCTGGGTTCCAAGAATCCTATATTCCTGTTATTAGAGAACGATATTTAGAAGTAAAGGACTGAGTAGTCATGATTTTCAGGACCTCTTAATGGATGAGGTAGATAATATTAAGGAAAAATATTAATGAGCATATATATGTATCTTTTAATTCATTAACCTTCCCTCTCTAAGGATAGGATTTCTCCAAAAAGAATACATTATTTTTTCCTTTCTATATCATAACATAGATAAATACTAATCAGTTTTTGATCAGTCTAATTCTCTGTGGAATCCTTCAGCAAAGAAATCTCATGGTTTAGTTGCCTTTTATTTCTAGTGACTAGGAAAGTATCCTGTGTACCTTAGAAATTCTGTATGAGTTGGGAACATTGGAGAGGAGAAAGATGCTCACATGGAAGAATGACTGGTCAGAGGAATCACCAGGAAAGATGGTAGGTACAGGCTGGTTGTACATAAACATATTTGGTTCAGAGAATAGTGACATAGGAACATTGCCAAGTGAAGAGTGCTTAAGGATCACTGAGTGGGAGGACAGTTGAGTGGAAGGTGCTGTCAGCTTCCCATTACTGTGACAAAATACCCCAGGAAACCAAGTTAGTGGGGCTGACAGCTTCAGCCATTGGTCAGCTAGCTCCATTGCCTTCAGGCCTGTAGAGAAGCAGACATGTCATGGAAGAAGGACAGAAAGAAGATACTCACCTTATGGCACTCAGTAAACAGAGCAGAGTTTTTAAATCTTTGAAAATCCTGGCTTCAATTAGCCACTTCCTCCAAAGAGGCCCTGCCTCCCAATAACCCAATAGACTTATGAGCTCACCAATGAATTAACTCAGCATGCCCTCATGATCCATTCACCTCTTAGTGCCAGTACCTGGGAAACTAACCTTCAACACATAAACATTTTGGATTGCACTTCATATTAATACCATAACAAGTATCTGCATGGTACATTTATCAGTGTATGTCATTTTGGTTATAAGTATATATTCATTGAATTCATCATTATTCCATGTCTATGGACTGTCTGACTGTCAGGGCCAAAATAGGATAATTAATGTCCAACTTTTGTGTACTCACCACTTTGCTTAGGATAAACAGGAAGGTACCCTCCTGCTTGCCAGTACATTAGTTAGTCACAACACCACAGGAACTATGATCTCCCCTGCTTAATTCTGAAAGGAAATGAAAGCTGACTTTGTGTTATTTTTGTTAGTGTAGGGTTTTGTTTTTATTTTGTTGTTGTTGTTGTTTTATGTGTCAGGGTCTCACTTAGCCTAGGGTGGTCTTGAACTTACTATGTAGCCAAAGATAACTTTGAACTCTTGGTGTTTATACCTCCTCCTCTGCCTCCTGAGGGCTAGGTACACTATTGTACTTTGATTTAATTTTTGTTCAGTCTGAAATACTGACTTGATTCATTTCCTCTGTACGTACATTTTTTCCTATCATTATGTTAGTATGTATAAACTTTCAAGGAATACTGGGATAGGCTAGATGTTCATTGATATCAGAATGAGTCATGTATTTAAAAGCACATCTTCATTTGAGCTCCTGCCTAACATAGCATGATTTGGAACCATTAGAAGCTCAGGGGGATTGTGTTAAGTATAGAGAATTTTCTAGGGTTGGTAAGCTTACATTTGTTTTAGTAAAACCTTATCTGTACATGAGATTGTGGTCAATGACAGACCTCATAGGAGATGGTCACTTAAGACTATAATGCAATTGAATTTTTCCATGGTCATAGCAAAAGTCAACCCATTGCTCTCACAATTACTCTCAAAGAATTGACTGCATTGCCAATCACACCACCTACTGCTGGGTACTGCACATGATGCTTGAGGATGATGAGTGGAGATAACCCCTGCCTTGTGTGTTTAGCATTTTTGTGTGTTTTACTGATGTTTTAGAATGTTCTCTTAATTATAAAATCATTTATTGCAAAACTAGCCTCATGTTTGAGCCTGTGGCAGTCTTAACTGTCTAGTATTCCCTGTGTCTCTGATTACATCAAGAACCCACATGGTTAATTTCAGTTGTCCCTGCTTGTATTCGAGGACACTCCAGGATCAACATGATATCGAAAAATGCTGTTATCCGTGTCTGCTGGCACATGCCTCTGTCCCTAAATACTGAGAATGCTGAAATAGGAGTATTACGATTTCAAGACCTACCTAAATTTGAGTCCAGCCTAGGGAACTTAGTGAGACCCTGTCTCAAATAATATGTAAGACACACACACACACACACACACACACACACACACACACACACACACAAAATAAAAATAAAATAAAATAAAATGTGTCTGGGCTAGATCATTCAGTAAAATGCCCTCCTGAATGAATCTGAATACCCTCCTGAGCGAACCTAATGCCCTCTGGATTGCCCTGAATCCATATGAAAAAGTTAGACCCAGTGCACATGGTTATAATCCCATCACTGGGGAGAAATGGCCAGTCAGATTGCTGGAGCTTGCTGGAGTCTGGTCAACTTAATCTGTGAAGTCCAGGCCAATGAGAGACCTTGTCTTAAAAAATCAACTTAGCACCTGAGAAATTACAGTCACACCTGAGATTGAGCCCTAGTCTCTAGTGCATGTTCACACACATGTGTGCACACAGCACACACAAATGGCCTTTGGAGGTGGCTTGGTAGTAGATCTATCACGGGGATGCGCAGGATGATGCCAATTTTTTTTCCATTCTTATTTTCTCATGCTGGTGAAGAGCAAATTCTTTTCTCCTTCATATTGTGAAAAGAAAGAAAAGCTGGTTTTGTGGTATACTTTCTTAAATATTGTTGGGTCTGCTGTAGATCCTGGTATCTGCAGAGAAACATGCAGATTTGAGTCTTGAGAGGAAAGACAAGTGCTTGGTTATATGCCCATAACCCTAAAAAACTGTCTAGCTTGATGTATCTGTTCTTCCGAATCATTTAGGTTGTAACCAAATGTTTTCCTGCAAAGCAACCATGTGCTACCCTCCCAACAACATCAGAGGTGGGTAACTGCTATCCCTATTGCCTGCTTTTGAGCGAACAACCTTACCTAGGTGGGATAGGATGAAGGCAGTCTGAATAATAAAACGCCTTCCTTTGAAGTCAAATCAATTTTTATTCTTAATCTGTGAACAGGAGATGGGAACAAATAACTTCTGAGTGAAATAAAGATTTCTTAGCCTGTCAACATTTATCTTCTCAGGCTGCAGAGGTGGGATCCCTGTTAGCAGCTGGCAGTTTTAAAATAATCCATTCGCCTCGAGGAAGTGTGAAAATTGTAGAGCGCAGAGGCTCAGAGCCGGTGTACTGGCGAGGTCGACTCTGCCCTCTTTCTACACTCCCCACTTGAGACTTGGCTGGTCCGACACTAAAACATCACAGGCCAGTGAAGACGTGCACCCAGAGAGCATCAATCATTTCCTTAGGGGAAGAGATGCTGTGTGGTGGAAAGCCCCAAAGGCAATACGGTGTTATCTATGGACTTGCCAGGCAGGGACTTCTCTTCATTCTCTGATGTTTTCATGGCCTACCATTTTGTTACTGTGGAAGTAAATCCTCTTCCGTGGGTTAATTTCCCTTTTCATAAACAAAGCCCAGGTCAGTAGTACTGAGCACAGTAGTGGTGACTTCACGGAGCTCCCAGTACAGCATTTGAATGTTTTGTTTTTCTGTTTTAGTTTTTTTTTTTTTTCCGTGCTACAGAAAAACCGAAGGCAGAGAACCCATGGTATTTCTCTGACATTTGGGGCTAGATGCTATCTTATTTGCACACAGACAGATGCTAAATTGTATGAGAGTCCACTTTTGTCTCCTATGAAAATACTCCATGAGCACCTACTGTTTTCTCTGACATTCTTGTGAGATAAGGAGAATCAAGTGATCTCTGGGCATATCCTTGAACATCAGACTTGGGATGTTTTGGATCCTAGATGGAAACCTGGGAGTTCAGATCGCAGAAGAGCTGGCTCTGGGGTGTACTGGAGCCAGAAGTGGTACCCAGAGGTGTGAAGACTCTCAACACAAAGGATGTTCTTGAGGAAGGGAAAACCCCCCTCTCTGTCTTTCCTTCCACAATCCTGTTAGACAGTGTGTACATAGCCCCTTATTGGCCACAGTCTGAGAGAACACCATCCTATTGAGACCCTCTGGAGGATAGGGACCAGCAGGAGTGTCTATGTAGATCACACACTTGGATTGTGTTCTCTGCTGCCTCTAACTTGCATTTCTGATTTCCCCTTTATTAACTCTGGTTGTCTTCATGTGAGTATGCGTGTGTGTATGTTTGTGTGTGTGTGTGTGTGTGTGTGTGTGTGTGTGTGTGTGTTCTTAGAAGAAATGAAAGCTTGTGCTATGGAGGTAGAGTGATTGTCTGGCATGCATGAACTCCAGAGTTCTATATTCATAAACCTGGTATGGTAGTATGTATCTTTATTCTAGAACTTGGAATGTGGAGGCAGGGGGATTGGAAGTTCAAGGTCATTATTCCTGGCTACATACATAGTATATTGGAGGGCAGTCTAAGAAACACAAGTCATCTTTAAAAAAAGAAATAGAAACAACAGGGCTGAGGAGACATGCCATTACTGTGTGGGCACTTGCAGATAATTCCTGTTTCCAAAACAGATGGTTCCCTGGAGCAAGACTAGCCATGCTAGTTAGTTCTGGCTTTGATTGGCAGACCTTGCCTCAATACATAAATGGAACATCAGTTAACTGGGGTAGATGCCCAGCATCAGGCTTGAATTTCCTTATGCATGCTCACATACATGCACATATGTATACATGTCAGTGCCCATCTGTATGTGAGCACACATATGCACAAACTCACCATCCACATTCACACGAAAAATACAGTTGAAAATATAATAAAAATAAAAGTTAAAATGTGGAGCTGACTCGCTTTTATCAGCTTGGCACTGTGACCCTATATCCACGGTGACCTCATTTCAAAATGAGTCATCTCTAAAGACTGATGTCCTGTAGGGAACCCAGAGGACACCATCTAACCTGGTAAGGAAGGCAGTGAACGCTGGGTGAATAAACAGTGAGCGAATGGATAAACAACGGTGTACTCTGTCTTAGTGGGGCATCCCATACTGCTCTCTGAATCCTATCTGCCCTGTGTGCTTCAGCGGGGCACAAGGATACTCAGTGTGTCCACAGAAAGAAAGCAAGCCCCGGAGAGAACCTTGTCTCCCTTAGAGGATGCCACAAGATCGCTACAGTGTTGCTGCCCTTCCCTCCACCGAGTGTTTTTAATATGTCTATTTAAATGCAAATTTTGACTTTCTGTCTGTAATCATATAAAATGTTTGGCACTAAAATTTTAATCAGGAATGTAATTTTATATAAAGGCAGTGATGGAATGCCAGGCCATGTGTAATAGAATGAGGCATGCTGGTGTGAGTTCTCAGTAAATGCAGGCTTTGGCCTCCCTGCCTGGGGGTGTGGATATGGAAAGACTTTGCCTGGCACTACATCAAGATGCATCCTGCTCGTGTCCTCCTATGTTTTGCTTCATGTTTGGGTACTTTGTGGTCCTCTGCGAAATGAAGAGGGTGCATGGATGTTCCTTAGTGAATGAAACCTGGGTCCTCTGTAAGAGCAGTGAGTGCCCTTAACTGCAAAGCTATTCACAGCCCCCTATTGTGTTTTGCGTGTTTGTGTCTGTCTTTTTCTTTCGCCATTAGGCTAAGGATGTTCCTGCCCACCACCCAACAAAGATGCTAGCCCTTCATTAGGATGACTTAAGGCTTACCTACTGTTCAGTAGTACGCTTCCCATAACAGATGCCTGTCCTCTTAGCTCCTAAAGCCTTTGGTCACCACCAGCCAGAGTTCAATAGACAGCTGCCAGTACTCCCCTCTACATCTTCCCCTTTCACCTCTGCTGGAGGCCAGGCCTCTACACATCTGGGCCATCCAGGGAGATGGCTACCCAGATCCTACAGCCCTGGTACTTCAAGTCTTCCTTAAAATTCTCTGGAGTCTTTCATTTTTGCCTAGTCCCACAGATAAACTGCTCCTACAGAAGCCAAGATGAGGAGCTCTGGTTGCTTTTTCTCATCCCCTGTATCTTTGTTCTGCTTGCTCATCTTGTTGAAAATGTCAGAGAGCATACAGCCCTCTTCCAGGTAAGGATTTAGCCATGTAGGACTGTATTCACAAACTCCTGTTTCTAAGGGAGCTGTGTACCAGTCTGGAATCTGGTTCATCTTTGCTCCTGGATTACTCTTTCAGAGTAGTGTGTTCGGACATGAGCTCACAAGGTACCCTCAGGGAGTGGGAACCTAGCTTGGTGTTTATGGCTTCATCTCCCCCAGGATTCAGCATCCGCTGCTCTCTGTGCTGTTATCTTGTGTGTTTGCTATGTGTTTTTGAGGAGGTGGTGAGTGGTCCCTGAACCTGGGACTATGGGGCAATGCCCCAGCACTGCCCAGGCATGCACCTTTTTACTGTGTGCTGCAGGAAGATGGCCCACCCCAGCAGTAGCCCACAGATGGAGGCAATCTGGACTTATTCTCAGAGCTTATTTGCTAAAACATGATCCTTGGAGCCAAGAAGTGACCATCTTTTATCATCTTCACTGCACCCATTTGCAGGAGTCCATCAAGATCAGTCCTCTTGACTGTTAACATCACCTCATAGAAGGAGGGGTGGGGAAGGTTATTAGACCTTCACTGAGATGCCAGACACACCTATGCTGTCCCACTTGCATATGACCTCAGGGTCTGAGAATGTTCTAGAGTCTATAGCCTAAGGGAGGTTAAATTGAAGATGGGCTCCATTTGCAGTTATACTTGGACATCATCATGCACACTGGTTGTAGACTTTCCAGTACAGCTGCACACCCCTGTCAGTAATCACTTACCATGCTCTGTAAGCCAGTCCAATAAACTCACTAGGTCTCCTGGGTAGGCTTGGGTGGACTCGTACTTTGGCTTGCCACTGGGACTGAATGAAGCAGGTCAACATCATTTATAGTTCCCTAGGGAAGAAAATTTTGAAATATAAACATTTTCATACATGTATCATTTCTCTTTATTCTTACCTGTCTCCCCACTGCCTTCCCCACCCCTCTCCTCAACTTGTTGATTCTTTCTATGTCAAACATCATGACTGGCAGGATTTGAAGCAGAAACCACGGGGGAAGCTTACCTGCTGATTTTCTCTGTGAGCAAATTCTCATATTTCATGAGCTGACTTTCTTATACAGCCCAGGAGCACCTACCTAGGGATAGTGCTGCCCGAAGTAGCCTGGGCCCTCCTTCATTATTTACTGATAAGGGCAATCCTACCTCAGGCATGTCCTTAAGCCAATCTGATCTGGGTAATTCCTCAGTCAAGGTTTTCTTTTCAGATGTAGGCTGTGTGCAGCTGATAGTGCTAACTAGGTCAGTTTCTGTCCAGTTATTAGTTAGTGCTAACTCGGTCAGTTTCTCCCACCTCTCTCAGATTGTAATGATTGTGTTCATAGGATCTCTTGGATGGTTCCAGAAACACTGTCCTTCCTTGAGTGTGAGAATGGATTAGGTATGGGATGAGAGGAAACACAAGGATGGAAGTGATGGTTCAAGTTTGCCTTCTCAGTCTAACCTTGAGGACAAAAGATCTCCTATAGGACTACAAAGGAGCAACAGAGAGGGAGATAGTTGGAGATGTGAGGCGACTGGTGTGGGAAATGAGGAAAGTTAGACTATGGGTCAGGAATGCAAAAATGAAGGGTGGTCCCTAGGTTTCTTCTATGGTTTCCAATGGTAACATCTACCTGCTATAAATATAAATTTGAAGAGAAGGATTCTGGCTCCTATTCGAGATGATGAGTTTGAGACATCTGGTGCAAATCCAACTGAGATTCACACCTTTCATCAGGAATGGATAGTACTTGGACCCTTAGGAATAAAAGGTGCTTCCTTTGGAGAGATGCAGAATGGGGAGATAAAGCAGATATATATACACAACATATGCACACATACTAATATATATCCACACACATATAAGGAACACACATATATACATGTACACACACACACACACTCACATGCACACATATAAATCCCTCTCTCATTGTTGTGACACAAAACCTGACAAAAACAACTTAAGGAAAGGATGATTTTGCTTACAGCTCAAGAAACATTATCCATCATGGTGGGGAGTCATGGCGACAAGAGCATAAGGTTGGCTGTTCACATTGTCTTCACATTCAGGAAGCAGAAAACAATGAATGATGGTGACTTCCACAATAAGAGTGAGACATCCCACATCAGGAAATCTATTCTAGAGACTCTTCATGGACATGATCATAGGTTTGTTGCAGATGAGTCTATATTCTGCCTAAGTGGCAAACAGTAGTAAGCATCATACCATATTGCCCAAGGTGCCATGATGTACCTGCTCAGCACACTGTTCCAACTTCATTTCTTTCTGTGTGTATGTGCACGAACATGTTTCCAGGTGCAAGTACATGCACATGATTTTGGAGGTCAGAGGTCAATCTTAGTTGTCTCTCCTCAGCAGTAACCCACAGGGACCTGGAGTCATTGCAATAAGATGTGTCTCTCATGGGGACTTGGAGTTCTTCCATTCGGCTGACTAGCCTGACTAATGAGCTGCAGGGGTCCTTCTGTCTCTGCCTCCCCAGAACTAGGATTCTACTCCTGTCTTGTTTTTATGCATGTGTGCTGGGGATCAGACTCAGCTCCTAATGTCTTCACAGCAGGTGTTTTGCTGATGGAACTGTCTTCCCAGTCCTTCTCTTTCTCTGTTATGTGTCTCAACCTACACAATAAAGTCTGTAGCCATCCTACCCAGGAGAAAGGATAGGAAAAATCAAGAGTGTGAGGAGGGACCATGAAGGAACCACTGAAAGTTTTATGTGTGAGTAGGGGGAAGGGGTGTTTGGGGAGATCAGGTAACTGATGGATAGTGGATAAAGAGGAGGAAGAAATAGAAGAGGGAATTGTTCATGTTGACTTTTCATTAGAGGAAAAATCTTCAGGTCATGCCCATTGCAGTCAGCTTCAAGGCAAAGAACTAGTGATATTGTCACTATGCGATGGACAGAGGCCAGAGTATGGTGGACAGTGGGCTTGAGTATTCCACGGGAGAAAGGAAATAGAAACAGTCCTGTGAAGCTTCATGTGAATTAAGGGACAGATCCTTAGTGAACTGGCTGATGGGCAAGGGGTGAAGGAAGAATTCCCTGGAGGGGGCTATTCACAAAGGTGGTGGAGGGGTAGAAGCACACTCTAGCAATGCGTTGTACACTATGGTCTACCTGGCAACTGGGCACAGCCGAGGGGAAGCAGATGTGCAAGTAGACACCTTCCTCCATAACAGAAGGAATGAGAGAAAGCTTGATCCTTGAGAAGTCTGTGGGTTGTGGCAGGGATTACAGCACATTCCCCTGCTTTGACATTTGCTGTCTCTTCTGAGGCAAGAGGCATCTGAAAAATGGGAGGACAGTCAACATGGCTTTAAATAGTCATGAAAAATGGGAGAACACTGTCTGTCTGCCTCTCTCTCTCTCTCTCTCTCTCTCTCTCTCTCTCTCTCTCTCTGTGCATGTTCATGTATATGTGAGTATGTGTATGTACATACATATATGCATGAGTGCATGTTGAAGACAGAAAACTTAATTGGTATCTTTCCTCAGGTGCCATTTTTCTTTATGTGTGTTGGATAGAGTCTGTCTTTGGCCTGGAACATACCAAATAGGCAATTATGGTTGGCCAGTAACCCACAAGAATCCACCTGACTCCACTTTCCAGTATTGCGATTGCAAATGCATACCATCATGCTTGGCTTTTTCATGTGGGTTTTAGGGATCAAATCTGAGTCTCATGTTTACAAGGCAAACAATGAATTGACTGAGCCATTTTCCCCACCCAACATTCAAACTTTCCTTAGGTAGTTTCTGTGCTTCAAATCCCAGACACCAGAGGGTTAATAGTCCAATAGAAAGTATGTTTTCTTCGACAAAGAAACAGTAATAGGAATGAAGCATTATGGGATATCTGTGCACATTCATATACCTGCCAGCAATCTTGTCCACTTGCATTGAATGGTTGTTTGATTTTATATACTAGGTAGTATGTGATTTTTTACTGAAACTTAGAAGCTCAGAATCCTGAACAGTGGAGACAAATCACTGTTAGGCTAGAAGTAAAGCACAGAAGGGCCAGTTGGCTGAGCTCATGAGGGAACATGATGACAGTCACTACAGACTACCAGATGGAATCTGGATGCGGAAGGAAGGGTACACATAGACTATCTCTAGTTTTTCCTGTCTTCCATCTGATAGGCAATACTAGACTAAGCAAACCTGAACAAGTCTCTTTGGGAGAACATACACTTATTTCCCTAAAATAGATCCCCAGAAGAGGCCAAAGGAAGAGAGCCAGTTGATCTTATGAATGTTGCCCAGACATTGGTTACAGATGCCTCTGTAGCTTGCTACCCCGTGGTGTAACACTCTTCCTAGAGAGACAAGAGCAAACATCCACTTGTTCTAGATGGGGAACCTCAAGAGACCAAAGTTAAGGATACCAATGAAAGCTGGCTAGCTGAGCCAATGTGGTTTTTATTTTGTTTTGTGTGTTTGTTTGTTTGTTTGCTTTGTTTTTGTTCACTGACAGGAGTTTGGGTGAGGGGGTTACTTACAGAAGTAGAGATGACTCAAAGATAGCTACAACATGGAAAGCCCACGCCAGGGTGTACAATGGCTGATAAATCTGGAAACATGGATATCACTACACAACTTACAGGCAAATAGGCAGAATGAACTAAGTGTCTCTCCCAGACAGCTCAGGTGGCTTGAGCCTCTTCTAAGCTGTAAGACTTGTATGTCTTACAGGCAGTTCATTTGGTCTCTGTCTCCTTGGCAGTCATTAGTACTTACATAAGCTTATGAAGGAAGAGGTCTGGTACATCTAGTCAGTTTCAGGGACTTCCTGAAAGAGCTAAGTTGTTTACATCCTAAATACTAAGGAACCTCTCTTTAGGATTTCTTGGGTTTTTAGAACTACCTGAATCTTACTGAGCTTTTCTAGAAAGTACTACACAGCACTTCCAATCCCTGTCACCTTCCAAAGAACTCCTGTTTCTTATTTCTCTCTGCAGAGGACATTAGCAACTTCTTTACTATAAGACACGTGATGAGGAAACCAAAGTCCTCTCATCTTTATGTATGTTGTTTGATGGCTTGTCATAGTGAGTATCACCTTTAATCCTGCTGGAAACTGGTGGCTTACAGTAATGACTATAGTATTATAATGGAGGGAAAATCAGAGACAGGGTACCTGCAAGTTTAGATTATAGGGTGGTAAAAAGGTTAGGTTGCTGGGTAGTCGGAAAGTGGTGGAGGAAAAGAGCTGGGATACTGAAAGCTTGGTTAAAAGTTGAGGAGAAAGGGATCATTCATGATAGTGGTAGGTACAGTGAGATCAATGGGCCTGGTATTTCTGCAGGTTTAGTAGGAAAAATGCTGGACTTTAAACCAGGAGGGCTACAGGAGGTGGTACAGAGTTGGCTTCCTGTCTTAGTATTCTGGGTGCTATATGTCAAATGCATCAAGTCTGACTCTGGACCTGTTTCCTTACGGGACAGATTGAGCTGCAGCTGACATGCCTCTGGGATGTGGGATGCTGTTAGTCCAGCCTGGCGTTGGACTCTTATGTTCTATAGCCTTTCCTGCTGCACCTGCTGCTTCTGGAATTGGATCTTTCCTTTATCCTTACAGTTCCAGCAAGGTTGGAGTTCATCAAACAACCAAGCACTTACCAGGTAACCTCCTACTTAAGCTGTTTCCCAGATAGTGGTTTAAGACTTGTGTCTACAGCTTTGTCACAAACAACAAGATTACAAAGGTCATGGGGTTGCCCTTTGCTGCCTCCCAGAACAGGGCAGCTGTGATTTCTCTTCTTAAGAGGCATGAGTCTAGGCTTGTGGACCGTAAGGTTTCTCTTCTTCCTTGATCTCATCTTTGAAGCCTATAAACAGCTGATCAACACTGGCAGCAGATGGACATGGCTGTGCTCCCATAAAACTTTATTTAGAGTGCTGTAATCTGAACTTACTGTGAGTTTCATGCATCCCAAAACATCACTCTCCTTGTGATACTTTATTTTTCCCCAAATCACTTAAAGTTTCAAGAATTTCCATACAAAAAGCAAACACTGAAAAAGATCCTGAGGATGCAGTTCACAGAGCTTAGCCCACAGCACGGTACACGGCTGAGTAACTTTAGCTAATACCCATTTGTTAATCTTGAAGGAAAAGGCGAAAACCAAGAGTTGGTGGTACGGGACTATCTTTCCTACTATTCAGGAGGCTGCGGTAGGAAGATGATATGCTCAAAGACAGCCTGGGCTACAGAGTGCATTCAAGGCCAACCTAGGCAACTTTAGAATACAACCCAAAGATAGAGTGCT
The DNA here is from genome assembly GCA_036184795.1 of Tokudaia tokunoshimensis. Taxonomy (NCBI): domain Eukaryota; kingdom Metazoa; phylum Chordata; class Mammalia; order Rodentia; family Muridae; genus Tokudaia; species Tokudaia tokunoshimensis. Next base: position 96,913,532 of record BTHU01000010.1, read on the forward strand.
TGTCTAGCATCACTGAAGACCTGAATATAATCCCCAGTGTCAGGGAGGAAGGAAGGAAGGAAGGAGAAGAAGGGAGGAGAAAGAAGAAAGGGAGTACAGAGGCAGGAGGAACGGGAAGGCACGAACAAAGGAGGAGAGAAGCAGAGGAGGGAAGAGAGGAAGTGGGGAGGAGGGACAGATTTGGAAATGCTGGTTTTGCTCACCCATGGAGCAGAAAGGAGAGGTGCTGAGGAACTGTGAAATAAACAGTGGATTCCGTTTCAATAGATCTTTGTTCTCCGCAAGCTTGAGGTGACCTTGAGTCAGTTGTTCCAGTTCTCTTGGCTGTGGCTGTCCTATTCTCATGGAAGGTACAATTTTTGCTTCGTGAAAGAAAGTAAAATTTTTGTTTCTCCCAAGTTCACTCATCATTGCCACATTAGTCCCTGAGGACTGGAGAGCAGAGCAGACAGCAAAGTCTACATCCCAGGAAGTTAGTGAGCCGTGGCCAGCTCTGGGCAGACATAGCAAAATTCCAAGTGTGGGCAGAAGACATGATCCCCGGGGTCCAAGAAGTTGTCACAGGCCTCAGAGCCTGGCCCTGAAACATGCCCTTGGATTCTTCCATATACCCTAACAGGGCCTTGCCTCTCCCATACTGGTTAAGTTACTGGTGAGTCCTAGATCTGTTTCTTTTAAGAATTCTCAGCTGTGAACCTAGAACTTTCTGAAACTTTCACAGATAAGGCTCTGAACTGTGTTAACACTGAAAACACCTTGAACTTCCTTGTAACTCAGGACACTAAGCTAAGATTTATTTGCAAAATAAAGCACTGACTAAACCCCTCAGAACAATACAAGTATTGAGGCTACCATCCAGAATGCCACATGGTATAGGGGACACAGAAATGTAGCCATAGTTTTTAAGACGTGCCCTCTTGGGCAGTGAAGGTTTCAGTTTCCAATCTTAGTTCTTGTTCTCATCTGTTTGGGGTGAAAACAACTTGTTAAAAATAGTGTCAAAATAAGGGGTAGGTGACATGCATGGTCACCAAACACCCAATTTGTGTGTGTGTGTGTGTGTGTGTGTGTGTGTGTGTGTGTGAGTGTGTGCACATGTGTAAGGAGGTCAGGGGTCAATGTTGGGTGTCTTCTTTAATTGTTCTTTCTCTGCCTTATTTGTTGAGACAGGGTCTCTCTTTGAACCTACAAGTTTTCTGATTCAGCTAGACTAGCAGACCAGACAACCCCAGGAACTCTTCCTGTATTTGCCTTTGGAATTACAGACACATACCACCATGCCCAGCTTTCTATGTGGGTACTAAGGATTTGAAATTGGGTCCTCATGCTTATGAGACCAGTGCTTCATCTACTCAGTTATGCCCTGCCCCATCACCATCTAAATTTTAAGCTAGTTATTAGTGGAGGATGTAGACCCTGTGTATAAATTTTAAAAGTATAATGGATCTTTCACAATGTGGGGATTTAAAAGAATATCACAGTCCACTCAATCATTTATTGTGCATGTAGGGGGGTGACATATACCTAGATGTGTGTCTGTGGGATGTTATGAGACTACTTGCAGGAGTTGGTTCTATTCTTCCACTAGTGGGAGTTGGGAATGGAATTCAAATCAGTGGGCCCAGCAGCATGGGCTGTTCCTTGCTAGGTCATCTTACTGTCCTAATTAGCTTTTGTTGTCTATGAGAAAATGTTGACCATAACCAGCACGGGAGAGGAAAGGGATTATTTGCCTTATTCTTCCATATCTCACCCCATTACGGAGGTAAGTCAGGGCAGGAGTTCAAGGCAGGAAGGTGGAGTCAGGAACTGAAGCAGAGACCATCAAAAAATGTTGAACACTGGCTTGCTCTCCATGGCTTGCTCATTTTGCTTTCTTATACTGTGACTTCCGGGCTACTATCCCAGGGTTAGCACCACCCACAGTGAATGGTGCCTTTTCCCATCAATCATTAATCAGGAACCATGCCTCACACTTGCCTACAGGCCATTCTGATACAGACAATTCATCAGTTGAGGTCCTCTCTTCATGACTGATTCTAGTTTGTTTTACATGGACAAAAACTAACCAGTACATCCCACTGTGGGATTTTAAAGGGAACTCAATCTCCTTCTCTCTTTTCCTCTCCCTTCCCCTCTCCGTCTCTCTCCCTCTCCCTGTGTCTCTCTCCCCTCCCCCATCTCTTTCTCTGTTTGTCTCTCTGTCTCTGTCTTGCCCAGACACTCTTTCTCTCTCCGCCTCTCTCTGCAGCATGTTCACAGGCTCATCATTCTCTTCCTGCCCTGAAATGGTCTTCTCACCCTGCCATTCATCTACCCTGATTGGTTTTGCCTTTCTTCTGGAATGTTGCTCAATTTGCTTGTAAAGTTTTGTTTATTCGTCAGCTCCTGGTTTGGAAGGTGCTGGGTCATTAATCTGACTATTCAAGGTTAGCCATACTTTATGCTGAAATTGCCTTTTATGGAACAGATTTCAAGGTTCTGCCAGGGTTGAATGCTACCTCATTTTTTGACATTTCAGCAATGAATCCTGTTTGAAATGTGATTTGAATCCAATCATCATCTTATTTGTGGAGGAAGATAAAAATAATACACAAATATTGCAGGAAAATTACATTGCTTTCTCCCCTCCCCCAGTTACGAGTTTGCATTCCACTGAGGTTGGCCAGGTACTAAGCAATGTCACCCAACTTTCGTCCGGTCTCCCATTTTTCTCCCTATAGAGATTTCTGTCCTCGAAGGCTTAAGTGTGTTTTCTTTATGTCTGCCATAAGTCACAGTGTTTCTAAGGACAGGCCCTGATGGGGCTCACACAATGATGAGCCAGCCTCACTTCTGAGTGTCAGAGTCAAAGGCCTCAGACAGAAGCCATCTTCTTCATGTAGTTACTGTGCCGCATGCCTAATCTTTTGGAGGAACAAATGAAGAATTCCTTTCTCCGGGCTGCTTTGTGAATGTGTGGACAAGTTTATAAGTGCTTCCTCCAGAGTGCATAGCTGTGACATTTTGATTGAAGACCAGGGTAGCCGGTTTTACAGTTTCCTGTGATCCAGTGCAGCCCATGATCACCGCATAGCACCATGCAGTGTTGGAAAAGCCCCATTTATTTATTTATTTGTTTGTTATTTTGTTTGTTTATATTTTGATAAGAAATGTTGCTATATACCCCAGGCTGGCCACAGACTCATTTCCCTGCCTCTGCCTACCAAATGATCAAATGATAGAATCACATGTGTGTACCACTACATTGGCTTGGAATGTTTGTTTGTTTGCTTGCTTGCTTGCTTGTTTTAACCAAAAGAAATCTTTCTCTTAAAAATGCCATGCACCAGCTCATCCTGATCTGTTCTTATACTAAATTCACACCTGAGACTGTGGCATTTCTGTGTTGATGATGGTTGTGTCAGAAGCAGTCTCCTGTGCTCCGTTTCAGCAGCACCTCATTCCTGTGTGCTGTTTACAGAGTCTTTCCTTCTCCTAAAAACAGATTTCAACCCCACATTTACTTATAGTAATAGAGTTGGCAATACTTAACTTCTTCATGGGATAACCATGGTACCAACAGATTGACCTGGTTTTCTGCATCTGTATAACAGAGATTGGAATTGATATTTCATCTAGTAGACATTGTAAGTACTGACTATCTTTGTCTCCTTTCAGTTGCTAAATGTATGTAGCTCTTTGCCTCAGGTTGGACCCAGGTATGATCACCTTGAATCAGGATTCATCTTCTCTTCTTCAAGAGACCCTTGAAAGACCCATACAATTGGCACTCCCTCATGGAAGGAGGGAGGACGCTTGCAAGGCTCATGGAACACCTGAAACTCTAGAAGCTTGGGAGCATTCATGATATCCTCACGAGTTCCTCCCTTTGGTCTTATAGGAAGTGGAAGGTCAATCAAAGTTGAGAGTCTTTGAGCTGCAAAGCTGCCTATCAGCTGCTGAGAAGACTCTTCAATGGTACATTTTTTCGTGGGTTGACCATTCATGGGTCCGTGCTGTGTGTGGGACTCATCATGATGAAGCTGGCTAGGAAATTGCCCACTAGTGTAGCAGCCTTTGAGTCACCCTGCTGGAACCAAGCTCAATGAACTCTCTGGTTCATGAGGCTGAACCTGGATGGAATCCTTCCTTGAGTCTGTCAGTGCTCACGCAGTCTGGGAGGAGGACTTATGTTTTCTCAGACAACTTCATATGACTTAATAGATGGGCTGTCTGTAAGGAAGGTGATTTTATTCATAATTCTGTAGCCTGGGACATTAGAGAGCATGGAGCCAGTGCCTGCTGCATCACTCTGTGTGCAAAGAAACAGGAGGGGCTGAGCTTGTAACAAACACACTGTCTCTAATTTACTCATTTCCGGTACAGTAGCATTCTGGCCTCTGAAAAGCCCCATCTCCTAAAACTGTTACAATAACTGCTTGGCTTTGGAAACAGCATGCAGGTCATAGCAGTATCCAGGCCATAGCAGTGGTGAAGAACTACCTGAGCTGAGGTTGCGTCTTGGGGTCAGAGACCATGACATTTCTTAACCTCTTTTGCCTCAGTTTCCTCATCTTTCAAATGGGACACTCATATACCAGTTTTTTAACACTGTTGGCAAATGTTGCAAGGTAGTGTCTTATAAAGGACTTAGCACAGTGACTCATTCATCATCATTTAGCTGCAGAAGCTTGGCACTGAGCTCAGCATATGATGCCTCTCTGAAATGTCAGACATCAGCACGCGGCCGCAGGAAGAAAAGGAAACCTATGGGGTCGTGGTGCAGAACCACCTCTCAGAAATGCTCACTGAGGAATATGCTGCTACTTTCTTTCCCATAGGAAGTACACCAGTCACTGAGCTTTCTCCCCAGCCCATGATGCATCTCTCAGCTCCACTCTGCTTGCTCTTCTCAGGATCAGAGGTCAAAGTTATAGCAGCTTCATACGGGCAGACCTTAACCTAGACAGACAACTGCAATCGTATCCTGTGGATCATATTTTAGCTACAAAGATCATTCTTTCCTCTCCTTTCTCATCCACTTCTTGTGTATTACTGTGAGGGATTCCACATCCTCATCAATCAATGCTAAGCTACTAAGCATCTACTGCAAATGAGGACATTCCGAATATGATTCCTATACCTGTGGAGTGTTAACCCTAGCTTGCGGGGCACAAATGCAACTGGTAACTGAGAATAAATTATGTCTGTCAAACAACTTGGAAATCACAAAGAGAAAGCTCTTCAAGTGTCTCCTTTGTACGTGTTTAGTAATGATATCCTGCACACACACACACACACACACACACACACACACACACACACACACTTGAGATGGGTGGATAGTTAGGAAGAAATATCCTTAAAGCTTCTCCAAGGAGCCAGTATTGAACATAAATCCCAAGAACCATTCCCAAAGGATGGAGGGTTCTATGAGAGTGGAGCATGAGTGGAATTTACATGACTTGGGTTGGCAGGCAAGGGAGGCTCCACCCTGAATTAGAAATGAGCTGATTAGGGGGAAAACTAAACAAAATAAAAATGTCTTTCACAGGAGACATGTAAGAACTGAAGCCTTGGCATCAACTTAAAGTCCAGATATTTGGGGAATAAACTTGCTCATAGACTCATGAAACAGCCACCAACTCAAGGTTATGTGAAACAAAGAAAATCACCGGCACAGCTCAGCTGTTCCTGACTGCTTGGTTATTGTATTTTTAACCTCACTGCACTGGAATTCTGTTCTTTATAGTTTAGAAGAGTTTGTCATTGGGGTGTGCAGGAGGCAGCTGCCAGAGCAACAGCCCCTTGTGCGTTCTTTGGCATCTGTACTGATGTCTGGTGTTCTTCCAGTAAAGGACTTCTCACTTCTTCCCATTGTTGAGACTTCACTTTCTGAGACTCCATCTCAAAAAGGAACCGGTGAGATGTCTCCACTGTAAAGGGACTTTCTACCAGGCCTGGCCACTTCTGTCCATCCCAGAGACCCACATAGTAAGAGTGAACTGACTCCAGCAAGTCTTCTGATGGCCAAATGAGAGTCCTGACATACACACATGGATACAAGCCTAGCTCTCCAGACACTCATTGGTGCTTCTCAATCACATGGGGTGGGGTGGGGGGGATTGAAATATGCAACACCTAAGATCTAGGGAGAGGGTTGCTTTCCTCTTTATTTTAGCACGTTTGATTATCTCCATAAGAAAGAATAAAGAAATATATTGAGTGTAGTTATCATATCAGCCTGCACACCCCTGGTGCTTTCTGCCTTGCATTGTTCCAAATACTTGCGAATCATTAATCCTCATTGTCTGACACATCTACATAGTACTGAAGAAAATGAGGTTTTTTTTTTTTTGAAGACTGCCATTTCCATCGTGACAACTGACATCAAGCTTTTGAAAAAACTGGATTCTGTACTCTTGGTCACTCCTTTGTAATGGTCCCATAACTCTAAAATGAGAGTATCCTTGAGCCATCACTCTTCTGAGAATTGGGATTTGTTCATCTTGGGGTCCTCTGAGTCCTGCAAGAAGGAGAGGGGAATGTGAGCAGGTTTCTCAAGTGGTGTGGTCAAAACACATAGGAGGCAGGTTGCTCTCGGTGTTGGTCAGTGAGTTCCTTCCTATTCAAAATTCCACTCTATGCGTGCCCCAGGGGAAATGAGCAGATGAACGTGGGTAGGAAGGCTCAGGATGAAGACCTCGGATGTACCCAGGAGAAATCAGGCTGTAGGCTACTAAGGCTTAGGATAAAAATTGATGCTGCTTTGCCAGCTCAGGGACCATGGGACTGCATTTTTCCGGCTGCTTACGTGGAGTGAAGTCTCATCCTTGCTGACAGAAAATGCTTCAGGACCAATGACTCATCCAGCAATTCACTTGGAAGGCCACACATAGCACCTGGGGGCTGGATTGCTGGAGGTCCAGACCCCATCTTCTCCTGACCATGAAGTGACTGAGTGAGGGGGCCCAGGGCCTGGGTCCCTGGAGAGCTGTCTCTGTGCTGTTGTTTTCTAAGTGGATGCTAATCCATTAATTAGGAGGTTTGCGTGCATACATTAGCGTTTCTATTTATGCATGGATGTATTTACATATCCATAAGCCCCTGTCTTTCCTTTCAGCTCTTAGAGATGATGCTGTAATTATTTTCTGGCTTAGGGGTAGAAAGTCAAAAGCAGAATCCCCCCTCCCCAATTTTAAAATAATAATTAAAAAACCTTAAATTTCATCCTCCCATGTCTACCAGTCAGGTGACAGAATTACGGATGTGAACCACCTTGCCTGGTTTCTGTGATGCTAGGGATGAAAGTCAGGGCTTTGTGGGTATTAGACATGCTCTTCACCAACTCAGATCTATCCCTAGCTTTCAGCTTCTGAATTCCAGTATAGTGAGCTGATATGTCCATAAATCTATTTAAAAATACATTGTACGATTTAAATGAGCCTAGGTACTGCACTGGTGTCTGGAGTAAAACAATGGCACCCAAAAGGCCTCTTCCCCATGGGTCTAATAATTTAGAGAGGGGCAGAAATATGCAAATGGGTATAAAAGAAAGAGTGTCAGAGGATTAACTAAATTATAAGTTCAGTTAAATAAAGTTATGCTTTCAGTGTTTTGATGAAATCACCTGTATATATAAATGTACAGTTAGGAAGAATTTATCTTGGCTCACAGTCTCAGAGGGTTCAGTTTTAGGTCATGTGGCATCATGTTTCTAGGTGCCCTGTGAGACAGAGCATCATGATGGGGATCATGTGGCAGAGGCTGCTCACATCGTGATGGACAGGAGACAAAACAGAATACAGAACAGAGCCAGGACAAGATATGACTCTTCTTCCAACTGGGTCTCGCCTCCTACTTTTCAAGCTATTCTAGTAATGCTACCATATTGGGACACTACCCAGGGCCTGACCCATTTGGATGGCCAGAGGCCTTATGATGTAATTATCCCTGAAAATAACTTCACAGCCTCACTCAGGAGTGTGCTTCTCACATCTCCTCGCTGTCTTTCAATCCACTCAAGTTGACCATCACATCAACTGTCATAACTGTGTAATAAAATTAGTTGTCCAAACAGTAAACACTTGGGTGGTTCTCCATGACTCAGAGACGAAGATGCTTTCAGGTGGGATTCTCTTTAAACTGAGACCTCTATTTCAAGGGCAGTGACAGTGTCATATGAAAACATCAGGGGGAAGGATCAAGCAGAAGTCCCAGTTGGTACAAAATTTCCAGCGTAGAAACAGGTGAGAGGAGACCAGGAGCTAGTACAAAGCACCCCTTTGGTGCTCGTTTGCTTGTTTGTTTGTTGGTATGGGATACAGAGAATGGTATGGGTTAACCTGGAGGGGATGGGATGTATGTGTGTGTGACTTCTCACCCAGCAGTACCACAGCCATGTAGGGCTGGGTCACATGTGGGACTGGCTATACCATACATACGTAGGATTCTAGCAGCATCCTTCGTCTCAGTACCTAGAGACCATCACACCCTCACCCAGTTCTGACAGGGAAAATACTTTTAGGCATTGTCCATCAAACCCTGCAAACACTGCAAAATATCTGTGGGTTCAGAGCCACTGGAATTGGGCTTGCACGACTGCAAGATGTTTGGTTTTATTCTAGGGTCCTTGGAAGCTAGTGAATGTTTTAAGCAGGGGAGTATAGGGATTTGATTTATATTATGTGTTTATATTTGCATGATATATGTAGGCATGGTGTATGCCTGTGTCTGTGTGGCATATGCACATGTGTTTTATATAAAAGTATATGTTTTCTATTTGCATGTGCGCATGTGGGATTGGGTAAATTCAACCATTATGTGTATTCGAAGGTCAGAGGTCAATATTCAGTGTGTTCGAGTTTTGAGGAATGGTCTCTCAGTGAACCTGGAGCTCCCCATTTGAGCTTGACTGGCTAGTCAGTGAGCTTTCAGGACCCACCTGTCTCCACTTCCCCAATTCTGGTATTACAGACTGTAGTCCAACACCAGGCTTTTTCTTAGGTAGTTCCTGGGGATCTGATCTCAGGTCATCATGCTTGCATGAAGAAATATTTTACCCATTGAGCTCTCTTGCTTGCCCTTGTTTTGTATTCTGTGGACTAACAGATTGCAAGAAGGCGAGACCAAGAGGATACAAGTACCTTGTCTCCAGGAAAGGATGTGCCACTATCTCTAGAGAAGTCAACAGCCATGGAGACCAAGTCCAGTGGGCAGAAGGGTTTTGAGTAAGGTTATCAGAATTGACCTATGCACCAGAGAAAAGAAAGAATAAGATATAAGATGGGGCTAGAGGGAAAGTACATCTTAGATTTTACAGTAACAAATAGGATGTCCCATACCCTGGAAGAGTTCCCACTGAAAAGAGAGAAAAGAAACAGACATATTACACTCATCACCATACATTGTAAGCATTGCAGTAAGCAGTGTTTGGCAGCACATATGCAGTAAGAGAATAAATAACTGTGTGAGGAAAAGCTAGGGACTGTGAAAGTTTTTGAGAACAGCCTAGGATTCTTCCAAGTGAAGCTGGAGTCCAGGATCCTGGTTGGCTAAGGGGGGAGGCTCTCTGAGTTGGGGGACCTTCCTCAGCATCGAGTGATGCCACCAAGGAAATATCTGTTCAGAGTGACTGTCTCGGGTCTCAGGTAGGATGTTATAGCCTCACTGTCATTTAAAGATTGCTTGCTATGTGGTGGTGCTCATGCACAACTTAATCTTAACACTCAGGAGTCAGAGGCAGGTAGATCTCTGAGTTTGATGCTAACCTGGTCTTCAGAGTGAGTTTCAAGACAGCCAAGGTTACACAAAGAAACATTGTCTCAATAAAAAAAAAAGGAAAAGAAAAAAATTGATTTTCAAATATTTGGAGCAATCCAGTCTCCACCTCATTCATTTGATAGATGTAGGGTACTTAGAAAGTATTTTCTCTTGAAGAATCCAAATCTTATCTTTGTTTTATTTTAAAGATGCATATACAGATAGAAAACTGTAAGGGTAACTGCCTAACTGCTTTCTGGTTCAAAGAGTATCTTAAGCACATCAAATTCTGTAGTTCACTAATAGTAATATATCTATATTTTTGCAATACTTAGGGTCATTGTCATACCCTACCATCTTCAACCTCAGCCCTCACTGAGTTTTTTAATTTGGAAACATGGTCTTACCAAGTTGCTTAGACTGCACTTGATCTTACTCTTCAGTCCAGGCCGGCCATGAGCATTCAGCCCTCCTACGCCTCAACTTCCCAAGTATCTGGGATGATAGGCATCCCCTACCCATGCAATTTTTGCACAGACATCTAAACACAATGTATCATAGGGCACCTATTTTTACAGATATTATAAAAAGGACCATTATTTTTATTTGTATAAAGGAAAGAAACATAATTCCTAAGTTGGATGCTTTTTATTGCTTGTTCTCTGAAAGGATAAAATCTGTGATCTCACAGGAGTATGGTAATGCACCTTTGCTCCATCCCCAGAACTTGAGGAGCACCCCCTACACCCATCTAGAACTAATAGCCAATGTGGAAATGGACTCAGGGTGGATGGTGTTCTATAAATATTAAGAGGACCTTGAGAATGAGATACTAGGCTAACCCCCTCCTTCTTCTGCAGGGTTTAAAAACATCTTTCAAACTGACAAGAAAATTGAATAATAAATTAATTGTTTACAGTCAGTAAATATATGCACAATTAAAGTTCCATATCAAGGGAACTATGTGTGTCAGATGAATTACCAGACAAAGGATCAACCATTTGACCCACTCTCTCATGCAGAAGAACAATGGGATGGAAAGTCTTCCACAATTGCTGCCTGGAAGATGATCCCTAAATCAGGCAGGCAGTTCCTATCTTTCTTCTTTTGTCTTTGAGGGATGGTGGGCAATAAACTTATGACACACCAAGCCGGGACACCAGGGCAGACTGGATGCTCCTAGCCCCCTGTCCTGCTCTTTGTTTGGAATTGGGCTTGAAGAAACTGTAATGATGTGTGTTTTACAGATAAATGAAATGCACAGTGTTCATTCAGTGACATTAATAGGGATTTTACCCTTCTCTCTGTAGATATGGAGATGTTGCATTTTTCCATTTGCCTCCCTCCCTCCCTCCCTCCCTCCTTCTTTCCCTCCCTCCATCTGTCCCTCTCTCCTTCCCTCTCTCTCTCCCTCCCCCTTTTCTTCTCTCTCTCTCTCTCTGTGTGTGTGTGTGTGTGTGTGTGTGTGTGTGTTTGTGTTGGATATGTGATCTCTTGCTGGGACCTGGAGCTCACTGACTGACTAGACTGACTGGCCAGTGAACTCAGAAATATGCTTCTGCCACACAGCTAAAGGCTAGGGTTATAGAAGTGCATCACCACACCTGGCTTTTTATGTGGTTTCTGGGGATCAAATTCTGGTCCTTATATTTGCACAATAGAGCTTTATCTCCCAAGACATCGCCCATCACCACCACCACCATTAAACGACTGGTCACACATCCAATCTCTTGGGATTTAAGCAGTGTGAACTCAATCACAAAGATGGCTGTAGTATGAGAGCTGTCATCCTTCTCTCACATGCTTTTCAGACATTCTGTGAAACAAGCATGAAACAAAACTGAATGGCATCCTCATCAGATTCTTCCTTCTCCACTCTTGCATCCACGTGCTCTAACCCCTGCCCTCAGCTGGGACTAGTCCCCAGCATTGGGGCTCATGGATACTGGGATCTGTGATACACACTATTCTGAGTTTTGATGCATTCAAACCATGGTTGTACAAATTCCAAGGACTTCATAGTTGTCTCCCATTCTTGAGGTATCTGAACATTCAGAGTTCAGTGCTCCCTGCCTGAGTTTCCATCCACATTTCCCTGGCTGCTGATCATTTTGTCTGTCTCTACTAACTATCTTTGGCAAGTGAAGTTCTGTTCCTCTTCCTGGGATTTGGGTCTGACTGAACCAATGGTATCATGTAGTTATCCTGTGGTGTTACACCAGATAGTCCATATTTGAACAGTTACTAGAACTCTGGAGAGTCATATGGACTCATCTCAGTAACTGGACCAGGGACCCAGCAAAATGTGAGTTATGCCAGGCAAATTGTGTATTGCATTCTCTGTGTTATCCTTTTGTTACTATGACAGGACACCTGGGGTGAATTTCAAGGAGAAAATATCTTATTGCCTTGGAATTTCAGACTTTAGTCTTTTGTCCCTTGTCCCCACTGATGGTCTGGTCTGACATAGAGTACCGTGGTGGCAAGAGCTTGGTAGAGCAGAGCTGTTTATTTCATGACATCCCAGAAGGAGTAAGGGATAGGACATACCCTTCTGTAGCATGCTTCCAGTAACTCGCTTCCCCAAGCCATGCTTTACTTCCTAATATTTCTTTCAGTAGTTATACATCACTAGGTAAAGGACACTGAGGAAGGAAGTGCCCATATAATATGAGCCAGTCGGCTGTAACATCATGGCTCACTGAGAACAAGTGTTCAACACATGAGCCTCTCCAAGAGACAATTTGTACTCAATTATTATCACCCTGTGTCTCGGCATGGGGAAAAACGTGGGCAAGGCAACTTGTGATGTTTTCATTTCGAGTTTCAGGAGGCTGGTTCATCACAGAGACAGTTTGGGAGACATTTAAAATCTTGTACCCTGTGACCAACACACACACACACACACACACACACACACACACACACACACACACACACACTCACACACTCACACACACACACAGCAGCCTCGAACTTGGTGACAGAAATTTTGAGTTCAAATCAGGCTCAGTAGCAGCCTTGTTGTTTGACCTTGAGTGATCTGCTTAATTTCAAAGCATTCGTTTGCTCATCTGCAAACAAAAGGGGGACTGCTGATCCTGGCATATTGTGGAGATTAATTAGTTTCTGAAGTGCTGAGATCAACAGATGAAAGGCTGTGAGTGGAAATTATTTTGTTTTTAAAGGAATAATCGATGTGTGTGAATAAAAGAGAACTCACTGAACTAAATTACAGGCACTTGGCTGCTGGTGGGAGTCCAGGGAAGACAGAATATTGCTTTTTGCAAAGAACCCTACATTCACCCCAAAAATAGCAGAGGGAAAATTGCTTTTTCTGTGATTCTGAAAGAATAAGAAATTATGCAAAGGAAAATAGCAAGAATAACAGGAGAATGTGTAGTTAAGATACACTTCAAAGTAACTTTCTTGAGGAAACAATCAGGCATCTTAAAAAAAAATCTAGTTAATTTGCTATTAGGTCATTTGCTAAATGTTTCTAAACCAAAATGGCTCAGCCAATATCTCCACAGAAGCCCGATCGCCCATGTGTCCTTGGTAGAAAGATCAAGTTAAGAATGAGAAGCTTTGCATTTTAAAATTCCAAAGTTATTTATCAGGACAGGAGAGTAAGTACTTCTGGTTGTGTTACTATTCAAAACAACTCATATTCTTGCTAATTTTTTTCCTTCCAATAAATATATTGGCTTTTTATATGGGAAATGAGAATCAGGGAAGCTAAATGACCAGTCAGTGGCCATTTGGTTAGGTGAGTCAGGCAGGCAGTGTCTGACCTCCAGTTGCTGATTCTAAACGGTCTAAACATTCCATGAAGAGTCCATTGGTGTACAGAGTGTTTATGGAAATTAATAAATGCCCAAGGATCACAGAGGAATTGAACGAACACAAGATTCACCTGGCCCCACCTGACAGGAATATCTAGCTTTCTCATTAGAAATACCTTTTAAAAGCACTAACAAGTTTGAGAAGACCAACAATGTAGAATTCAAAATTATTCAGTCCCATAATTCATGCAATGACTGTTGAAGCTATATTATATTTTCTCTCAGTCTTTACTGACTGCCTTTCTATAGGACCGTGATCGCCATTTTATTCAAAGGCTTTAAAAGGCTAGTTTTTAGTGGCTCCATAACCTTCCACACTAGGCCCTTGGCATGGTCAAAGGGGACATGGCAGAGAGTGATAGTGCAGGACCCAATGTGTCTAACAGTGTGCATCTCTTCCCTTTCCCTCTTCCTCTCCCTCTCTCCCTCCATCTCCCCCTCCCTCCCTCTCTCCTTCTCCCTTCTCTCCCTCCTTCCCCTTCTTCTTCTTCTTCTTCTTCTTCTTCTTCTTCTTCTTCTTCTTCTTCTTCTTCTTCTTCTTCTTCTTCTTCTTCTTCTTCTTCTCCTCTCTCTCTCTCTCTCTCTCTCTCTCTCTCTCTCTCTCTCTCTATATATATATATATATATATATATATATATATATCTGTTTATGTGTCTACATGGGGTGATTTGGTCCCCTTGCATAAGGGGATATATGTGCCCAAGTGCATGTGGAAAACAGCAGGTTTTCCCTCTGGGCTGTCTTGCCCTACCATTCTCTGCCTTATTCCCTTCAACATGGCTGTCTCACTGAACCTAGAGCCAGACTGAAAGACAACAAGCCCCAGGATCCTCCTCTCTCTGCCTGATGTGGTACAGGGTTACAGCTGCACGTGAAGCCACACCTAGCCTTTCCATATGGGTGCTGGGGATTCAAACTCATACTTGTGTAGCAAGAGCTTTTAGCTGCTGAGCCACCCCCTCCCACTCCACATCCCTAGTAGTTCCGCTCTTATGGATTTATTGCAGTGGTTAATTTTGTATTAATCCACTTCTCTTACTTGATACTTTAAGGACAACTATAAGTAGACAGAATTGGAAAGGCAGGGGGTTGACCCTTGAAAGAGAAGCTGGGTACAATGCTACTCATATACCCTTGTCTCTCAGCTTCACCCCAACCACAAAGATGAGGGCAGGCAGGATTTGAGAAACATGCAGGGAGTGTTAAGCCATCCAAAGGGGTAAAGAGTTATGACGTGGATGTCAAGGCAAAACAGGAAAGGAGTTCCAGATCTGCCTGTGCAGATCCAGAGTCTGAGTGACTCCACAGTTAAAATACTGCCACAGACCTTGTGTACGCTTGGTGAATCAGAGGGTGGGTTATTCTAGGCGGTCTTGTAGTCTTAGGAGACAAAGTTCTGCTGGGGGATGTAGGTCCTAGAGGAGGGTCCTTCCACACACTCTCCTCATCTCTTTCCTCTCTTTCCAGTTGCCACAAGATTAACAGGCCTTTTCCTCGTTGACGCTCAGCACCAGGGTGTTCTGCTTAAGGTTATTTACAGAGCCCTGGAAACTGTGCACCTAAATAACCATTTCCTCCCTCAGTCATTTCTGCCAGGTATGTGGAGCGCCTAGAGTAGCTAGTGCCATGGGGAGCCTCAGAGGGAGCATCTTAGGTATCCTTTAACATAGGCGAAAGGGTTGCAAGAGGGCCATTTTACTCTATTATTCTCCGAATGCAATTAAGCTAGACACGTGGCTTTGTTTGCGTTTCACATTCTTTCTTCCTTACATTTAAATGTACTCTCATTAGGATTCAATCCATACCTACTAAAGAGAAGTTGAAGAAACAAAGTCCTTCTCTCCAAATAGGGACCAAATTAAAGCAAAAAGCTGCTTTTAGTTTGAGTTTGTCCTTCGTATTTCTATATTCTGCCTTCTCCACCCATATCCACACAGTAACTATATAAACACACACACACACACACACACACACAGAGGCAGATGGAAAAATGCAACATCTTAACATCTACAGGGAAGGGTAAAATCCTATTTATGACAGGGAGAGAGAGAGAGAGAGAGAGAGAGAGAGAGAGAGAGAGAGAGAGAGAGAGAGAGAGAGAGAGAGAGAGAGAGATTGAGAGAGAGAGAGAGAGAGAGAGAGAGAGAGAGAGAGAGAGAGAGAGAGAGAGCACAGTCACATTTGTCATTGCTGTAAATACTGTTAAAGCTGACCTAATGTGTCTGTCACCCTATCAACAGGAGAGAAGAGGGCATCATTTTCTTAGAGTGTGTTTAGAGAATGAGCAACACATGGTTTAGAAATTTTGATATGAAGGGTGAATTAGCCATGTAAGTGAAGTGGTATTGCCATAACAAAAGATGCCCAGAGCTCAATTCTTCATAGGACAAAGTTTTAATTGTGGGACATCAGGGGCTCTGCTCCAAGGGATAACTCAGGGATTCATGCTAAGGAGACCCCACTATCCTTGAAGAGCATGGTATAGAGCACACAACTTTCTTGTCATTAGGACTGGAAAGTAAAACTGCAAGGATCCTGGCCTGCAAGTCATGTGACAGCTTGTCATGTCACCTACCTAAAAGAGTTCTAGGCTGCTGAAGCCAAAAGTGGAAAGAGAAAATCAAAATGAAAGTAAGTAATAATGGTATCTTGCATTAGGAATTGAAGAGTGAACCTACAGAAGGGAAGCATGGTGTACTACCCAGAACACTAGTCACCACTTGGAAGCTAACTTGGTAAATCTGTTACTGTTCTAATGTCTTGTTCTAAGGAGTCATAACACGGATTTGCTTATTTAATAATGATTAATAAAGTTCATAGGAAGTATCAAGCAGAAGACTGGGGAAATGTTTCAGTCAGTAAAGTGTATACCATACAAGAACCCAGGTTTGATCATCAGCACCCCAGGGGAAAAAAAACCCTTAGGAACAAATATGTAAAGTGTAGAGAAGAGACTGAAGGAAAGGCCATTCAGAGACTGTACCATCTGGAGATTCATCCCATATACAGACACCAAACCCTGACACTATCGTGGATGCCAAGAAATGCTTGCTGAAAGGAGCCTGATATGGCTGTCTCCTGACAGAGCCTTACAAATACAAAGACAGGTGCTCACAGCCAACCATTGGACTGAGCACAGGGTCCCCAATGGAGGAGTTAGAGAAAGGACTGAAGGAGCTGAAGGGGTTTGCAACCTCATAGGAAAATAACAATATCAACTTACCAGACCTCCCAAAGCTCCTATGGACTAAGCCATCAACCAAGGAGTACACATGGCTCCAACTGTATATGTAGCAGAGGATTGCCTTGTCAGGTATCAATGAGAGGAGAGGTCCTTGGTTCTATGAAGGTGCCCCAGTGTAGGGGAATTGAAGCTGGGGAGATGGGAGGTAGTGGGTGGAGGAACACCCTCATAGAAGTAGGGGGAGGGAGGATGGGATAGGGGCTATCCAGTAGAGGGATAAACAGGGTAAGGGGATAAGATTTGAAATGTAAATAAAAAATATATCCAATAACAACAACAAACAAAAAACCAAAACAAAACAACCCTGTGTGCTAGTGCATATTTGTAATCTCAGTGCTGGGTAAGTGCATACAGGCAGATCTCTAGAGTTTCCTGGCCAGCCAGTCTAACCTACTTGTTAAGTCCCAGAACCCAGTGAAAGACTGCCTCAAAACAACAAGTTAGAATACATCTTTAAAATGACATCCAAGTTTGGCCTCCAGCTTCTTCACACACACACACACACACACACACACACACACACACACACACACACACACCTACACACAAGAACATGAACACACATATATATGTGCCAGTGTGTACCTGTACACACACACACACACACACACACACACACACACACACACATACACACACAATATCAAGGAGACTGGCTGCTTTTAATACCAAGATGGAACATAGAACTTTCTACCAACTAAGCTGAGTATGCCTGAGGACAATGTGCCAAGTTTCTTTGAAGATACTCATACCCTTAAATGCACACATTCTTTGTAAAACCTTGTCTTGGTTAGTTTTTTGTCAGCTTGAAACAAGCTAGACTCATTTGGGAAGAGGGAACATCAACTAAGAAAATGCCCCAACCCAAATGACATGTGGGCAAGCCTGTGGGTATTTTCTTGACTGATGTTTGATTTGAGAGCACCCAGTTTACTGTGGATGGTGCCACCCTTGTATGGGTGATTCTGAGTTGTAAAAGAAGCCAATCTAAGCAAGCTATGAGGAACAAGCCAATGAGCAGCATTCCTCCATGAGCCCTGCTTCAGTTCCTGTTTCTATGTTCCTACCTTGGTTTCTTTCTTGCTTTGACTTTTCTCAGTGAGCTACTGTAATCTGAGAATTTTAAGATACAATAGTAAATTAAACTCTGTCCACCCCAAAGTGCTTTTTTGGTCCTGGTGTCTTATCACAGGCATAGAAACCCCAACTAAGGCAACCTTTAACATGGAATGAATGTATCTTCCATCTTTGATGGTCATGTCTCTCCTGTGTCTTGATGGGAAATTCAGAGGTGAGCAGAAAGTATACTTCTCAATTTTTCAAAAATAAGCTAAAGTCTATGGATTTTTCAAGATGGCATCAGAAAGTTCCATTGAAGAGGTCAGCTTAGGAACTTTGGAAAGGCTATGGAGCACTTGCCTCTCCAGAAGGGAGAGGCTAATTAACATTCCTCGGACCATGGGGATTGGGGAGGAACCAACTTGTGGGTGGGGACACATTCTTCAGGATGGACTGTTGGCCACCTACCTCATTTCTTAGAGACCAATCAGTTTAAAAGTTACACTGTTCTGACAATCACATGTGCCTAATGGAGGCTGCCCTGAGAACTGTATAAAGGCCCATGTGGTTGTTCTCTCCCCATGTACAGGGCGACCCCAGCATGCTGGATTAAATAAAATTCCTCTTGCTTTTGCATCGATTCCCATCTCCACATTGTTCACTCAGGGGTCTCTGGAAAGTTAAGGCTCGCCAGAGTCTTACACCAACACTTTTGGTGTGAGAAGATTCTTAGTCCCTGCAGTATTCCTTTGAGGACACAAGACTCCCTTTACTTATGTACTGTTGTTTAATTATCCCCAACAGGCTCATACATTTGAACATTTAGTCTCCAGATGATGATGCTGTTTAGAAAGGATGTGGTACCTTTAGGTCCATTAATATGTGTGGTCTCTGCTGTTGTTTCTCCTTTATATGGTGAAATTTTGGCATCTCCACAGAAGACTGTAAGCATGTTTTGCAGCCTCGTATGCAATGTGCCAAGAGAGCATAGTATGTAGTCAAACATGACGACCATTAACTATGAGGTGTTATTCTCTAATAAGATGAGAAAAAAATACTTTCCTGCAGAGAGGAAGAATTACGCAATTCATTTAGCTTTCTTGGTCATCAGCCGGGGACTTCCTCTACTTTCTTTTCATTTGTGGAACTATTTTTGGGACTCAAGTTTCCCTTGTTTTTTAAAGAACATCATTGAAACTCAGTCCCTCTGTGGTAACTCATGATCAGGAGGAGCTCATCCTGCTCTTGTTCTAAGCCAAGTTGTGCATGAGTCTGAAGTGATATTCTGGATTGATGGTCACAGAATGCCCATCACTTCATGACTGCCATGTGGGAAGAGAAGTTGGGAAGACCCCATGGGGTCTCTATAAGGTCAGGTGCTCATTACAGCTGGAAAACTTGAACAGACTAGATACTGTCAGACAATGATTACAGAACCATAGCTGGGAGGGCACAGCTTTGAACCTAGATGATGGCTGACTGGCCTACTAGTTGTGTAGCTGGGCAGAACTAGGCCATTTTGGCCTTGAGAATGGGCATGATAGTGCCTCCCTGGCTTGCTTATCTGATGTTTGGGCTGAAGTCCAAACAAAAGAAGTCATTTTGACAGAGGTTTGGAAGTGATGAGTGTAACACAAAAGCTTGGCATTGTGGTCAGACATCAGTGGCAGAGAATGACTAAGATGAATCTGTGAGTGCTGTGGTCTAGTTATTCATTTGCTCAGAAACATCAGTAGTTATCTTTCATATCTATGTCATGTCTATCTATCTGTCTGTCTATCTATCTATCTATCTATCTATCTATCTATCTATCTATCTATCTATCTATCTGTCTATCTATCTATCTATCATCTATCTATCTGTGAGTGCTGTGGTCTAGTTATTCATTTGCTCAGAAACATCAGTAGTTATCTTTCATATCTATGTCATGTCTATCTATCTGTCATGTCTATCTATATCTATCTATCTATCTATCTATCTATCTATCTATCTATCTATCTATCTATCATCTATCCATTGTCTATCAATTTATCATACATCTATCTTTGAAATCTTGCTAACTTTTATCTGTCATCCATTATCTGTCACATACCTTTTTATCTACTATCTATTGACCTGTCATTTATCTGTATATTATCTACCTCTGTATAATTTATCATGTTTATCTCTCCACCTTTCTACCTTTTGCCAATCTATATAATCTATCTCCTACCTATCATGTCTTTATCTATCCTTCTAATTATATATTTTCATAAGTATAGTTTGTCTTTGCCTATGTATGAATCCTTATCTATATCACTTTAGGTTTGTATCCTTATCTTTCTATGTCCATATCTATACCTACTATACTTTTATCTGTATTGATTGTAACTAGCTTCTCTCTATGTCATTCTGTATACCTCTGTTCTTATATATATCTATGTACTTATCTTGTTTCAAATCTGTGTCTATGCCTACATTTGTATAGATAAACACAGAAGAAGAATGGAAACATGGAGATGAGGAGTTCCCAATACCACCCTAGTGAGTCGGTAGAGGGCTGCCTTTGTCATATTAGGGCTTTGGTGTATAACTCCCATCTCTGGCTGTGAAAGGAGAGGGAAAGCATATAATTCAATGGTAATTTACCCAACAAATCACCATTAAGGTGAGTTCTATGATGGGGAACTAGTATACCAAAATAGGACTCTTCTACTCCTGGTGGGGCTACTGGGACACAGCAGAATGAAACTCTTATATGTCACCATGGCTTACAGAGACAGACTGCAAGTAAATGCCAGCTCTGTTTTGAATGGTTGTGATTGCCCAGGAATTAAGCTGCAAAACAATCTCCAGTGCAATAGTATGAATTGATATTAGGATATTAGGGTCTAGGGTGGTGCTCCTGGTAAAGGCATGAGTGCTCCTATCAGCAAGGATGCAAGAGACTTGGTTTTGATCCCTCCTCTCTGTGATGATATCTGAAGGCCTCGTCTGTAGGGACCACATCCTTATCAACACTGGGTCTGCCAGTGCCTTCACTGTGAACTATAATTCTCCACAATCGGTGAGCAATGCTTTCTCTTGTTCAGCCACCCAGTGCTTGCCACATAGTATTATTGCATCATGTGCAAACTTAGGCCATGTCCAAGGGCGAAGTAATTCATTCTTGAAAGAGATATTGCTTGGTTTAATGAAAAAGTAAGTGGGGCCCTTCACAGTTGCTTGTCTTTGGGAATGGATAACAGTGTTAGGCATATGGTGAGCCGAGTCTAGTTCACCATTTAGCACAATTCCTTGTGTGTAACTGTTAGTAAGATGTGTGTGTGTGTGTATGTGCACTCGTGTGCATGTGTGTATACACTTTCATGTATGTGTGAAGGTGTACATGTGTGTGTAATGTACATGCAGAAATCAGAGGTCAATCTTGACTGCCATTCCTCAGGTGCCACCTCAGCTTTTGAGACATAGTCTCTTTCTCTCTCATTGGCTTGTGACTTGCAAAGTAGTCTAGGCCAGCTAGGACTCCAGGGATCCTCCTGTCTCTTGTTCTCCCACCCTAGGAGTACAAATGAGCTCCTGCCTGGCCTTCATATCTATATAATTAGTTCTGGGAATTGAACTTGGGACCTTGTTTTCAAAGAAAGCACTTTATGAAATAAGTAACTTCCCTCGGCTCTCTCAGTACGATTTAATGTGGTGAAATTTTCATCAAGGTACGTTCTGGCCTTATTCAGCAGGCATCTGGACTCAATGGTACCTGATTAAACCCATTCCTCTCAGATACTTGGATGGGAGACCAACACCTGGACTCTTTTGAGCTTCAGTTGATGGAATTAGTGCAGCTTGAGTCAGCTCAGCAGGGTCTCTGTGACTTGTCCTCCCTCCTTCTGAGACCTTGTACCGTGAAGTATCTAGAACACCTGCAGTAAGGACTTTAGCAAGTTCTCATGGCAGGAAGGACTGGATGTGCTGGTGAAATTAAACCTGACAGGGCTGTGTGTTTGCATTTTAATTTGATTCACTCCTCAACAGCCCATCTCTGACATGCTCTGCCACAACCTTTCTGTATGTTTCCTCAGCTACTTCTACCAAATACCCGTGCAGCCCTGCATTACTGTTTCCCTGACTACCACTTATCCCCAGTCCCTGAAAGCTCCCTGAAGGTGGAGAAGCTGTTCTGTTCCATTCATCTTGCACACTTGCAGGCTAGCATGTGCCCCACACTCCATTAGTACTGGTGGCTTGAATAAATAAACAAGTTCACAGCTATCACCCTCTGCAGTGCTTCAAACACTAATGTCTTCTAACAAATACAACTCTAGCGATCACTTTGATGCCATTGAACATGAAACAGGTTTCTTGTTGAAACTAGAAGATTTGTTGGAGGACTCATTCAAACCTCTTCTCTCTTATTTTTCATGACACACATCGATAAGAAGCTGATTTTTTTTAGACTAAAATACATAACTTAAAATATCCTGTGAATTTTTTTTAAAGGAAGGAATGGAGAAAATTGTCATAAAGAAGAAAAAAAAAGCATTTCAGGTAAAACATGTCTGACTCCCGACCAGTGTCTCCAGCTAGCAAGGAAATGATAGTTTTTGGAGGCCCTGGGGCAGCCCAAATCCACAAGTGGTTTTCCCTTCCCAGAGCTGTTCTGTATAACACTCCATTTCTGAAGATCTGAGATAATCATTTTGTCCTTGAGAGTCTCTTCGTTGTGCTCTTAGAGGGTTTGGGTTTATAAATCTTAGGATTTGATCCTGGAAAAAAAAAAGAAGAAGAAGAAGAAGAAAAAAGAAAGGCCTGCTGCCCAGCATCTCAAATAAGACCAGACCGTGCCAGAGACAGTGACTCCGCCCCTTTCCATCACGATTTGTCCTCTGCAAGGTGAGGGGGAGAATGCGTGCTCGTTGTTATGAAACCACTCCACATTCCTCCAGTTTGTTTTGGGAATCCTGAAATTGGCAACGCTCGCTTTTCTCGAGTGCAGTTTCAAGTTTTAAGCACCCTGAAGCTGTGTGTGCTGGTGCATACGAATGTGCTTTTACAGGGATGAAAACACAAATAACCCATAGTCTGCTTTTCCCTTAGGGCAGCCTGGTCAAATTTGAACCAGAGGTTTTATCTATCTATTTGAGGTCCTTGTGGAAGGATAGCCATTAAGACCACATCAAGTAGGTGTTCATACAGCCTACTGCCCCTGGGGATACATGCTGAATTAAGGTTGTCAGTTCGTTCACTGGGAATTTGTATTCATGTCCAGTGCCTCTGTTAGAAGGTGGTGGAAGACCAGAGGAGTGATATGAGAAGAACACTGGGGAGAAACTGACTATAAACAAGCCATTGCTGTTCTTTGTAACTGCTGTTCTTTGTAACTCTCCAGTCTCCAACTGGCGTTTTGAATATCACAACTAGAAAGGACAAGGGTACAGTCACATACGCTCTATGAGTTGGCTGAGGACAAACCTGTATCAGAGGAACCATGCCCACAGTAATCATGGGATATGGATATTGCAGCCATTAGCATCTCCATTTTAACACAAGAAGATATGGTTGCCATAGTGGTCCTGGATGACCATGCGTTCTCTGGTCTGAAACTGAATCCTTGATACCAACCAGGTGGCCCCATTCCATTGTACTCTCAAGGAGTCCACAAGTTAAGAGCCCTCCACAAGACTGACTCACTTCAGCAGCCAGCTACTCGTGTCTAGTGTCCCTAAGCCACCCACGTTTCTGCCTTAATGGCCACAAACGTGGCATTTCCCATGATCTCACTGGCTTTCCATCCTGATTGGCAAAACTCAGGAAAACATCTTGCTTGTGATCACCGTTGTATTACAAAGGATCAAAACAAGGTTGGTATTAACAAGATTGCAAGCATAAGAGCTCCAGAATCTATCTAAAAATTGGAATGTGTACTGTGTGTTTGTGGTCCCAGTGCTGAGGAGGTAGGAGAAAAAGAACTTCTGTCCAGCTAGCCTACTTGCTGAGCTCCAAGTAAGCAAGAGACATTTCCTGTCTCTAAAAAATAATAAACAAATAAATAAATAAATAAATAAACAAAATAGTAATGTGTTGGGTGGCTCCTAAGGAACCAGTAAAGAACAGTTGTCCTCCGATTTTCATATGCATACACACATATATGTGAAGATGTTAAAGAAAACTTAAAATATAAAATAGTGCACCATTATGGTGGCCAGGCCACCCTACCAAGCCTCTTGCCCAGAGCTCGGGAGAGGTCTTCATAGAGACAAGACTCATTAAATCCTTGCCTGTGAAACTGACCTCAATCTCCACCTCTCTCCTCTTTGAAGATATTGCACTGTCCTGAACTTCCAACTATTGGCTCACAGGATAGGATTTTCTATCTGAAGTCTTCCATCTGCCCTGTGTTCCTCAGGATCTCCTGTAGCAAGTCCCATCCTGACACCCCACAGTGGGCCTGATGTTTTCTGCCCAGAGGTGTTTTGTTCTCCACACAGCATGTGGCAGTAAGAGGATTTATGTCCCCTGGAGACACCTAAACTCACAACAGGAGGAAAGGTGATTTGTGCAGAGTTCACACAGGGAATGAATGGGGGCATGAGTATTTGAACCAAGAGAATCAAAATTCATGGCTGCTTCTTCAGAGTAATCAAAAATGCTCCAATAATAAATCAGACATGTTGCAAGGATGAAAGGGGCAGTGGGTGACACTGGTGTCACCAAAACCCATGTAAAAACTGTGTCGTTATTTCTACCAAGTTTTACAGTCAACAATTAAAGACTCTGGTCTTCTGGAAAGTAGTTATTTTAGGATTCCATACATCCAGGAGTCACCCTGAAAAGAATAGCAAGCTTCTGTGCCTGGGCGGACTGCAGGGGCCATGGCTGTTTTCAGGACTTCTGTTCTGTGTTCCCTGTGAACACATGACTTTGTTATTAGTTGTTCATCTAACTTTCGATATAATTTTAAGAGTCACGGGAATTTTTGAATTTCTCTATTTATAAAAAGCTTTGAATTTTATAAATACTAATATGCCTTATTATCCACATCAGATTTCTCTATGGCCATAGAAATTATGCAATTATTACTGGAACTATTAATTAAACTTGAGAATTGATAAATAATGAATAAGGTTGCTATTTGTGACTTTAAAACAAGAAAAATGAAAACAATCTTGCCTCCAAAGAGCTTGGCTGGTCTTCTGCACTCAGCAATTATTATTGAAAAGTCCTTATTACTTTGCAAAAAATAAATAAATAAATAAATAACCAGTTTTTAGGAAGTGAGCTGTGAACAGTGACCTGGTTTCAGGTTGTCTGGTCTGATTAAAATTTCTTCTAAAAAACAAAACATAAAATGGGCACACCAGAAATGGTAAGATATAATGTAATTTCCATTGTTTAATTCCAGAGAACTGAGTTTAAAATAAGAGTCAAAAGGGAGAGAGAGAAGGAGAGAGGGTGGGAAGAAGCGAAGGAGAGAAGGAGAGAGAGAGAGAGAGAGAGAGAGAGAGAGAGAGAGAGAGAGAGAGAGAGAGAGAGAGAGAGTGAGTCCTGGAGAAAGTAATGCACTAGTATACATGTACCGCTAAAATTTTGCTTTTTACTTTTTTATTTTCTTTACAGTAAGATGCCCTGGTGTGACTGTTCTCTGGCCCACGTGAACTTATTTCTTTGTGTCTGTCATTTTAAAGACCGCTTTGTGGGATGGGGCTTAGGTCAGTGGGAGAATGACTGCACAGCATGTGCACAAGGTACTATGTTTGAACCCCAGCATTGAATACCCACAAACACCCCACTCTCTCACTCAGAAAGCAAAATAAAAGAAAAATATCCTTGACTGATACTGCTAACATGCAACTGGGGAAGTCAAAGGCCTTAGGGGGGAACTTCTACTGTTGTTTAACTAAATTGATGTAGCATCAGACTGCTTTCTGAACATCCATGTTTATACCCATAGACAAACAGTATTTTCAGCCTTAATCAGAGAAGCCTTTCTTTGCAGCGAGGAGTGGTGAATGCAGAGACTCAGAAATGCTCTAGGTGCTGAGAATAAATGGCAGTTGAGTGTTCATTCCTAAATAAGATATTCAAACCATGCCCTTTGCAGCTCAGGGATTATCTTCCAAGAGGGAGTAGGGAAAGCATTAGAACCAGAAAATAGAGAGTCGATGTGAAATAGTGTCTTCTGGCATGGCAGTCATTGAAATCTAACTCACAGGAACTTGGGTGACCTTGTCCTGGGTTTGCACAAGGCATATCCTATCAACAGCCAATCATGGCTGAGGGAGAGTCTGCCTTAGACATCCTTGCTGAGCTATTAGCTATGGATGGATTCTAGGAAAGGAAGAGCCATTACATTCAGTCTCATATCCACTGGTGCACCTACAAGTCTCCAGTGGACAGTTCCAAAATCTTGGTCACACAGCCCAGGTCAAACTCAGTGGATCACAGAGCAAAACATAAGGACATTAATGTGCAGAAGAGATTTTCAGAGAGGCAGGGATGACAGAATGGGAGGGAGAGAGGGCGGAGCGATAGTCATCTGAATTACTATATACATGTACAGAATTTTTAAAGCACAAATGTAATAAAAGGAGAATACTAAAGATCTTTTTATTATTATTGTATTATAAAGAATATAAGCAAGTACCCAGGTGAGGAGCACATGGATTAATGTGGTTCATGTTTGAACATTCCATAGTATTTATGAATCCTCAAATAGCATTGGTTTAATTTTTGACATCTGTCTGTCTGTCTGTCTGTCTGTCTGTCTGTCTGTGGGGGTGACACATAAATATGTGCCTTCTGAGGACTGACCATGGCACGTTCCTCCACCCACTCAGCAATCTCACCTCCCTGCATGCCTTTACATCATCATCCTGCAAGATTAATCTTCCTCTTAGGTACCCCAGACTTGATCCCAGATAGAAATACTCAACCATCCCTGTGAAACCCTTTGTTTTTCCTATATCTTCTCGAGGGAAGCAGGTTTTCCCTGGCATCCAGTCCTCCCTTACTGTAATGAAACACACACTTCACCTGCAGTTTTATCTGTCTGTCTAATTTGTTTTCAAGGACAATGGGCAGCCTGTAGGTAGCACCACAGATTCCGTGACTGCTAATGAGCATGTCAGATGCTTATGCAGAGTACACAGAATTACCCTGTGACGAGATTCACTGAGCAGGTGCCTACAGTGTGACCTCAGAACAGAAGGACTGCTGGCTCCCTGCATCTTCTGAATTACTGGGGTGAGGCTAGCTCTGTCGCTTTTCTGTTTGATTGGGTTGCACACTTCCATCACAAATGGACATCAGGTGAATGCTCTAGCCTTAGGGACTTCAGTTTAAAATTACTGAGAAACACGACAAATCATATTATTAATACTCCTAAATCAATACTTTATTACTGTGCAGAAAAAAAATCTGAGCATGTGAACGAGGAGTATGGACTGACAAGTTGTTCTTCGAGGATGAAATGAGCCAGTACAAGCCAAATTAAAGTATAAAGGCAGGTTTACTGGGGGTGAGTTCACTGACCACGCAGGAGAGAACCAGTGAAGTCATCATGCAGAGGGAGACAGAGGGGAAGGGGAAGAGAAAGAGAGAAAGCACAAGTGGAAAGTGTGTGTGTGTGTGTGTGTGTGTGTGTGTGTGTGTGTGTGTGTGTGTGAGAGAGAGAGAGAGAGAGAGAGAGAGAGAGAGAGAGAGAGAACACAAAAGTGCAAAATATCTTGATTATATAGGGAAAAGCCTCTGGGTGAGAGGAAGCCTAGCCTCTGGCAGAAAGGGTGGGGTTTACCAGCCATGCTCTGTAACAGCTTGGACTGGGGGATGCTGGGACAATCTGGAGTCCAGGTACACTTGGGTAGGTCAACTATGCACTTCAGCCACTAGTCCTGGGTCTGAAACCCAACATGGACCACCTTTGGTCAAACTGTTCTTAGTTGATATAGGAACACCTACATTTCAAAGATGATGGAGTGCTTTTCTCTAAGTCTATCAAATCAGTTAATAACCAAAGCAAAATTGGAGAGAAGACAGGGAAGAAGAAAGCAGAGATAGAAGGTAGGAGGAAAAGGAGAAGGAATGGGAAGAGGGAGAGTGGAAAGGGAAGAAGAGAGAGAGTAGAAAGGAAGAAAGAAATACGAGTGGAGAAAGAAGGAAGGAAGGAAAAGAGAAAGAATGTACTCTTTGAAAGAGAGAAAAGTTGGAGGTGATTGCATAACACTGTTAACAAATGTCAAGTGAGAGGACGTTTACTGGGATAAAGCCCAGGGTCTTTTGATGCTGGTAATTTCTGCCCAAACCCACAGGATGATTCATTTTTGGGTCATGAATTCACTATGAATCGAGTAATACTCATTTTCATCTTCAAGTCTCTTCTATACTTCCATGGTGGCCACTGCTGAATATCTTTTTACTGACTCAGAACTAAGAGCCAAACAAACCCAGGGAACATAAAAAGGGAGAATGAGTCATTCCTTGGAAACAGAGGTAGGGAGCCTTTTCTTAATTGAATATCTGTCTCTAACAGAAGAACAGAGAGGGGAATTCCAAGCTAAGAGAATACCATGGACACAGGGAATGAGGCTTGCACATCTAGAGTGCAGTAGGAACCTGCTGAGAGGCAACCTATGGCTTGAGCTCTGTACTTTGGCAGGAAGAACGTACTCATATTTAGAAGCTGAGAGAAGGGTTCAGTCTCCATTGTGCAACAAATGGCAAAAACCCACGGAAACAAAGACAAAGGGCTGCTCTGGCCAGCTTTCCTTCACCCTAAGGAATACATGACATCAACTGTATGAAGCAAGGCCTCAATGTGCATGGTTTTGACTCAGAGCCCATGACTAGTTGGTTCTATTGTGTTGGGCCTGTGGACAGGTGGCACCTGGTGGTCATTGGCATGTGATCAAGCAAACCACTTAACTCATGGCAAAAAAACGAAAGAGGAAAATCAGGGCTCAACAATCCCCTTCAAAGATATGCTGTTAGGGTTTCCTGGTGGAAGGAAGGGAACCTTGGCTGATTGGAGCCAAGGAACACTACAAAATCACACCATGCAACTGGCCTCACACAAATTTATTGGGGCGTAATATGGAGGCTGCAGGGTAGGTAGAGGGGTCCCCCTGTGGAACAAGGGTGAGTAGCAGGGTGGGGAGACTGAAGGCTGCTGATAGAGTACAGTTGGGTGCCATGTTGGGATGGTTAGAGCTGCCTATTGCTGGAGAGGGGGAGGAGACCTAAAGAGCTGGAGAAGGAGAAGGGGCTGTGGATTAAGACCAATAAGGTGTGTTGGGCAGGGGAACTCATTAGCAGAGTAGCAAGAGTAGTGGAGGTGTCCTGTTCTTCAGGTTTCATAGCTAGAAATAACTGAGTTGAGGAACAGGAAGAGCAGAGGGAAGGCTTGAAGCAAAGATAAAAGAAAGCTTGGATGTCGGGAACCTCCCTCCATTTCCTCAGTTGCTGGCAGTAGTCCCTAATAATGTCAGGATATAGGGTGCCACTAGGCAGTCATTTTGACTGGTTATCTAAGGGGTAATGAGACCAGATTTGACTACAAAGACAGATCAGTTTGGAGGCCCTTAAGTTAGGTTCTAGGTGGAACAGTTGAAGGTTCTCCAAGAGGCATCCCAAGGGGGAGCCCAGAGGTATGGTTGATGATGCAGTTCCTATGGATGAGGTAGATGGAGAGGTCAAAGGCCAAAAGTCCAAGGCATCCATAGAATCAAAGGGGACAGAATGAAGAAGGCACAAGCTGTAGGGGTGGGTCATTACCTCACTGTACTGGGGACAGAGGCTTAGCCTGGCTAAGACCAAGGTTGCTTCATTGGATTCCTAGAAGCATTTATGCCTACCAAAGTGAAAACTTACCAATTGCCACTGTTGGATGGGGGTACCCAGCGAACTGGAAAGTGAGTCTGTTGCAGAGATAAGAGATAGGGTCCCAGTATGATTTAATCCCCCAAGAAGGAATCATGCAGGCTCCAGAATATTCTACTAAGTCTCAGTGCTAGTGTTAGGGTTTCAAGGAAGGTGGAAGGAAGGGTATCTTGTGGATTGGAGCCAAAGAACACCACCACAAAGTCACACCTTGCAACAGGCCTCACAGTAAAGGTTCCTTGGGTCTTATTCAGAGGCAGCCTCTGAGTGAGGATGGAAGGGAAAAAAAGAGTAAGCAGTGAAGGCACTGACTTTTTATAAAAGGGGTATAGCACATGTCCATAGGGAGAATTCGAGATTTGTGGTGACAGTGGAAATATGCAGCACTTTGGTGGCTGGTGATGACCTGGCTGCTATCACTGGGTTATTGGATGTGAGCTTGGAGCTGGGTTTTTCTAACAGATATCTTCTCCCCCACCCCAGTGACCTAAAGATTTCCCATTACGCCCTCCTTACAGCACCTCCTCTGAGAAGCAAGGATTTTAACACATGGGTTTTTGGGGGATGTTCAAGATCTTAAGTATATCAAGGTATGTTTTTAACATGTATATGAATCAGAGGTCACCTGAAAGCATTACATGAGTATGTACATGTCCTGTGTGTCCATATTCAACTCAGTGTCTTGGTACTCCTCTCTGAGATTGTGAACAAGGAACATATGACATCTGCTCTCACGAATGCCACACGAGCATGCCTCACCCCTCTGTCCCATGTGTAAGGACTGTGGTCATGAACTTGACCAATAACCTCTAGTGCTCAGTCTTGGCTGTCTTCCAGTTTCATCCCATGACTGCAACGGATCCATGACCAAAACAACTTTAAGGCAAGAAAGGGTTTACTTCAGCTTTGTGGTTACAGTCTGTCGTAGAAGAAAGTTGGGGCGGGCATTAGAGCAAGAACTTGAAGGCAGGCCTGGTTCCTGTCTCATGTGAAGGCACTCACTGTCAAAGAAGTACAGCAGGAAGCACGGAGGATAATGCTTGCTAGCTAGCCCCCAGATAACTTAACCCCAACTACCTTTCTCATCTACCCATGTCCACCTGCCCAGGGAATGGTGCCATCCACAGAGGGCTGGGTCCTCCTACAACCATTAATGATCAAGACATCCTCCACAGACATGTACACAGGCCAGTCTAATCTGAGCACTCCCACAGTTGAGACTCCCTTTCCAGTAGTGTTTAACGCTGTGTCAAACTCACAGTCAAAGCTAACAAAGAGAAGCTCTATTAGGAAAGAGCCAGCTATTAGCAAGCACTTACATAAGTAAACAATCTCAGGGAGTAACAAGTATAATGAGGAAAATCAGGTACCAGGTTTCCTAGGTGACAGACTCTCATTTGGTCCATTGCACTGTATCAGATGACCAATCCACTGTCCAGACATCAAAGGTAGTGAGTGCATGCCTGGTGTCCAGTATTTACTTAAAGCACATTCTTCCTCTACAGCTATTCAAAGTAGGCATCATCAATCAGTTTCAAGTTGCTTTTGGGGGGCATTTAGCAAAAGCAAATTTGAGGCATTTTAGTGGATATCACAGAAGGGGGCTAGGGTTACTGTAGGGATAGAGTCAGATACCCTCCAATGTCCAGGGCAGCCACAGTGTAGAAGACATTTCCACACAACCAAGCATAAAGCTGCCTAGAAATGGCAGAGGTGTGAGGAAGCTCCGCTATGAAGGGGCATGTTCATGCACTTGCTAGTGTGTAGACACAAAAGAAGAATCAAGGTAGTTTTGTGACCTGGCCCGCCTGCCCATCAGGGATAAGAGAGGACAGAAGTGTGAAACCAGAAGGGTTGGCCACAGTGCTCAAGCCCGTAATTCCAACTTTTGCAGAACCAGTTATGAAAAACTGAATGAAAAATATGCGAGGTCTATTTTGAGAGTCGTCTTAAGGATTCTGGAGTCTGCACTTTGTGACAAACCAGAGATGTACAGAAGATAGATGCTGTGTCGAGAAAGATGCTGTGGAGAACATCGGTTGCACGGGGAACTTGGAATTTGTCGCTTCCTTGGTTTTGTCACAATATCCCATTGTTAGCACCTGCCAGCGTTGTCATCCTAAGCTGCCACGCTGTTTCCTAGATGAGCCACAACAGGTGTGCC
The DNA here is from genome assembly GCA_036184795.1 of Tokudaia tokunoshimensis. Lineage (NCBI taxonomy): Eukaryota > Metazoa > Chordata > Mammalia > Rodentia > Muridae > Tokudaia > Tokudaia tokunoshimensis. The sequence goes on from BTHU01000010.1 coordinate 96,945,442, forward strand.
AAATATTGGGCCATTAGTGAGTGGTAATTCACAGGCATGAATATTTATCATCTTGTAAAGAGGCAACGAAAGTCGTGTGTCTACCATTGAAAACATTGTGCAGCAACGTCCTCCAACCAAAATTGTTTGAGCTTCTCATTTATATGAGGGGAAGAATGGCTCCTCTGTAATTTCCCATTAAGTCAATTTATTTTCTCAGCCGTATCTCCATCATAACACAAGCCTGAAAAACTCTTGATTTTATTGAGCCGGTAAATTCTCCTCACAGTGTATAGAGCTGACTGCACTGGGTATACAAATATCTACTCTCACGCTCCCAGTGACACCAGTCTCATCCCCACAAAAGGCTCCAAGGAGATGGACAGACATTGCTGTCTCCTCTCAGTCTTCATTTCCTCCTCTTTTCCTTTATTATTATTACCGTTTCCTTCATTTCCTTCCTCCACTTCTTTGTTCCAAAAAAAAAAAAAAAATCTGAACAAAATGAAAATGAGGAAAAGAGGAGAAACCCCAGAGCTAGATATGAAGAATTGCACACAGGCAGCTTTCAGATGGTGCCTGTAAATTCCACACATTAATTGTGAGCTCCTAAGAGTATGTGCTCTGCTTTTGGTTCCATTTCCTTTTGTCGTAGAGGGAATGCAGAGCCATGCACAGGCTGAGCCAATGCTCTGCTACTGAGATGAAGACCCAGCCAGTCTCTGGGTGAAAGGTTTTTGAGGCAATGTCTCTATGCAGCAGGCTGTGTTTGACCTTCTCTAGTCCAGATTGGCCTTTACCATCCAGTCTTTCTGCTTCAACCTTCTGAGTGCTGGGGTGGTAGGTATATGCCATCATGACTTGTGACTGTGTGCTCTCAAAGATATCCCCCCCCGTCTCGCTTCATCCCTCTCTATTCTTTACCTCTCTTTATCCACGTACGTATACATACACACATATGTGTGCATGTATATATGTGTATGTATATATATATGAATATGAGCATACATATAATAGATGATACAGATATAGAGGACGAACCATCCATTTACCTTTATTACTGCTATGTGAGAATGCCTTAGCAATGTGACTTGTCCCTTTTATAGCATTTCACACATAAACATACTCTTATGACCACGTATGCCATAAATAAATAAATAAATAAATAAATAAATAAATAAATAAATGTGTGTGGTATACTATATAAGCAACAATGCTAAAAATAAATGATTTCCTTCATTTTTGAGTATTGCCATGTCTGAGGAAGCCATGATGGACTCTCAGTAAGTGTGGTTGACACTGGTTCTGGACCACCATCACTAACAGCACTGTCCTGTGTTAGTGCTATGCGGCTCATGCCAGCACTTCCCTGTGTTTCTGCCAGTCATTCTTTTTTTCTCAGTTCAAGGTCAAAGTTGAATTTTCGCTTTCTTCATCTGACCTCTACTGATTTTATCTTTAGATTTGATGAGACACAAATTTCTGTTAGCCAAATATAAATTTGAGTGTTGCAATGAACGACCACCTAATACATGCATGCACACATGCACACATACACACACATACATGTGGAGTGTGCGCTCGAGCATGCACCATGCCATCTCTCCCCACCCCCAGTAGAGTGAACACTAGAGACTCAGGGAAGCGTTTTATTTTAAAATCTTGCAAAAATCTGATTTTCAGCCCAGAATAGTGAGCATGTTGCTTGAGCACACGGCACCGTTTTCATAACCTTGAACTCAGATTCCCAACCCCCTCCATTGGTTGAGTAATCAGAAGGGCTCAATCTTATACACCATCTAGGTTTTACCTTTTCCTCTGCTACTGACATTTCTCTATTTCTTAACACAGACTATATGTGAATTCATCTCCACATTTTACATCCTGTTTATTTTGAAGCTTATCAGCCGCATGCCCTTGTATCTACAGGCAAGCTTGGCTGTTTGTAATCTTCTCCTCTAAACTTCTAGTTTGCTAGTTGGTAGCTCAGTACCAGAGTTTGGGTGAGAACGAGCATTGGCAGCAGTAAATGGCAGGGATCTGGCCCTTTTGTTCATCTGTTAAAACAAACAAACAAACAAGCAAGCAAACAAAACCAGCGGCACGGTTCAGAAGTAGGGTGTTTGCTTAGCACAGGCTAGGTTCTAACTCCACACCCCGACAGGGCCTGCCCTGACCCCAAAGTAAAAGAAACACGATTTCCCAATAGGATCCTAAAATAAATAGAATTATTGAGGACAGGAGAAACAGTTATTTGGGGGCAGGGACCAGTAGGTGTAGAACCTTCTGGGCGGCTTTTGACCACTTAACTAGTTACATTGTAGTGATGTCTGTCCTATCAAAGTCACTTTTTTTTTTAAACTTATAAACTTTCTTCCAGACCTTTAATTTTCTAAAATTTGACCCAACTTTGACTTCTTCCACAAGACCTAATTAAAGCACTCTGCTTCTGGAAGCTCTCCACCGTCCTTCTCACTCCCCAGTACTTCCTCGGGATTCCATGTCAGGACTCTTCCTCGCTGTGTTGAATGACCTGTGGACAGGTCCATCTCTCCATGGAAAGCTGTGAGCTCTCGCCAGCTGGAGGCTCATTTAAGTTCAAACTTGCTTCTTCTTGCATTGTGGGTCAGAGGGAGGGAAACCCTAAGAGAGACAAAGAGCAGAAAGAAGACAAAGTTAAATCTAAGTACATTGCTAGCAAAATTGTTGGAAGCAAACTCCCGAATGAAAGGCAGAAGAACTCAGGCCGGCTCCATGCCAAATTCATTTCTAAAAACACGCAGGTTGATGCTTCCCCTCATGGTTTGGGAGTTGTCAGCCCACCTGTACATCTGGGATAGCTACAGGCATCCTTATATTCTCATTCTTCATGGGTGACATGACACTTCCCTGGCCACACTACTCTGTTCTGCATACTGCCCACACAGAAGCATTTTGCCTCAGTATGCCTTTAAAACTCTTGTTATCTCAGATTTAGAAAGTCAGGCTGTGCCCCATCCAGTCATGATCTCAAACTGAGTTAATTGAAGGAAGAGGTCAGTAGGCTTTCCTAGACATCAATCAGTTAAGTTTGCTTGTTTAATGCAGAAATGATGCAACCCTCCCCTTGCTTTCTTGGCTGTCAGGTGGATGCTAGGTTTCACTGAGCTGTTAAAAAGTCTCAATGGATCCCACTGAGCTGTTTCAGGTTGTTTGTGACAATCACTTAATTTCCTTGTTTTGCAGCTAGCAATGATCTTAATCTTCATTCAGGATTAACCACCCCCTATTGTTAAGGGAGGGGAGTTCTCCCATCTCAGTGGCCTTCACTGTGCTTGAATGATCCCTTCAGGACTGGGAAGATGGGTGAAGCACTCACTCTGAAAGAGTGAGGTTCTGAATTTGGAGTCCTGGCATCAGTGGAAAAACCTGGCTTCATGATGAAACCCAGGCCTGAGGTGGGCAGGGACAGGAGGAGCCCTGGAGCTTACTAGCTTGCCATTATAATCAATCAGTGAGTTCAGGGCTTAGACAGAACCCATCTCAAAAACTAAGGAGAAGCGATAGAGAAAGAGACCCAGTTTTGCCTTCCTGTACCTCATTTACATACACACACACAGCTCATGTGCACCCATGTGTGCACACGGGCACACACACTGTATACACTGCACTCATAGACACAGCAATCAGCCAAGCAAGCAGATAAACCACTAATAAAATGACACTCGGAGTTGTCCTTCCCTTGTGTGTGGGAAGAATGGAGGCCTGGGGCTGTTTGAAGCTCATGCTTGCTATGGCTTCACTTTCATGTGTATGTAGCACATTGTAGAAGAGAAGGGGACAAAGAGAAAAGCTGCATCATTCCAGGGATGCAAGACAGACTCTTCTCTCTTGCTCTTGAGCATCCTGCTGAAAATGGACCCTCAGTCCAATTACTCCTGTAGTCATGCTTTCTCCATGCTAACACGCATGACTGCAAAGGAGGGAAATACAACAAAATAACAGCCTCTGGGGGTGAGGATCCAGGGAGGGTATTTTTCCTCCTGTTTTTTACTCTTTCCTACCTTCAACATTTCCTGTGATGAACATGTATTCTTTTCACAACAAGAACACATAAATGCAGGAATTTGTGTTTCCAGATCAAGCAGGAACAGAGGCAAGACAGGCATTTGATGAGATGTTAAGCTGGAAAATTTTTCAACATGAAAAAGGTGGGGGAGGCACATCAGAATAAAGGAATGAGTGTGGAAATTAGCTTGTGGCTTGAAAGATGGCCCTTATTACACACAACGCCACTGACAGGCGCTGGGCAGCACATTCCTCCCCTAGTGTATAGGGGCTTGCTGAGCGGATGCTCCCGCCACGCGATGCTAATTATTTCAGGGATGTTAACTTGCAGAATTGACAGCCTTTAAACCAATAGCACAGTTCACACTGGAGAAATGATTCAGAGAGGGCAGAAAGGGGGAATTTTGGAGGGGGAGTTTGAGAGAGAACGGGAGGAGAAAAGAGAAAGAGGAAAGAGAAAAAAGGAGGAATAGAGACAGAAAGGAGGGAAAAGAAAGGCATGGAGGGAAGGTAAGGGAGAGCCCGAAGGGGAGAAAGTAAGGAAGTTGGGCAAAGGAAAGGAAGTGGGCTTGGGAGAGACAACGAAATGGAGCTGGGGAGGATGTGTAGGGAGAGAGGTGAGGCAAGGAAAGGCTGGGAGACTGGAGGAACCTTGCATATCACTCTGCAAGTGCCTTATATCCACAATGAAGCTGAGCTAGAAAATAAAAGGTGGACCTCCACTCAAGGGCACTGACATTGAACCTGGACGTCAGACAGTTGCAGGACCCCATGGTCCAAGGGCTTTATGTGGGATGGGAAGATGTCTCTTCTCACTGTGAACTTGAAATTCTTTAATGGCTAATTGCAGAGCATAAGAAACTGTAATTTATACTCCACTTTGGAAGTCAATCAAAGAAAAGATGCCAGCAATCCGGTGATGAATGAACACTGGGGTAACCAGGGTGGTTCAGCAGAGAGCCAGTGAGTGTGGGGATGGACACCCAGGCACACAGGTGTGGAGGTGTGGCTTAGGCTGCAGCTGCTACTGTGAGACTTGAGGACCGGCTGCAGATCTCTCCCTCTAGTGCTGGCCTCTGTGGCAAAAGAGTGTCAAGTCCTTTGTTGGCTGCAGATTTGATTTTTAAAAGGGAAAAATCTGACAAATGGTACCGAATGTGAACAGCGCTGTTCATGAATACCCAAATGTTTTTTCATCTGAGGACCACACGATCTTATTCAGGGAAGTTGGACTTTTGAGATGGTTATGAATTTTGAATCAGAGTTTTGTTGTCAGGGGAATGCTTCTTAGAAGGAAGGAAATGTACTTTCTAACAAGATTTCCAGCAAATGTTGGCACATTCATTATGGCCACAGGCATGGAGGTGCCTCACATATATTTTGCATAATGTGGAAATAATATTCGCATTTGTGTTCATTCCAAGTCACCCAGAGCCACCATGAAAGCCACCAGCACAGAAGAGAACATGGGTGCTTTTGATAACAAAATGTTGGTCGGGGGCAAATGTATGAATCTTACCAGTTATCACAAAGGGCCTTCTCCATGTCTTTCAATATTTAGGATTATCTAGAATAGCAAGCTCTTTACCTAGTGAGCTATCCCAGGTAGGCCCCTGTAGCTCAGAGTTTTGCTGTATAATCCAAGTCAGATATTATCTGTGTCTGACTCCTGTGTTAAGGTTTTCCTTCTGTGTCCCTCCCTTCAGTACTAAGCCTCCTCTGCTCTGCACACATCTGTTCATGGTAGATGCCCAACTCACATCCAGTATTTCCTGCTGAGGGCTGCAGAAAGTCTGACCATGAATCTCATTTTTTATGCTAGAATTTTGTCTCCTTGCCTTGGGTGTGGAAGGATAAGTGGGACAGGGAAAGGCAAAGAAACCGAATGATAGTCGGCAGGGAGGTGACTAGGGAGGCCGGTAAGTCCAGGAATTCTAATATCATATGAGTGGTCATCTGAGACCATGGAGGGGGTGGGTAGCAAGGTCTGGTAGGAGGCAAAGCAAAAATTCTAAATGTACTTAAGAAGATGAGGCAATGACTCTCCAGTAACCCCAGCACTGGGGAGGCAGAGGCAGGGGGATGGTATGCTCAGGTGAGCTTCATCTACACAGTACATTTGAGGCCACAAACATGATTCTCCCCCACAGCAGACATAGAACTGCTATGTTTAAGTATAAATGGCATGAAAACAGATGGGGGACTGTTTGGTGGGGGAGGGGAATAATGAGACAAGTTTGAGGAAGCTAGTAGGGGTGAATATGAACAAGGCACAGTGGTGTATGTGCATGAAAATGTCATAATGAAACATGTTAACTAAAAATTATATCTATACGGAGACGGAGATCAAGACAGACAGAGACTGAGACAGATCTACAGATGGGGAGAGAGGCTGTGCACTGATCTTTACGTTGTATCCAGGACACCGAACCACAGAGAATAAGAATGAAATGTGACCCTTGGTGCTAACAGCACTGACACTGAGAAACTGTGACATAGGTTTTAAATGATACCTGTGTGTGTGAGAGAGAGAGGTGGAGAAGGGTGGGCAGGGAGGCAGGCTGTTTTAAATATCAGCCAGTTACAATGTAGCATCACCTAGAGAGAGTCTCAGTTGAGGAGTTCTCTACATGAGGTTGGCCTGTGGTCATGTCTGTGGGGGATTGCCTTGATTGCTATAATTGAAATAAGGTGGAAAGAGCCACCTGGAATGGCAGTTTGTCCCCTGAATGGCATAAAACTGAAGGCAGCAACTAAGCATGACAAGCACAAAGGTGACGTGGGTGCATGTGTTTCTCTCTGCTCTTGAAGCAGTGTGATGTGATCAGCTGTCTTGAGCTCCCGTTTGCTGCAATTCTGGACTGTAACCTGGAATTATGAGTCAAATAAATGTCTTCCTCCCTTATGTTCTATTGAAGCAAGGGAAGTGAAACTATCACAGGTACATGGTACATGGATTCATTTCCAATATGTTCCAAATTTGTTTGAGGACAGTTATTTTTCTGCATCTTAGATGATATAGAAAATAACAAATGAGAAAAAACCATACTATCATACAATTATCACCCAGAAACTCCAAAAATCAGAGCAAATGAAGTATCTCTCCTACATCTTATTAAGTAATATCCTAAACTTTGCACAAAGAACACTTATGATTTTATAATGAGGACAATCAGCAGTGTAAATTTTAATGTGTTATTTGGCAAAATGTAGTGATGGAATGCTGGTAGATGAGACAGGATATTTTGTGGAGGGATTGGGTTTTTGCATGAACAAGGTAGAAGCAGAATAAACTTTCAACAAAGAGTAAATGCAATCAGGATGTAGGAGGCTCAAAAATGATCCTCTTTAAATATCCCTGAATGATTAGCATGGTTATAGTTGTTTCTAAAGGTGTTTGCTTGATTGTATTTTTACTACATCTGTGAGAATGTTGTACAATGGGTCTAGGTCATATTCATCCCCTTCCCAACTTCTTCCAGATCCAACACACTCCCTTTTCCACCCATCTGATCAGCTAACCAGTGGCTACATTCCTAAAACTGACTCTTTCTCTCATTAGCTATCAGTAGCCAATTGCTCTTCGGCCAGGAGTGGGACGCCCTGCATATCTCTCCTCTCCATGCTGGGATTTTTGTCTCATTTGAGCTTGCACATAACTTGTTCATGCTGTAATAGCTGCTGTGAGTTCCTGTGTGTGTCAGCCTAGCTGGGTCTGGGAGACACTGTTCCTTGTAGTCATTAAACCCCTCCAAATTCTCTGGAGAAGGGGAGTTATAGAGATGATCCACTTAGGGCCAAACATTTCATAATCTCTTACTCTTTGTGCCTTGACCTCTGTGGTGAATCACAATCTACTATAAATAGCTTCTCTGGTGAAGGTTGTGAAAGATACTAATCTATAGCTATAACAGTAAGTCATGAAGAGTTAGTTTAATAATATGCCAGTTTAGCAGAATAATAGTATATTATCACCCTAAGACCTATGATATATCTAGATAAATATTCTTGGCTTGATAATGGTGTAGATATGAGGGTCATCTTGTCGAGCAGGATTTAAATCCAACCAGAAAGTGGTTAGATTCGCCCATGCTATCCATGCCACTATTACACCAGCAGGTATGTCTATCCAGGTCTATCCTTATAGTGGCTCACAGGGCTCACAGCTGGGTAAGACTGGTGACTTCTTAAATAAGCAAAGAACATTCTAGCACAATGAAAACTAGCTAGTAGGCATTGAAGTCTCTAGGTTGATTCTGGCTTGATTTTTTTTCCGTGCTCTATGACTCAGTGATATGTGATCTTTAGCAATGAGATCTTATGGTTAAGTTCTGGAAGGCAATTAGTAGCATGGACAATAAGCTGTAATGTTTGGGGATCTAGAAACCACACTGTCCAACAACTCCAAAAGGGATTACACATTCCTGTTACTGGACATTTTTTTTTGCTTGTCATATATAGTAGGTTTTATTTCTTTTTATGTTTGTTTATTTATGTGTGCATATATGAGTTTATATGAATCATATGCATTTAAGTGCCAGAGAGGCCACTAGAAGTTGTTGGATCTTCTGGAACGGGAGTTTTGGGTGAATGTGATCTTCCTGATGGTGCTGGGAATGGAACACAGGACCAGTATGCACTTTGATGCACTGATTCATCTCTCTAGCCCTACGGGATGTAGTTCTAAGTTTATCTTTCATGTTTTAGGCTCTACTCCTCACACACAGTAGTATGTGCCCTGGGGCTATGTCAGAACACCCGATTCAGAGTTCTGTACATCTATCAAACAAAAGTGAAATTTTTATTTGACGGTTACTTAATTTCTTCTTCCTCCTCCTTCTCCTCTGCTTCTTTCCCATTAAAGAAATGCTATTTGTTTAGAATTCTTTGAAAATTCTGTACTTGTATCAGGTTGATTGTTTGGTTTGGTTTAATTGATAGATCCTGTGTGTGTGTGTGTGTGTGTGTGTGTGTGTGTGTGTGTGCGCTTGAGCACGTGCACACCACGTGTTTTAATAGAGTTTTTGAGTTTGTACCCATTGCAGAATGGGTTGTAAACTCTGTTTCTTTGTGGAGAAAGGGTTAATCACCATTAGGTTTTTCACTTTGTTGAGGTGACATTCACAGAGCTGCCCAGAGAAGAGTGATGCGTGAGGGAATGAGGCAAGCCAGAGGAAATTGATGTTGATTTGGAGGTAGAAAAGCACCTGCCCAACTCCACTACACACCTGCAAGGAGATGCGAATGGGGTAGAGAGACCCCTGCAAACCTGGGAGACAGGCCAGAGACAAATCGCAATAGCTATTCTGAAATTTCAGATCATCTTAAGGAGATAAAGAAAGACAGATAGGTTGGCGCTAGGGTAATTTCTTAGAAGCTGGCTGTTCTGCCTTTCCTGGTTTAGCCAGGCTCCCAATTTCCCAGGGTATGGGCTCATATCATCATCCCCGAAGTCCTTCTGTGGACTTCCAGGCACCGGCTTCACTTCGGCATTTTGCTCTTCTGGTTTTCTTCCTCTTGAGGGATTGGGTTTCTGTGTCTCCAATGCAGACAATTGGTAGATCATTATAGTGTGTACATATTGCAGATTCTCTCTGCCAATACTGCAGCAGCCTGGCCCAGGGGCAACCCACTGTGGAATGACAGAGAAACTTGAAAACAATTGGAGAGAGACTTTAACATAAATCTTTTCAAGTCAAGTATTTCCATATTACATCCCAGGAAGCGAGCATCTGGCTGCTTGATGAATGTACCTTCTCTTGTAGAGGCCCTCTTGGCAACCATCCTCAGGATCTTAAGTATTTATCAATGAGTATTTCTTCATTATCATATGCATCTTATATTTACATTATTTTGCTTGTCGGGAAGAAAGGTAAACTCCAATCTAAGGAAAAGCTTGATGCACACCTGGAAGGACCATGGTAGAAGGATTACTGTGGGTTCAAGGCTAGCTTGAGCTCTTCAAGGCTAGCTTAAGCTCCATAATAAAAACTAAGTTAGTCTGGGCTGCAATGTGAGACTCTGTCTCAACCAAAAAAAATGGTACAAAGCATTATGTGATGGTTACCTTTAATCGTCAACATGACACAATCTACAGTCACCTGGTGTTGCAAGGTATTTCCTATCCATTCACATTGAGGCAGTGAGAGGCCAGTGATTGGAGGGGAGAGAGGAAGAGGAGCTAAGAGAAGTGAGGGAGAGAGAGAGAGAGAGAGAGAGAGAGAGAGAGAGAGAGAGAGAGAGAGAGAGAGAAAGAGAGAGAGAGAGAGATACTCAGGGATGGGATGAGCGGAGCAGATAGGGAGACACGGATATCCAGATGACTTCAGACATATTTCTGGTGTTTTGGAGAGGCTAGAAATAATGAAATAATATTGTAAACTGGCATTATGTAATTGAGAGTTTTATATACATAAAGATATTTGGTTAACTATTCAAGTTTAAGAGTCATGCTACACCGGATACTTGGAAGGAGTGATGCAGAGGCCTGGCGGGGCGGTACTCCTTTTAAATAATTAACCCTACAACCTAGGAGGAGAATCTCAGTGGGTATTTATTGTGTGTAATCTACAGGCATTCCTGAGTGGGTATGTCTGCATTAAGTTGAAAACACAGCCCCACTGTGAGTGACCCCATTCTTTAAGCTGAAATGCTTGAACTGTATAAGAGTAGATAAATGTAGTTGAGCACATGCACACACAAAAGCATGCATACCACACCACATCACCACACCACAGCCATTTCTCTCTGCTTTTGCCTGAAGTGATGAGATTACCTGCTTCAGGCGAGTGAGATGGCTCAGGGCACAGAGGCCATTGCCTCCAATTCTGATGCTATTGTTCAATCCCTAGAAACCAACCACATGTTGGAAAGAGAGAACTGACTTTTGCAAGTTGTTTTCTGGCCCCTTTATACACACCATGGCATAGACATGGGCATGTGGACATAATATACACTAGATTTGTAAAATACAATAAAAAATTTAAAATGTTATTTACAGTCTTTAGGTCTCTATTTTCTCATCTTTGACACTGGATACTTCTAACACTCAGCAGGACTGTTTTAATGCTAGGGATGGATGTATATAAAGTAGTTAGGATCCTGGACAGCAACTTGAGAACTATAATCATTGCCAGCAACACCATCACCCAGATGTAGCTTGTGTCCAGAGATCTATAACAGGAAGAATACCCATTAATCAAAATAAATAAACATTAACACATGAGCCTCCCCTGACAGAATCACTTTTCATTTTATAGCATATAGGATCTTCTGGTTTTGAGTCATGCAGACAATCTGCAGTCTGAATTAATTCAACACAAAAATGAGGTTGTGGTTGCTTACTTAATCATTGGCTTATAAGCTTTATCAAATTACTATGTAGGAAACAGTGGAGTCTTCCCTTAGGTGTGGTGTGGTGAAAGCCCACTCCTGTGGGTTGGTTGCCAGCACAGATCTGCTGGGGCTCACATTCACAGCACACCTGCTCCATATAGATCTCTGCAGTGCGGAACTTGGTTCCCTCTCCATGTTCTGGCAGTGGGCTGATGTTGGGGGATTAAGGGGCTTATTTAGTTATTAGCTGTGAAATGTCGTAGCTGCTCTGGACTGCCAACTGCGATGGAGGTGGGACTTCAATTATCATCCAGCAATCTGCACATGTTTGAGATGTCTTCAGAGAGAGCCCAAGTGGAAGCTGGGAGTAGAAGATGATAAAGGGATAGAACCTTGGGTTCCAACTTCCACCCAGTATTGAGACCTTTTCAGGATTCCTGACAATGGGGTTCACTCTCTGGTGACCATTAGCAGCCATTATAGAGTAATAACAATTGTTGAGAAGCCATTTCTGATCTTCACTCAACATCCATTTACAAAGTCTGCCTATAGGCCTTGATGTTTTCTTCAGAGTAATGCAGCCAGTTCTTCATTCATTAATTCACAGGAACCATTTATATATGAGTTCCTGCTCAATTAGTGTGTTTTTGTTGCCTGTTCTGTGCTAGGTAAGAGTGTATGTTCTGTCCTGAGAGCTGGGGGATCCAAAAATCAGATGTAATATCTACTTTTCAGGGACACAAACATCTATTGAAAGAATTGGGTTTGAACAGGATACCACAAAAAAATTGGAGAAAAGTGAAAATTGAGATTTACACAGAGAAACTTAAGGAAGGAAGGAAGGAAGAAAGGATTCATTTTGAGTCAAGGCTGTGGGAGTGTAACACAGTTTGCTCAGGTTAGAATGTGCAGGAAGCAGAGCCAAGACATGAAGAGTCCGGGGTAAGATATCCTTTAAAGGCATACTTCAGTGACCTGTCTTCCTCCAACCAGTTGCCAACTCCCACAGTTCCAGACCCTATTCACTGTGGAGTGGAGTGGAGAAGCTAGAGCCTGCCAATGGAATCAATGCCTTTGAAAGTCCCACCCAGAGGGAAGCTCCATGCATCTGTGCCTCTCTCTTCCTGTCAAGTTGACAATCAAGATCAGCCACCCTTGAAGCTCTGTTTCATTTCCTGGATTTAACAGCACAGATTGGTAGATGGGCAGACAATGGATCTTTCAAGCAAGAGTCACAGTCCCAGGCACTTCTTTCTAGAGATCCTGTTTGATGGCTGCCTTGTCTAGTGACCTTCCCCATTATTTTTCTCATTGAGTTAAAATCTTTCTGTCCATGGGTCCAGAAGGTCAACCTATGAAAGAGAGATAAGGGGAGAGTAATCGGCCCCTCTCTAGATGGCCCCTTGGTCCTAAAAAATTTTCAAGTTGCCACTCTACTGTGTAGCTACAAACTCAGTGGCTTACAGGAAAATGAGTTAATTAGCCCATGGCTCTGGAGACTGGGATCTGTAGGGTGTGATCAGTGCATCTAGAAGCTTTAGGAAGAATCTACTTTTGTACCTTTTTATCTTTCTAGAGGGGTCAATGTTACTTAGTTCTTGACTTTTTCATCCTTAAAGCAACCAACTAAACCTCTTTTCCATCTCCTGATTCCATTTTCTGAGTCTCTGAATTCCTTTAAGGATGCTTGTGATGAGGTTTAACCCCTTTGGTTCATCTAAGGCAATCTCCTTTTCTCAACATAATCTTATTTGCAGAATTTCTTTGGCTGTATAAGGTTCTAAGGTTCTGTATTTCCAGATTCTTGGGGTATAGTTGGATTCTTTTTCATTTTCTTTTTCTTTGTATTCTTTCTTTTTGCCTTTTTTTTTTGGTTGGAGGATTTCTACTAGCCAGTCTTCAATGGCCAAGGGTTCTTATTGTCTAGTTATTCACTAACTTATTTCTTCTCTTATGTCTCCCAGTTCCTAACTCTTCCTTCAAATAGGCCCATCCCATAATTACACTTCAGTGGCTATGACTGTCCTTGAACATTTAGGTACAACCCCTGCTGCAGCATCTAATGCATTAACTCATTTAAGTTAATTAGCTAAAGTAGGTGCTGTGTCTCTTATAGTGCCTAGCACATAAGAAGCCACTGTTAAAATAGAATTGAGTCTATTCTTGCAGTCTATAAATATAGTTTCGAATCATGGTTCTGTCAGTTTGCTTGCGAACTAACTCTGGGCTTGCACCATCTGTAAATTTGATAAACATGTCTCTCAGGTCATCCTTTCCATTGTTGATAAAAATAAATACCCAACCAGACAAAGCCTCTGACTTAGCCTTCTAATAGTCAGTTGGCTGCTCTTGTTTTATGCATTTGAGAGAATGTTCACATGCATGCGATTTCAGAGCTTTCTCTTCCCACAATTCTGACTGACAGCCTTTCATGTGCCAATGACTAAATTTTGCTGTGTTCAAGGCAACCCAGGAGGGTGACTGGTGAGCAGCAAATGTGAGGTTCGCTTCCATGGAGCCAATGAATTGAGCTGGAAGATCCACATGCATGGCACAGCTGCTCTGTTTATTAACACGTTTTGTTCATCATGTTTGTACACGAATCATTTGAGATTCTGAGTTCTGGACTGCATGCCTCATCTTTCCACAGGTACCTCAACTTTGCAGGATATACCTATAGCATTTCTCCTCCCAGAAGCCTAGGCCTTTCAAGACATAGGAAAGACTTTCTGCTTCTCATGTTTCCTCCTAGGCCCATGTGACCTCCCTCTCCATATCCCTGAAAAGAGGGACTGCTTTCTGAGACTGCTTCCAGGCCCTCACTAGATGTCATACTGAGCTTTTCATCATGTATAACACACGGCCCAGGCTCTTTTACAAACATTAGACTTTGCCCACCTCCAAGTATGTCGCCTTTTCCCTTGACACCTGTAATTGCTTATCAATCACTTCATCTCATTCGGCAGTTCTAATGTCTGCAGGAATTTACCGTACCCAGGACTTGATCTAGGAGTAGATTGTTAATTTGCATCACAGCAGGAGCTGGTTCCTGTGTGTCTTCTACTATCCCACAGTGGATGTGTTTGTCCCAAATGTGCTGTTCTCCACATTCTAGTGTTATAAACATTGATGATGTCTGTGTCACATAGACCCCCACAATCTCCCCGCCATGAACTCCATTTCTCAGTTTGATTGTTTCCATTCTCTCCTTTGCTATTTCCAGGTCATTCTTTTGAGAAGGGGAGGAGAATAGTAATCAGCACGTTAGAAAAAGCTAGCCTGTTCTCTTCCTCTTTCTCTACAAACTCCATGACCAGGATACAGCAGAGAAATCCCCTCTGACTCTGGCAAACACATTGAGAAGCACAAGAAAACAGCCAAAATATTTACAATTTCTTTCATCTGGTTAAAATATAAATTTGGATCAGCTGAGCCAGGGGATAGCATATCCACTTTAATCATGGCACTCACTGGCCATGGACTTGCAGGAACTGACTATTTGGTAGTAGCTATTTGGTAGCTGGAGACATGCTTCAGTTAGAAAAACATTTGCCATTGAAGCATGAAGATCTGAGTTCAAATTCCCGGAACTACCATAAAGCCAGATTGGTGGAGTGTGTCTGCAATTCTTTGGCTCTTGTGGTGAGGCAGGAGGTAGAGACAGGAAAATCTCCAAAAGCTCAAAGGCCAGCTAGGCTTAAGCATACAGGGCAACGGAGAACACAGACTTGGTATCAAACA
The DNA here is from genome assembly GCA_036184795.1 of Tokudaia tokunoshimensis. Classification (NCBI taxonomy): domain Eukaryota; kingdom Metazoa; phylum Chordata; class Mammalia; order Rodentia; family Muridae; genus Tokudaia; species Tokudaia tokunoshimensis. The sequence continues at coordinate 96,960,544 of BTHU01000010.1, forward strand.
TAGTAGAAAGTCAGGAATGACAAAGGGAATGTTCTGAGTCCTATGCTCACATTTACATAAGCACACATACCACATACACACATGCACATACCACATAGGCACCCCCACAAACATGTCACACACACACAATACACACAAACTCATCACACATGCCTACCACACATACTTATTATATACACAATGCATCCCTTGCACACACACACACACACACACACACACACACACACACACACACGCGCGCGCGCGCGCGCGCGTGTTAAGGGAAACAAGGTCACCTGGAAGGAAATCTGGGGATGAAATTAAAGGACAGGCAGGCAAGAGAAATAAGGAGCCAAGACAAAGTTTTTCTGATCAAGGCTCAATATTTTAATGGGGAGCTCCAAATTTAAGGATGGGGGAAAACCCTTCCCCCAAAGGCTGGTTGCTCAGCAGGTGGTAGGCTCCTCTTAGGAAACTCCAGGTCATTGGAGAACAATAGGTTTTACCTTGGTCTGAGAGCTCCACCCAAGATGGGTGGTCATGACTAGCCTGGAGGTCTGAATTCCCTGCTCAAAGGCTGGGGTGGGGGGAGGGCGCACAAACACACATCCACACATCTACTCACGTACTACATGCATACATCACTTACATCATGCACCCAACAAAAATACACATACATAAAGCATACAAATACACCATATATACATAGAAACACATCATATCCATATACCACTTCACATATATACATACACATCACACACCCCACAAACACATATGCATACACATATCACATACATGAACATCACACACATACATACAACCCAGACAACATATACACACATAAAAACAGGTCACACATGCACATCATACACACATGCAGATCTCACATGCATACACATACATCATACACTTCACATATAAATGCACATATGTATCACTTATAAAAAATACCTTACACATTCATATCACACACAGATCATAAACACATAAATGCCTCACACATACACATACATCAAACATATCACATATGCATCACACATACATATTACACTAACACATCACATGCATGTACATCACACACATACAAATATACCCCACATGTACATTATTTGTACATACATATGGCACACACACATCACACATACATGCACATATCATCACACAAACACAGCAAACACATTGCACGCATACACACACAAGTAGCTGTTTGAATGGTAACATATGTCTTGAATCTCTCATGACATGATGTTCTGTTTTTAAAGCTTGCTTTCTTATGTTCTGCTTATTCCATAAATGGCCAGGAACATGGAGAAGCTTACCTGAAAGATGCAGTCAACCACTGTTCCTGTCATCCAAACCCAGGCGTTGGTTACCTCATCCCTGACACACACTTAACAACACACTTTGAACTTTTGGCTAGAACCCTTCTCTCCTTTCATGTTGTTTTCCTTCAAGTTTGAGTTTTGCCTTGTGAAGTTCAAATTGATATTTAAAATACTTGTATAACAGCTTATTTGGGGAAGGGACACCACCCAATAGGTAGTGAGGGCCCGAACCCAGCACAACTTCTTAGATACTGTAGTGTCCTAGTGTTTGCTGAAGGAATGAACACAGATCAGCAGGGTATAGGGATCAGATTTGGGTGAAGGGAAAGGTCACATCTGTTTAGGAAGTTCACAGACACGGTGACACAGAGACATGATGACAATATGCTGGGGCACTAGGAATATCCTCGCCTGTCAATGGGCATAATATCATACTTCAGTCCTGCAGGCCCAGAACCCATGATTTCTATTTTTGAATCGCTATATATAGAGAGAAGAAACAGTCCCTTGGCATGGGAAGATACTCAGTATTTTTGGCTCTTTGGCTATTTTCAAGGCTCTTCATCTGGACTTAAAAACGAAGTTAATAGGCGACCGATTCCCTCTGTCTCCTGCACAGCAGCTATTTTAAGAGGAGATCTATCACCCAAGGACGTCTGTGAGCAGCAGGCTGTTTTCTCTCCTAAAGCAGGGGCTGCCCTTGATGGCATCCTCCCTTACCAGCTCCAGACATCTCCACTGACCTGCATTTCCAATCATATGGCTTATTAATTAGATTACATGTACATTGGATTCTGCCTGCCGATCTGTCTGTCTGTCTGTCTGCCTGTCTGTATGTATGTACGTACAAATGTATGTATTTTTATGTGTGGCATATGTATGTGATTATATGCGTACATGTGCACAGAGGTGTCTGTGAAGGCCAGAGATCAGTATCACTTTTACCTCCATCATTTTTTACATTATTTTTTTAAAGTTTTATTTATTTATCTTGTGTATATGAGTACACTGTAGCTGTCTTCAGACACACCAGGAGAGGGCATCAGGTCACATTATAGGTGGTTGTGAGAAACCATGTGGTTGCTGAGAATTGAACTTGGGACCTCCGGAGGTACAGCCAGTGCTCTTAACCACTGAGCCATCTCTCCAGCCCACATTGTTTTTTGAGACAAGGCTTCTCACTGTGTCTGGAATTCATTGTTTGGGCTAGACTTTATGAGTAGTGAACTCTGAAATCCTCCTGTCTGCCTATATAAAACTGGGGTATGAGAATGCTCTAGTACACTCAGCAGAGGGTCAAACACAGATCTTCACTTTTGCATGGCAAGGTCCTACTGACTGAGCCCTCTCATAGACACTTTATTTCATAAAAAATAATAACAAAAAAAATCTGTGCAGTACTCAGAACAGAAAACATTTCTTTTTAAGTAGATTTGCTTGCAGCTTCAAAGGTCAAGTTGGGTCATTTTCGTGTTGAGGCTTATTTTTCTTTAGTTTGAGGCAGGGTCTTATTCTGTAATCTAGGTTTCCTGGAAACCCACAGTCCTACTAATTAGTGGAATTATAGTTCTGCTCCATCATGCATCCAAGTAGGGACTATTTATTTATCTATTTGCAACTTTGACCTGGTCAGTATCCCCAGCATTTAATTTAAAATTAAAAACATTTCACTATCTATCAACATGCTTCAACTCTCTTTGCTACATTCATGGGTTGTCAGTCTCTTGTAGCTACATGTCAATCATAGCTAAAAGAGGATGTGTAAGAGAAGCCAAGAGACAGGGAAGCTTCCAGCCTCCTAATTTTGTCACACACATCCAGAAAGTATGGCTAGGTGGTCCCTGAACTATGTGCTCTAAGGAGGAAATACCTGAATTCTGAGGACTTGTGTTTATACAGGCATCTCATAGAAGACACCCGATAGTGTTTGCTTTAGTAGACTCAAGCTGGAAACAAATAAAATGAAAGACACTACAATCTAATAATTAGCAATTATACAACTTGGAGCATTAATAGATATAGTCACCTTGCTGTGGGCACTATCTCAAATTGATCCTCTGCAAGGCTCATTTGTTTCCATCCTGAAAATAAAGAATGAGGCTTACGGAGTGTGATTTGCCTGGAGACTCCATTCTTCTGAGAGGTATTAATGTGCCCTGCCCAATGCTACTGCTTCCGTGTCATGCCCTAAGGCTAAAATACTATATGAAACAAACTGTGCATTCAAAGCAGAATGGAACTCCCCACTGTGACAGATATACAAGACCTGTTTTCATCTCTAAGTTCTCTAAGTAATTGGAGTTGAGCTTGGTATTACTTGATCATGAGGGAGATCAATGGGCCTCTTGTCTATAGATTTTCTATGGATCTACTGAACAGCTCTAGTTGAGGGATCTACTGAGCAGTGCCAAGGCAAGGATCTACTCAATAGTACTAACAGATTTGACTTAGATGCATACAGTGGTTTAAAATGTGAAAGATTCCATTCCAGATATAGATACCCCAAATATATCTCTCTCTTTATTTCTGTGTCTTGCCCTCTTGGAATTATGCAAGCAACAGCTGGTTTATTGATTGGTTGCTTTTAATTATGCATATATACATGTATCCATACATATATTCAGGTTCCCTGAAAGCCAAAAGAGTGTGAAACATCTCCTAGAACTGGAGTTACAGGAAGTTGAAAGCGATATGACATAGGAGCTGGAAACCAAGCTACGATCCTCCTGAAGAATAGTATATGCTCTTAATCACTAACCTTTCTCTTCAGACCGAGCAGTTGGTAGTGTAAATATTTGCCAACTATTGCAGCTGTTTCTGTGGCCTCTAGTACTGCATGGTTAGAATGTTCTGGGCTTCAAAGGCTTTGAGAAGCATCCTGGAACCTGGTACCAGATGAAAAAGAACTCATCCTATTAGTGTTTTTGTGAGACAACTGTGTTGTGAAAATGCACACACTTAAGGACAACAAGTTCCAGTCATGTCTGCTGCTGCTTCCTTGTAGACATAAGTGTCCAATGGACAACAGCAGACTGCCAAGGTGGACTCAACTACCCAAGGCCCAGGGCACTTAGACACCCCTCGGGTATTACTGAAAGATGCTAATAAAAGCTGCTGTCTGGAAGGTGTGATCAAACACTATCCACCCACATTAAAGCAGATGGTCAGGAGAGCCAACCTCTTCTTCCCCAGGAGCCCAACAGGAGTGATTAACAACACAGTAAGCTTGGCAGAAATCACTTTGGCTCTTACATTCGGCTGTGCCTTTCCTTAGGGCCAGATGAGATGTCTGAATCCATGATGGAATAGCAGAAGGATGGAAGCTGTCCACTGCTCCCTTTTAGTTCTACATTTATACCTCTGGAGCTGGCAGACCATCTAACCTTCACTTTGGGGAAAGGGAAGGTGTTGCCTCGAGTTCAAGGCAATATACTCTCTCTGATTCCTTGACAAATTGTTTTCCCAAACCACTATTCTCTCCTGTGTGTGGCTCAGAACTACTTTTAGTTGCTAAGCAACACACAAGTAGCTCTAGACCACAGCATCTTTCAGAGGGGTAGATGTATTATGTTGGGGTACTTTCTTAGCCTCGTGTTACTCTGTCAGATCCGCTTTCTGAGCTCTAGATTTCCATAATGGAAAAACATCAGCATGGACCAAGATGAAGGACCTGACCCAGGGGCAGCTTAAGCCTTGTGTAGATGGCTAGACTCATCAAATTTTCTCTGAACAATTTCAAAGAAAAAGTCAAATCAAGGAGCTCCCTTTGCAAAGTACTTGCTGTGTAAGTTTGAAAGCCAGTAGTCAGGTTCCCGGCACCTATATGTGTTGGGTGGGGGTGGCAGCCTATCTATAATCCCAGCACTTGGGAAGGAGAAGCTGAGAATCCCTAGAGCATGTTAAATAGCTAGACTAGCCAATTAAGGAACTCTGGGGTCCCACAAGAGAACCTGCTTCAATATATATGTAGAGAGTGAATAGGGAAGGCATCATATACTAACTTCTGGTCTCCACATGCACACATACACATCTATTTGCATGCACATTGCACACATATACATATATATGCACAAACATGCACACACATACACAAATATTATACACATACACATGTACATGGAAAACACAGAAATAGGGAAAGAGTTTAAAAAATACTCAGATGATCTTCAACTAAAACACCATAGATCTAGAACTTGGGACATCTTTCCTAAATACAGGCATGTTGATGATTGGACACACATATGAACTAAGGCTGGGGATGAGAGACAGCAGACAGGAAGAATGGAGAAAGGAAAAGTAGAGGAGCTGGTATACATCATTCCACTGCAAGATTGCTTGATTTAACTAAGTCAGGCTTTTCCATCCAGTCTACAGCTTGAGGAAGTGGGAGGAGAGAAGAACATCCCTCAGGGAGTGTTCACCTTCAACCAAGTGATGAGGAGGCTCTCAATGGTAGGACGGATTTTGGCAAATATCCTTTGGATAACAATGTCTGATATCAGTCACTTTCTAAAACCTGGCCCTTTGAAAGTAGTTTCGGTCCTGGTCTTGGCATCCAGGCTGAGAAATTGAGAGAGAGGAGATAAGTAGGGATTTAGAATTTGTAAGGTTAAGGGTCTGGTGGAATCATGGAGACTGATCATGAGCTGAGGAATTGCATGGATAGAAGGCGAGGGTCCTAGACTGAGATGTCTGAGAGTTCAGGGCAGGTGCAGAGGTCTTCATGATCCACAGAGTCTATAGGGAAGGGGGGTGAGCTTGGAAGTAATGGTGTGAGATGGGAGATACCAAAATGTTGAGTATATCACCCTAGAATGAAGATGACAGTCAAGGTGGAGGGGAAAGACACAGGCGAAGAGCTGATGTCAGGAAAGAGAAGGACTGGGACGTGAGTTAGAGGTTGAACCCATAGGCAGACATGGAGATTAATGAAATCTGATTCTGTGGTGAGGATTTTATGATGGCTATTCTTGGTTGCCACCTTGACTACATCTGCATTTAACTACATCTGTGAAGGATTCTTCCTTATTTAAATCATTTGAAGTAGGAAGACCCACTTTTAATTCAAATCTTTGGAGATGGAAGTTCCACCTTTAGTCCGGGCCACGCCTGCTGGTAACAATCTATATAAAAGGCATGGAAGGAGGATGCATTTGCTCTTTGTCTGCTTCATCCCTCTGATGAATCCATTCATCCACTGGGGTTAGAGCCATTTTTTCTGGATTCTGAGATATCATGAAGAACAGCAGATACATCCAGCTTTGTGGACTGAAAAACTTCTAGACTCTCAGACCTTCTGTTGATAGACAGCCATTGGTGGACTAGCTGAACCACCAGTAAGTCATCTCAGGAAATTCCCCTCATATTCTGTCTAATATATAACATATATATTATACATAGAATTCTGTACGTTCTAATTCTTTGGAGAATCCTACTACTGCAGATATATAGAAAACAAGGCAGGAGAGAGAATGAGATGTAGTTGGCACGGGGGCCTAAAAGGAATCACAATTCTGATGGGGCAGGGGCTCTACCTGGCCCTCGTGTGTGCCAGGTTTGTGCGATTCTCAGTCTCTCCCTTAGCGTTACACTTTTTCTTGTCTCTGCTGCTTCCTTCATAAAGCAGAAATAAAATCTACCTTAATGTGTCATTGTGCTAGTTCTTCGATAGAGGTGGCAAGAGATGGGAGCCTCTTCCCAAGTCCCAGGCCAAGGAAGGGGAATCTTTGTTCTCCTGAATTGCTTTGTACAGGTGACCTCATAACTGGTGGCTGCTTCAAGAAGTAGTGGTTACTGTTTTGATGACTCTTGGTAAGTTAAAGTCCTACAAAATCTTAGGTATGACATTTCCATGTGTCCATGAGGAAAGGAGGGAGGGAGTGAGGGAAAGATAGAGAGGGGGTAGGGGAGGCAAGAGGGGAGGTGGGAGGGACATGGGGAGGGGGAAAGGGAGACATGAGGAAGCCAGAGGCTTGTTTTGTTGTTTAGTTTGACAGGGTCACCCGTTGAACCTGGAGTTTAATAATTCTGGTACACTGCCTGCCTCGTTAGCCTTTGGAATCCCCCTATCTCTCTCTTCCATCAACACTGAGATAAGAGATGCTTGTTGCTAGCCCAAGCTCCTTTTGATCTAGGTTCTGGGAGAACTAACTCTAGTCATCATGTTTGCGTAGCAATCACTTTAATAACTAAGCCATTTCCCAAGCCAGGAAGAACGTTTCTAAGTATTAACAAGGAAATTACAGGTTTTGTCTCTAAGTCAATGTGGCTCCAGGTTCATATCTACCAAGCTGTTGGTAGGCTGCCAAGACATAGAAATGGGTACCAGTGCCCATCCTGAGATATCTAGTGACAACTGTAGGGAGACAGAATCTAATTTAGTGTCCGTGTAATGCTTAAAGTAGGACACATTCAAGAGATGTATGCTTGAGTGACTGCTTAAACAGGGACATTTTTCTCTTGCAAAAAAAGCCCCCTTAGCAAAACTTCTCCTTGAGTTTGCAAACGTCACCAAAAATGAGTCTTTTAGGATGCTGCCTGCTCTTTCTTTTTTCTATTTATTATTTCTAAGAGTTGATTTATTTCCATAATGTGCTGTCAGAACTTCACTTTTTCACCCCATATATTCCAGTTAACTTCATATGTTGAGATGCAATGGGGAAGAGAGCTCAGATCCATCTTTTTCTGGGGATTCTCAAACTTTAGGGTCTGATTTTAAAATAGACGTTCCCGTGTTTGCAAGATGCCTCAGTGGGTAAAGGTACTTGTTTCCAACTACAAGGACTTCGAAGGATAAATTCTGCAAAGTTTTCCTCTGACTACCACAGATTTAAAAAAGCATGTGTCCCCCTCCACACCCCCACAACACATGTAATACATACACAATATTAATTGAAAGTTTTTAGAAAAATGTTTATTTTTGAATCCTGCCAAGAGATTATGATTCTGATGTGGGATTCAGGTATCTGAGTTGAGAGAAACAGGCTAAAATTTCTTCAAGATGTGCTCTAGGAAAAAATGTGTTTGTGTTTCATGAGGATGGACTGTGTTCTCCGTCCTTGAGTCCTTGATTCTTTCCATGAAAACTTCTTGTTAGACACCATGCAGCCCTGATTGGGACACTATCGCCATTCCATCCTTAGAAGCAGACACTCATTTCTATCATGTGCTGACTAAATAAAATATGAACAATTTCCCTTCCCTCTTTGTCCTGCCTGTGGACTCCCTATCTTACTTTTTTGTCTCTCCCATTCTCTGCATCACCATAAGCCATGTAAAATTAAATGGACCAAAAACAGCATCTTCTTTCATACACAGATATTTTTCTACCACAGCTCTCCTAGCCCCATCCCAGCCAAACCTCATTGGGGAGTGAATGCATTGTTTTGATTTTCACTCTGAAGCATTTATCCCCAACCACACTCTAGCACACAAGGATCTTGCTGAGCATCTCTCAAGGATGCGAGCAGAAGCCTTAACAATGCTCAAACACACCCAGTGTACTCTAACTTCTTTCCCACTGGCAAACGATGTCCCTTCCAGCTCGTAGCTGAGAGCCACTAAGATGTACTTCTTATCAAGGACACAGCAGTTTTAATCAGTGGTTTGTAAAACTGGAAGCACAGGGGGGAAGTTCTTTCATTTCTGAGTCATAGTTTAGTATATTTATCTCTCCATCGTTCCAAACACTTACTCAACCTCATGGCCCCTACTCATCTACCAATTAACTCTTGCATTTACCCATATACTCTCTATCCACCTACTTATCCAATGATTGTGCATTCATCCACCTGACCATCCATCTATCCATCCATCTATCCATCCATCCATCCACCTTTCCATCTACTTATCTACCCACTTATCTGTTCATCAAGTAAGAGTTAATCAATGCCTATTTATGTTGCAAATTCAACCAACATAGATAATTTAAGTAGTCTTCAAGAGGGTCTCTGGGTCATGGTAGGAATGTATACATAAACAAGCAATGTGCACTGGGGTGGTTTAAGCAAAGACCCAGAGAACTCTATACTGTATCAAATGAGATGGGAGGTTTTCCCATTCCCTGCTCATTCTGAAGATTGCATTGCAGTGCAGACCCCACTTTAAACTAGGTTTTATTTGCACCTGAGTTACCTCACTCAGAATGATTATTTCCTGTTCTGTCCATTTACCTACAAATTTAATAATTTCATTTGTCTTTACTGATAATATTTCATTGTCTATCCTGTACCCCATTTTCATTACTCATTCATTTTTTGATAGACATCTACACCCTTTCCATTTCCTGAGTATTGTGACTACAGCAGCAATGGATATGGATATGCAAGAACTGCAGTAGTAGTATATAAAGTCTTTTGGGAATATGCCCAAGAATGGTATAGCTGGATCATATGGTACATTTATTTCTAGCTTGAGGAGAAACCTCCACACTGATTTCCATAGTGGCTGCATCAGTTTGCACTCCTACCAGCAGTGAGCAAATGTTTTCCTTTCCCCATACACATGTCAACATTTGCCATCAATAATTTTTTAATCTTAGCAATTCTGACTGGCGCAAGATGAAATCTCAAATTAGTACCAACTTATAAGTTCTACAAGGGCTAGGGATATTAGACATTAAGATGTCCCAGCCACTTTTATTTATTCATTTATTTTTGAGAATTCTGTTTAATTCCCTGCCCCATTTTTTTATTACATTGCTTGCTTTCTTAGTGTTTTCTTGTTTTGTTTTTCTCAGTTCTTTGTATATTGTATATACTAACCTCCTGTCAGATGTATAGCTGACAAAGAATTGCTCTGTAGGTTACCTCTTCACTGTAAAGATGTCATCTATATCAAGCACTCCCTCCAGGCTCAAGAATCATTACAGAAGAGGAGGCAGGATTATATGAAAGAGAGGGAGTAGAAACTGTACTTATTGAACATTGCAGGGCCATTGTGCACATGAACTCATTGCTGTGAAGAGACAAAGAAGACCTACCTGTGATTGAGTGAGCCAGAATCCTAGAAAGAAAGTGGAGGGGCTCATGAAGTTCCACCCTTCCCTTAGAAGCAATTGACAGTTGGTGGCTTCCAGGGGAGGGCGAGCAAGTTTTCTTTAGGATACAACCTCTACAAAGCTAACCATGTTCCCACAGATGTTCTGATACCCAGTGTGCATGCAGGGAGCACCAAGTGAAACCACTGGGTTTAACAACAAGGGGAACTGAGAGGGGAAATGATGTGTGAGACAAGGGAAATATTGGAGGAAAGGTAGCTGGGGAAGATGGGATTGAAGCATATTATACGCATCTAACGAAGAATGCTCAGTGAGAGTCAGCAAATAAAACCAGGTTTGTGTTCCTTGCTTAGGTCAACTCCCTTCAGTGAGTGGTCAACTCCCCAAGAGCAGCTTTCTTTCTTCCACCTACTCTTACTACACCCCTCTCACCTAGTGCCGGGCCCATTGCAGTCATGGGTCAGGGGTGGTAGGGAGGGCCTCTCACAATCACTGTTCCAGGCAGAAGGAACAACAATAAAGAACAAAGAGGTAGACTCTGCCATGTAGAGACTGGAGGGAAGGTGCAGGGCTGGTGAGGCAATGGTAGTTAGTACAGGTGGGATGTTAAAGGTGAAGAGTCGTGCTTTGCGCCTCAGCACAGCAGCCTCACTTCTGCTCTGGCAGGACCAGCTAGGCCATGAGTGAGCCCACTCGTGGGGCACAGAAAAGGAGAGAATGCTGCATGACCTCTTAGGTTGAGGTGACAGAAATCAGGAGGCACATCCCAAGTCTATAAGAATGAGGCTGTGGAAAGCAATGATAATGCATTCCAGATGGTGTTCTCTCTTTTTTTAGGGGTTTATAGGGTGTCAGGGGAGAAGCTGTCAGCTGAAAACTTTGAATCTGGGGATGCCATACCTGTGTGAAGCTGTGATTTCTACACCAAGTGTGTGACCACGGCTTCATGATTATGATGCTCAAAGGCCCCCGAAACTGTGTAAGTAGAGAAGTGAGGACTGGAGATGTGGTTCAGTCGTAGCCTCCATCCCTAACACCAAAACTAACAAATTAAAACTGCCACACTGAAAAATTAGCAATGAAATGTAGAGACCAGGGAGGCCTACAGCACTAACAGGACTTCAGCATCATTTTGCACTTAGTCAACATAGTGTTTAGTCAGAATCCTATGTCTGAGTCCTTTGACATAACCTTTATGGGGTGGAGCATCCTGGTATCAGAGAGAGTATATTAGACAGGAGTGAGTGTTTAAAAGAATTATGAGTAGTTTCTACACTGTTTTTCAAGAGTTTAAATATTCCCAATTTGGTGTTGGAGAGATATCTCAGATATGAGGAGTGCACAACACTCCGGCAGCAGGCCAAGTGTGATCTCCAGCACTCACATGGGGTGGCTCAAGATCCGCTGCAGTGTCAGGGGATCTAATACCTTCTTAGAGCCTCTGCTGGTACCCACAGATACATGCTAATAACACATACATAGAGAGGGGGAGAGGGAGGGGAAGATAGAGTTAATAATAATTTTTTTTTTATTTTTGCAATTTGGTTTCAATCATTGCATCATTTCTTTGACAAAAAATAATACACATTCCAAATTAAAAATTTGTTCAAGAGATACCTCAAATGATGCTGAGAGGACAAGGCTTTGTGACACTGTTTGTAAGAACTATGAGCCTCTGTCTTCTCTCCTCTGTGAAGAAGGAACAGAGCTGGATGGGGCTTGTGGCTAACTGCTTGTGAGGCCTCAGTTTCCTTGTCTGGAAAGTGGGTAGAAACATCCAGTGTCCTGGCTTACTACTGTAGTCAGTTGCATCTGCTAGGGAGTGAAATGGATTTCTGATACCATCTTTTGTATGGACATCCAGGTAGTCTTCACAGATACCATGCTAAACCATTCGATATTCTAAAATCCTGAAATGCACTCAGGGGCAACAGTAAATGAAAGAGACAGATGTAGAAGGCATGCAGTCACAGAAGTTTTCCTCCTGTGTGACACAGAACACTCCAGAAAGAAGCTTAACTGTGGGTAAAAGTGCTTGTATTTCCCCAACCATTGCCAAGCAGGAGGCCCAGAGCGCCTCTACCGTGTGTACTCCTTTAAGTAAGGTTTGGTGTTTTCCTCTCGTAAGGGCCCCCACCCCGTCTTGTGTGATCCCCCACCCCTAACAACATATCTCTGCCCCTTGTCATTTTAATTAAATCAAGTCCAGGAAAACAGAAAGTGTAAGCTACATTCTTTTCTCCAAGAGGAAATCTTTGAAAACCGCGTGGTGCACCAGATTGCAGACTGTTAAAACCCATTCATTAAAAGTTCATGGTCGGTTGGACTCCCTTTCCTTCAAGCATCGAGCTACGTTACATTTCCCCGTCTATGTTTATGTGACAGATTGTCTAACAGATTTCTAGTACAGTATGGTTGCATGGTCTGCCAGGAAGGCCTCGTTTGGAGCCCATGGCCATGAGGGAAGTGGATTTAGAAATGTCAGCTTGCTATCTCCTGGATAATTTAGTAATAATGGTCTAAAAGATCCCTCAAGACAAACAATTAGATACCTGTTTCAAGTTAATTGGATTGTGTAGAAATGGGAGCTCTATGGATGATATGTTATGAAAATTTGGTGGGCGTTGAATGGACTGACAGAACATTCTGAAAGCTAGCAATGATGTTCAATCATTTTAACAGGTAGCTCTTGCTGCCAGGGTGGTTGGCCATGCTTGTCTCTTAGTGCACAAGTGCCCATTTTAGACCCTGTGCTAATTCTGTATACAGCTATATGAATAGGCATGCATATTGTATATCTCTGTGTGCATGAAGAAGTCACATATTTATTTATACTAAAAGTTTGCTGATAATGAGTGTTTAAAAAGAGAGAGAATTCATAATCCAGATTTCAAAATCAGCCTCTCTGCTCCCCTCAATGCTGCTGAAGAGTTATGGGAAGGCTTTTATTTTTAGCACTCAGTAAATTAAACCTTGTATTCATCATCCTGAAAGACGACGGTAAAGGAGGAACATCCGTTCTTTTTAATTTAAGGCAGGGGAAAGGCAGCCATCCTGTCAGCATAAACCTGGGTGTGGAGACTTGCTTAGGTGGGTGCAGCACAGGACTGCTACCAGTCATGGGCTGACTGCTTGTCTGTGTCAAAAATAACAGGAAAGTTCTCAGAAGAACACGCACTCTCCCTGTCTTCCTCCTCTGGCCTCCTTCCCACCCCTTCCTCATTACTGATAACTTTTAACAGTAGTTTTAATATTATGTTGTTCTGGATCTCTGTCCCTATCTGTCTCACCACATGCACTTGCGCGCACGTGCGCGCACGTACATCCCCCCCCCCACACACACACACTTGCCTATGCAAAAGAGACCAGTTTTTGACATTAAGTAGCTTTCTTAATTGTTCCCAACCTGTAGATGCCAGAGAGGCCAGAAGTCAACCTGAGGTATCCATCCCCAGATGCCATATGTCTTTTTAAAATTGTTTAATTTATTTAGATTTTATTTTATTTTATGAGACAGGGTTTCTCTTTGGCCTGGAGCTTCCCAAGTAGTCTTGGCTGGTTGGTCAATGAGCCCAAGGCATCTGCCTGTCTCCACACTGCAGAACTGAAATTACAAATCTGTATCACCATGTCTAGCTTTTGTATGTGGATTCTAGGTATCAGACTCAGAAACTCAGGTCTTCATGCTTACAAAGCAAGTACTCTACTTACTGAACTGACTCCCCATTCCACCCTCCAGCAACTGAAACCACATGCAGATATGTTGTTGATGTTCTTCAAGCCTAGGGCAGAGAAAGGGCGGCATGGGCTCAGAGTTGCTTTGCAGGCCCTCACCACAAATGACAGACATGTAGAACACATGCTTATCTTGTATAAATTCTGAAGATCCTTTCTGCTCTCCACCATTACACCCTATTAAGTGTATCCCAAATGAGAAGCACATTTGTAGCCTCTATTTCCAACCTCGTTGTATAGAACATATTTCATTTTTGAGTTGAGAGAAAGCAGCCATTTGCAGGCATTTTAAATTTGATCACGATTTAATGAGAAAAGGAGGGAAAATACATTTTCATAAACTAATTTCAGCAGATATGTAGATGATTTTATATGAAGCTACATTGACAAAGAAAATAGGGAGCGTGGTTGGGGCACAGAGAGACAGTCTTGCGTTTTCTAAATTGTTGCTGTTTATAGATTACAGGGGTTTGAATCTGGAAGGTGGAGAGCCTTTGGAACTCTACAAATAATGTAGAAGCAAAGGGAGCAGTTGGTACTAGGGGCGAATTGGTACAAATGCCGTTTCTGAAATAAAACTGTTGGGGGCTGAGGTGGTGGTTACGTTGTACAATCATGAGGTCCGGTCCAGAATTTGAATCTGCAGCAGCCTCCTAACTCTTGGGCTGGCATGGTGGCTCATCTGCCATCCCAGAACACAAGAGGTAGAGATGGGCTCCCCAGAGCAGGTGCTTAACCAGGCTATCCAATTCTGTTAGCTCTGAGTTCTAGTGTGAGACACACTACACACACTAAGAGAGAAAGCGAATGAGAAGGAAGACAATGGCAATCTCTGTTCTCTAGAGGCACACACACTCACAAACATGCACACCTGCACACATATGCATGCACGTACACCATACAGGCATGCACTCACACACGTAAACATAAACACTTAATCTTTAAGAGGACATCTGATGCACTAGATGCTTTCTCTGCATGAAAGCTCCAGAATTAAATCATCCCTCCACATTCCCCTTCAGAGAGAATTACACCCATTGTCTGAATCCACCCTTCTTGTTTTCTATGGGGTGTCTGGATGCGTTAGAGACACAAAATGTGACAAGTGCATTCTACAGGAATTGCAGTGGTCTTGTTTTGAAGTAGAACATTCTGGAATGTGGATTTCTCTGGAAGGCAGACTTCTGACAAGGAGTTGCCAAAGATGCTGCAAAAAAAAAATGTTTGTTTTCTGTTTATAGCAGTTCAGGCCTGGCTGGTTTTATTTTCCTATGAGCAGCTGCTTCCATTCCATGAGCTGAATTGGAGGATTTAATTCCCTCTTGTCATGGTGCACAGTGCTCAGCGGCACGTGGTGATGGTGGTGTGAGAAGGAACAGGCTTGCTGTCTTCCACTGCCCAGCACTAATGCTGGGTAAAATAGCTAATGTAGAACTCTAGCATGCCCTTTCAGAGGGCTTTTACATTATTTAAACTCAGCACACTGAAGAGAATGTGTACATGGTTGTATTTCATTAGTGACTAGTAAAGAAAGCTTTAAGGGTCTACTAATGAAGATGGTTTTTCCTGACTACCCTTGAATCAGCAAGCATGTGGCCTGGGATGTAGAACACAAGGAATACTTTGAGAAAGGTATGTTTCCATCATTGCCTTCACAGAGTCTAGACCTCAAGACTGGTAATGCCCGGGCATCAGAGAGCCAAGCTCGAGTACCAATCACTTCCCTCCTGCTTCTGTTAGACTGCAGTTTGGAGTACCACCAGGAGCACATATCTGAGGACACAGTGCCTTTAGACTTTGTGAAAGGGGTGATGTGGGCACTGTAGCCTTTCAGGATGACCAGTACAGCCCCCACAAACATTGAAATCACTGTGCTAGCGCTGCCTGGATCCTTGTCCTAAGTCCTCTTATTTGCCATGGTAGTTTCCCCTGACTGCTAGATGATATGCACTCTTGCTTGTCATATAAGAGGAGGGACAGTGCCCACCACATGCCTATCCCCAGGACATGTGACACTGTAGCTTCACTTCTGAATAGCATCCAGAAAGATCCGCTGCCCTGCTTGGTAACAAGGGAAGGACGTCTTCTGTTTCATACTCAAGAAATAACTGTTTTAAATTCTTGCAAATCAAAACAACCCTGAGATTCCATCTCACACCAGTCAGAATGGCTAAGATCAAAAACACAGGAGACAGTAGTTGTTGGCGAGGATGTGGAGAAAGAGGAACACTCTTCCACTGCTGGTGGGATTGTAAGCTGGTACAACCACTCTGGAAAGCAGTCTGGTGGTTCCTCAGAAAACTGGGCATGACACTCCCGGAGGATTCGGCTATACCACTCCTGGGCATATACCCAGAGGCTTTACCTGCATGCAATAAGGACACATGCTCCACTATGTTCATAGCAGCCTTATTTATAATAGCCAGAAGCTGGAAAGAACCCCGATGTCCCTCAGTGGAGGAATGGATTCAGAAGATGTGGTATATTTACACAATGGAATACTACTCTGCAATTAAAAACAATGAATTCACGAAATTCCTAGGCAAATGGTCAGAACTTGAAAATATCATCCTTAGTGAGGTAACCCAATCACAAAAGAACACACATAGTATGCAGTCACTGATAAGGGGATATTAACCCAGAATCTCGGAATACCCTAGACACAAAACACATATCAATAGATTTCCAAGAAAATGGAAGGAGAGACCCCTGGTCCTGGAAAGACTGGATGTAGGGGAATGCCGAGACAGAGAAGCGAGAGGGGGTTGAATGGGGAAAAGAGGGAGGGAAGGGGGCTTATGGGACTTTCGGGGAGGGAGGAAACAGGAAAGGAGAAATGATTTTGAATGTAAATAAAAATATAAAAAATAAAAAATTAAATTCTTGACTAGCAATACATGTATATCCTAGTTAGCTTTGATTGTCAACTTGACACAGCCTGGAATCATCTGAGAGGACTCAGTTGAGGAATTATCAAGATCAGATTGATCTATGGGACTTTCCTGTGAAGATTGTTTTGGTTATTGATACAAGAGAGCTTAGACTTATGTGAATGGCACCATCACTGGGCAAGTGGTCCTGGACTATATAAGAGAGCCAGCAGAGCATGAGCTAGAGTGTGGGTAGTAACCAAGCACTTTTCTTCCATGGTTTCTGCTTCAGGTTCCTACCTTGAGCTCTTGCCCTGACTTCCCTCCATAATGGGCTATGACCTGGAAGTGTAAGACAGATACACTTTCCCCTCCACTTTAGGGAGTTTTATATCAATTTTTTGTCATAGCAACAGAAAATAAAAACTATTACAATGCATCTGAATGATGTTCTTTCAACACTGATGGGCAAGAAACCCAGGGCAAAATTCCCATTACTGCAATGTAAACATTGGAGACTTTGTAAGTAATTTTGTGCTATGCATTTTAGATTCAGTCTTTCCCATTCCCATTGATACTGATCTTACTTTATTGTACTTTTGTCACCTATTAAGAAGATAAATACATCTACTTTTTTATACTGTACAGTATAATATTTGTCAATATGAACCAATTTAATCATATATATGATTATATATATATACATATATATCCTTGAAATAATATTGATTTGTTTTAGTCTTTATATATATCCTGTCATAGTAGGGGCCACAAACTCACTAACTCAAGTATTCAAGGAGATAATGAGAAAAAATGGATTCATTTAAGACCAGGTGGAATTGTGGGAAGGGCTCCCCACAGAGTATTTGTCATTCTGCCCCCTTCCTTCCACAGTCCCCCATTCTCCTTTCTACTGTTCATTGTCCATGCTCAAATTCAGCACAGGAGTACCTGCTTGCAAGGAAGCAAAACTCTCTATTCTCTATTTCCATCATGGCTCAGGATGAACTCATGAAGACACTCCCCACAAAGAGTGTTCCTTAGACTGCTGAAGACAACCAAAGGTTGCAGAGGAAGGAGAGCTCAGATTCCTCAGTAGTGTAGCCACTGTTACATTGTCCCACTCAAGAAAAAATTCTATATATGCTTATGTAAGCAATTCTAATGAAATACAGAGGCAGGCACACACACACACACACACACACACACACACACAAACACACACACACACACACATACACACACATGCTCACAAGAGTACAAGAAGTACTTGGGAAGAAAAAGAATTTCGTATGATAGGAAAAGGCATAAGAGAGAATAATTGGAATACTAGGATAAAATATTATATATTTATTTAGGAAATCAGAAAACAAATAAATAACATTTTAGCACCAACAGTATGTTCAGAAATAGCCTAAAGCAATGTTTCATAAAATTCCTCTCTGAGCACAGATAATCATTAGCTAGCAATAATGGTCATTGACATTTATGGAACACCAGTAATGTTCTACTTAATAATTTTGCCTGTTTGATGTGATTTTCCTTATTTTCAACCCCAGGCATTAGGTTGAGTTTTTATACTACTCAACCCAGGAGAATGGGTAGACTGAGGAAAATACATCTCTCACCACAGCCATAGACATCTCCTGGGTCCTTTATGGACCCAGCTCTCTTGGCATCTCCCAATTACACAAGAGACTAGAGTTGCTTTCTGTAGATGTGACAAGCTTCCCTGGAATCATTTCAGCTTCCTGTAGCCTTCATGCTCTCTGGTCAGTTTTCAAAATTCAGCTTAGGCATATCATAAGCCCTAGAAATTTTCCTGAATGCATGTGACTGGGTTAGGAGCTCCTAGTATAACTCCTAATTCTTCTCACCACAGAAGGCACACATGCAGTGTTGGGCTCAGTCTTAGGACTATGAAATTTTCTTACATTTTTCCTTGATTCCAGGGCTTTGTGTGTGTGTGTGTATATATATATATATAATTGAGTATGTGCAGTTCTGTTGTGATTATGAGTTTGTGAGTGTGTATGCAAGGACACATGGAAAGGTGGTAGGACAATCATAGGTATCATTGTGTACCTTACACTTGGTTTGATACAGGGTCTCTTATCCTCTGCTATGCATAGCAGGCTAAGACAGCCCCGATCTCTGCTTCCCTTTGTTCCTTAAGAGTGGTATGATTACAAACATGTGCTGCCAGGTCTGACTCTATCAAAGTTCTGGGGATCTAACACCAGGTCTTCATGCCTATGCAGAAAGTTCCTTACCAATTGAGCATTGCCCCAGTCTCTAGAGCTCTGTTTTATAAGAGAGAACTCTTGAGACAAAGGGAAGTCTCTCTCAGAAGTATATTTCAGGCACCCAGAGAGTGAAGCAAACCCATATGCAGGCTTAACTGCAGGTGACTCAAAGCCTCCTACTTAGGTTGCCACAGTGTGTTTTTTTTTCTTCTCTCCCTCCTCAGCTGTATGATCTTTGGCCTTGTGCATGCTGTGTATTGCTCTACTACTGAGCTACACTCCTTGGCCCCAGGTTCTCTGTGCCTTTCGCGCTATTTGAGAGATGGGGAGAGGATTATTATCCCTCTCAAGTTACCTAGAGAACATGAGGTAATCGGGAAGCTCTTTGCACGGACCTGCAGGCGATAATTCAGTGCTAGTGCTAGTTCTCATTGTGTAGCCCTGGCTGTCCTAGAACTCACTCTGTAGACCAGGCTGGCCTCGAACTCAGAAATCCGCCTGCCTCTGCCTCCCAAGTGCTGGGATTAAAGGCGTGCGCCACCACCGCCCGGCAACTAGTTCTCATTTTCAATGACTGCCATGACTTGTGACATGTAGTAGTTACTTTTCTAATTGTTGTGACCAAATACAGTTAAGAAGCAATTCATAGAAAACAGATATATTTTGGCTCAAAATTCAAGGGTGAACGTGTTTATGGCATGGAACTCATAACAGCAGAAATGTGAGGCAGCTATCAGGGAGAAGAGATCATGGTGCTCTCTGACTTTCTTCTTCCTATTCAGTCCAGGCCCCAGCCCATGAAATGTTTCTGCCCATTTTTAACCTCAATTAAGCTACTCTGAAAGCTCACTCACAGAGTTACCCAGAGGTGTGTCTCCTAGGTGACTGTAGATCCTGTCAGGTGGACAGCATATTGCTTTTTAGGGAAACAACCAATCACAGAGAGTTTTAATGTTTCTCTCAGTCTTGTTCTTTCATCTCCTTTCCTGAGTACTTATTGCATTACTGCTCTAAGTGGGACTCAGAGAATCAACCAAGCCTGGATTTTCTAAAGTGGGCTACCACCACCTCACTAAAATATGACAGCCTTGTGTGGTTATTTATTTATTTAAGAGTTGAGTGCCTTGTTTGGATCTCTCAAGTGTTTAACAGTGGCTGAAGACTGCCATATTGGTTAGAAGATGGAAAAGTATTCCTTTAGGATGCCTTAGCTCAGTGTGATTAGTGGAAAATTCCTGTTACAAAGAACTGGAGGCTGGAAGCCTAAGGTGAAGCAATCATCAGGCTTGGGGTGGTTTCTTCTGAGGCCTCTTTCTGGTCCTATAGATGGCTGCCTTCTTGATATGTATTTACCTGCTTGTAGATCTGTGTGTCTTTTTGTGTTGTCTATTTGTGAATTTATGGTAAATTTGTGCTGTGTGTGTGTGTGTGTGTGTGTGTGTGTGTGTGTGTGTGCGTGTGTGTATTTGAGCATATTCGATAGAGGATCAAGAATGCCACAGTGTATATGTAGAGGTCAGGACACGCTTGAATGTGCTGGATGGTTATGTCAACTTTATACAGGCTAATCTTTTGAGAAAAGAGAATCTCAGTTGAGAAAACACCCCCAGCAGACTGACCATAGAATGTCATATAGCCCAAGCTGGCTTCAAACATGTTATGCAGCATAGGATAGCCTTGAACATTGGATCCTTCTTCTTCCACTACCCAAAAGCTGAGTTTGCAGGTGTGGCCTGCCATGGCCCAGCTCATGTGGTAACTAGGCATGGAACCCAGGGCTCAGTACACTCAAGGCAAACATTCTACCAACCAAGTCACGTATTCAGTCTCCCTTTGCTTTCCATTCTACTCTTTGCCCCTGCTTCTTTTCTTTCAGGCCTATCTTCAAATTCCCATCCCATTAACTCCCCTAGATGGCCTTTTGGAAGAGGAAGAAAGAGAATTATCCTGTGAAGAATCTCCATCTTCACATTGGCTCAGAGGCCTCAGACTGTTCCTACATCTGTAGGGATGGAAAGGGAGAGAGAGAGAAAGCATAGCCTGTGGGAGATGGTTATGGAAAGGTGGCTGAGGTGTGGCCTTTACACTGTCCCTTAGCCTCTGTGAGTGACAGGCAAGTATGGAAGTAGTGCCTTTCTCTCGAGGGCAGTGGTTGTGTAAATGTGATGATTAATCACACTGAAGCTGCTGTCACATTTGCGGCATCTCAGAGTTGTGCATTCAGTCTCCTCCGTCAATGTTCCTGAAAGGCTGTAGTTACTCAGGCTCCTCCAGGAATGAAGCAATACAGTGTATGATGACTTTTTTAATCAACATCAACTCTCCCAGCACCTCACATTCCAGAGTCCTGTTAGGAGTGGGGGCCTGGGTTGACCCCATCTTCTTCTTGGAGGTCCCTCTGACTCCACTCCTACTTCTTAAGAAGATCTGAGATGGCTTACAATAAAAGTCTCTATTCTAAAAGTAGTCCAAAGACTAACAAAGTAGAAACTATGAGATTTTGTAAGAAAGAAGAGACTAGTTGATAAAAAGCATTGTGAAGAAATGTAAAGATTTCATGTGTTAAAGTAAGTTCAGACCCTTGGGCAAAATTATTCCCTCAGTTTGAGCAGAAACCTTATGTGTAGGAATTTGTACATAAAATGGAAAGCTGGCTCAGTGGTTAACAGATCTTGCTGCTATTTTAGAGTTCCCAAGGGCAGTTCCTGGCACCCATTTCAGGAGGGTCACCACACCTGTAACTCCAGTTCTAGGGGATCAGACTTTGTCTTCCCGTCTTTAAGAATACCTGTGTACATGTGCCCACCCACCCCAAGTCATGCACGCATACATAGAATATCTTAAAAACGAATTGTGATAGAAGAAAACAAGGGGGAAAGGAAAGGAAAGGAAAGGAAAGGAAAGGAAAGGAAAGGAAAGGAAAGGAAAGGAAAGGAAAGGAAAGGAAAGGAAAGGAAAGGAAAGGAAAGGAAAGGAAGGATAGAAAGAGAAGAACGGAGTTCAGTGAAGGACAGAGGGAGAGAAGGAAGTAAGTCAGGGAAATAAGAGGGAGAGGAAGAATGGAAGAAAATTAGTAAGGAAAACAAGAGGAAGAAAAAGAGTGAAGGGTTTAAATGAAAGAAAGAAGAGAGGGAGGGGCATGCACTTGTCTTCTCCTATTCCTTCAAAGATTGTTTATTAGCACCTCTCTGTTGGGATGATGATAGATTCTGAGTGGGTGAAGGGGCCTCAGCAGTCAAGATGTGAAGAAGCCCTGGTCCTTCCTTCAGGGGAAATAGCTTGTGCAAAGGCCTGGAGATGAACAGGAAGCAGGCCTTTTCAGAGGAGCAGGCTGAATAAGGGTGTGTGAGCACACATCTATTGAGCATATCAAAGATGATCAAGGAAAGCTGTGGCCAATGAACCTGGAGACAGAGCTTCACATAACTAAGTGTTCTGTAAAGGCAAGTTAAGGAGTGTAGCTGTCACTGTAGGGATGATCGGGACTACTGAAGTGGATCCAATTTTCTATTTAGAAAGATAACTCTGCCTGCAGTGTGGAGAATGGATTGCAGAGGGCAGAGCCTAGAAAGTGACATCATCTAAAGGGCTGGCCCTGGGGAAAGGTGGGAGTGGAGTGTTTGCATGATGACTATGTGAAGGCAAGGAACAGAGAGGGCTCTATGATTTGTGAGGTAGGAGGACCAATTTACTCCACTCTCTACATAATTGCAAAAGAGAGTTAAAGAGGTTGCAAGGTGGATTCATGTTTCCTTCTGGAATTTTCTCAGGAGATACACATACCTTTTAATAAGATGGTAGGAACTGGAAAAGAATTATATATTGAGTCTTTGTGAGAATGATGGTGAATCATATGGCAGGTATGATAGCTGAGATTTTTGGAAGACAGGAGATTTGGCACTGGTGACTGAAACTGACATTCAGAAGGGAGCTGGAGTCAGTGACCAAGTTAAATGCACTGGCCTGTAGGTGAGATTTAATATATGGGAATTAATGGGGATCTCTAGGTAGAGTCTGAAGAAAGATAAGGACAGAGAACCCAAGGACTCTTTAGAGCCTAACGCTAAGAGGTGTCTCTCCTGGAATTATGTCTTAAATCTTAGAGGAGATGGCCAGAGATATCAGAAGGACAGCACACATGGAGTGTTGATGGACACATGAAGAAGGCTTTGCAGGAGATACTGTATGGAACTGCAGGGCTCCTGACAGTGGAAGGCATGATGACCCTGTCTCGAATCACGAGTAGTAAAAGACGACAAGTGCCCAGGAGACATCTCTACAGTCTTGCTTGACTTTCCAGATCCCCTGGCTTTCTGGAATTCTCCCTGCACTTCCTTTGGTTTGCTGTAGCCTTGTACCACAGGAGCACAGTCCCACTGTACCCTGCTTCTCTGGGCTTTTTAACTCTAACTGGAATAATCTGCTCTCTCATTTTAGTACAGTTCAGCAGTGCCTTAGGATTCATAACACTGTCCAGAGTTATTTGCATCCCTCCCAATTAAGGATCCACGTTCTGTGCATAGTTGTGATCTTGACAAAGCTTGCCTCTCTGAGTAGAACAGAGACTGGTGTCTGGCCTGACAAGCAATGCCACAAACCCCAGTGATTGACTGACCTTCATTGTTGATTCTGCTTTAATGACTAGGAAGAAATTAGTCCATTTGTGTGTGCAACTTGGTGTTACAAGTGAAGTTGTAAATCCTGTGGCTGGAGAAAGGGAAAATGAGTCTGAGCGTCGCCCTTGCAGTCCAGTGTGGAGCGCTGTTCTCCCAGTCTGTCTCTGATAAGCACTATTGCTTTGCTTGCTGTCTGTGACTCTCTGTTCCACTGTAAAAGGAAGCTGGTGAAGTTCAGTGTGACTCAGGAGGAGCAAGTGAGGCTTGCTCCTACTAATCCTATCCAAGTATGAATAGGGTTCAGCATGACACCAGGGATGTGAGCTAAGAAGGTACATCTTCATTCCATGAACACCCTTGGTCAGGAGGATAACAAGATACCAAACATTGCACACATACTAACACATTCACACAGTTAAATGTGTGGTATTTTCTTCTAAGGATGGCACACGTCCCCCTTGGGCAGTATTAGTAAAGAAAACTCAAGGACACTTTCTAGTGAATTCACTTGACCTAGGAATAAAGACCTTAAAAAAAATACATATGCAGTATTTAATGTAAAGGCCATCAGATAGACGATAGCATGACATCTCAGACATGGGGCTTTCTGGATGTATTCCATCATGCTGTGGGGATTTTGTCCTTGCAGGCTGCTTCTAGCTGTCCTCCCTCTCTGCTCCTGAGTCATCAAAGGGTGGAGTCATTTTCCTCCGTGTATGGTTGTTTTCCTGCCGGTGATGGGTGATTCAAGGGCTCCAATCACTGATCACGTTCATAGCATTTCCCAGACAAGAAACGATAAGTACATCTTGTGCTCTATTGAAGATCTCACTAGACATTCGGTGCCTTTGAAACTGGAGTTTTGAAATCAGCGATTTTCTTCCTCACCCATGCTGCTCACTCGGTTAGTTTAGGATGCCACCCGTTATAAGAGTTTTAACTTCCCCCTCTTTTTCCTCCTACCTCCTTGAGATTTTAGCAATATTTAAAATTCTATAAAGTGTTTAGAATGGAAGCCCCCTTTGAAAGCAAATCGCTGTGTTCCTAATAAGTGACTTGTTTCCAAAGGCCTGTATCCCAGTGAACTTCATTTAACTAAATTGCTCTTGAATGCTTACTCTAATATTAAAAGGTGGCTACCAAGCTATGCGTACAAACAAAGTGTTGTGACTGATATTTGCTCTTTCTCCTTGTCTGTTGCTGCGAAGTATTTAAGGAGGATGTTGCTTTGCACCGTAGGTTGGTGGTTTCGAATGTCAACCATTCATTGTCTGAGGGCTCTGAAGGGTCAAGATGGAGGCCTCAGAAAATGAGTTTCTTCTACTACCATCCTTCCTGTGTGAGGACGGTCCTATTATCCCTGGTCTGGTCTGTTTCTGTATACACAGATCTCTATGTCTCAGTCACCTCTGCTTGGAGCAACCTCCTTGACACTGGGCTTTAGACTTCAGCCTCAATGGAACTTAAGATACTCTTAAACAATCCTGTCTCCAAGTTGTCATGTGCTTCTGCACTCAGGGTTAGAACTCAGTCTGTGACCCTGCAGGACACAACCTAGTCTAAAACAAAGACATGTAGTTTTTATTTTCAGTGTTTATTCTGAATGTGTGTATGTGTGTGTATGTTGTGTGTGTGTGTGCATGCATGCACTTGCACGAGTGTGTACACCTCTGAACCAGTAGTTATGTGCATACTTGTTGGTATCCATGAAGGACTCAGATTGAACTGGGATCCCTCCCAATTCTCACTTCTAACTATTAGATACTATTAGAATAGTATCTCTCTACCAAACCCAGAGCTCACCAATATGGCTAATATTGCTAACCAGCTGGTGATCCTTTGGCTAAGATTACAAGTGCCCATTTATGTGATTTCTGGGGCTCCAAACTCTAGTTATGCCAGTCCTGGTGCCTATTTGTAATTTTTGGACGCTTATTCTTATTAGTAATGTTTCAGAGTGTTTTGACTTTGTCTCTCTGTCTCCCTCCCTGCTCTCTCTCTCTCTCTCTCTCTCTCTCTCTCTCTCTCTCTGTCTCTCTGCATATTAAAGAAAATGTCTTATTATTTGTTTACTCCAGGCTTTGAGTTCACAATCCTGCCTCAGCTTCCCATCTTTTGGGATTACAGGCATGCATCACAATGTCTGACAAAGACAGTTTCTCCTTTTATAAACGCAAAACACATTTCAACACATCACCTCTCCTGTGTCACCTACACCATTAGATTTAACAGAAATGTGTCATTACATTTTGGAGTTTTATTCCCCTCCTTTCCCCTCCAAGTAAGAATTGGCTGTGTCTCCACATACGACTTTAATTACTTGATTCTGTTTTCACAGAAATCTTTAAGAGATTATTTCTCTCCCAGTGGCAATCTGCAGATTCTTTGGATAATTTCAGTTGAACCATAGCACTGGGAGAATTGTTCTGTTGAAGCTATCTTTTTGCTTGTGTAGGGACAATAATATCATCCAATAAAAGGATGTATGCAATTAGATAAGCTTTGTGGTAATTATATGGATATTTTAGTTGTTCCATGCATTTAATTATGCTTTGTTAAACAGCCCATATTAGCTTTCAGTGGGGCAAGCTCTGGCTGGATGAATGCCAAGAGACGTGTACACTGAGTAGTCCACATGGTGAGTTTTCTGAAGACAGAGAACAGATGAAAACCTTTGTGCACAAGGGTTGTGATTGCTTTTTCTTTCGGATTCCTTTCTATTAAAAAATTGTTTTAATTGAAACATTAAGCTACCTGAGTTAAAAAAAAACAGCAATGCATAGGTTTTGGAATCTTCAATACAACACAGAGTATCTAAGATAAATGAGTAGTGCTTCCCCTGTGTTCATCTGTCCGTCTTCTGGTCTCATTCTGGGAGGGGCAGGTACCCACTGTGGTTTTGGTGTTTGCCATTGCTACTCCTTCCTTAGTTCCTTTGCTGATACAAATACACATGTGAGTATACAAATACGTATATGCAAACATTTGTGTGTGCATACATGTGCACATAAAATAGGCACACGAATACATATGTGCATATATGTATATGTAAATATATATGTTCATATACATGCTCTTAAAAAAAAGACAGACCAATACTCTGCATTTGGTTCAGCATCTTTCTTTTTTTTTAATCACAAGACATGACTACTCACCGTATTATCATTGTCAAAGCCTATCAATTCTTTCTTAATAGCTACATAGTTATCTGCAACATGGTTCTGTTGCTATTTGCTCAGTCATCCCCCACAGATATGCTTAAGGTTTAATCTCCCTACGATTTGTCTGTTGTCTTCTACTGAAATACATCTTCCTATGATAAGTAAGCTGTCTGTATCTCTTTAGTTTCTTCTGCACGTAGATAAAAACTTTTTGACATAAAACAATGAGTGAAAGTTGAGCTAATCTTTGATGTCAACAAATATTACTATGATTGTAACACAAAATTACTGAAGCTATTTGCAGCCTTCCAACTTTACCTGCCCAGCCCTGGGTATCAACCGTCTTTGTGAGTTTGGATTTGACACATGGCATATTGTGGCCTCAATTTGCATATCTTGAATATTCATGGTTTGCAGTATTTTCTTCTTGTATGAATTATTTATGCAAAACACTCGTCCACTTGCAATAGGCTTATCTATATTTTTGTTCCTGTGTGGAGACTCTTGGTTTTTAAAAGCAGCTTACCTGAGCCGGCTATGCATTTGATAAGTGTCCACTGTCACTGCCCTTTGACTGTACATGCACGATCTTTTCCATAGGAAAGATTTTCACTTTTATGAGCAACAGAAGTAGCTACCTGTCCCACATTCAAATTATATAAAAAGAGCCTCTTATACTTTCTTATAATTCTTCATAACTCAGTAGCTTAAACTGAAATCTTATAAAAATTACCTGCACATTTTTAAAAAGATAAGTGTGAAATATGCAGATTTTAAACAAGATATTCAGTTGTTCTAACAATGCCATTAATTTAATATTTTACCCCTCATATTTAGTCCTGTATGAGCATGTGTGTGTGCGTGCACACAGACAGACACACACACACTCACACATCCACACATACCCTTACTCACACATACACAAACATCTTCACATATACACACACATGTGCACACACATACACCCTCACTCACATTCAGACATATACCCTCTCAATACACATACATATGTGCACACACATACACCCTCACTCACACAGACACATACACCCTCAGTCTTTCAAACACACATGCACACAATAACACACACATATACACATACCCACACTCACACACATACCCTCACACACACATATACTCTCATACACACAAACACATACACAAACATATATATACACACACACTCACACACACATACCCTCACACACACAAACCCTCACTAGCATATACACACGATCACTCACAGACACATACACACACACCTTTACTCACACACACATCCACACACACCCTCACACGCACACGCACACACACATACCTTCACACACCCCATCACTCAAACACACATATACACACCCTTACTCACACTTATGCACACACACGTACACACACATGCACACACACACACACTTTCTTCTCTCTATTTGCTACTCCCAATGATTCTTTCACTGTTGCATTTTAGAGGGTTTTGTTCAGTTCATAGGACACTCCAGAATGACGTGGGAGTGGCAGGTCACATTTGGAATACTGGCTAGAACTTCTGAGTATTAGTAGTAAGGAAAATACCCAAGCTGGGCCAAGCAACAAAAACTTTCCGATCTGGAAAATTCTCAGTCTGCCCTAGACTGGGATCCATACGGCCTCATGTGTTGCCAGAACTGGCTCTGTCCATGCCCCTTTCTTCCTGCCCTTGCTATTGCCAGGCTTAGCTATCTCACTGTAAGGTGTATAATTCTTATAACCATCCAAGGTTCACTTCAGTCTCTGAACAATGGAAGCAGGAGACCTTGGACCATATGGCCAGCTCTAGATCATTTCCTCTTGTCAGAGGTACATTAGTTACTTTTTCTATCAATACTATAAAACAGCCTTTAAAGGTGACTAATGGTGGCATTTTGGCTCAAAGTTCAAGGGCACAGTCCATCATGCATGATAGAAAAGACTTTGCATTAGGGCCTTGAGGAAGAAGGTCACATTCCATCCATTGCCATAAAGCTGAGAGAAAGGAATGCAACACACTTAGCTCCATTTCTTCTTTTCACATTGTCTAGAATCCCACCTCAGGGAATGGCTTCACCTATACTAAGCAAGGATTCTCATTTCAGTTAACCGAATCAACGTAATCCCAGGCAGGCATGCACAGAAACATGTCTGCCATATTTTTAGATTTCACTAAGTTGACAATTGGGATCACCCACCACAGAGACCACAGTGCTATATGATCTTTTCATTGGCTCTAGTCACTCTCTCAGATGGATGGGTACAATGTCCTCTCCATCGACTCTCCCACTTGATAATATCTTAGCAATAGTTAAAGTCGATAATGAAAAATTCAAATGTTACCAGAAAGAGGAGTTGACCTTTGGTTGCTAAAACTGTTGATGTTTTATAACACTTGGTTTAATGTGAGTCAAATATCCATATTAGTTCTTAAATTAAATCCATCATTTAGAGTATCATTATTACTGTGAGGTGTGTTGTAACTGTCAGGAGACATTGGCCAGGGTTCAGTGAGAGACTCTCCTATCTTAATTGGCTCACCTGCTTGTGCAAACTAAGAATCAGTGAGATGCCACAATTCCATCTGAATCTACAAAAGATCAACAAGATAAATGACAGTCAATTGTGTGACAGTAGCATTCTCATAGACTGGCAATAGGAGTGCCAACTTGCAGACCTCTGAAGAGTCACTAAAAGATAAAAACACAGTGGCTAGAGAGATGGCTCAGCAGTTAAGAGCACTGGCTGCTCTTCCAGGGGTCCTGAGTTCAATTCCCAGCAGCCACATGATGGCTCATAACCATCTATACTGTGATCTAGTGCCCTCTTCTGGCATGCAGATGTACATGCAGATGGAGCATTCATATATATCAAATAAATAAATAAATCTTTAAAAATTATAAAAGGACTCACAGCCTTAGCAGGGCAGCCTTGTCTACCACTCTCCACATATTTTCTTGAGGCAGAGTCTCTTCCTGAACCAGGGTCTTGCGTTTTCCCAGCTAGGTGGGAAGCAAGAAAACCCCAGTGACCCTTCTATCTCCCCCTCCCTGAACTGGCTCATAGCCTGTTACATGAGTATTGGGATCCAAACTCCAGTTCTCAGGATTGCATGGCAAGTATGCTAAACTGCCCAGAACATCTCTGCAGCCCATCAAATGGTTATCTTTTAAAAGTATTCCCACTCCAAGTACACAAACGTACACCAGTGGAAAGCATTTGATGCACAGTTATTTATAATATCAAAGTCATACCCCACTCTAATGAATGTGAGGCACAAACTGATTACAGAATGACTATCTAAGCATGCGTTTGCCTGACATTTAAATAGAGGACAATTACACATTTTTAACATAAAAAAATTTTTTAATGTAAAGAAAACAGCCCCTTAATGAAGATGTAGTGCTAAAATCATCACTCTCATTAGTGGTTTGCAGCAGTTCACCTAGAGTGGTCAGGTCACCCTGCTCACACTTTCATTATACCTTCTGTATGGATTACAGTTCATATTCAAAACATTTAATTACTCAGCAAGAACATTAATCACTTGGCTGAATATATTTCACCTTTTCTCCTTCCTGCACAATATGTTTAAGCCACGTTGACCGGACAGAAGTGTATTAAAAACTAGTCGTGCTGAGTGGCGAAAGAGGAACTAAGCCCCTGGCAGGGGGGTCCTGGGGTCAGTTCTTGAGCTATCATTTCTTAGCTCAGGGCAAGCCACCTGCCAGCTCCAGTGAGTTTGTGTCTCCTTTTGTGAGAAGGACATAATTGTCTCCATCTCTGGTCTCATTATCATGAAGAGTAGACGGAGAGTATAAGGCTCACTGTGAGCCTTGGAGCCCTGGATGTACGTGGACACACCTCTCTTTGGAACTGTGTTTGATGTTACTATTCATCTATCTCTCCTTCTCATAAGGGCATGGTTTTACACCATAGAAGTGGTTGTCCAGGTCTATATATTTGCAGTGTGAGGTAGAGCAGATAACTTGGAAAAAGCAACAGTGGGGAGTGAGGATCATTATGTTGCTATTCCTTCATTTTGTCAAACGGAGAGAAAGAGAACACTACTCCTATACCTTCTGCTCATAAGCCCACTCTCTCTATATATGTCTTATCTGTCTTTGTCTGTCTCTGTCTGTCTCTGTCTTCTCTCTCTCTCTCTCTCTCTCTCTCTCTCTCTCTCTCTCTCTCTCTCTGTTTGTGCCTCTGTCTGTGTCTTAGTGTCTGTATGTTCACAGACAGATGTAGGTACACATGCACATCTAGACCAAAGGGAAACCTCAGGTGTCTTTACACAGGAGTCATCCACTTTGTTTCTTTTATCTATCTATCTATCTATCTATCTATCTATCTATCTATCTATCTATCTATCTATCTATCTATCTATCTATCTATCTGTCTGTCTATCCTTCCATCCATTTGCGACAGGGCACCTGCAACTCACCTAGTAGAGAGCACCAGGGATCCTCCTAGCTCTGTCCAGCATGTGGCTTACAAACTCATGCTGCCATGCCTGAAAGCTACTACTAGATTTTATGTCAGTTTTAATAGTCCTTTAAGAATTTCATGCAAAATACTTTAATCATATTCGCCTCTCCCCCAACTTCTCCCAAATGGACCCAGGCTTACCCACCTGCACAGCTTTGTGTCTTGTTTTTATTTTTATTTTGAACTCATCTGGTAGAGTTGGTAATACCCATGTATTCTTAGACATGCGAGTTTTCATTGCTGTGTGACCAAACCCCAGCTATGGGTACGATTCATGCCCACTACCCCTCTCCACGGCCAAATCTTGTCTGGCTTGAGAATGAACAGGTCTTATGCATGGTGAATTATTATAAATTTTCCTGTGTAATTGTTCTTCTATGTTCAGAAAATAATATTTCTTTATAGTCGACCAATCCTTCTCTTTCTTCTTTCACAGTGATCCATGATGTTTGGAGGAGAAGGTGTGATATAAATGTTCCAGTTTAGGGCTGAACATTCAGCAGTGTTTCATCATCTGCACCTTGACTAGGTCTTGCTTTAATCTCCATAGACGTCAAAAAGAAGCTGCCCTGATGAGGATCGAGAAATGAATCAATCTGTTAGGATAGCTGAGGAGTCGGTTTTAAAATGTGCTCATTTGGCAACATGAAAATAATAGTTCCTCCTCTAGGTACCATCACCTGATTAGCTTTAGCTTTTGGGCTCTGACAGCAACACTAGATAAGGGTTTCACCTTGTGGAGTAGGCCTTAAATCCAATTAGAAAGTGGTTGGTTCCTCCCATGACATTTATACCACTACCCACCACAGGCATGTCTTGCCAGGTGGGTCCTTTCTTCAGCTTGCAAGGTTCACATCTGGGTAAGGCTAATGATTACTCTTTTCCTCTAATAGTGTGCACTAGCTTCTAGCTGGCTTACTATGCAAGCTAGTCAGCATGGCTGAAGCTTCCTGGTATGTACCAACTGCATTTATCCCTATACTATGTATTCAGGGTATTTTACATTTCAAGCATTTGTGAATAAAAAGCCCAGTGCCAGAAAATGGGCTACCTTTCCTATACTCCTTAGCCAGTGAGATTCCACTGACCCCCACCCCACCCCCAAATATTACAGGCTGTTGCCAATGTTCTTAGTTACAGAACATGCTGATAAAATCTTGTTGCTGAAGACACCTCTGTATTAAATGCTGACTCTCTAGAAAGCAATTTGAGACAGCTCAGTGCATCAGGTTCCATTGTTATCAGCTTGCTTTCATTTTTAATTCTGCTTTAGAAAAGTTCAGCAGTTGGACTACAACCTTATATGGTGCTTGGGTGCAAATTTGAAATTCACAATAGGAGTGAAACAGCAGTCGCTTCCCCTGGCTCTGAGGGTCCACTCAGTCCAGAGTTGTCCCATGGAGAGGTATCCATAAGGACCTGATGCTAAACGTACATATTCGTGCCCATATTTTCTGCTCTTGCTTCTGCACTAAGGCTGGAGGTGACAAGCTGTTGTGAGACCAAGTGACCTGCATCGCTGGAAACATTTACTGTTTGCCCTTCACAGACAAAGCAAATCTTGCTGACTCTTCATTGTGCCCAAATTTTGGTTGGAGTTACTATTGCATAATGGAGAGATGAAAAAGGTGTACACTTTTGTGGAATCCACTATCTTTTAAACTTTTTATTTAATCCTAAGCCTAACCCAAAGAAAAGGTAAAGACTTCACAACCATTGAGTGCTGTCTTCTCAAGTACACTGTGGAATCATTGGCCGGTTTTCTGAACATTTCCAAATGTCTGCTGTATCCAGAATGACATATGTTAGTTACTTAGCTTCCTAATCCTCTCAGCCACTTCTGAACTAGTTGGTACTAAGCCCCTTCTAGAGGAGAGGAAGCAGATGTTCAGGAGGATTTATATAACTCACAGAAGTTCTTGGAACTTTCTGGAGCCAGAATTCAAACTCTGGTCTGTCTAAATGTGAGGGGGTGGCTGCCCAGCCCCTGGTGACTGAAAACATGCTTTCTCCTCTCTTTTTCTAATTCTACAATAGAACCTCAGGTCACAAAGGATGGGGAAAGAGAATGTGCAGAACTTTTAGATGAAGAGTTTGAGCAAAGGCTTATTGTTCCCTGTACACTGATTCTTAGAATGTAGCAACCAGACTATAGAATAAGCGAAGAAAAAGGAGAAAGGGACTGAGATTTCCATGTACAGAAATACAAAAACCCAAGGTCCTTAACTGAGAATTATTATTCCTGTGGTGTACTGAACTGACTATGCTTAAGTGAAGTTTATTTTAATCACACATATTACTTAATTATTAATACAAATTAATGATCAGATTAATGCATTTATTAATTATGCTAATATAATTAAATTAATATGGATTTAATGAACTAATGCATGGAAACTGTAGTAACATCATCAAGAAAACAGATCATCCTCTAGTACCTATTCTTATGTGTATTGCTATCATCGTATTTTTTAAATTTTCTTTTTTTTTTTTGAGAATTTCATGCATGAGTCCCATGTTTGTTACAATTTCACCTCTGCTTCTCTCCTCTCCAGCTCCTCTCATGCCCTCTGCTTTCCTCCAAATTCAAGCCTTTTTCTTCTTTATTTATTATATATACACATACATGCACACACACACATATACATATATATATGTATATATATATATATATATATACATATATATATATACATCCTACTGAGTTCATTTACTGTTCCTCATATGTACATATATTTAGGGCTGACCACTTGGGATTAGAGAAACTCTCAGGTGTTTCATCCCTAGAGAAAACTGATTCTCTGTCTCTGTGCTAAATAAAGTCTTGTAGATATGTCTGTCTGGGCAAGATGAGTTTACAGGATGTGCTTTCCAACTTGTAGAATGTGCATCCTGTGTAGACTTTTGTGCTGGGACAGGAGTCCTTAGCTGCTGGAATAGAGAAGATGTTTCCTGAAGCATAAGTTTGGGAGACAAAGTATTCTCCTTTATATTAGCAGGTAATAAGGGCTGAGGATTTAAATCAATAGTACATTGAGTTCTCAGGAGGACCAAGGTCCAGAATTTGCTCCATAGCACTTATAAGACAAAACAAAACAAACAAAAAGGAAGACCTAAAGAACCCACACCTCCATCCCTGCCACACACACACACACAAGGGACATGGATAATGGAAAGCATAAACACAGGTAGCCAAAAACAAATTCACATAAAGCTTTGCGACCCTGAGACATCCATTCTTCTGTCTATGGCTGCAGAACTCTCTAGGTAATATGTGAATATCATCTTCTGTGGTTAATAATTAAGTACAGAATATGGCAAACAGTGAATTAGAATGCTACACAAAGAAACTTTGTATGTTTCTTTTGTTCTAAAGTTCTCAAGTCAGATGATGCAGACTGTCTCCTTTCATCTACAATGGATGTCTAAAATTTTGAGACTATGATTTGATGCTGTTACATCATGTGTAACAGATGTTGGGCCATATTCTTAGGTATCCCAGAATACATTTGGTCCACAAATTGCAGGTTAAACATGCCTCAATAGAATATGTGATCAAAAAGGGGAAAATATCCTAGGGTCTGGAGAGACATGGCTCAGTACTTAAGAGTGTGAATCATTCTTGTAGAGGACCTGAGTTTAGTCTCAACTCACAAGTGCCTGTAACTTCAACTCCTGGGGATCCAATGACCTCTTCTGGCTTCATGAGCAACTGCACTCATACACACACTACAGCTCAGACACACATGTATACACATAATTTAAAAACAAAACAAAAACAACAAAACAAAACAAAAACAGAAAATGGTTTCTTTGTCACATTTCCCCTGCTTATCTTATGACAAGAGCATCTTTTACAGCTGAGAAAAACAGGAGGTATTACAAAAGTTTATTTATATCTATACTTCCTTCAGGGACACAGGGGTTTGGTTGGTGGGGTGTTGAATGTGATGGAATTCCTAGGTCCCCTATTTCGCAGAACAGTTAGAATGCATGGGAATCCTAGAAGCCAATTTGTCTTGAGTGTCTCGGTGATAGAACCCTTATAATTTATTTTTTTAAAATAATAATTGGTAAAATAATTTCTTCATTTTCACTCAAACCATTTCTGTGGAAATAGATGATTGGATTCTGAAATTATTTATTTAATACACTGTAAGTTAAAATGATTTATTGATAACTTGGATGGAAGAAAGGAAGACACAATTACCCCTCTGTATCACCAAGGTTAATCTCATTGTGACCATGCCGGAGTCAAGAGGATGAAAGGATCTGTGTTCTTAAAATAAAGCACCATGGCTAGATAGAAGGCAGAACTGGCAGAGGCCATGACAAGTAACCAGGAGGATTTACATTCAAACCTCAGAGCTCACATAAAATCGCAAGGCATGCTGGTGACTACTTGTAATCCCAACACAAGAGAAGCTAAGGCAAGGTGGGTCACTGGGGCTCCTCAGTTAGCCAGCCTGTCCCATCATCAGCTGATGCAGCCATACCTATGTGCCTTCCTACACACTGTTTCCCATCCTTAGAAGTTCTTTCTTCCCCTTTGGCTAAAGAACATTGGACAAACACCTGTGCATGCTTTAAAATCCAACATACACTTCCACCTCTCATTGGGTTCTCAGAAATTTTGCTCTGACTCTCCAAGAGAGCACAGGATATTTGACTGTTGTGTCATTTATTTAGGTAATTACTATACTGGTTTATGCTATGATTATCTTTGCTATTTTCTTGCTGTTATCGACTTTGGAATGCCAAGGCTAACAAGGGTTTATAGCACGTATTCACATATATAATGTCAAAAGAAAAAACGCATTAGCCCTTTTTGATGATACTTACTTGTTGGAAGACATCTCTATGTTTTCAGTTGAAATGAATAAGGAAAAGTTCTGGGGATAGAAAACCTGTATTTTCTCAGCGCTGAGTATCTGAGTCCCATCTCTACCAGGCTGGTCCCCCCAGCCCTGAAAGACTGGGGAGATGGTTCCATTCAAGCAAGTGTGAGGATAGGAATTTGGGTCCCCAGAAACCCACGAAAACGCTAGTGGGCCCAGTGGCCTCCCTATAGTTCCTGTCTCCATTAATGGAGACAGGAGATCTCCAGAGCAAGCTAGCTAGCAAGACAAGCTGTATCAGTGAACTCTGGGCTTAACTGAGGAGCCCTGCCTCAGTGAGTAAGGTGGATCAGCCAAAGAAAAATTACTCCTAAAAGCAACCTGGAGCTTCCACATGCATACACATAACATGCAAACATGCATGACATCCAACACACACACACACACACACACACACACACACACACACACACACACACACACACAAATAGGAAAAGAAAAACAAAAGATTGTGAGCCACAAGGAAGTGGCTCATTTATCCCAACATTGGGGTATTTGGTTTGTTTGCAACGCAAAGGACCAGACACACTCTTGTAGGTTCTAGACTGACTATGGTCTGAGCTGTCTCAGCTGTGTGTGTGGTGGTTGAAGCAGTTGACTTGACTCGGAAGCATGTAAAGTTAGAGACAGAGCCTGGAACTAAGGAGGGCTGTGTATAATTCCCCTTCTTATTGTTGTGAGCAAAGAGTTGGCAAGAAGCAATATAAAAGACGAGGGATTAGTTGAGATTACCAGTTTAAGAAAGAATGTAGTCAGTCCAGATGTCTGAGGCAATAAATGCAGCCAGTAAGCAAAGAAAGGAGAGGAAGTGACACCTGGCTATAAAAACTCAGGGCTCCAGGAACTCACCTCCTCAAGTGAGTCCCTCCCTGCTAATAGCACTGGCTCCAGGGGACCAAGTGTTGAGGCATGTGAGTCTTTGGGCTCATTTCATATTCAAACCACAGGAGACCAGTCCAGACAATTTCCAAGTCTTCCTGCCTCTGAGGCCACCAGTTCTTCATTCTATTTCCCTCCCTCAGTCCCCAGGGCTCCTTTCCTTTCTAGACACCTCTCTCCCTGTCCATAGATAGCCTTATTATTTGCTTATTTTAGCCCCTCCCTGCATTTTTGTGTGCTCCTGAGTGGGGTACACACCCAAATGGGCTTGTCGGCATTTGGAGGCCTGAGGTCAACCCCAGCTGTCTTTCTCAGTCTCCATTCACCTTTGTGTTCTGAGACAGTCTCTCTCTCACCTGGAACTCTTCAATTTGCCAACCCGCCAGGGAGTCCCAGGGATTCACCTATCTCTACCTCTCCATCACTCCGATTGTAAATGTACCACAATACCTGGCTTTTTCACCATGGGTTTCGAGGATCAAACTCAGGTGGGCGTGCTTGTGGAGTGAACATTTCACCAACGATACAAACTGTACCGTCTCCCCAGTCTACAGATGACATCATGAAATCCCTTGGGTTTTCTAAGTCCAGCTGATCCCACACCTTTGGAAGAGACTCCAGTTGAGCCACACATGTGATGGCTGGATACAGCCTGACTGAGGGAGGGTTATTAGAGGAGCATCCTTCCTAAGAAGCCTTCAGGGGAAAGGATGTGATTGCCATCTCTGTAATAGACATGGCGGAGATGATGTGAACTCGTTCAGAGCCTTCATGCATGGCAAGCGTTCCTTTCTATAATCCTCAGTAAAGGACACACCGAAGCATTTGACATGTCTACTCCTGTGCTGTGCATGGTTCAAAGCCAATGAAGTCATTGGAACCAGTAGTCAGATAACATGTCTTTGTAGCTTTCACATGTTAACATAATTCTGACACCTTAAAGCAGAGGAAATTTGGGTAAAGAATGATTGACCATCTCTTTTTGTGACTCACTTTTTTCAAAATCTGTGTAACCAATTTAGGGAGCTTTGCTATTAATTGTAATAGAGAGAAGGCAGGAGCTGTGGAGGGAAATCTCCATGTGATTTTCTCCAACTTTGCTTTGTTCTGGCATAACCTATAAAAATACCCGTAAGTGAGTGTCAGCACAAATGTGCCTCTCCAATCTCCACCCCAGAGCCCCATGATCCCTATGACATCTGGGGAAAAGTCTCTCTCCCAACCTCGGCTCCCACGGGCCTTAAGTCACACCACATCTCTCTCTCTAACCATGTTTTTAACATGCCTCTCTCTTAACTCTCTTGATTGGTAGAGCACATGCCTGCCTGCCTTCTGAAGCCATGCTTGTGGGAAAGATGATATATGCTCAGGTTGAGTGAAACAGAAGCAAGAAGCAGATCTATGCAATAATAAAGGCTAACAACCAGTCATAAAATGGGATGGTTTTTAAATACATAGTAGAAATATCAAACAGGCAAACTACAGCAGAGTGTAGAAATCTGTGCTACAGATTAGCTTTGGGGTTGGTGGAAGCTAGAGTCTATACACTCCTGAAGTTTTTATCTGATATTTGCTAGAACTGCCTGATTGTCAATCACAGTTGACTGATTAGAAGTTTGGCAATGAATGGTTATTAACGGTATTGAAGATGGCCACAAATAATTTTTCTCTGGATCTGCAACGTTCCAATTCTCAGCTAATCACAGAAGTTATAATCTATCAGCATTGTCTCTTTAACACAGTTGCTTCCCGGAACCAAGAATTTCCAGAATTGCCTCTTAAGCTTGCTCATGTCCCCATTTTTTTTTCTCCATCTTATCACGATTTACTTGCCTCACAACAGCTACAAAAGAAAAAAGAAAAAAAAACTATGATGCCTCTCTTATTTTTTGTTATGAGTTCTATTTGGGCCATGGTTTGTCCATCTTGTTTAGTTAAGACAGAACCAAATATAAGAAATAATTCTGGGAGCAGAGACAAGTGGACCAAACGTGAACAAGAGAAGCAGATGGTTTAGAGTCTGCCGAGGCAGAGGGGCCAGAAAGCTCTGCTTATGTTTTGGAAGAAACAGACTCAAAACCAGGTAGCATAGTGGGTGCCCTTCATGGTGACAGAAACAGAAAGCTTCCCATGTTTTAGGGAGTTGGAAGATTGCTGGAGTCTGTCCCTTCCTTGAGTGAATGAATGTCTACTTCTTTCCTGACTGGAGGCTTTTGACCATCACCCCTGTCCTGACAAGAAGCTGCTCAAGGCTGAATGAGCAGGTATGCACCCAGTGGAATATTGGAAATTCTGTTTCCTGAAGTGAGACTGAACATTAGAAGTGCTATCAATTATCAAGGGCCCTGACTGGTGTCAAGCCCTGGCTTCTGGAGACATGTGCCACCTGCTGACTTTCTTAGACCAGGTGCTAGAGAAAGGGGTTCAAATTCTCTCTGTCTGACTTTTTGATATCATGCTGGCTTACTGGAATGGCTCTGAAAGGGGAGGGGGTGCTTGATTTCCAGTGATGCATGTGCAAACTACTGGTCAGAGGTCACTTCTCAGAGAAGAGCTTAAAGATAGCCAGTTTCTAGTTGAAGGTGAAGAAAGAGGAAGGAAAAGAGAGGGGGAGGGAAGAAGGTAGGAAGGGAGGACAAAAGGAAGATAAAAGACAGGTAGAGGGAAAGAAAAGGAACGAGAAAGGAAGAGAGAGAAGGAAAAATGAGAAATGAAACAGAGGAAGAAAGCAAGGAAAAATTGGGGGAGGGAGGGAAAGAAGAAGGGAGAGGACAGTATGTTGGTACAAATCAGAAATGTCTCTCATAGCCTCACTTATTTGAATGCTAGGTCCCTGGTTGTTGCTGCTGCTTGCTGAGTTTCTAGAACTTGAGGAGGTGGAACTTCCTTAGAGGAAGCATAGCACTGGAGAGATGCTTTGAGTATATGTAGCCTCACCCTACTTGCAGTTGGCTCCCTGCCCTTTGAATGTGTGGCTGGAGATATGCTCTCTCAGCCTCGAGCCGTGGCCTCCTGCTGCTATACCTACCATCCCTGGATGGACTCTCCCTCTAGAACTGGGATCTACGAACAAACTAGTTTCTTCCATAAGTTGCTTTGGTTTTGTGCACAGCACAAAAAGTAGCAAATACAAAAGATGAGAGAGGAAGAAAGAAGGAAGGAGAGGAGAAGGAGAGAGAAAGAGAAGGAATGAAAGGAGGAAAAGGAAGAAGGAAAAACAGACTTGAAACACAGTGAGGGTATAATGGTGCTGCTATCCCCTGCCTAATCCCCAAATTACCCCCTGAGAATTGAATCTGTCTCCATGTCAAGGGACAGCTGGCAGTCAGTTCTTGGAATCTTTCAGTCAGATCTATGGTTCAAAGGCCCTTGCTCTCCAAAGCAGAGAGATGCCCTTTCTGTCACTCAGACAGACAGGTACCAAGGGCCATTGAGGAGACACTTAAAGAATTTTCCTTGTGCAGTTGTTCAGGGTGTGTTGTTCAGGTAATTTAACATTGATTTTAGTTTAAAAGGCAATTAAAACAAAATGGGCAGCCACTAGCCACTTAGGTTAAATAAGCTCAGATTTAAATCGCTTTTCCTTGCCACTTTTGTTTTCTAAAGGGTTTGCTAATTTGGTCTGCTGTCATGTGGAGGCAAACTGGGCAGGGGGCAGGTGTGATAGAGGACTGGTGAGCTCCGGCTGTGTCCTCCTCAAAGCTATTCCACAGTATATACAATATGTTTTTCAGGCTGTGCTTTGCCCTAGGAGACTCCATTTTACAAGAGGCTTGTGAATCCATTTTGAGGTAAGGAGATGACTGAAGGCCTTGTGTGGACCCAGAAACTGTACCATCTGTCAGATACGATCATCCAGCACAGACTGATAATTGACTTATTTCTGGTAACCCTATTATTGAGGTGAATTGAGACTGTAGAAACACAGGGAGGATTGAAATTCGATTCAGGAAACCAGGCCCAAGAACTTATCAGACACAGCAGACTTGCTAGCCCTTGTACCTTGATGGACAGCTTGCACTGAGGGACCATGACTCCGCACCACTCTGTCACCTTAAACCAGGTGTCAGAACAGACCAGCAGACTGCCCAATCTCTGGGGCTTCAGCTGGGCTTTGTCTTCTGATGATAGGTGGCCCATTCCAGCCTGCCTGCCCATCCATCTACTGACCCAAGGACCCGGTCCTGGGCCTGCTGTCTTCTATTCTTGGAGTCCAAGTAGACTGTTCATTGTGCAGATAAACTCTACAGCTTTGCTCTGGAATCCTGACTCCATCTACCCCACTAGCAGCTTCCTCCTAGCACAGGTCTAGTTTGTTGTTTTGTTAAAACAGAGTCTCCCTCCAGCCACTTCTGAAGCCTTTTGAACCCCACTGGGCCTCTTTAATGTGTTAATATTAGTAATTAAGATTGAAATAAAAGAATCCACAACCAGATTACCTGGGTAGGCAGGATTATCTGGCAAATTGCTGCCAATAAACGCCGCTAAACCTTGTGATTTTATTGTTATTCAATAAATTCTGACATTGTGGAAAGGCACAGATGTGTTCCCTATGGTTCCGGCTTGTCTTGCTTATGATAGGGAGCCAGCCAAGGGATAGCTAGTCAAAGAGGAAAGGTTTGGGAGAATAACACTCAGGATGAGTTTGGTTTCCTTTTATTGACTTCCAAGAGTTTGGAGGAATGTGAGTTTGGAAGATTTGGTGTGTGTGTTTGTGTGTGTGTGTGTGTGGGTATGTGTTTATAGGTCAGTTCTTGATTGCTTGAAACAGTTTGCTTGTTTGCTACCCCACAGAATATTCTGGGCTACCTAGCCTGTAAACTGCTAGAGATTCTCCATTTTCTACTTCTGTCTCTCAGCAAGAGATGGGTATACTGCAGCAGAGTTAAATAATCTTGGGATTTGAACTTAGCTTCTCACACTTGCGCAAATGTGCTTCCACCATTGAGCTGTTTCTTCAGCTCAGGATTCAAGTTCTTCCCATGTCAAATCCCAAGAGCAGAACCGGAGTGCCATCAGTCTCACTCATTGGTGTTTCTCCTGCATGTGTGAACAGAGACAGGCCCCTGGCACCGCAGACACAGAAATCCTCATTGTGGCAATATTTAGAGGAAGAAGAAGAAACGGCTTCATGGTAAGGTAGTGTAGCAGCATGGGTGCTGTGATTGCCAATTCATTTCTGATGGAGCCACATACATTCATGGTATGTTATTGCAAAGTACAGAAGATAATAGGTAGTTTATATGGTAAAGTGACATTTGTGTGTTGATGGTGTTTCCATTCTGTCAGCCGAGGGAAACACCATCAAGTGGATGGATTAGCCTTAAAACCTTACATGTTACTGTCTTTGGTGTTAAACAATGCATATGTCTCTCTCTCTCTCTCTCTCTCTCTCTCTCTCTCTCTCTCTTGTTCTTTACACATTTTCTAAACATTCTATAGTAAATAATGAACACTCATTGGTCTTACAGTTACTGTGCTCTGTTCTTATGCATATATCTCTGTGTTGCTATGAGTGTGTGTGTGTGTGTGTGTGTGTGTGTGTGTGTGTGTGTGTGTGTGTGTGTAGGCATAAATATGTATGTATGCTTTGTGAGGAAAGGGAAAGAGTGTGTCAATCACTCCATTTTTCATTTTTTTTGTAATTGTAAGGATTTATTTTAATTTTAAACACTGCATATGCAATGTGAGTGCTGGTGCCCCTAGAGGCCTGAAGGAGTTAGGCTTCCAGAGCCAGAATTACAGGTGGGCATGGGCCTCTTGACATGGATGCTGGGAAAGGACATGTTTCTGTAGGAGTCGTAAGCTGTCTCGAGTACTGTGCACCGAGCCTCCTTTCACTTCTGTGTTTTGAGATAGGTTTTCCCATTGAACTTGGAGCTCACAGGTTTGACAGTTAGGGTTTCTGTCCAGTGAACCCAAAGAAATCCCCCTGTTTCTGTCTTT
This sequence comes from Tokudaia tokunoshimensis, assembly GCA_036184795.1. Lineage (NCBI taxonomy): Eukaryota > Metazoa > Chordata > Mammalia > Rodentia > Muridae > Tokudaia > Tokudaia tokunoshimensis. The sequence goes on from BTHU01000010.1 coordinate 97,003,688, forward strand.
TTAGCACTGTGATGAATCCTTGTCCAGCTTTCTGCATGATTCTGAGTGATGTCCCTCAGTCCTAATGCTTGTATATGGCACACTTTATATATTGAGTCACCTCTCAGTCATGGCCTTACAATCAATAAAAGGACACTGAAAGCAGTATTTTCTTGTGTCAGTGCCTAGAAGAACATCCCCATAGTGGTGCCACTGTGCTATACCTATGCAAGAATGAGGCTTGCGTGCCTGTGCTGTGCTGAGGAGGTAGGCAGGACCCTATAAGACTTCTGTTTGGAAGATAGGCTCTTTTAACTGTTCCTTGTTTATAGTTTTAAGGCAAACCATTCTGTAGAAAATGGTTTCAAAGACATGCTGGTGTGGCTATAGGGATGGCTCAGCAGTTCTGAGTCCTTGACCTTCTTCCAATGTCCTGAGCTCTACCCCTAGCACCTGGGTTGAGCAGCTCACGAGCACCCAGCGCTGGCTCTAGAGTCCACCATTCTGGTCTCCTTAGGAGCTTGCACACATTGCATATACTCACATAGAGACTTACTGCACACTTTTCCACTGAACGCCGCTTTATGAAGCTCACTCTTCTTAATCTGAGATTATGAGGTAACAGGATACAAAACAGCTCTAGGTGTTTTGTTCCCATCTAGGTGATGCTGTTCTCATCTTGTGAAGTTATAGTGTAGTTGCTATATCATTTTAGTGTATGGTGTTTTAGGTTTTATTCCAGATGGGAGCTGTTTTGTGTTTTTGTGTGGTAAATATTTCTAAACTACTAAAAGAATGGTATTTCCATAGGATGAGGTCTATCTCTGTGGGTCACTGCCATATCTTTCATGGGGCAAAGATAATCTTGTTACCTTTGCTTAAAGGATAAGATTGATATAAGTAAAAATATTTTGTGCATTGAAACTTAGCAACATGAACTATTTCTCCTAAGAGGAAGTAATAAGATGCTTAAAAATTCAAAATATATTAGTGGAAAGTAAACTATGCATTTTTCTTCTCTTCTTCTTCTTCTTCTTCTTCTTCTTCTTCTTCTTCTTCTTCTTCTTCTTCTTCTTCTTCTTCTTCTTCCTCCTCCTCCTCCTCCTCCTCCTCCTCCTTCTTCTCTCTCTCTCTCTCTCTCTCTCTCTCTCTCTCTCTCTCTCTCTCTCTCTCTCAGGTGTGCATGCATGTGCAGGCCAGGCCCAGCTTGAGTACATCCACTCACTATCTATCTTCTCTATTTTGATTTTGATACAGATTCTCACAGAACCTGATATTCTCAGATTAGACTAGGCTAGCTCCTACCTCTGTATCCCCAGGCACCATGTCTGGTCTTTCAACTTAGTATTAGGGGCAGAATTTAGGTTTTCATGCTTATGTGATAGGAACTTTCCAGATTGAGTATATCTCCACCTTCAAAATGCAGTGTGGTTGTTTTGAAATTTTTTTTGTTAAGTGAGTCCCTGGGTGAATGGCAAACATTGGTAGTGTCATGGAGAGCAGACATTGGTGGTGGATGGAGAGCAGACATTAGCAGTGGTGCTCACAGACGTGCATGTGGCCAAGTGTTCTCATACTTGTTTTATTTGCCTGTTTGAAAAAATTGAGATATTTCAGAGGAAAATAAAAAGCAAGCAATAAATACCCTTATTTCCAAGTCAAGAATCTGCTCCCTAGAGTGATGTCTTCCACCTGTATGTCAGCCTATTATGAGCACAAGTTTCTTCTTTTTTTTTATTTTTCATTTTTAGAATATTGGTACACAGTTCATGCTAGCCTTAAACCCATAAAAATTGGGCTCATGTGAGTGTGTAACCATGCTGAGCTACACTTGTATCCTGCTAGGATGCTTACCTGAATATCATTCACACTGAAAATGAGACATAAGCACTAGTTGTTCCTAAGCTTTAAAAATGATGAATAGGCACACATGGATACCTATTTCAATAATATATTAAAAAGTATTAAATCACTATAAATTTTCCCTGTCCCTTAGCTCAGTACCACAGGATTAAACTTAGGACCCCACTTTGTAGTCAAGCACTCTACCATATTCTTATTTTTGTTTCTATTTGATTTAGGCTGCTCTCCCCACCATATACATATGTGTTTGTATATATACGTGTGTGTGTGTGTGTGTGTGTGTGTGTGTGTGTGTAGAAGAGATGGAGGGAGAGAGAAAGAGAGGATGGGAGAGTTGGGAGGTAAACAGACACAGAGAAAGAGAGAGAGAGAAAGACAAGAGATAGAGAATCATATTGTAGCAAAGGTTGATGTGCAATTCCCCTTGTACCTGAAGACGACCTTGCATGTCTTCCATCCTCCACTCCCCAGGGCCTCCATGCCTAGTTTATGCTATGCCAGAGATCAGACCAAGGTTGTATGCACCTTGCTAGGTCAATACTTGACCCTTGATCAACTGATTGGAGTTCCCAGTCCCAGATGTTCTTGCAATAGGAGAAAGAATCTATTCACCTCCATCATCCATATCTCTTTCATACTGATTATATGATTGAGAATGTGCTGCCTGTGATGCCCATGACTCGGGACTTGACACCATTTAACTTTAGGCTGTGGGGAATCACTGGCCCACCACCTCCCTCTCTACAGCTCTGCAGCAATAGCAACCCAAGATAATATGGAAACAGGGTGGCTGTGTGTGCACACAATTCCTCTGTAAATATGAAAATATGAATCTCCACATATAGAGATAGACTATATGTTATATACATATATGTTTTTCTTTTTTGGATTTTTTTGTTTTACTCTTTAAAATATAACACCATTTCACATTGGTAGCTGTAGAAAAATGACGATTATTGAATTGCACTTTTGGCTGTGTTTGGGCAGCCTGTGTTCAGGGATGTCTCATATACAGTTAGAAGTTATAGATAGTTATAGAAAATCTCTTCTCTCCCTGTGTTGGTGGGCATATTTTCCTTCACACAGATTATTATCCTGTATGAGACATTTGTAAATTACTTTTATTGCTTTGATTTTTGCAGTGTTGGGTTCACCTATAACTCAGGTAGATCGTGAACATTCACTTATAGAATAGTTGTGAATAGAGACTTCAGAAACTAGGTCAAGTTCCTAAATTGCAGTTTTATCTCAGTATTATTATTATTATTATTATTACTATTTACTAAAAATGTATGTGTGTTTACATTTGTGTTTCTTAGACTTTCTAATGCTCTGATGAAACACTATGACCAAAGCAACTTGGGGAAAAGGGGTTTATTTCATTCACAGTCCCATATAACAGTTCATCATCAAAAACAGTGAGGGCAGGAACTCAAACATGGCAGGAACCTGGAGTTTAAAGCTGATGCAGAGACCTTGGAGGGGTGCTGCTTCCCAGCATGCTTTCACAGAGAATACAGGACCACCAGCCTAGGGATGGCACTGCCCACAATGGGCTATGCTCTCCCCTGTCAACCATTAATTAAGAACATTTCCTACATCATGGGGGCATTGTTTTTCACCTGAAATTCTCTCCTTTCAGATAACTCTAACTTGTGTCAAGTTAACTTAAAACTAGCCAGGACAGCATTTTTTCAGTTCATTTAGCACTCTCCATAGCAGTGCATGTAGGAATGATGTATTTGTGTCTTGCTTTTATTGCTGTATAGTACTCTAGGTTAGAATATGCTATTTTTAAAAAAATTCCAATAGGTATCTAGTTTGTGGTGTTTCCTCCTATTATGAATGGTTACATAGGAGAGTACACCTTTCGGGTATGTTTTTAGGACACATGTTAAGAGTGGATCTGTTTACTGCTTGCTGGGTGTGCACACTTTCCCAATAGTGATCCAGTGCCTGTGGTGCACTGGTGTGGCTCTTCTCCCATTTTTTCAGGGAAACATGTTCCCTCTCTCCTTTCCTTGTAGACTAGGAGGAAGAAAACAACCTTGTCCAGCATCGACTTGTCTTGTAGCTCCAGATGCTTGTGGAGACCCCTATTTCCCTGTGGATGAATTCAGACAGTGTTTTAACTCTTTGCTGTGCCATATCCACATGAGTATAGCAATTTATATCAATAACCAGGTCTGGCAACATCTGCCAAGGTTGTCACACTCAGTGATTAAATGGCCATATGTGCCTGAGAACACAGGGACAATGAGGCTGTAATTAGGACTCACTGTCTCCCCACCAGCCACCCTGTCCACGTTTCCCTTTGAATAACCTTGCTTTTGTGAACTGATTTGTGAACCAAATCATCCCACAGAGAATGAAGTTTGTGCTGCGATGATAATACTTTATAGCTATGGATCTCAGAAATTGCACAGGGCACCAGCAAACTTACGTCTAAACACCTCTCTTCTTTTTGCCATAATTCTGTTGAGATAGGCACCCAAGGTCTGATACAGGGTAGGGAGTTAACTTTGGATCTGCAGTTGGGCCACAGTTAGTTGGTAAGGTGCTTGCCCAGTGTATGAAGCCTTGGTTTTGAGCCCCAGAACCACATAGACCTAGTATGCTCATAATCCTAGCAATGATTAGTTGTGGGCTGAAGGACCACAAGTTCAATGCCATCCTCAGCCATACCATGAGTTCCAGGCCAGCCTAGGAAATACAAAAGCATGTGATAGGAATTGGGGAGTAGAATCTATGGTGTCCCAGGTCATCCTTGGGAACCCATTTTCACTTGATTTCTTCTTTGCCCTCCTTTAAATGTCACTGTTCCCAGAAAAGACCAACAGGGGAAACACACAAAACTACAATTAACACCACAAATTAACTGAAAGCACTATTGTAAAGCCGTATCAAAACACACTTCAAATGGAAGGAGAAAATCCCTTGTCATTTACTTCCTGAGGTGAGAGAGACAGGTGATGGTTATGTAAGACCTTGGCACATTCTGGAGAAACCCTGGAAAATGGCCTCAGCGTGGAGCTGCAATAAATGTGAAAATAAATACTAGAGAGATTTTTCAAGTTTTGAATTTGTTTAGCAGTATAGAAAACTGCAATTCACTGTGTTCTGGGACTTCAAGTTTTAAATAAGGCAATTTGGCAAGGCAGTGAGAGTTTCACTCTTCACCAAAGGTAGAACAGAATATATATGTATGTATGCACACACACACACACACACACACACACACACACACACATGCATTTTTACAGGTAAATTGTATTTGTAAAAAGATTACATCCAACTCATATACATGTGAAAAAGCAATGGCATTCTCATAAATATATAGTGAAGTTCCCACAGTGAGAAAGAGAGAAAATAAGAACATTAATTGAGATATATATATATATATATATATTCAAAAGTCCTGCTTTCATAAATGAAGATTTAGACCCTACACAGAATCCTTGTCTGGTGGTGGAAATTAGAAACATGTGCCATTCATATGTAATTGATACCTAACTCTCTCTCTGTCTCTCTCTGTCTCTCTGTCTCTCTCTCTCTCTCTCTCTCTCTCTCTCTCTCATACACACACACACACACACACACACACAAACACACACACTCACACACACACACACACACACACACAGAAGAGAGACAGACAGAGAAGGAGACACAGACACATAGTGTGTGTGTGTGTGGGGGGGGATTCGTGAGGGCTTTGGGGGAGGAAATAGGACATTTGCCTGGATGCTAATGTTACTGGAGGCAAATCCATTTCAAAGCCGATTTTTGAACTTCCACCAAAAGTATTCAGCCCTTCAAAGCAAGAGCAAAGTTCAGCGCTTTCTCATTTAGCACAAGAGCTGGGAGATTTGAGATGCCAAGGAGTCAACCCCCTAAATGGAGTACAGCTACCTCGTGGGGGATGTGGAGGCAGGCCATGGGCTGTGGGGAGGTAGGGCGAGGGGTCTCCCAGCCTCCCGGAATTACTCCATGAAGTCGCAGATTGCAAATCATAAATACTGGCTATGGACATTTTGAATAATGCAGGGAGTAGCGTAAGTAATTGCCAGCGCTGATATCCTGCCTTGGACATCTCATTGCTCCTGAGTTAAAATTGGTTGTCAAGTGAGGACTCTGGGGACCGTGCAAGGTGCCCTATTCTGTCATGTGGTACATATTTAATGCTTGAAAGAACAAGGGAAGAGACACGTGCTGGAGAAGGGGGGTGGTGGTGAGATTATGCCATCAGGTTCTACACTTTCCAAGTGCTTGGCAAAGGGGGGTGGCTTGCAGTTCTTCTCTCAGTTGCTAGACTTTACAAAAATTAAAATAAAAACCAGGCGTCCAGTTCGTCTGTCCATCATTTAGCTGTCAGAGTCGCAAGGCAGTAGGCTTGTCTTTGTGTGTTCCTGGAGCTTTGATTACCTCCCTGCACCGCGCGCTCTCTCTTGCGCTCTGGGGCCTGCTGGATCTCTGGCCCTCTCGCTTGTTCAGGGCCTTGAACACCTGCTGGTGGCTGGAGCAAAACAGCCCAGGCAGGCGAAGGCGCGGCGAGCCCAGCAGAGAGGGCTGGAATCATTGGCATTGCTAGCACGTGGGTACCATTCGCTGCTGCTGCCCCGGCACTTCTCCCGCCTTGCGTTTCTCCCAATGCGATAGAGCAAGAGAGGGAGCAGGAGGCGCTTTTGCAGCGGGCGATGAAATCCTGGCAGCTAATTGCAGTCGTGGGAGATGCCCTTCAGGTAAGGCGAGCGAGGGAGGCACGGAGACACTGTGGGAGGGGGAGCAAGAGACTGGATGGGAGGGAGGGGAGGAAGCGCTGGCACCAGCATCCGAGCATCCCGAAGCCCGCTGGACGGATGCTTGGGAGGAGGGCGCGCAGGGACGGGGGCGGGCGGCAGGGGGAGGAGTGTGCGAATTGACATTCGGGGCTGCCTGTGGCAGGCGAGCCGCCGCCAGCCGCTGTCCAACGTTAGCTCAGAGAAGGTGGCGGCGGGCGTGTGCACCTCTGGGGCCGCGGATCAGAATCCCGACCTGGCGGTGGATGGAACTCGGGGAGCCTTGAGAGGCAATGGCAGGACGCAGATGTGTGTGCAGCGAGTGAATTACACGGGGTAGGTAAGTTCAGCTCCGGAGTCCTGTGGGATACGATTTGGGATTCGCCTTGGGCTCCCCGAAGGTCCCTCAATACTCGGGGAGCTTAGACTGGCTGGGGGACCAGAGGGTGGATCTATTCGCTTTTACCAAGTGGAAGTTCGCAGGGAACTTCCCTGGAAATAGCCATCGGCTCTGTTGAACTTTATTCCCAGAGATGAATAAGCGTTTATTAAAGACTGGTATTAGAAGACCCACAGGCTAGGGCTGGATTTTGCAAAGAAGATGGGGCGGGGGTTGTGAATGGGCAGATGGGCCGCGCGTTTGGAAAGTTGGCACGCGTCTGTGCGTGCGTGTGCAGAGGCATTGCATGTCGCCAGAGACAGGTCGACCCTGCCCATCATGCTGGCATCCTGCTCTTACACCATTCCTGATTTCTAGATGCCGGTGAAAGAGGCATTCCACGAACAATATTGAACGAGAGTGCTTTCTATAGAAAAAATAAATAAACTCTGAGTGTGCTATATCATGGAAGAGCAGTCTTTCCTGGAAGAACCAATGAGGGAACATGTACACACAGTGTTGTACACATCGCTCGCTGGAACAGAAACAGTACCTGTGAAGACTCTCTCGCCCATCCCTCCAGCCATTACTTCCAGATGATAGGTTAAATTGAGGGTTCTGTGAATATCTTTTGACAAGAGAGCTGTGTTTTTCTGTCTCCCACTTCGTGGGTATTTGATAGGGATTCTGGACCCAAAGTTTTGTGGCAGCACCCCATTAGTAAAATGATTATATCATCAGTAGAGGTTGACTTCTGGTGTCAGGAGATAGCTCAGAATTTACTCAGGGTTTACATTTTAGCCTTTTAAGTATAGTGTAGTGTGTTTTGAGGAAGTAAGACAAATTATTGTGTGGTCATCCTATGTAGCTACATAGCAAATGGTCCGCCTCATAGGCTTCCAAGCCTTTCTGAAATTCCCATAGTTTTGACCCACACGGGCAATTGCTCAAAGGGTGAGAGTATCTGTGGAGGGCAGTGAGTTATGTTGGAGGTAGGCAGTGATTAGGTTTGTAGAGGGCTGTGTTCAGGTCAGTCAGCTATATCGGCCACAGCTGTTTACCACCAGGGCAGTGGAGAGATCCCAGTGCTTTCGAGTTCCTATAAGAAGCCGATTCTGCAGTTCTCCTCCGCTACTCCATCCCTGTGACCTCAACTGGAATATGCCAAAGATTTGAAAGAAGGAATCACTCCAGTCAAGACCTACAATATGGGAGGGCCTCCTCTCCTCAGGTTCCTTTCTTTATCTTCTCATGTGTGCATCCATACGGTTCTTTGCATTTGTCTGCCCTTACTTACCTTCTTTCTTTTCAGCAGCCTTTCATGTTGCTTCTGCTAAACATTGTCTAACAAATGTTTAACACCCGAGGGAGACTCCAAATCTGATTTGCTTTTGCCCCTGGAACACTTTGCTCATATGCAAGAGACATTTAGCATCAGATAATCTCCCTGTATCCTGGCCCTACAGAAAGTGGACATGCAAACTTTACTCTTCATTTCTTCTCATCCTGACTCTGGGACAAAGCCCTGGCCACGCAGAGAGACCTGATGTCTGAGTGGCTGGCAAGCTTTCTTTAGTGTAGTTTTGTAGCTGTAACTCTGTATCCAAACTTTTATTTTCTTTATTCCCAGTCTGCATTTTACTTCAGGGCCATTTTAATCTGTCTTCCCTTGGACCTGATAGAAGTAATGGTCAGCATCAACATAGGGGCAGGTTTTACCATAACAACAATGGTGCATGACAAAGGTCAAGTGTGTTTCTTTCCACTCTTACAGAGGGCTAGCTGATTATTACCCACCACAACTTGAGCTCTAGAGACTTGTTTTTCTCTCCAGGAAGAGCATGATACAAAAGTTAAAGAGGATGTGAGAAAAAAAAAGGTATGTTTGAACAGCTGCCTACATCTCAGTGATGATCACAGTATTGTCACATTTGATAACAAATGGAATATTTGACATTTATCACTATACATTCAGAGGTCCTCGATCCATTTATTATCTTTGCTTGAGAGAAGAAAATACGATTGAAAAAAATATTTTTTATCTAAATGTACACTAATATAGTCTATGAAAGAGTTCCTGTTGTTAAGCTGCATTGATTCAAGGTGTTTGAGCTAAGAAACCACAAGTGCACTACCAAGTAAGAAAAATGTGAGATCTAACACAGGTTTGTTATTGGGAGGTTGAGATATGGCATTGCATAAAGGAGCTTGCCACCAAGTCTCGTGACCTGAGTTCAATTCCTGGGGTCCACATGTGTTGAAGAAGGAAAAAGACTACTGAAAGCTGTCCTCTGATCTCCACATGTGTGCTCTCTCTGTCTCCCCCACCCTCCCTCTCTCTCATACACACTACTACTACTAATGGCAAAATATGAATATAGTAAAAGTCTATTGTTAATATTGACTTCATTTTTAGCTCTTGTATTTTGAATTTTACATGTTTAATACTGAAGTTATCACAAAGGGCATTTGAGGGGACACTTTGAAAGCAAAAGAACATGTGTTTAGGTTTGTATGGAGGTGGGGAAGATTTGTGAGGAGATAGCAGAGGAGAAAGACTATGATCATAGTATATTTTATGGGAAATATGAAAATATAGTTTCTAAAAAGAAATAATTACTATGGAATTAAATATCCCCTTTAAGACCTTAATTTCCCATCTTGTCCTGATCTTTTGATAAATATAAAAGTGAATACAAAAGAGAAGGTGGGAACCCTTCAAGGTGGTCGGTTAGTTGTTTTGTACATTAGACTTGATTTTGTTGCTTAGTAGAAATTTGGGACTGTGGGGACTCTCAGGCTTTTCATGTGTTCAAGTGTGTCTTGGTTTGTCCTGTTTCTTCTCATTTTTGTGTTCAGCAGAACATTCTTGTGTATTGTGAAGCACAGTAAACAGGCAAGAACAAGACAAAGGAGAATTTTACCATGGCGCAATTAAATTAAGTCACACAGAACCAACTAGAAACCTGGTCCTCGGAGACAGGGATTCAAGTCTCACCCCTCAGGTTCCAGAACAGCAAAGCAAATAAATCTTTTAAAGTCAACATTCCCATTCAGAACTTGGGTTGGAAACTCTTGCAAATTAAATTATTCAATAACTCTGATGTCCCAAACAATTTCAGGGGCTAATCTTTTTAATTGGTCTGGAGTTGATGTGAGAAGTTGTGGGGGTTATCTGTTGCTCCTGTGCCCAGAAGGCCCAAACAGCTGACGTCAGCAGCAACAACTTGCTTTTGATTCAGTAGAACTAGGTTATGAATTCAAGCAATTAAACATGACAAAAAGCCCAATTTCACTGCCTAGATTAGTATGCTTCCAATTTTTCCTGCTCCATAAAAATTTCAAAGTGTTCTTTCTGGTTAGGTACTTGCATAACCAATAGGTGGTGAAGGCTTAACCGTTCCTCCCTCGCTTGTGATGTCCAAATGCTTTGATGTCACAGATGTGAACAGGGTCCACTGGATGTTAGAGACGATCAAGTAGTTGCCATGAAATAATCCCGGGTTAAGTTTGAAGCTGGATTGGGGCACGAATAGTAATTAGTTCACTGCCATTTATCAGCTGTGAGTCTATGGCCAGGTCTAGTGGAGGCCAGAGGAGATTCTTCAAACAGAGACAGAAATATAAAAGCATACCCAGTGTTTCCAAAGATGTGATGAGATTGATAGGCAGATGAGATGGTGAATAGATAGATATATAGATATATCTATTTATGTATATGTAGTACATATATATTCATTTTTACGTATGAATTTATCATAGGCAGTGTTAGCCCTGTTTATTGTCTATTTTTTTTTTTTTTTGGATTTTCTTCACCTTCCTGTTTCTACAGAATTAAAGTTTAGCAGTCTGGATTCATGTTTGTCTTGTTTAACAAAGCTTATTTTTCTTTAAAATGGGCATGCTTCTGGAGCAATGCTTAGTCCAATCTGTTCCCACTGGATTGCCTGCAGTTTTTCATCAGTGAGCTTAATTTCCCAGCCTGCTCTGTGCCATCACACAGAGCCCCTCCAGCACCATCTATCTCACACTGCCCACTCACTCCACTACTACCAAAGTCAAGCACTCTTTCTGCCACTGTTGGTTTTGCAGAAAGACACGGTGCCTTACGGATGGCATATGAGGCTCTGCAACCCTCCCTTCGCTCCTCTCAACCATTCTGCATCATTTGCTGTTGATGCGTGTACTTGTTCTCAGATTGAAATCTCTGCATGTCAAAAATTGTGCTGCTGTGATAGAGGGTATCCCCATAGCTGCTATAGTTATTGGGATGCATAGATAGAAGTCTTGTATTTATATTAAAACATGAGGACAGGAAGGGCACTGGTCCGGGCACAGTGACCATCAGAACCACAGTGACCATCAGTTGCTCACATAGTACATTATGCCTTGTACTTACTTCCTCTGGGCATTGGGTAGTAGATTAAGGACACAGGCTATTTCCTCTGGTTCTCAGGGTGAATTGCCCATGGATATTGCCTTTCCCAATTCATGAATGGGGCAATCATTTTCCGGACTGGGTGACTCAAATAATCAGGATTTTTTTTTTAATTCAACATGCCAAGATACCATTAAAAATGTCTTAATCTGAAGGCAGAAAAGAGCTGCACAAAAGGGTGCTTAGCAGATTCCTGGGCTAGAAGTTTTATCCCTTGCCTAGAATGTTTAGTGACACTGTGGAGATGGCTGTGGCTGTCAGGCTTGGGCACAGGTCACTGCTGGCATTCATGGCTAGAAGCCTTATGGGAACACTATTTTCCCAAGGCAACCAGGAAGGGCTTCCACATAAGTGCTGGATGCTCAGGTTTAGTAATGGCGCCCTAGATCCTAGGCAGCCTCAGGGTGAGATACTGATAGATTCAAGCCAGTAGAGAGGGCAGAGGATCCCAGCAATCAATGTTTCAAAATCTCCTCTGGATTCTGTGGATACACAAAGACTCCCAGTTTCTCACAGGCTACCATTACTTTAAACATTTTTCCCTTACAAATGAAATATGTCTCAATAGAGTTGAGGTGGAAGTTTACTCTCCCCACCCCTCACCCCCACCCTGGATTTTCTCAGCTAAGTCTGGCAAGGGCTGGGCAATGAGGTTTCTTCCCACAGTGTTGCTATTCAAAAGAAGAGACAAGTGATGTATAAGGCGACTAAATAAGTGGCTCTCAGTGGTTTTCTTCTGTCTGTTTTCAAATGCCAGCATTGTCTCCTTATCTTTCAACCTCTGACACCTATCTTGGTTTATTTATTTAAACACATATTGCTTCATACTTGCCCAGTGCTGTTGCAAATATTTTCAAATTTAATTCTGCTTTCAAGACTAATAGGTTGGAATTGCTGAGTTCTTCTTTTTTTGCACTAGCAACAGATGTCCAGAGAAGTAAGTTGCCCAAGGTCACCAAGCTTCTAAGTGACTGAGATAGGATTTCAATTCTAAAAGTGTGTGCTCTTGGGTCTTTGATCAGAGTAATTAAAACTTGGAACATCTTTATCTGTATAAAGGAGAGAAGAATTTAGGCATCATTGTGTAATAGATTTTTGAAAAAAAAAAGACACTCTGTTTGGTGATGGTTGACTAAGACAATTGATTTAACCATATTTGACAGAGCATGCATCCTGATATCTACAACTTTATTTTTCAGTTAAGCATTCACAGCCAGGTGTGGTGGTGCATATTAGTAATCCCAGCATCCGCCCAAGGGGTAAAAGGTAGGAAGATAGGGAGTTCAAGGTCATTCTTTACTAGTAGTTGATGTGGATTACATGAGATCCACTGAGAACAAAAACAGAAGAAAACGAAATAAAATTTAGGTAGGAGAGGTGGCTTCACAGTTAAAAGTCCACCCTGCTCTTGCAGAGGGCTCCAACACAATTCCTAGCATCTACACGGAGTATCTTAAAACTACCTGTAACTCTAGCTCCAAGTGATCTGACACCCTCTTCTGGCACCCACAGGCATCTTCTCTCTCTCTCTCTCTCTCTCTCTCTCTCTCTCTCTCTCTCTCTCTCTCTCTCTCTCTCTCTAACACACAAACTAAAAAATAAAACAAATCTTAAAAACAAAGAAGGTTTAAATAAATAAAAGCGTTCATGACTAATCATATGCCGGGGTTGGGAGGGTCTGAGGTCCGCTGTTACTCAATCGTGTCAGCCTCAGCAGCATCCTAAGGCATTGAGAGTCACTGGGTAAAAATGACCATAGCAGGCCTATGATCCAGTAGGTGGGGTGCTGGCTGTGGAAGTGTGTGAACCTGAGGTCTAACCTAGAACTGGTAATGCAAAACTAGAGCTGGTAATGCATGTTGGCAATCTAGCATCCTACGACAAGATGTGGAGACTAGAGAACGCTGAGATGTCCAGTCAGCCTACTCACACAACAGAGAAGAAGAAAAAGTTGTCTCAGGGTAGAAGGAAAGGACCACATTCAAGGTTGTCATCTGACCTCTAAGGGCATACACTATATATATGACACATATGTGCCAACACCTATACACATAATCATGTACACAAGATAAGATATTACGTTAGAAGCAATGTTTCTTTATGAAATGGTATTGGGACAGCAGAAATTATTCACCTGGGCCCAGCTGTCCAGAGTCCATGAAGAAACCCATCTCATTGGTGGCCTTGTGAGCCGAAGTGGTCCAAGGTTGGGTGGTCGTGGAGCTGCTGATTCCTGGCTCATTTTTGCTTATAACAACAGTTTGTTTATCTTCTTTCCTTCAGGCCATGTGAGGGACCATGCCTATCTTTTTCCTCTGTTGAATTTTTAGCATGTAGAAAAATGCTATGAAAAGAAAAACAATTTGAGTTGATTTTTAAATAGAAGTGCCAATTTGACACATTTTATTCTGCTTTAGAAGAAAAATGAAGAAGAGATATCTTATGAAGCTGCAATTAAACACAGATACTCAAAGTGTGCAGAAAATGAGAGCAGGGCCTCAGTGGACCTCACCTGATGAATGAAAACGACTATTGAATGGACAGAAGATTTTGTATTTTCCATAATGTCTTCTCAAGGGCATGTGTGAAGTTATACATTCAATACCTTGCATGTTAAATACACTCTCATAATGGGAACCATAGATCTGAGAAATACCAGTTCCAGGCCAGGTATCCTCCTAGCCTTCACACCCAGACTTGTCCATTGCTCGAGCCTTGGTCCATAGATATAATTGCTCTGCCCACTGACGTGAAAAAGGCTTTGAAGTATTTAATCACAACTAACAATCATAAATCTTTTTTTTAAACAGGGGGAAAATCGCAGATTTTTTTTAACATAGGAAAAGAGAAAGGGCCATGTCTGCCCAGCTCAAATCTGCCCAGGCTAAGACCGGTGAAATGGACCATTGAGTTTGCTTCCTCCCGGCTCCTGAGGCAGTATAGGGTCTGGGCTGCAAGTGGAAACCATTATTGTTTTGTGAGTTTCAGGCCCAGTGAACTCACAATTGAACAAAGAAAGCAAAGAGCAAATCCTATTTTGGAACTGTCAAAAGGCTCATGTTGGATCCATTATCGTCAAATGTCCTTCTTTAATACAGTTCATTGAATGGCTTTTGTGGGATACCTATTCTGTGTGTCAGTTCAGGAAATGGTTTAAAATGGGGCCAGGATGGTTGCTCAAAGGTAAAGTAAATGAAATTAAATACACAGCAGGACTACCCAGTTATATTCTGTAGATGTTATAGGTATGTAGTGCTACAATGAAAATTATATACAAATAAGTGTATTCAGTTAATATCTATCTATCTATCTATCTATCTATCTATCTATCTATCTATCTATCTATCTATCTATCTATCTATCTATCTATCTATCTATCTATCTACCTATGTATATAAAATGTTTATGTACAACATGTGTATGTGCCTAGATAAAGAAAGGTAGATAGTCATTTAAAGACATTCTCACTTTATATGCGACTATGTGTAACTGGATGGATGGATGTACACCTTATGAATAAATTGCCCCTAGAGGCCAGAAGACAGCATCAATCTACCTCTCTGGAACTGGAGGTGTGAGTGGCTGCGATTCTCCCAATGTGGGTGCTGAGAACCTAATTTAGTCTTCTGGAGGGGCAGTGAGTGCCCTTCACTGCTGAGCTGTCTCTCTAGCCCCAGAAATTATACTTTAAAAAGTGCCATTTTAATTGTGTCCAGTGACATAGAATTCTAATATATTCCCCTATCATAATATAAGCCCGCCATCAATAATGAAGGTGCCCTCACTTTTCTGTTACTGTAATAAAATACTCCCACAAAAGCAACTTAAAGGAGAGGGAGTTTATTTTGCTCACGGTTTAGAGGAATTCTATCCATTGTGGACAGGACGATATGGCAGTTGGAACAAGAAGGTTGGTCAGTCATTTTGTATCTGCAGTCAGGTAGCAGAGAGCGAACTGGAAAGTGAGACCAAGGAATAAAGACTCAAGACCTTGCAACTGTGAACTTCTCTCACCAGTGAATCTCTGCTTCCTAAAGGTTCTACAACATTCTCTCATAGCACACAGGGTTCCTGGGAGGTGGTGCTGACACATGAGCTTGGGTGAGATATGTACTCTCCAAACTCTAACAGATGGCCATCATCCAGCATGCTGTCCACAGTAATGATAGTGTCCTACACAAGGAAAAGGATTTCTCTGGAATTACTGAAGGACTTCTCCAAGAAGCTGTCAGTTATCAGAGTCAAGTTTCAGATTCTTCTGCTGACTGAAGAGCAAAGCAGGCTTTGTTGTAACTCATTAAATACCTGCTCAGTAGACAGACTCCAAAGTTGTCACCCTTGTAACAGACACGGATAGCTGATTTTCAATGAACACCATGGTGCTACCTCCAAGATCAGCCTGGTTGAGTTGAATCCTCCAGAGGCTCTTTGGAACAAGTATCCTTGGGACACCCATTTTTCATAAGGGAAGACTGAGTTTTGAGGGAAGTTTTCCAGATTCCCAACAGCTAGTGCTTGGAAAGGGTTGGTGATCAGATTTGAAGCTTGACCTCAAAGTCCATTTCTTTTTATTATCAGGTAATTTGTTTGACCCTTGTTCCTGGGCTAACTACCATATAATTTTGGCACAAGATGCAGAGTGATGGAAGTATGAGTGAGTATATAGATAAAGAGAGAATAGGATGAGTGGATGAGGATGGATATGTATGTGTGTAGAAGGATGAAGGGGCAGGTAGATGGGTGTGCAGATAGAGGATGGATGGATGATGGATAAATACAGGGAGGAAGGGCTGGAATGCTTGATACATAAATTTATTAATGATGCAGGAGAAAATCTGATAAGGAATATAAATATAGCTTCAAGAGACATCTATTAACAGAAATAAAAGACAATCTCTATATTTATACACTTATGTATATGCAGGTATATACATACATTTATAGATTTCATCTATATATCTCAAAATTCCTATATCACATTAGAAAACATCATATTTTAAAAGCATTGCATACATTTTGAAATGTGGACTGGAAATATCTTTTGTAGAGAAAAGTGAAGAAGTGTTATTTTTTTATCATTGTTTTGTATGTGTGGAATATTTATAAATGCTTGTGAGTGTGTTTGTTGTGTGAGTGTATGTGGATGTGTGGTGTGGTGTCTGTGTATGTTTTTATGTTCCTGTGTGTGTCTGTGTGTCTATATGTCTCTGTGTCTTTGTGTGTCTGTGTATGTCAGTGTATATGTGTCTGTATATTCCTCTCTCTCTCTCTCTCTCTCTCTCTCTCTCTCTCTCTCTCTCTCTCTCTCTCTCTGTGTGTGTGTGTGTGTGTGTGTGTGCGAATGCATACATTCATATCAGGTTCCCAGACCTATCACACTTTGCCTTATTCTCTTGAAATAAGATCTCTCAAAAACCTGGAGCTAGGATGGCCACTAGAGATTCCTAGAAGTCCTCCTGTGTCTCCTCTCCAGTGCTGGGGTGACAGGCATGTGTATACGTCCGGCTTCTTACATGGTGCTTGGAATTTTAACTCAGGTCCTTGACATTGCTCAGCATGCGTTCTTACCCATGGAATCATCTCCCCAGGCAAAGTGGAAATTTCTCTTTAATTGTTATGCATCCATCAGTGTTCTTGGACTGTGCAATGCTGTGTGGGCATATCTATGTGGGCATGTTTGTGTGTACAGGGGGGTTATATGTGGAGGTCAGAGGTCAATCTTAGATGCTGTTCCTTAGGAGCCCTTTTCCATGGTGGTTTTGTAAATTTTAAAAAGTTACAATTTATCAATTTAAAAATCAATTTAAAAACATTTATATATTGCATGTGCATGCTTGTGTAATGTCATGGTGCATATGCAGAAGGTCAAAGGACAACACAGGGAACTAGTTCTCTTCTTTCACCATGATGGACTCAGGTCATCAGACTTGATGACAAGCCCCTTTGCTTGTAAGTAATCTCATCAACCCTATCATGTCTTTGGAGATGAGTAACTCACTGGGAACTGGGGCTCCCCAACTAGACTAGTCTAGCCTGCCAGTGAAGTTCAGGGTTAAACCCACCTCTAGCTCCACACTGTTGGGGTTACAATCACACACTAATAGTGCTGGGGATTTTCTGTGGTTTCTGGGGATCAAATGTGGGTCTTCACATTTGTGTAGCAGGTGCTTTACAGACAGAGCTGTGCCTTCACCATGGACATGGACAACTTCCGTATTGAAAATCCCTTGTAAGATGCAAACTCCTTTGATTTGGAAACAACCTCTAATCACCTCTTCATCCCAGAGCTGATGGAGCTCAGCAAAGATGCCACCCTAGATTTCCATGCTATCCCTTGCTCTGAAATCACATGGGAGGATTAAGAAAAAAGAGAAAGAAAAAGGAAAACGAAACAATTTCTAAATAAATAAAGACTTGATTTGAAATGATAATTCCATTCAGGTGTGGGGTTGGTATGCTCTCCAGTAGGAAGGGGTTGAGCTTTTTGCAATTCCTGGAAATGTGGAATCTAAGTGTTAACTGGAATGGTTTGGCCGTGGAGGAAAGCAAATTTCCCCGATGCTGTAGTCACTTGTCATTCATCGGCAGTACTGTGAAATCATGATCCTTATCCTCTCAGCTGTGTGAGTCTGTTGGGGACTGCAGGCTGCTAAAAGTTGTATACTATTATTTTTTTATTTATCTCTGGGTCATTTCATCTTCCTGTGCGAGGCACATGAATGGTTGTGCATGGAAATTGTATTCTGGGCTGTGTTTCCCACTGTGAATGATGTTTACTATATATTTATGAAAACACAGCAATAACAAAACCCTTTATATAGCCTTTCAATTTGCTGTAAGGGCAGATAAAATATTTTTATCTTGAGCTGAACTTCATACCTTGGGAGATGCAGCCGGCCCGACTTGGAATAATGAAACACTTCAGAGAGAGCAGTTACTGTTGAGGTGCCTCAGAAGCCTGGGCACTTCACTGCCCATAGTACTGTTCTTTGCAGTGTGCTACCAGGATACACAAAAGACAGGACTGATCAGTAGAGTGCACACAATATCCAACAGAAGGAAACAGAATTTGAATGTTTTTGGGGGGTGGGGGTGGTTATAGGTTGTATGTGTATGGTTTGTGCACAAGTGTACGCAGGTATATGTGCCTCTGCACAGATGGAGGCCAGAGGAAGACATCACATACCATGCTCCATGACTCTCTACATTGTACCCTTGAGATGGTCTTTCACTGAGCCTAGAGCTAGGCAAGCAACCGGTACACTCTCAAACCCCACTGCACTGGCATGACACATGTACATGTCATGCTCATCTCCTTACATGTGTGCTGAAAGTTAAATGTAGGTCTTCATGCTTGTGTAGCAAATGCTCCTACCTGTGGAAGCCATCTTCCCAGGCTCAAGCATCCTGAAATTTAAGGATAAATTGGTGGTGAATCTGCACAAGATCCACGCACCTTGTTCTTCTAAATGAAAATACTGGGAGAAAATTTACTGTCCCCAAAGCAGAGTTAGAGCTTTCTACAATATGTTTGTTTAGTTTGGGTTAATGTGTTTACTGGGTTTATTTTGCACATGCATGTGTACATCTTCATGGTTCTGTGCACATATGTGTGCAGATGCCCATGCATGTATGTGTGCATGATGTAGAGACCAGAAGTTAGTGCTGAGTAGCTTCCTCCATCACATGCCTCCTTAATGTCTGAGACAAGTGTTTCTTGGAATCTAGGGCCTACTAATTTGACAAAACTGGGTGCTGAGTGAGCCCCAAGGATCCTCCTGCCTCTGCTTCCCTGTTGCTGGAGCTAGGATTACAGATGTCTAGCCTTTTTAGGCAGATTAGGGGAAATACAAACTTGGGTCCTTGTGTGGCAAGCACTTTCCAAGCCAAGTTATCTCTCACTGAGATTTTTTTTTTTTTTTTTTTTTTTTTGGTAACAGGAATAACTATGTCCCTTGCAAGAGGCTATACTGGGATAAAGATGTCCTCTTGAACTTTCCTCCTGGGGTAATGTCCTCAGTGACCTGTTTCTATAAATTGATATTTGTCACATCAACTCCAAGCTATTGGCATTTCTATGATCCTCTAGCCTTCTTCAAGTGCCCCCAGATTTGCCCAAGCTTGACTCTGAGTCTGCTTAATTCTATACCACGTTCAGGTTCATGTCTCTCCATTCTTGGCCACTTCCCAAGGGTTTATTTCATATCCACACACCCACGTCCTTCCCAACCCCTTTTATTTAACCCTTGAATTCCTGTCATCCATTTTCATGTCTTTCCCTCTCTAAACTTTTATCATTTCACAAATGCCACAATAGCTGTAGACACAGTATTTAACCTTTTAAAATGTTTTAAAATTTATGTGTCTGAGTGTCATGTAGTGTATGCCTATGTGCTTGTGCACATGCACATATGGGTGGGGGTCATGTGTATGTAAAGAGTCCATTTTCTTTATTGCTTTCCATTAATTTTGTTCAGAGAGAACAAGGCTCTCTTACTGAGCCTGGAATTCATTGTTTGGCTAAGCGGCTAGCCATCAAACTCCAGGGACTCTTCTGTCTCTGTCGCCCAGCACTGACTTACCAATGTGCTTTCCAGATGCCTGACCTTCTCCTGAGTGCTGAGGGTTAGAGTGCAGTCCTTTGTTTACCTTTATGAGTGGAGTCATCTCTCCAGCCCTTGGCATTTAGCCTTTTGATTGGTATATTTGCTCATCATCCTTCCTTATAGTTTGTCTATGGCTGATGCTCCCCATCATAAACACCCTGCTGAGGGGTATGTGCGTGAAAATGGCCTCACATACAAAGCTGCTTTGAATATTGTGTTTTCACGACCATGCATTTCATTTCTCTGGGACCAAGGCCCAGTGATGAGCTTTGGCCATTTTTTAATTCTTCCCCAGTAAAGAAAACATGAGTGTGTTGTGCCCATGAGATGTGCATGCCAATTGCATACAAACAGATATGGGTCTGGAAAAGAAAATCTTGTCCCCCTTCTAATGTTTATTTCTATATAAACATTATGCTAAATCTAAGGAGTAGCCAGCATTTCTGCTGCATCTAGCATATGCCAGTCTGGGTCCTAAGGTTGTTTTATGCAGAAACCTAGTTATCTTCACAGTCATCTTACAGACCCTGCTGGCTGCTCTTCCCTCACTTATAGGTGAAGAATGGAGTGCAAGACACTTAAGTGACTCTCTGGAAATGAAATAATCTGTGGTCCTCGGAGTTATGCAGTGCCGTGAGGATGTCTCAGTCACTTGAATATAGTTCCCTGTGGAGGTCAGAAGGGAGTGTTGGATTCCCTGCACCTGGAATGATAGGTGTTTGTGAACTGCCTGACTTGGGTACTAGGAACTGAACCTGGGACCTCTGTAAAAGCCATAAGCAGAATTAACCACCAAGCCATCCTTCAACCCCAAGACTTCACATTTTAGTCTCTTTTCCACACCCATCATTTGGGAACCTCTGGGCTCTCTGTGATGACACCATGCATTTTGGTTGCATTTACAGTTGTGAGTGCAGCAAAAGCCTCATTGGACCTGGATATATACAACAGTCAGGGAGCTGACATCATGGTCCTGTAACTCACTACTTTCTTTGCCTCCAATCTTGTTCTCTTTGAGCCTCTGTCCTTGGGGACAGGACTTGGGCATTTCTATTCCCCTCCTTCTAAGATTTCAGTGACAAACCCAAGTTCAGTTCCACTGAAGTTCCCCCTAGGGAACCAATAAGCATGTTAGGCTTCCTTAAGAGCATGGATGAAGGATGACTACAAAGTTGTGGTGTTGGGTATCATCCAGTATGAATAGCCACATGTATGGATCTCCTCTCAGTCAACTTCTGCCACCTTATATACTCTAACCCTTGCCAAGATCCTGAGGTCAAGTACAATTGGGAAAGAATTGCTTACAGTGGACTAGGAGGAGTGATTCGGTATTCAGGTTCAATGTCCCATGAATCTCCTCACCCTCTTGCTATGAAGGAATGCCAACAAGACCAGCTGTGATGATCTTTTGCAAGCAAGCACATCTGGTCCCATGATAATGACAGCTGCTTGGCTCAGGGATCATGCTCAACAACATCTTCAATGACAAATGGATGCTGGTTCTGTCTTTTTGGATCTCTAAGAAATGGGTTTCACAGCCCTCTCTGGTGACACGGTGTAATATTTCACAGCTCTCCGTGGTGGTAGGCTGTGCCTTTTGAAATGGCCCAGATCATTCCTCTGGCAGTTTGGCCCCTTCCCCTTGTTCCAGGGATTCTCCAAAGGCATAGACTTGATGGGTGACCAGGTCCACTCACCAACCCAAGCTCAATTCAGCTGTTTCTAACAGAGTCCTCAGAGCCACTTAACCAAAGTCATGGATATTCCATCCTTCTGAAGACATTTTCTATTTCTCCCTGGCTTATAAAGTATTTAATATTTTTCGTATGTCTCAGTGTAAAGCCATCTGTTGTGGTGACAGGACAAAATGTTGACAACAAGAACAAGCGTATGCTTATGGAACAATTCCATGAGACTTTAACAAGGAAGATATGTACTACTAGAGATATCATTGAGAGAGAGAGAGACCTGGGAGGCCCTATTAAAGCACTGGCTCTTCTTACTGGTCATGTACTCTTTAACTTCTGTCCTGTAAATGTAGAGTGGATGATCATATGTGCGGACAGAGACATTTCTGAAAGGAGAGAGTGAGTGGCTTTACCCAATATTTAGAATTTTTATCTTCATTTGTTCATTCATTCATTCATTCATTCATTCTGTTGTAATCTCTCCTTTCACTGGGATAGGCAGTGTGGGAACATGCTTGGTTCTAAGCACCAATATGGCAGCCATCACTGAGTTGTGTTTCTGTACACTCAGAACTGTTTCTCACGCCTTCCTCTTTAATAGCTGCATTGCAGCTTTGCTAATAGACAGGCAGTCAGCAGGGAATCAATTTTGGCTGCCCACTTGAATGTATCTTCTTAGGTACAGGAAACATTTAAAACTGCTGCTTTCCCACCTTGCTCTTTGCAGAGATGGGTCCCAGATAATCAAAGCAAGGTCCTCCAAGCTCAGGCATCTGTGCTCTTGGGGAACAAAACAAAGCAGTTAATTGCATTGGGTGTAGCATCTGACAACTGCTGCACAAGATGCCATGTGTTGACTGACTCAGTTGGGCCTTTTGGGTGACTAATGTGACAGGGTGGGAGTCATTCTTTTTATAGATGAGGTTGCTATATTTCATACTATAGTGACCAAAATTATACAATTACTATTAAGGGCGCTGGGATTTGACTACAGTTGCCACCAACATGATTATGCTCTGAACACATAACAGAGGTGAGAAGACAATACTGCCCTCAGCAGTTATTCGAGGGACAGAGATGGAGAAGCAGAGGGACTGCAGGGAGCTTGGGTTCTCCTTCTGTTCTTGACTAGTTCACTGCTCTGTGGCTAAAGTTAATAGTTGGTAGCTTCATGTATTGTACAGGAAGGCTGTTAAAAAAATGAAGGAAAATAAAATGAATGGTTTTTTTTAAATTTTTTAATTTCATTTACTTAGTGCATGTGTGTGGGGGGTGTGCACGTATGCACTCATTGTGGACCACTGGTTTATGTGTGGTGGTCAGAAAACAGCTTAAAAGAGTTGTTTCTCTTCTTCCATCATGTGTCCTTGGGGATTGAACTCACTTTTGGTAAGTATTGGTTGCAAGCCCCTTTACCTGTTGAGTCAGCACCCCAAAGTTCTTTAAAAGGACTGTTAAAGAGAAAAGACATGGATATTAACTTCACAGTTCTCTTCCCTATCTGGTTACAAGATGATTTTCTGCTGACAATTGTGAGAAGTTGCCTATTTCCCACGTCCTCAGTAAATGCATGAATAACATGTGCAAAAAGAGCATGACTCGTTGCCCTGTCAAAGGGTAAGAATTCTGATTATCAGGTCTCAGGTTGATAACCTGAGAGAATGTAGTAGAATGTTGGAAAGATTCCTAAACAATCCCAAAAGGAGCAGGAGGTCATTTGATTAGGTTAGCTCTGGAAGCATCTTTAGGACGTCCAAAAGAAAACAATATCTCATTTTTCTCATCTATTCAGTTATTGCATTGAACCCTCTCAGAAGGACGTGGGCATTTGTTCTGTGACCAGAACCTCTCAAATGTGTGCATTCTGCCATGGGTGTTCATCTCAATGACTAGATTATGAGAAGCTGCAGAACCCATGAGACAGGACAAGTAAACAAAGTACATGCATTTCTTGCATGATACTTTCTCAAGAATGTGCAATGCGCATTGGTTACACCTGGCAGTGACAACCTAGTAAGTCCTAATGAGTCTGAATAATTGTTTTATGGACCATAATCAAATGAGATCAAGAGTCCTATTGAGGAAAGACCATGCTATTTCTTACTCTTAAAAAGCAAGTTATTTTTCAATTCTGGTTTGTGTGTGTGTGTGTGTGTGTGTGTGTGTGTGTGTGTGTGTGTTGTGCATGTGTATGTATAGAGGTACTTGCTCCTGGAAATGTGTACCAAGACCAGAGGCTGACACAGGGTATCTTTAACTGTGACTATCTTATGAAATAAGGTCTCTCATTGAACCCAGAGCTTAACTATTTTGGTAGACTGGCTGGTCAGCATGCATATAAACATGCCCATCTCTGCCACCCTTCCCCCTAAATCTGGGGTTATTATGAGTGCTGCTATGCATATTTTCTGTGAGTGCTAGATGTCCAGGCTCAGGTCCTCATGCTTTAACCACTGAGCCATCTCTGCAGGTTCGGTTTGCTTTTGAATTACAGCCAGGTCAATATTCATTGCAAAAACACTGTTGCAATTTAGGTCTTACCTGTGTTCCAAATATTGACCCAACCGTACACAAGGTATATAGTAAGCAGCAGTGTTTGAGCCTGTCTCCTTCAATACACCCCATTTTTGGGGGAAAACTTATGGTTAATGCAATGGGGAAAATAAATTATTACCATTCTATGCATGTGTGACAGGTCAGTAATTAACTTATGTCACCATTTGGTCTTTCACAACTGTGTTTATTCAGCTCCACACAGCACTTTGTAGGCAAAGAGGAGTGATCAGCCTGGCATTCTTTGTTGACTGTAGATGCTGGTGTTAGTGGGCTGCGTCTTCAGCTATTGACTGGGAAATAAGTTGGTTGTTAGGACATGATTTTCCATTCTTCAAAATGATATGGTGATACAGAGAACTTGAAAGCCACCCTGGAATTAGAAAAGCATAAAGAAATTGCCTTTTATGCACTAATTGAGCTATTCTGCCCATTTTCTTTGCAGGGTTACTTTTTATACTGTCGAGGCATAGCACAAAACAGAGTGTAAAAAAGGTAGGAAAAATGTTTTAATTAAAAGAAAAAAAAAGTGGTTGCATGTTTTTTTTTCTCCCTTTCCATTGTAGGTTAAGTACCCATCATCCAGCCCAGGGACAATGGTATTAGATTTGTAATAAGAAGAAGTGAGTTTTTCGTTTTGATTGCGTTGGGTGTATCTTTTCATCAGCGTCTCCCGAGTGAGCCATGATTCCAGGACAGACTCTTGTAATCTTCTGCAGTGGGAATGATTCAGCCTGAAAATCAATAGGGCATGAGGTATTTCAAGTTCTCATTATTGTAATGTGTCAACATCTCTTCAGTGACCCCAGAGTCCTGTGTTGGCTGGTTTTTCCCCTGATTTATTGTGCAATCTCATAGGGCAAACTATAATTTCACTTGGAATCAGAAAGTCTCCATTTATGGTTTGTGTCTCAGTCTCTAGTCATTAGGGCATTTGTGGGGGAATCGATACCTCCTCTTGTTGCCAACAGTTCAATGAAGTTGTCACCTGCTCGGATTACAAAGGAGAGTGGGCCAATGGATGCAGGAAGGGTGAGCATACTGGGCAAGCTGTGTTTGGAGAAAGGCTTTCTCTGATGTTCTGCTGCTGCCAGATGGAAGCATGGCTACTCGAATTATGACCTTTGTCTTAGAAGCTCTAGATACTGAGTTGTTACCCACCATGCTCCATTTCCTCAACCATTTGTAGATAATGTTATTTTTCATAAAGAGTGGGTCATTCTTAAATTCTGCCTTCTTGACACATTTTTCTAGAACCTGTTGAGCAATATGCATGCTCCCTAAATACCTAATCATGGTGCTGAGGCTGTAATGACAGAATCTTTCTAATTGGCCGAATTCCTGGGAACTGAATGAAACATCCAGCCAGAAGATCAGCATCTGTTTGCAACACACCATTCATCAGTATATATACCTTCCATACACAGACATGCATGGAAAATCCAAAATGCATATCTAGTGCCCATCTGTTAGGCATGGGTCAGAATTTCCATTTTGGACAACCCTTCCTAAAGCATGGTTAAGTTCCCCAATTTTGAAGATACAGTACAGATCCCTGTCTGAAGGAAATGAACCCCAGGTTGTATAAAAGAATCAAGCCAAGAAACAATAGAAGTTTGAAGATAGATAAAATGGAGAGTGTTCAGAGGAGACAGTGAACCTGAGCAGAGTCTTAGATGTCACTTGCATATCCAGATGTTACAATTATTCCCCACCAATGATGATGGGCCAGTACTGGCATGTGTGCAGAAAACAAGTCTTGATGTTAGATAGTTTACCTTACATATGAAGGACATGGCCTTTCATCTCACTCCTTAATAAATATTTTTGTTGATTATAACACTTCATTTAGAACTTGTTAAATTTGTGGTGGATACTGTTGGTCCAACTATATCCCTGTCTTCCTTCCTGTCTTCCCTGGGGGGAACCTCTACCTATTGGAGATGCTCTAGAAAGAGCTGATGGCCTGAGTTGTAATACCATATAGCTAACTGAGTATCTGAAACAGGAGACTCAACAGTGGCCTTCACTCTCTGCTCTTGAGTTTGATTTTCTTACTCCTGCCTACCAAAGTTACAGATCTTTGACATGTGACCAGCTCAACAATCTAAAGAGAGGTCCCTTCATTACATTTTACGGTACATTTCTAAGACATCTTTCCTTTGACAGGTAGTTCCTGAGCTCTGTGATGGGAGTCAGGTACCTCACTCAAATATTCTCTTCTAAGCTGTTAATGGGTCACTTGTCCTCGAGGTTCTCTGCTAACACTAGTAATCATCCATCTTGATGCTAATAGCCCTCTTGGGACTGCCTTTCTCTTCTGGATCCATTCACTCATTGTTGCGTTAAACCCATGCTGATCTCCTGCAGATGATGGGAATGGGAGTGAAGAAGCCAAGTTTCTTCTCTGTTCTTTTTTGCATTCTAACTGAGATCAAGTGAGAGCATGGCTTTGAGGGTCTGCTCCCAAGCTCCTACTGTGAAAGCAGATTTCCTACAATCAGGTCATTTTTTTTCCTTCATCTGAGCTGAAACCTTACTTTGGTAGTCCTGTGGTCACTGGACTTCTTGAGTGGGAGGATATGTACAGAGAAAGCCTGTGATTCTACCTCATGTTTCTAACTCAGTATATGTGCTATGGATCACACTAACCATGATCAATTTGGCTGCTAGGAAAGTTGACAACAAAACCTTTGCATAACTGGTTGTTTCTTTACCCAAACTTTCTGTCCCATCTTCTTGAAGGATCATATTAAAAAAACCCAAGAGGAGCCCCTCCTCCTACTGTAGGCAGCAATTCAGTCAGAAGCTCCAGTTCACTCCATCATGAAAGATGGTAATGGTATGGTTTGCAATATAGGGACCTGAGTTTTGATCCCAAGGACTCACAAAAACCAGAAGAAATTCAAACACATTTGTACTCTAGCATTTCTACTGAAAGTCTGGAGATGGAGACAGGGGGATTTCCAGAAGTTCATGGGAAACTTTACATTGTAAAATAAAAAGAGTATAGGTTAAGGTCAGACCACTGAGATTATCCTATCAACTATACATTAGCTCAGGACACACACACACACACACACACACACACACACACACACACACACACACACTAAGGGAGAGAGACAGAGAAAGACAGAGAGATACAGTCAGAGAGATAGAGACAGAGACAGAGAGAGACATAAAGACAGAGAGAGGAGGGGGAGGGAGGGAATAAGGGAAGAAGAAAGAGGGAATGAGGGATGGAGAGAGAGAGAGAAAGAGAGAGAGAGAGAGTGAGAGAGAGAGAGAGAGAGAGAGAGAGAGAGAGAGAGAGAGAGAGAGAGAGAGAGAGAGTTTTGAAGAACTTAATTTGAGACAATCTTTCAGAAGGTGCTTTTGCTAAAAAGAAATGACTCTTAACCTGGCCCTATAAGTCTTTAGGTCCAAGACTAAAGTTTGGAAAGTGAACTTCATTTTTGTCTGTCTTCTATGCCTATGCGATGAACAATTTTGTTGCAAGGCAGAGCCTGGCCCCAGGGGATAATTGCTCTCATCTGGAATGTACTCTGTGTCCTATGAAGTTCTTCTGTTCCCGGAACCTAAGAAGATTTTTAGTTTAGGACAATGACTTATTTCTGTGCTTTCAGCCTTGAAGAGGCTGGAACAGGTTAGGCAAACAATTCTTGGGTGGTTAACATGCCAATCTGCAGAGATAAGCAAATGATCCAAAGTGAAGGAGATAGAGAGCCCTACCTTGAGTCTACCTTCCATCACCTGTACATTGTAGCCCCTTCCAAGACAACTTACAGTGGTGGTGCAGGGGACAGTGACAGGTGGAACCCCAGGCAAGGGTCTATAAAGAATTTCTGATCCTGATTATCATCTCAATGAATCTAGATCTCATTGTAATATTTGGCTTATATAGTTGCCATGTTCTCGGGGCCAAGCTATTTAAGAGGTCAACAGCAGCCTCTGCTCCATGATGGTGGATGGCTGTGTCAGACTCCCAGAAATCTTATGTAGTCCTTGACAGGTGTGAGATTCCTACTCATAAGTAGTCATCTCAAGAGCAGACAGGGTGTGTGTGAGAGAGAAAGCACACTATTCTTACATAAATACTGCCAAGACTATGAATATTAGGCCAGACTCACTCTTTCACCTCTTCTGGTTTCATCACTACCTGGTGACTCTTGTCCAAAGTTAACCTCCTCCAGGGTGGCAGGCACTCCTAATGGATTATTTCTATTGGCTCCTGTTTCTGGTCATGGACAAATATATCTTCTGTGTAAATCTTTTATTCTGTTCCTGCTGATTCTAGGATGAATCAAAATACTAATCTGGATTGTCATATGCTGTTTTATAGCAAAACCTATGTTACAATCTGCACAGTGTCATTATATGGCCCTTTCAGTTATGAGGCAGACCCACATGTGATATTACTGAAGACATACAATGTGTGAAAAACCAACCAATGTGGCTCTCCTCCCTTATATTAACTATCAACTTGGCAGCAGCTACTGTCATCTGAGAAGGGCAATTGCCCAGGGCTAATTGGCTTATAGGCTTTTGTCTGTGGGGACTGTTCTGATCGCTTATTGATGTAGGAGGTATCTCTGCTGGTGGACACCATTCCCTAGGCAAAATGTTCTGGGATGAGTATGAGCCTCAGCAAGTCAGTAAAACAACACCTTGCATGGTTTCTGGTTCAGATTCCTGCCTGAACTTCTTTCAGTGACAGACTGTTCCTAGGAAATATAATACAAATAAACCTGTTCCTACTCTGAGTTGTCACAGAGCTTTATCACAGCTACAGCCAAGAAACCAGGACAGTGACTCATGTTTGTAATCCCAGCATTCAGGAGGTGGAGACAGAACGATCAGAAGTTCAAAGTCATTTTTAATGCATAGCAATTCCAGGCCACTCTGGGATATGTGAGACTTTTAAAAATGGGAAACTATAGGGCTATGCATATGTTTTCACAGTATCTGTTGATTGTGAACATGGGTATATGTAATAAATTGAGACTTTATGAAACATAGCTATTTGCATAGTCCTTGAGAGAAAGATTGCCAAGTGCTCCTGGCCAATGACCAGCAATTTTCTGTACTCTCCTTAGCACTCACTGTGCTCCTGGTCATATTCATGCATCACTTTCTCAAAGATGAGGTTTTAGCATGCCCTACCCACAATCTGCCGAGTTTCCTATCAACTATCTCTCTTCTATTGCTCTAGGATAAATGCCATAAAGGTAATCACAAAAGCTTGGGGTTCCATATCACTTTTGGCTTTGTAATAGTTGGCATTTTCATGTATCAAACAGTCTTACTATTGTTTGTTAGCTAATGGGTGGACTCTATGGGCTGGGCTGGGCATTTTCTTTGCTGAACCTATCTGAGCTAACTCATGCCAATTGAAATACATGATCTGGGAAACTTTACTCTTATTGCCAGTGAGGGCTAGTAGAGCTTCTTGGTCTTCTCTCTGTGACATCTTTTGGTCCTTCTCCGTCTAGCTTGAACTCACTCCACAGGCAAGTTGGGGGCTCCCAGCTCCAGTGCAGCAATGAGGTAGTTCCTACCTCATAGTCACCATCAGCCTGTGTTTATAAGTGTCTTGTTGACAGCCTGGCTCATTATTAGTACCAAAGGCCGAATTGTTGCTACTTTGTTTCCAACCCAATTACCCAGTAAAAGAAATCTCAACTCAATCAGTAACAATACAAGCTACAAGCCTAGATTAGGTAGATCTCCCACTACACTACTCTATTCCCATCTGTATTATCCCACATAACTTGCCATTTCCCCAGGCCATGAGCTCCTCTCCAGCCTCTCCTTCAATCCCCCAAACCCCTATAACTCCTTCCCCTTGATCCTCCGTAGCTCCTCCCCTTTTCTGTTGATCCTTTTCTCCTCCCCCAAACACTCAGATCCTCCTCCTTCCTCCTGCCCAATCATTGACTCAAGCCTTTATTTGAAAAGTTAAGGTGGGGAGAAGGTTCACAAGGCAACTCCTCATCTGTAGCCCCTCCCAGGAGTGGAATAGCATCAAAGTACAATCCCAAGGCTATCCACAACACCGAATAACAGTTAATAAAAAAAGATTTGGAAGAGGTGACCTGGGAAAGGTGTATGCACACAGAAAGAGTGTCCTCTACCTCAGCTCTCTCTGTGTCAAAATGTGCAGCAATAGCCATGAGACCCAAGCTCAGTCTTTTAATCTCATCCTTCAGTCCATCTGTAGTCTCTCCTTTCCTAAGAGCAGCCCTTTTCCTCTTCCCACCCACCATCCTTACTGTCTCTCCATGTTTAAGCACTGATGCTAATAAGCATGCCTCTTTCCCTCTTTCTCCAGGAGAGTGGCAGCCCAGAGGTAAGGTAGTCATTGCCTCTAGTGATACAGATCTCCAAGATAAGACCCCACATGTCTCCAGGGGCCTCTCCAGGCCTGTGTGATAGAACACACACCCACGGTGTTCTGACACGTGTGTTTGCTTCACAGCATCCTCACGGCCCTCCTGGTGGAATCTGTTTGCTTTGGATCAGGGGTAGCAGTGCATCCAGCTTCTGCTCTGCGTTCCCAAGCCTGCAGCATCGGCCAGCCAGGTTATTTCAGAGATCATTTGGAATCTAATTTGTTTGCTTTTGTGATTGTGCAGCACTGGTTCACTCTTCCCTGATACGCGGATGGAAGTAGATCACAGGTGCAGTGATGGGGTGAGGACCCCAGGATTTTACCTTCAGAATGAGAAAATGAATGGCACTCAATTAAAAGTCAAGAGGGGCTCAGAGCAGGGCAAATAGTACCATTCGTTTCAAGTACACAGTCTTAGTTGATAGACTAGATAGTCGGTAGATTGAAGGTGTGGGTGGACTAGATATAAACTCTTTCAGTCCCCTGTTGATTTGGGGAATCCTGTGTACATGCACTTCATTACATATGTACATGGTTTATATTCTACAAGAAGTGGAGACACTGGGGAGATAGCTCTGCCAGCACGTGCTTATTCCATGCATAAGTAACTGAATTCGGTTCACGGAAATCATAGTTAAAGAAGAAAGCCAGGTTTGGTGAAATCTGCTTGTAATGCCTGTGCTGGTGAGCTCAATTTGGGCAGATCTTTGGAGTTTACTGTCCAGCCAGTATGATCAAGTTTCAGACCAGTGAGAGACAAATCAAGGTTGAGAGCACCTGAGGAATAACATGCAAGGTTGTCCTCAGCCCCTCACCTGTGTGTGCATGGGCTTATATGCACACATGTTCACTTGTACACAAGAACATGTATTTGTGCACGTGTGCATGCACACACAGTCATGAGAAAGTATGTCAAATGAATAACTCTGTTTTAAGAACAACATCTTTATTTTTTAACCAGACTTGGAGACTCTGGCCTAGTTTTGTAGTGTCTTGTGCCTTAAGTATTTCTTTAAGCTGCTGGCTGCCAATCATTTTTACATGGCTGTCACTTTCAGTGAGTCACCATTGGGAGCAGAAATGTAAAGCTCACAGACACAGATTCTCACTGTGCCATCCCTAACCGAGCTTTGTTTATAAAAAACGGAATCTAAAAATGTACATATTTGTGATTAGGAAAAATGGTCCAGGTGAAATTACCTCTTATTTAATAAACAGGAAAATAGTAATTGGAAACAAATGGCCTCTGTTTCATTCAGATGGAAAATGACTCTTCAAATCCCACAGAGACTTGGGACAGGAGGACAAAGTCCACACTCTTGAGTGTGGTTTTTAGACATGTGTTTCTCGCATGGATTCTTAGTCAGAGAATGTAGTGCATTTGGAGGAGTGAGATGATGCCAAGCTGCCGAGACATTCATTCAAGCTTCAAGAACTCACCCCATGGGAGAACATAGAGAACAAATCTCCATGAAGATCTTTGAACATTGATCTTATTTAATGATGTGTGTGTGTATGCTCATGAACCACCGTACACACGGCAGTGTAGAAGGATGAATTGTGGACTGACTTCTCTCCTACCATGTGGGATTGAACTCAGGTTGTCAGTCTTGGCAGCAAGCACCTTTACTGGCAGAGACTTCTCACTGGCCCTATACACGCCTTTCAAAAACAATAACATGAGCAGCAGCAACGGCAATGTGAGGTTCTATGGTACAAAGGGGAGAAATGCAGCAGGAGTTTGTTAAGGGAAGTGTTTATAAGAGTGACATACGTGTTCTGGGAGGGGCTGATCCAGGAAACTCACTCATTTCTTTCAAATATTTGAAGATCAATCCAATGCTTAGATAATGTTATATTTGAAGCAATTAGAAGAACCAGGAACCTTTTGCCTGGGAACAGACTCTTGAGTGTTATAGCAGGAGTGATTATATCAGTGATGAGATCGTGATATCAGTGCTGATGCTAAGGACTGAAAGACTACAGCAGAAACTAGATAGCGGACCTTTGCTATTCTCATGGGGTTGGATCCAGGACACTCCAGAGAGACTAGAAGACAAGGATGCTCTGGTCCTTCACAGGAGCTCTGTGCATCCATCCTTCCTGAGGGCTTTAAGTCCCTCTGGCTGACTCATGAAATCAGTGCTGCATAATGTAGTCTTAATGTTTTTGTTGTAATTATAAAATCTAGCTAAAGAAGGGGTTTATTTAGCTTTTAATTCCAAATTATAGTCCGTTGTTTCAGAGAAGTCGAGGCAGGAAGTCAAGCAGTCAGCTGGTCACATTACATCCACACTTAAGAGCAAAGGGAATAAATGCATGCTTGTTGAGTAGCTAGATCTCTTTACTCTGTACAGTTCAGTGTCCAATGCATAGAGCAGTGCTGCTCACATTTGAGGCCTGTCTTCCTACAACTTGCAAGACAGACCCCTACAGTCATGCCCACAGGCCACCCTGATCTTGATGATTCTTCATTAACACTCCCTTCCCTGGTGATTCTAGGTTATATCAAGTTGACAGTTTAAACTCACTCACACAAAGGTAAATGCCAGGAAGATAGTTGTCATGTTGTTTAGGGAAAAGAGACATGAGGAAGTCTGTACAGATCAGCACCAATGCAAAACTTTATTTCCTCGCTACTTTCTGTCTGTGGTTAGTGGAGTCTGTATCTTAAGGATTAAGCCACAGAGAGCATTTGAGAGGAGGGTCCTTCAGAAACTGTTCTGGCTTCAGGGAAGTAGGTAGCCAAGGAAAGTGTCTGGGCTCAGACAGAACAAGATGTTTCTTGCTGCACTATTCAAATGGGCAAGGAATGAAATCAGCCCAGTGATCCATCTGCAGATGACTGGGTAAGGAACATGCAGTACATATACTAACTGTGATTTTATTCATCCATAAAGAAAAGAAAAGATGGTACTGTTTATAGGAAAATAGATGGAACTGGTGATCTTGATGTTAAGGGAGATAAGCCAGACTCAGGAAACTAAACAGTACATGCTTTCATATATAGAGTCTAGATTCAAGTGTGTGTGTGCATGCATGGGTGCATGTGCATGCGTGTGTGTGTGTGTGTTTATGTGTGTCCCAGTGTGTGTGCACACTTACATGTATGAGTGTGTTTGTGTGTGTGTCTCCCCACCTGTGTGCATGCCTGTGTGTGTGCATGCCTGTGTGTGTGCATGCCTGTGTGTGTGTGCATATGTGTGTGTGTAAGAATTGGTAGTAGAAAAGAATGTGGGAGAGGAGAAGAGGTCTAGTGGAAGAAAAGTGGAGAATAAAAAAAACCATGATAGAACTGAACAGATGTCTCAGGCATTAAGAATACTTGCCGCTCTTGCAGAGCACCAAAACAGTTCCCAGGACTAGTCCTGGGCACCTGATAGCCAGCTTCATGGTGTCCGATGTCCTCTTCTGTCCTCTACAGGTGTTGCATTCACATGCACATAGCTCCATGCACATGCCCGACACACAAATGTGAGAATAAAATTAAACTTAGGAAAGAAGGGGGCGAGAGTGGTTGGTCAGCGGTTAAGTTACTCATAATCTAGTCCCAGATGAGCTGATGCCCTCTCCTCTTCTGACCTTTGAGGGTATTGCACACATGTACACAGATATATATGCAGACAGAACACCCATATGCACAAGATAACAGAAAAAAATAAATTTTAAAATTTAGAAAAGAAATTTGTAATGGAATATATACATCCTGAGACTATAAGCAAAGCAAGAGGAGGAAGCAGGTCATGGCAAGGCAAATTAAACAAAATATAATGATTATACTTATGTTAACATGCCTCAGTGAAAGTCATCGATATCAAAAGATAACACAGCCTACACATATAGACTATTAAAAGAGTGACTGTGAGCCTGAAGGTAGAGGGGATCGTGGAGGTATATTATCTGCTAATATTACTGTAATGTGAAGATGGCAGGGAGAAGTCTTTTCAGATAACAAGTGGGACCAGCAAAGACAAATGTCCTGTCCACCTTGGGAGGACATCTAGAAAAGAGTTGAAAGAGGAAGGGGAGGAGCGATGTAAAATCCAGATATAAAGAGAGGGCCTAAAAGGGAGAGTTTTATCTTCAGATCTATGCAGCTACAGAAACCCTGTGTCAACAGCTGAAGCTAAGTATCTGGGTGAATCAGGATGGTTTGTAGAACCCATGAAACATCTCCATTGTCAAAGGTACTTGAGAAAGGTGAAGGGCTGAGCTAAGATTTCAGCAGGGTTAACGGAAGCAGGTCAGAGAATGGCGCTGTATTTACACATGGGATGTCTCTGGGCTTGTCATGGAGTCAATTCGCTTTTCTTGTTACATTTGTCAGTTGTAATGAAAATAAAGATTTAGGTAATGAAGGTAATGGCTGCTTACCTGTCCTGAGAGTTGACAAAATTCCAGGCTCTGAATCCTTTGTCCTAAGGGTCTCCTGGTCTGTGCTGCTTTCTCAGGCTTAGAATGTCCTAAAGATCCTGTCCTCAAAGCACAGGTTGGCTCCTCCCTTCTCTGTAATTCTATGGCTACACCCACATCTGATTTCTTTACCATAACTCTGTTATCTCAGCATCTCCTTAACTGACCTCCCCAGGCTCCACCTTTGTCTCCTTTTAAACCATCACCTATCCAATAGGCAGATGTAAATCAGAAACCACCACACCCATCTTCAGAACATAACGATTTATAATAACACAAAAAGAGAGGTACAACCCAGATGGAGCAAGTAATCAAAGAGTTGTACCTCTCTATATAGCAGAGGATGGTTCTGCCTTTGAAAGGAAGGAGATTATGACACATACTACACCATGCATGAATTTGGAGGTCAGCAACAAGACGGCCACAAAAAGACAGTTGTGATATAATGTCACTTAGAGCAGACATCCAAGATACGCATAGAGAAAATAGATGATGGTCACCAGGACATTAAAGGGGAGGTGATGGAGGGTGGTGTTTTCTGCTTGGGGGATGTTTATGGGTATGTGTGTTATATTTATGCACATAAGTATGAATGCCAGAGTTCAGTATCAGGTGTCTTCCTCCCCCTCCCCGCTTACCACTGTTACTGGGGCTAACTGACTGGGTAGACCACTGAGATCTCCCAGATTCCTGCTGCCTTCACATGCCCAGTACTGGGCTCACAGGCATGTGCTGTTATACTGGAGTTTCTTTTTACTTCAACGTTGGGATCAAACTCAGTCCTCATACTTTTAAGACAAGCATTTTACTGACTAAGCCATCTCCCAAGTCTAGGGCTTGTGTTTTAATGGATATAGAGTTTCACATTTGCAAGGTGGAAATGTTCTAGCCATCTAATTGAGAACATTCTGTATGTATTTAGCACTACTGAAGATGGGTGATAGAATGAATATTATATATATATATTTAAAAACACAATAGAAAAGCACCCTGATCATATCATACTTACGGTAATCCAATACTGTTCTATTAGGCTTGGAAAGCAAGAAGAGTAAAAAAGTAGCTTCTATCTTAAGAGCCTTCCTCTCTGGCCTCTTCCTGCCTGGGAGCCCACGTCTCCTAAGCTTTGCTTTGTCTTTAGGGTGCTGTGTGCCTTCTCTTTTACCTGCTCATCTAAAACCTGTCAAGGTCATTGCGATGCTCTGCATCCGCCCTTCCTCTGACCCAGAATGCTCCATTCCTAGATTTATAGGTGGCGTCATTTTTATGGCATTTGAGGCTGTGGATTAAGTTGAGAGAAGGCACTTGCAATTTATAATAAAAAGACGATGAATGACAATGTGGGAGATGCTTGCACAGTTGTCATTAACACCATCAGCTCTGTTTGCTTCAGGTCTCAGACCTGCTGTCTTAAGAATATATGGATTTGTTGCTCCATAAGCTTTCCTTCTAATGGGGCTTAAGGCCACCTTTCACAATGACACCATCTTTTTAGATGCAGTTTGATAATCTGCCAATGAATTTGAGGAGCGAGGATCTTCAAAGCGATAGGAGATATTTGTTTATTATATTATTATTTATTTATTATTTATTATTTGTTTATTATAATATTATTATATTATTTTATTATTTATTTATTTATTATTTATTATTTGTTTATTATAATATTATTATTATATTATTTTATGTTCCCCAGGGGTTTTATGCAGAAAGGGTCTCACTAGTAAAATGGCAGCACTGAGCAAAACAGTTTTTGGTTGGCTGGTTGGTTGGTTTTAAAGGAATATTGACTAGACAACAAGTTTCAATTTAGAAATCAGCAGCTTTGAGTAAACATAGAGTCAGTCATGTCTCTTCTACTTCAGGCTAAACCACCATGAGCTATGACATCCTGTCCAGTCTGCAGAATGATCTACACTTGCTGGATTTAGCTTCAGAATGAGTGAGTTCATTAAACATATAGCAAGTAAAAGTTTAAACAAACAAACCAGCAAGTAGATACATAGAAGATGTGGCAACATCCTCAACACAGCTGTGGACAGCATACATTCCAGCAGACTGGACTAGCCTGATCCAGTCCAGAAGATTGGGCTAGCCTGAGTGGAAAACAAACAAAGTTGTGGTTGGTGACTTATAATACCCAGCAGAAATTGGTTGGGGGAAGTTGAAACAGGCAGTTAGCCTCATTGATCGACCTTTCTCTACATGGAAGGACTTCTGATTCTTTTCCCAGTGCAGGTGTTTTTATGCCGTGGGATGAACAGAGATAACCCCTGCTGGAAATGGCTTAGCTCTGGGACCTTCTCAAAGGTTTAATTGTTTAAAACCCTTGCTTGATTTGTGCCCCTTTCCCTGTGTTACAGGGCCAGGGGAACAGCTGGCCTAGTCAAGGGACCTTCCAGGACAGTTTGACATAAGATGCTTGGGTCTGAAACGGGGAATCTATTCTGCTTCCTGGTCCATCTTCCCAGTGATCTCTGAGAGCAAGTGACAATTTAGCAGTATAGCATATATCACAATGTACTTCCTCAAACTCTGATCTGAACTTGGCTGACCTCAGAAATGTGGCTACATAGGATTCAGGACCAGGCAGCATTTGTTCTCCTGAGGCACAGAGACATGTAGTTTATTATTATAGCTTCCTCTGGTTTTTCAGTTACTGAAGGCTCCAACTCTGACTTTCTACTTCCTGAGTTCTTTGCTTAGGAATCAACATGTAACATTTGTTCTTTCTCATTAGAAGGATTTTTTTTTATTGGCCCCTTTGTCTCATGTGGCTGGCTGTACACAACCATAGCAGAACCTCAACTGGCGTCCCTGGAGGCTTGCTTTTCAGTAACGTTGAGCTGGAAGTATTTTGGAGGCTCGGCTGGCTGCCTTTGTTCATGGAAGGTCACATGCAAAGCAGATGCCTAGGTTCCCCTACAGTTCCCCTCTCCTTTCTAATAACACGCTGAGTCTCTGACCCTACTCTGCCCCCTTGCTAAGAAACTCATGCTTTTGGTCACAGAGGGGACCAGTAGAGGGACAGCATGCACACACAACAGCACATTATTGTCACTCATTTGCTCCTGGAGTCCCTGAGAAATTGGTGGCTGTTGGATTCCACTGGATTGGAGAAGTCAGATAGGATGAAAGCCCTGTGTTCCTCTGGAGACTTCTTACCAAATGAATTTTAATGGCCTCCCTCTCTCCCACAAACACAGTTGGATACTCTGCTGGGCAATAACGTTTAAAGCCTGGAGGCACTCCAAATCCAAGCACAGAGAAATCTCTGCTTCATTGTCTCAGACTATTAAAAACCGACAACTATCTGTTGTCGGTACCTGGCAAGACTCTGAAGGCTTCTATCATCCCTTAAGTAGCTCTGTACCCTTGAAAAGCTTTATGTATGCAGGGAGAGCAAAACAAAAACAAAACAAAACAAAGACCTGACCCCTGTTAAGGTTACTGGGGGTAACTGATGATAATTTCAACCTTAAGAGATGGGGAGAGAGTCTCAGCTGTGGTACACTCTTCTCTTCTCCCCTACTGTACCTGTGACTGCTTGTTCTCATGCTCCTAAGTAGTAAAGGGGGACAGATGTTGAAAAGCACCATTTTGGTGAAAGGTAACTAGGATCCTCAAAGTAGAGTGGATCAGAACAGCTTTCCACCCACAGACATGTAATGGAGAAAGGCCACTCCTGTTAGTATGCATGCCTGCAGAGGTCTGCGGAGGAGCCAGAAACAGAAATATGGAGGAAGGAGTGCAGAAGCTGCTAGTTAGATATTTTGATGCCAGACATGGTGGGCTTTGTACAAACAAGAAAAGAAAGAAAGAAAAAAATAGGGGTGTGTGTGTGTGTGTGTGTGTGTGTGTGTGTGTGTGTGTGTGTCCTCCCAGAGTGCACAGTAGTTCAGAATGGGGAGGTGTGTGTGTGTGTGGAGGGGGTTACACATGCTCCCTGTGTACCTCAAGGGGTCTGGTCACATGATTTTCTCATCATCCACTGTGTATCAGAAATGTGTCTTTCTTAGTAGACAGAGAACATTATAGGCAAGAGGAAAATCTGGGAGTTTCCCTGTTGTTCTTGTTAGGTGTTAGACTGATACAGGGACAATTTCAAACATGCTCTCTTAGAATCAAAATTAGTTTTTATATCTGCAGAGACAAGGAGTCCATAGAAACTGCTAACTGGCATCATGAAGAATAATTATTGTCAAATCGAGGCCATTGTGAATAGTCCTCATACATAATTGCCTTGGTTAGACTGAGCGCCAAAGAGGGAATTTTAACTCACCCCTCAGAATCTGTAACAGAGCCTGGGGATATGGCTGTGGTAGAGAGTTCTTTCCTCAAATGTACAAGGCTTCAGGTTCCATCTCAGGCACCGCAGAAGGAAACAGGTCTTGTCAAATATTTGTTGAACTATTTTGATGTATAGTGAAAAATCTTGTTTTTTCCCATTTCCATTGTGGATTAGATAATTCAGAAGAAAAATGCACATATGAGTCCTCGCATCATCTTCAGGGAACTGTGTAGCAGCAGATGCTGGCAAGGCATGGCGGATGGGCAGATGATGGGTTATACAAGGATATTCTGTTTGGTGAAGAGCCCCTGTCTTGGCACACATTTCCTGGAGGGGAAACTGTTTTCTATTTCTCTAAAAGTGCATTCTGGAGTAAGAAACAGAGGACCATTCTGTCTGTGATGTTGCGAGTAGCTTCTACCACTGCTACCACTGTGGCTTCTGCCTTAAATACCTTTCTCCATATCAGACACAGACATGGATGCACATGCCAGAAGGCTGCCCCAGCCATTGTCACAGGAGAACAGACTCTCTGTGGACCAGTTGCTATGAAGAAACTTCCCAGCACTGGCTGGTTCTAATTTAAGTCCTTGGCTGGTTTCTGACAAGCCACTTTATGGGAAGGCATGATGATGTATAGCCTGCTCTGCTTCTACGGCTAGCGTTTCAGCATTACCCACCGTTCTGCATATTCACCTTGCTCCGGTCCAGAAATAACTGCTCCCCCCTTCACCTTTCCCATTCAAGGTTGTGTCCTGATCTCAATACATCTGTGTTTAGGGCAAAACTGGAGGGTCGTCAATTAATCTTATGCATGACAGTTAATTACTCTCTGAAGCCTCCTCCTCTCCTTCTCAGTTGGCTGAGGGAAGTGGAGAGGTTTCTTTCGGGTGCCAGCATCCTCTGTCTCCCCAGGGACTGGATTCTGTCAGCATTTGCGCTCCCACCTACACTGCTACAGTGGGAGGGGATCTGAGGGTTTATATTCAAGGAGAGTAGCAAAACACTCTGAGTTTCAAGCCTGCTTTGCTTGGGCATTTAATACACGTGACCCTTAAACTTCCAACTGGATCTCCATTGCTAAAATAAAATGATGATTATTTTTGTTCCCCATTCTTGATAACAAAGCCCATTTTTATCTAGTATCCTTTGCAGCATGGACTCAACATTCAGACAGCCCTCCCTCATATTCTCGTATGTTCTTTCATGCTTGATGTTTTCCCAAGTAGCAAAGATTTTACTTCCCTCCTTCAGATATATCACAACTTCATTTTCCAGTTCTTAGAAGTAGACAACTGCAATTGTTATGAGAGCTGTAGTAGCTGCAGTAACTGGCACCCTAATTCAGGTGATATGGCGTGTATTGTACTCTTGTGATTGTTTTATATTTACATGTATAAGAAATGTTTCTAGTTTCTGAGGAAAAGCAGCTCAACCATACAGAATATTCAGTTTTATAATGGTGAATGTCTATAATGTGATCAATCTAGAGGCATGATGGTGGGGATGGCTATGCTACTGACAAAGGAAGTGGTGGTAATTATGATCGTGCTGATGAGGGTAGTAGTGCAAGGATGGTGATGGGGGTGGGGGGTTTAGTAATGATGGTTATAGTAATGGTGGTGATGGTGACAGTGGTGGTGGTGGTGGTGGCAGTGATAATGGTGTTGATGGCATGGCTGGTGGCTGATGATAATGGTGGTAGTGGCAATGATGGTGATAATGATAGTGGTAATGTTAATGATGGTAATAATAACGATGGTGGTGTTGATGGTGATGCTGACAGCTATGTTCATGATTATGCTGCTGACCTTGGCCGTAATGATGACATTTTACACTTGAAATGAATAAGATCTTGGGTTGAAAAGATGTACTTGGTGTACCAGAGCTATTGTTAACTTCATATTTGTGCTGGTTGTAATAATTCACATTCTAGATTTTGTTTTGTCTAGTGAATGTTCTTGCTCCCGTTGGAGAGAAATGAAGACTTGCTTGCTGGAATGTCAAGATGGATGGTCCTGGAAATCTGCCCTATGCTGGTGCTGGAGAAGTGGTGTGGATTCAGAGGAACATTGGCAGGTCCAAATGATGTGTGCCATTTAAGGAGGATGTGGAAGTTATGCAAGGCTCTTGTGTGGCTCATAAATAAATAGAGTCACTGCAGGATGGGAAAGGCAGAGAGAAAATGACCTGGCCAGGAGGCAGTGACAAGGTTGTGAGCAGATGGCTTGTATGGGCAGTGTACAAGAAGGAAACGAACCCAAACCGCCAAGTCCAGGTGATAGGTCTGTGTTGTTTAAATTAATGCCTTTTATGTTACAGGTGGGCACACAGAGAGGAATAGCTGTATATGGTTTTCTCAGGGTCATTCTGACATTATAGGAATTCTCTGTCTTGCTTTTCAAAGCAAGAAAATTCACTGGATTGCTGTGCTTATCATCTGCGGGCTCTGGAGCCTGCGGAATGACCCTCGGTACCCAGTGCTTGCAGTGAGGTTTCCCAGAGTTAGCACTGCTCTGTAGTTTCATATGCCTGCCTGTCGACCAATCCCTCTGTATATCTACATATGTGTTCTGTGCATTCGTAGAAAGTTGCACATCCCTGGATCCAGTAGCAGCAGATGTTGTACTCAACCTGAGTTTAATCACACACATACTTTGTCTCTGACTTAATATCTAGAAGGGCAAAAAAGAAAAAAAAGAAAGAAAAAAAATTGGAAGAGATCCTACATCCCTACTAGGTTCCTGTAAACAGTTAGAAGGTGAATACTTTAGTCTGACCACATTCTGCCTTCTCCATGAGAGGATGCTATGCACCAAGATGCAGGTGAGAAGTAGAAAACAGGCTTTGCCAAACCAACCACAAGCACCACAATTGTCGCAGGCAGCGGGCAGCAGTTATAATTTGTCTCTGAAATGTGATTGGTGATATCTGTTCCACCTACTGCACAGGGATAACCAAAGAACAAATGAAAACCAATTATTGGGACCCTCAGTTCACTAGAATGGTCACATCAGGCCATTCAGGATTTAGTTGTTTAACATCATTTTTGTTATGGCACCCCTTCTTTGGAGAATAGATTTGCCATTGGGTATAGGCCAGATTTCCATATGGTGCCCTTCACCTAAGAAAAACATAGATCGTTCCCTCTGATGAAAGCCCCGTAAGATCCCGCAGTTGCCACCCTCCCTTCTGTGTCTGGCTCTACATTAGCAACCTCGACTCACATATTCCTACTAATCTCTGCAGGATTCTGCTATCTCCATTTTACAAGACTGAGGATTCAAAAGATGAGAGGGCTTATCTCTCCTCAGACAGCTAACCAGAACCCAAGCTGTGGGCACAGGCCTCTGCTTATCACCAGTGTGACAGTGGCCTAGAGCCTTCCTCGTTTTACCAGGAAGGAGATGAACTAGAAGCTTGCTTGTTCCTGAGAGGAAAAGAAAAGGTAGAAGCTGCGTGAGTACTTCTGCCTTTCCTGAGGTGTCCACACACCAGGCGTTCCCAGTCACTGCCTTCACTTACTCAGTCTGAGCTTGTTCGTGATTGCACATTAGAGCCTGGGCCATGTAAACAGCTTTTATTCTATAAACAAACAGCTTCTGAAGTTGCAGACACAGGCTCTCATGACTACAGAGCACATCTAGATGTTAAGTGTCAATCTCAGAGTTTTGATTCTTCTATTCTAGAAGATTTAGAAGGTTCCAAGCTTTAGGTAAAAGTTTCATTGTTTAAATCACTGGATCCTTAACTTGTGACTGACAAACATGAACCCACCATCTTCACAGGAGAGAATGTGTTTTAAAATTAATTGGTAGGAGCTGGGTTTCAATTCCTAGTCTCTATATGATGGCATCTAAAGCTCTAGTTTCCAGGCAGCTGATTCTCTCTTCTGGTCTCTCTTGGTACTGCATGTGTGTGCTGCACATACATGCACTCAGGCAACCCATTCTTAATTCTAACAAGGAATATAAAAATCAATACATCCTTAAAATGTTGCTTGGTAGGGCATAAAAATCTACTATTACAAAATTGACTCCATGATGTCAAAGACCTCACTTGAGCCGGGCCTTATATGAATTTATAAGTTCTCTTGATAACATTGCTAATCTTGGATGCTGTGTCTTTAGACCTATTTGTTTACAAACAAGAAAATCTCTCTGCATAAAAACATAAGTAAGTGGAGCTTTATTGGAAAATTATTGGACAGATGTGGCTCAGTTGGTAAGAGTGCCGTGGCTAACATTCATGGAGCCCTGAGTTGAATTCCCAGAGGCACTCAAGAAGTGGAGACAGGAGGATCCTCAGCTACATAGGAAGTTCCAGGTCAGGTAGGGAATACCTGAAACCCTGTGTGAGCAGAAGGGGCAAACCAAGGGGTGCCTGAAGACTGACCTGTCAGTTGTAAATGCAACCTTGCGTTAGGAGGGCGAGATATGGGTAGTTTTTAGTGTCTCAATAGAAGGTCCTCTGTCCCAATAACATCAAGAAGAATGACACCATGACCTTCTGAATGGCTAATTATAGCCATACATCTTTATTTTATTTTGGAAGATGAGAGCAACTGACCGATAATCCCATCATATGGAGTACGATAGGTCAGGGGAAATTCCCATAAGTGAACTGGAATATTATCCATAGAAAATATGACTGTGGATACTCCACAGTTGGAAGCAAGGTATGGAGCATATATATAATTCTAAGACACTAGAGAGACACAAATTGACATAAATTTTCTGGAGAGTTATTAGTCAACTTGTATCAAAACCTTTCTACAATGTTTAAGTCTTCTAATCAAGGCCCCACTTGCTAGAAGAGAGACAGGCTACAATCAGGCAGGTAGGAAAGCATCCCGTGTGGGTTTTTGCATGTCACGGGGAGTGAGTGGGCAGGGGAAGTATCAGACAGGGAATTACATGACAGAAGTTTACAATTGGAGAAGGAAAGTTTAAAGGTCATGTAATCTCTTCTCCTGGCTGACCCAGTGACAGTTGAAGATGTTTAAAGATGTCACAGCTGTTTAAGATGGGATCTCACTATATAACCCTATCTGGCCTCAGCCTCAAGGATACTGGAGTTACAGATGTGGTTTTATACCTAATCATGTATCTTACTCACACCAAAATGCTACTCCCTCATTTAATTCCCTCCCTGTTCCTTGTCTTCTACCTCGTCCTCCTCCTTTTTTCTCTCACTTTGTCTCTTCTCCTCTTCATTCCCTTCCCTCTCTCTTTCTTTTTATTCCCTTCCTCCATTTCCCCTCCCTCCCTTGCTTCCTCTTCCTTACCTCCTTTAATTACCCCTCATCTTCCATTTTTCCCCTTTCTTCCTTTTTCTCACCCCCTTTGCTTGCTACCCTCATCCTCCTG
This sequence comes from Tokudaia tokunoshimensis, assembly GCA_036184795.1. NCBI lineage: Eukaryota > Metazoa > Chordata > Mammalia > Rodentia > Muridae > Tokudaia > Tokudaia tokunoshimensis. Next base: position 97,048,439 of record BTHU01000010.1, read on the forward strand.
CCTTCCCCCTTATCTTTCCCTTACCTCCCCTTTTCCTTCCCTTTCTCTTCCCTTTCTCTCCACCCCATCCTTTCCTATGCCTCCTCCTTCTCTCCTTCCATGTATCTCTTCCCCTTACCTTATGCTCTACCCCTATTCACTAGTAATTTACCTGCTAAGGCCATACTTAATTTCTAAGACATGCTTTGGGGCTAACTTTGGGATAGCCAAAATGATTATAATTTTTTTCTGAGCCATAAACTTAGATACAATATCTAAAATAATGTATGTTTTCTCCAAAACTAAACTTCTCACATCTGAGAAATGAGAAAGTCTCATGTTTGAAGAATGAAAGTCTTGGAGATGTGACTGAGCATGGAAATCATCCTAACATGCCGTTGGAATTCTGTCTGGGTTCTGTTGAGTTGGGGCTAATAGAAGCAGAGCTGTCCTCTGGGCTGATGGACATCTAAACCCCAGAATTAAAGGTTTTCTCCTCCCTCCTCTCACTAAGGCTACTGAGCAGATTCTACAAAGCCAAATATTTGTTTTCTAATTAAAGTGTTCGGAGAATTGCCAGAGTAGAAGTATCCTTGCAGCTAGAAAACCTAGCATCTCTTTTCTTTGAACAGTCTACAAGGTACATATTAACAGTGCACCATGGGTCCTTGATACAGGTGCCTGTCTGCAAAGTGACTGTGCACATGTTCTGTGGCTTCCACATTGATAAATACCCACTCCACCCCTAACAAAGAGACCATCAAGCAAAATACCGTGAACCTGGAAGCAATGGGAGAGGATGCCCATGTTCCAGAGATGACATGTGTTGGAACATTAAAAGCTTACTATCTTCTCATTGATTAATTTAAACCCAAGTTGGCTGTTCATCAAAGGATGCAGATTTTCATTGTACTAGGAGAATTGTTTAAAGAGGTATGATTATGAAGACATCACCTCAATCAGTGAAGTAAGGCAGTTCAAAGATTACAAAATAGCCTTCTGCTTGGTGTTAGGAAAGCAGTCATGGGCAAAGTCACTTCTATTAATTTCAGTGATAGGAGGGTGGGGCAGGGTGGAAGATTAAGCACTGGGCCCTCGGGAACTGCAACCTGAGTTTTGAGATTAAATAACAGTCAGTGTCAATAACATTGTTAAGGTCTAAGGTTGATTATTCCAACTGTTTCTAAAGAACGTGCTAGAAGATGGACCTTCTCAGGGAGGTTCTTTAGTATAATACATATCAGATCATACATCCCTTGATTATCCCATAACAGCCTGTCCTGCTTTGACAGAGCAACCCAACCCTTCCCTGACTTAGCACGTAGTTTGCAGGAGCATTTCGGACCTGTGCACTGCTACACTTAGCCACATGTCCTTCTCTACAGAGCTCCCTGGGGCTCTTTCTAGACTTGAGGCCTTTCTCTTTATTAAAGATGCATCATTTGTGTGTGTGTGTGTGTGTGTGTGTGTGTGTGTGTGTGTGACAGAGAGAGAGAGAGGTGGGGTAGGGAGAGAGGTAGAGAGGGAGATGGGTGACTGACTGTGGAAGTCAGAAGATGCTGTCAGATCCTCTGGCGCTGGAATTATAGGCAGTTGTAAGCCACCCAATATGAATTGTTGGAAACACACTTGGATCCACTGTAAAGGCAACATGTGCTTTTAACTGCTGAACCATTTCTCTAGCTCCAGGTCGTTTTCTAGTCCATGATTTCTGTAATGTTTTCTGTTGGTGCTTAAAAATCCCTGGTTTCATGTTCTAATCATTGGAAGGCCCTTTCCATCCTAAAAGGCACTGTCTTTCACCATGTTCACCACTCTTTGCTTTCATCTCAAGTAACTGTTTAGTTGTTGGATTGTCTGTGTCTACCAACCAGAATGTGTGCACAGTGAGACCAGTGCCCCAGACCTTCTGACTCACTCTATTTTCCCAGCATACACTGCATTATATGATAAAATACATGCATTTAGTAGACGTTTGGGGAGGAAGGAGCAATGGAGCATACAAAAGGGGTGAAAGGAGGAAATGGGAGGAAAGAAAAGGGGAAGGAAGAAACCAGAAGGAAGGATGGGTGAAAAGGATATAGAGAAGGAAGGAGAAAAGACAGAGAAGGGATACAGGGAAAGGAAGAAGGGTTGAGGGAAAAGAGTTGGGGAGGGAGGAAAGGAGGGGATAAGAAAAAGAAAAAGAAGAAAGATAGAAGTCCATTGTCAAGTCTTTCAGACAGTAACTGGTTATTTGGGTGAGCAGTCTTGGGCCAGCCTTTGTAGAGCTGGGGGTTGTGAGAATTAGTGCATTTGACTGTGCATGTGAATAGTTCGTCTGTGTGTGGCACTGTAACCATAAACAACAGAGACTTGGGGAACTCTTTTCACCTCTATTCTACCCAGTAATAGACAATTTTTGCATCTGGAAGTCGTGATGTCTTTCTTTAAGATGGTGCCTTGTGGCCAAAACTTTAAGAGAGAAAGTTGGCTCTGTCTCCAGATCACACGAGTAATGGGTGGACAGAAATAGATCGCTCTCCCAACACTTTGACAAGGTCACTGATTCCTCTATAAAGGGATACATCCTCATGCCCAGATCACCTCCTAGAAACCCCTGTGTTCATGCTGTAAGGGTGAGAGTTTAGTTTCAACACATGGATTTGGGAAGCCATTTACACATTCAAATCATGGTTGGCAGGAAGCTTCTGTGCTAGAGGCACAAGAAGAACCAGAAGTGAAGCCTAAATGCAAGGATGCTTAAGTTGAGGGGACTTTTCCACTGCTGACTTTGAGACTAGAAAGCAGGAAAATCCATGTCTGGTGTCCTCATCATTAACATAACAGAATGTTCACCCTGTGTGTGAGGTGAGCCGTACAGTGTTCACCTGAAGAGCAGTAGGCACCCACCCCACCCACTCCTTATTTTGGGTTGATTCGAAGCTTCCTGTTCTCTGTGTTGAACTTTTCCCTACTACTTCTCAAGTTAGTGCTACACTGCATTCCGCTCTTGGGATGGACATCAAGTGTCTCAGTTTATATCTTGAATTGGCTCAGAAATTTCCTACAAAAGACCGCTCAGACATCTCCCCAGAGAAGCAGCTGTCTGTGGCAGTTCGAGGAAGTAGCTAATTGAGAAAAAGTTCTTGCCTTCAAATCACGAGGACTGGCGATCTGACCCCTGAACCCATGTGAAAGAACAGTCTATGGTGGCACGTACTTGGTTACTTAAAGTGAACAGGCAAAGACAGAAAACTCCACAGGTTGTGCTGGACAGCCAGCTTGGCCTACATGATCAGTCCCAGGCTACCAAGAGACCTTGACCCAGGAAACAAAGTGGATGGTATCCTGAAGAAAAATGCCTGAGGTTGACCTCTGACCTTCATCTGTGTGTGTACACAGGCACCCACACACACCAATGTGCACATACATGTACACACAGAGAATGTCTCAGGGAAATTCTCCCTTCATACTTCCTTTCATTCTTATATTTTACACAGGGAGGGTTCCCTGGCTGCTACTGCCACCATGGTGTTGGTTAGGTATAGTGGATCTTATGGGACTGCTACAAAGCCTAGCTGGTAGTGTTGTCGAAGGGCCTGTTTTTATCATAATTGAATCTTCAGTCAAAATATTCCACCGCTATGTGCACTGGTCATGTTTTATGCCTCCATGTGGTAGCCTGAGCTACAGTGATACTTTGTGGTAGCCATGGGGCTGATGGTTTGCAAAAAAACAAAACAAAACAAAAAACAAAAACAAAAAAAAAACAACAGAAAAACAACCAACCAAACAAACAAAAAAGAAACCCATAATCAAGGGCTAAATGTATCCAGGGTCCCTTTGATCAGAGAAAAATTCACACTTGGGAAGCAGACAAATTTATGCTTTTGAGCATTCTTGCACATTTATGCATCTTTTCTTTACAGAGAGGGTGATTATCTTTTGAGTGAATATATTTATCATAAAATAAGATCTTGTAACCATTATATATATTCATATATACACATATATATGAATATCTATGTGTGTGTGCATGTGAGTGTTGAATTTTATACACAAAGAGGAATTCCCATGTAGAGTCTTGACCATTGTTTTCTAGCTAACTGTGTTTTGGGTTCTTACTGCCAGCCTTGCAAGATATGGATAAATACTCAAGTTAAATGTTTAATTTTGTGGTTTGTGGCTTGCCTATTTATAGCTAGTTGTTCATTGAGTCATATGTGCACCTAGAAATGCTTTTTGCTTGATTCTTTAGGATCTTCTGAACTGTAATGACATCTGTCAGTGGTGTGGAATCTCCTAATCTTGGAAGCTTGTCTTTATAATGGAAAAACCCATATATTTCAGAAGACTCTAGTCCATCTAGAGATCAGGGACCCTCTTAGTCTGTGTTCTTCTTAGTGACTCATAGCATCGGTGTGCTTCCTCTCTGTCTCTCTCTGTGTCACTGTCTCTGTGTCTCTGTTTCTCTCTCTCTCTCTCTCTCTCTCTCTCTCTCTCTCTCTCTCTCTCTCTCTCCATCTTGTAAAAGAGATGATAGTTATTTTCCCAGGGCAGAATACACTGACACAAGGTCATAACTTATTCATCTGTGAAAGACTGTTCATGCCTTATTGAAGACTCTGCTTTACGGGCTGTTGGTGGCTTAGTAAGGTGGGTGGAGGGCTTGCCCTGAAGGTGTGAAGACCTGAGCTTCGTCACCAGTACTCATGTAACAGGCCAGGCATTATGGTTCATACTTTTATGCCTACACTGGAAATATAGAAATGGGAGGATCCCCAGAACTCACGGGCCCACCTGACAAACAAATCAGAGAGCTCCAGGTTTGATGAGACACCCTGTCTCAAAAAATCAGATGCAGAGTGATCGAACATTAACCAGAGTCGGATCATACATGACACATAAACACACACATACATTAATATGCCACCCAAAATTATTTATTAAAAGAACCTGTTTATCTGTGTTCCTCTACCATTTATGTCACTCTTTCTCATCTTGTAACAACACTGTCATTTCCTCTCCATGTTTCATGCCCTATTTACTCTGTACTTTGGCCCATATGGATTGCTGTACCTTGAATTTTCTTCCACTTGACTGTACATCCTTTCCACCCTCAAAGACTGCCAGAGCCCTGCCACCTTCACAAACACTTCCCCAATGCACTCATCCAGAATCCTTCCCTTTCTTCTTCTGGGCTTCAGTTCCTATGGCATTGTGTCCTGTCTCTCCCGCCTCTTTACCTCCAACTGGCATTGCCCTTCCTATGGTAAGTGTTTAGTAACTACTGAGAAAAGAATTGCCTGGAAAATCCTGAGCCATATGCCACATGCCCTTCAGCTGTCTGAGACAACTAGACGCCTACATTCCAAACTTAGGATGTCTCACTCATTAGGAAGTTGACAAGCTGCCTAACTGTTTGAACAGCTTCCAACACATTATAAATGTTTGGATAAAGCCACCATCAATGCACAGTCATTGCAGAGCCAATAAAAACTGACCTTGGCTTCCCCCTCTCTATTTGCATGTTTCTTTCTGCATCTTCTCCAAAGGCAACAGGAGAAACTGGTGAACAGCAGGGGAAGGGAGATATTCTTATAGGCATTATATTTGGAACTGATAGAAACAGGGATTGGTAGAACCTGGAATTGGTAGAGAGCGTGATTGTGATTATGTATCAGTTTAAGAGGGTGGATGTCATTTTGATACTCTGTCATGGTTACTAGCTCCTTGAATGCAAATGATTATTTAACTTCCTGTCATTTGAACCATACAGATTGTAGGGGACAGTCTCCAAACCTCAGGACTTTTGGTTCCATCTATCTATCTATCTATCTATCTATCTATCTATCTATCTATCTATCCAATATGTATATATTTGTTGAAAACTTGGTGTCCAAAGCAGTAGTATGCAGAGGTGATTGATCTTGAGAACTCTGACTTCATTAATGGATATATAATAATCCTCTTGGATTATTAATAGTTAGAATGTTGTTGAGGGAAATGGGTCCTTAGAGGCATGCTCTTACCATATGTCCTCTATTTCTTTCTCTACATCACTTCCTTGCTTAAAAGCATGAGTCTCTGCATATATACCCTTATAATCAATATTTCAGCCTCCACCCCTTTCCCCTTGTTTAAAGTGGTAGGTCTCTAGATTCACACCCCAAGAGTCTGTGTCTTGCCTTCTACTTCTTTCTCAGGAACACAGACCAAGGAATTCAAGCATGCTTGTGCTCATCTTGTTTTTGTTTTTTCCTACTCTTATAGCTTTTCTAGGAAATGGTGGCACCTACAATGGACTGGGTCTTCACAGTCTCAATTAATGTAATTAAGATAATCCCCCACAGACTTGAGTACAGACTACCTTGATCCTAGATAATACCCAGATTTTGCAATATGGATGGACTGGAATTTCTGTCTGGAGCTCAAACACACATATAAGTTGTCTTAGTAATTGGATATTTGGGTGGCATGTTTTATTGATAATTCTTTATCTAACGTTTTCCCTAGTTTATTGAAGTTAGACATCTCCATTGAGAAAATTACCATGAAGGACTGAAGACATTAGTGGACTGTAAACATGAGATGGTATTTTTTTCTACTGCTTACTGCTCCCAGTGGCTAGGTAACCTATTTGCACACATCCTTAAATAATATCCTGAGCAGATTTTCTAACTTTCCTTTAATTTCGATTATCCACATAAAGTCTCGATTGATATTTATGCCATATTTATTTCTTTGTTTTTGCATTTAAATGTATTTTAATGATATTCTAAAATTCAGATGGGGACAATGAAGCCTCTAGGCTTAGAAGCTATAAAAGAGGTACCCCTAGGCACCCATAGAGAAGGTAACTGAAAGAAGGCAGTAACTTGGGGGCAGGGTCCTCTTTGAAAGTGTTGTATTAGAACTTTCTAGAAGAACAGAGTCAAAAGGATGAATATGTGAATACATATCAGAAAGGAAATTATTAGATTGAAGTGATCAGTATGGTCTGGGTAGTCCAAAGTGCCTTTGACCTGGGGAGGTAAACATCCAGTTCGCTGTTTGGTCCAAGAGACTGGGTGCCTCACCAGTCCCTAACTCACACTACAGGCATGGGCCATGCTATTGTCTTTAGTCCACTTTAGCATCTTCATGAAGCTGAGATCTGATGTCAGCAAAAAAGTTCCGCACCAGCAGCAATAGAGTGAAAGTTTAGCTCTCTAGTGAGATGTGAAGACAGCAAGACAAAGAATAGCTCTTTCCACTCCAAGGCTGCTACTCTAAGGTGCCCCTCTTCAAGCTAGGTCTTCCAACGTTAAATAATCTGATCAAGAAAACCTCTTACAGGTGTACCTAGTAGCGCTATCTGTTAGCTGGTTCTAGATCTAGTCAAATTGATAGCCATGGATAGCCACCAGATCTAACTGCGTTACAACTTCTTGGAAGTTTCTTTACTTTCTCTGATAGTCATACTTGGTAGAAAGCAGAATTCCATTGTCCTGCCCAACTTGCACTTTGCCCCCAATCTTTCCTTAGTCTGTCTTTAGGTAGAGCACAGAGTTGTTCTCAGATATCCACCACATCACTGCAACAGCAGATATGCTGTCACTAGGCCGTGTTTCTGATTGCCAAGTGTGACCACTCTGACATATGGGATCTGGCAGCTAAGTGGATAAAAGAAGTGTTTGCATTGCAAGTTGATGACCCTTGTTCAGATGACCTCCAAACATGTATACAGCACATACAAAATGTCTACAAATATAAATGAATAAATTTTAAGAAATTATGGATAGATTTCTCTTGAGACATATTCCTGCACATTTACAAACACACACACATACACATATATTTCATCAATCTTATATTTATAATATCAGATCGTGAAGACAATAATAACTTAGTTGATAAAAGGCTTGTCATGTAGCCATGAAGACCTGAGTTTTATCTCCAAGGATTTATATAAAGGCCAGACATGATAGAGTCCATTTGACTCTATCATGTAATGCTCATGTGTAATTTGAGCATCTAGGTGACCAACACAGAAAAATTCTTGGCGCTCAGTAGCCACCTTGCCTATTTTATAAAATTCAGGTAAATGAGACACTCTGTTGAAAAAGGCAAGGCAATTTTCTTCTGAAGATTTACACTTAAGTTATCCTCTGCTCTGTACATACATATGCATCTACATGCCCATGGACAAATGCACAACACACACACACACACACACACACACACACACACACACACAGGAATTCAGAGAAATGCAGAGAAAGTTCCTTGAATTGAGAGTTTTTAATTTTAATTCCATTGACTTTTGGAAGCTCTCTGTATTCGGTGGATCCGGAGAACTCAGTGCTGTGTCTATAATTTCCCACAGGTCAGTGTAATAACTGACCCATTTTCAAAGCAGATGTGTGCTAACAGACTTCCTTTCTCTTGTCTAAGAAGCAGAGCTACTTTCTCATGGACCCAAACAGGGCTTCTTAACGAAGATTTATAACATCAAAAGGGATTACATGAGAACAGAGTAATTATCCTCCATGTATGACTATCAACGCAATTTGCAAAGGAGTGAAATTAAACTGCAGTTAATTACAGGGACAGTTTCAACTTTGTGAGCCAATTAGGGCTCACTGGTTATAAGCAACTCATTACACCCCTTTCCCCAACTGTATGCACCTCTTTAAAAAAAAAACAACCAATATTTACTAGCAGTGATCAGGCAGTTTATGTGATTGACACATTAGCTGTACAACTGCTGGTGGCCGAAGTGACACACAGGCACCACATGTTTGCATCCAATGGGAAACATACATCCTGTAATACCTTCAGTCTTTGTGTTACTAGGCTACAGGAGAACAACTTCCATTGGCCAAGCCCAGGTCATAGACCTTACTCTGGAATCCACCCAAAGAGACTAGGATCCTCTTCAGTTTCTACTGAGGTCAAGAGAGGCAGGCACTCTTTGGGAGTCCTTATCAAGACTGCACATAACAGGGGAGCTGTCACTCTCCTGGGAATACCTGCCTTAGGAAAGGGAAGCAGTTGACAGTTAGCCTATCAGTCTTCTCATTCACTTTGCCTGCAGAAGTTTCGTTTCCCTTGTGTGAAATGCTTCAGAATGGCCTCAAGCTTCATCCCAGGGATCCTCATTTGTTTTTCTATGTGACTAGAGCTACCAAGTCATCTCCTGCTTGCATCCCTTTGACTTGGATGCTGTTAATACAGATTTGGTATGGTATTTATTCTTTGCTTTCTTCCTTTGTCTTACTCTTCCAAATGTTCTAAACGTTCACACATCAGAGGACTTTTCTGTTACTCATAGACCTCTTTAAAAAAAACAGGATATAGGTTTTCTAAAATACTAATTTATTATTGTGGGCTGCATGTATGTATGTGGAGGATCAGGAACATTACAATGCATGTGTGGATGCAGACAACTTTGTGGAGTCCATCCTTGAGATCTCCAATTTTCTGGGTTCTGAGAACCAAACTCAGTTGCCAGGTTTGCCTACATGTGTTTACCCCACATTGAGACATCTTGAAGGCTTATCAAAGATTTCCTATCTCATTCTAGGCTATTCACAAGGCTTGCAAGGAACACCCTGTTCTTTCTGTGCCAATAGGCCTGTTACTAGTCAGTGCTGCACTGGTTAGTCAACAATGATTCTGATTCAGAATGCAAGACTCTAATCTACTTTTTGTGTTAATGCATCAAAATAAACCTCCAATTATAAAATCTTGCTTCTTGGCATCCAAGTTTCCAAGTATATGGTGTAGTCTTTACAAACTTCCGTTGTCTGCATAGAATCTTGAAGAAAGGAAAATAATTTGTATCACTTTGTGGTTTCTGAGTTGACCAGCGTGTAACAGAGTGCATCTGACTGACTGTAAATGTTTCTCACATCTTCATGTGTCCCTTATCATCCTCCCATGTTGACTTCAGGCAAATACACTGTACCAAGTGGGAGGCACCTTCTAAATTCTTCTTCATCCCAGTAATGTGGCTTCAATGATACACCACATTTAAAATGGACTCTGTTACAGAAGGATGATGGGGACGGAGAGCGGCAGAGACCCCTTGCTATTGATGGTGTGAGTGGTTCTTAAATTCTGTTCCTTAGGTGTGATGGCTGATTGTAATTAGCAGCAAGCAGCAGCATTTCTTCCACCAGAGCAAGCCTTCAGGGTCTCTGGTTCTCTGAGATCTCAAGGATTCCATAGCAAGGTATCTCAGCTTGAGATAGCCTGCATGAAGAGAGATCTGAAGAATAAAGGGAGGGGGAGTTGACATTGCAGGAGAGATTGGAATGTGGATGAACCATGGTTAAGTTTGGTAATACATTCTTGTAGCTTATTCTACGCATGGGAGTTAAATCAGGATAATACCCCTGGAATCTCAGATTAACTTGGAGAACAGCGGAATGGCAAATCTCAGCTGTTTGTAGGAAGGATTTACTTTTTGTCTCTCCTAATCATCTGTCAGTCTGAGTCAAGTCGTCTCTATATGCTGCTTTCCTGAGGGAAGAAACCAAAGTGTTCCATCCCATCTACTGTAGTTCAATGCTTGCTGCTGTCACTCACATCAGAGGGGATAAGAGATAGTTCAAACATTCTGGATCTAAATAAGAATGATTGTGGCCCTGACCTGGTGATAACATTTTAGATTACTCCAAATTCCATATGTAGTCACAGTTCGATGGCATGCTTACAATTAAAATGAAGAAAGTCATAAATTAGGTCACCATCCAAATAAAATGGTGGCAATATCAGGCAGGCAAGTTAAAGCAGGGTGAAGTCTTAGCTTTGCCACCTTTTAGCTGGTGGGGAGTATCGGTTTACACATTCCAAAGAACTTACCTGACAGTGGTCACAAAGATGTGAGCCCACACACGGAGGAGACCAGTCCGAAGGCTACAAAGAGGAATAAAGATGGCCCAAGGTAATTTATCTCTGGATTGCAACATTTCAAGCTCTCCACAGTCACTGGATTCTAATTGGTGAATCAGCCTTGCAGAAGGTTCGCAGAAGGTGTGATTCTCTTCCTTCACACTGCTTGCTCTTCTGCAGAATAGAGCATGGTCCTCGTGCTTCTCAAACTGTAGTGAGAATAGCATATTCCAGTAACATTCTTAGGATAAATATTCTGTTTATTAGATTCGAAATAGATCCAGTCTCACGTGCTGCTACTGCCAGGTGGACCAGGTGATAAATAGCAGGGGAGTTAAATTGGAGAAATGTATTTATTGTGTGGATGCTCCTGGGCTAGACCTGTACCTAGAGGAGCAATGGGATAGCCCACAGCTTTGGATGGACTGGGTGAGTAGTGATGTGTAAGAGCTAACGTTTGAGTGGTGACTATAATGGACCACTCATAATGATGTGAGCAGACCATATAATCTTATCTCCTTTGTATGGCTAATGTGCTGTAAGCTTAGAGATAACTCTGTCAGTAATGTTCTTGCCTCAAAAACATGAGGCCTTGACCTCCACCTTCAGAACCCATGTGAATTGTTGGCTAAGGTTGAAGCCCTGAGCCTTCTTCCATTCAAATCCCTCATGGACTCCTGACTCTGGAGACTAGTCATCAGTTCCTGCTCTGCATTGGCAATTCATGAGCTGAAGATGCAGGTGAAGTCAGGCTTACACAATAAGCATGATGAATTCTGTGTGACTTGGGTCCCCATGCTGTGACACTACAAGGGCAGTGTACTTTTATGTTAATATGTATGTCACCACTGAACATGCACATTCTTGAGAGGAGGAGGAGGAGTGGGTCTCCAAGCACTTAGTCACAGTTAGCCACTAGATATGCCGCCTGATGATGGGAAATTCAACTTCTGACTTTTGTACAATGTTTAAGACATGTTCTGACATTACAATAAATTATAATTAATTAAATGAAACCCTTACAGGGTATGGAGAGATGGCTAAGCAGTTGGAAGAACTTGCAGCTCTTTCAGGGGACTCTGGCTTGGTTTCTAGAAACCTTGTGGTCTCTCACAGTCATCTCATTGTAGTTTGAGGGGACCTGACATCCTCTTCAGGCTGCCATGGGTACTGCACATACATGCTGCACATATATACCTGAGCACCTATAGGAAAAATAATTTTTTTTCAAATTTGTAGCCTTTTCTTTCTAGAGAGATAAATATGAGTTACTTACTTCATTTTCAATCACATGTGTCATTCTGCACCACCAATCCCTTAATATGTCTGTTTCACTCTTCAAGTGCATTTCTTTAGATTATTCCATGGGAATGATGACTCTTGAGCAACCCTTGGCTCCCAAATAGTCCACATCACATAGCAGGAGCAGAAGGAAGAAAATGCTCCCACAAAAAACTTGTACTTCTCTGTGTACATCCCAAACTTGAGGGTGTGCTATATGAGGGGATGCTCTGTGAGGGGGTGCTCTATGAGGGTGTGCACTATGAGGGTGTGCTCTATGAGGGGGTGCTCTATGAAGGGGTGCTTTATGATGGATCCTTATTCTCCCACCTTGATAGCAAGAGAGAGACTGATTGTAGATTTTCCTGGAACTGTCTTCAAGAGAACGTGTGATGAGAGCCTGAGACAGTAGCCAGTCAAGCAGGGCTGGGTTTCAAAGAGGCAGTTCTAAGAATAAGCCCTTGGAGAGGCCAGAAATGCCAGTGAGAGTCCTGGCTCCTCTTCTCTGTTGTCTCCTAGTCAACACCTCTTAGAAAGGGTGCATATGATTGATGACATGACAGAAAGTGAGGGGAGCCATCTGGACATCTGGTTAGGCCAAATGACTGACCACCGCACTCCTCTCCCCAAATCTCATAACAGTTTCTGTGATAAGTCTTTTAAAAGATTCCAGTTAGTAGCTTGATGGCACTTTATTGAAGACTTGAATGTACTTACATCCTCTATATCTATCTATCTATCTATCTATCTATCTATCTATCTATCTATCTATCTATCTATCTATCTATCTATCTATCTATCTATTTATCTCCTCTTAATCTCCTACCTATGAATCTATAAAATCTCTCTAAAACTCACTCTTTTGTCAATTAGTTTAATTGTTCAAATCTGTGAGACAAGAACCTAAAAGTCATTGGCTTTAGTGGTTATTGTATTTCCAGGACCCTAACTCTCATTTTCAAAGATACCTTAATATTATGGTACCAACAGGGATCAGTGCCATGCTTCTTTTGTATAGAAGAGAGATTCTGGCATCCTCCCTCAACTAAGGCGTGTTGCTTAGAGCATTACCAGTGTCAGGCATGGATCCATAAAGATGGAGGCTGCACAGTGACTGAACCTGGAGTCCTCCACCCGCTTCTGACAGAGAGCTTAGTCACCTGCAGGAGGCAGACATTGCTTGTCCTTCTCTTCCTTTTCCCTCCCCTTTCAATTTCTCTTTCCTTTATTTTTTCTATTTCACTCCTTTCTTTTCAAATAGGATCTTATTCTATCTCCATTGTAGGGATTACAGGCATGAGACACTATGCCTGGTATCTAGGAATCAGACATTAAAGAGACAAGTCATTGTTCTATTAAGAATGTGCCATTATGAGAGTAATGTAGTGCCTGAGATAGCACAGCAAAGACAGAAACACTAGGAAACCTCTAGTTAACTATTTTTTTCCAAGTACAATGTAAAGATAGGGTAGACTTTTAAACTGGGGAGAAATACACACATACACACACACACACACACACACACACACACACCACAAGCATATATGTATGACACTTATTTGACACTTAAGCAGAGATACAGCGGTTGTGGATCTGAGGCCAGGCAGTAAGGGTACCAATGAGTAAATAGTGCTAGGTAGAGATTACAGGTGATGGTGGCTCTCTACTGTGGTGGGTCTCAAGGAACAAAAGTAGACAGAAAGTTCAGTTTGGGCTTCAAGATGTGAACTCCCTACTAGACACAGTACTAAGAGCAGAAAATCATCTTCCTTTTAGTTACAAAAGAGTTTCAGAACTGATTAACATCTGCAGTTAGTAGGTAGTATCGACACTACTCACATCTTACTCTTTCTCATGTAGTGCCTGTCCAGGGCCAGATGGTAGAATGGAGTCCATCCACTTGAAGACATCCTGTGCAGACACTGCTGCCAGTTACTTTCTTTTGAGTCCAGTGACCTCCAAGATAAGAACTGCCTCTGTGCTCAGAAGCAGGAGCAGATATGGTTCTGCCTTTCTGGGAGGAAAGATGCTCTTCTTACTGGCATCTGTGAACTTCATTAGCCAACCAGTGACTTCCTCTTCATCCATTAATGAGTAATGCGCAGTGTTGCATTGCAGGTGGAGAGCATGGTTGTCATCACAGTGTGACTGTGACATGTTTGTTCCCCATAACACCTGCTGTTTGGTTCCTCTTTCCTCTCCCTTCCCTGAGCCATCATGTCCTTCGGCAATGATCACAAACTGATGCCCACTTTATCTGTAGGGTTTCAAAAATATCTCTCAATGTAAATGAGCTAATGAGCTATGTGTTAATCATGGGGTGGGAATTGGAATGAAGGCAAAACATATTAATACCTATCCTTTTAGTCAGATAGGTTAGTATTCTTTAGAAGGAAGGAAAATTATCCTGGTTTAATCTTTAAAATCCTCAAGCTAACATCTCTGACATAACCCATGGCTATGAGTTCAGGAACTGATGCAAAGTGCCCCTTAAGAAGAACTATGATTGCCTGTATCTTTAACATACAGAAGGGAAGAGAACCCTGTGTTTATATTTACCTTCGTGACAAAGATGGAGTGGGCAATGCTTGTTCAAATCAGTTTCCTTTTTTCTCAACTCTAACTATAGGCTCCATTTGGGCTTCTTCCATCTCTGAGCCTCTCTCTGCATGCCTTGCATTTTGCTTGTTTGATTTCTCACCATGTCTTAGATATACTTGCTTCCTTCTTCCCTGATTAGACAGCCTTTTAAATGATATCTGCATCACTGGAAAGATGCACCACAGTGAGATGAGGGAGTGGGATTATGGGATCATGTAGAGGGCAGAAGTTGATGAATCAGTTCTCCACCCTTTGTTTGTGTAAAGCAAGTTCTCTCACTGGAGCTGGACATTACTGCTTTGTCTAGCTTGACTGGTCAGAAAGCCACAGGGATCTTCCTGTCTCTACACTCCCAGAGCCAGGGTTACAGTTTGAAACAACACAGCCAGCCTTTAGGTGAGCACTCAGGAGCTGAACTCAGGTCTTCATGTTTGCAAAGCAAATACTTTACCCACTCAACCATATCCCTAACTCCAGATTGTCTTTCTAAAGATTTTACACAATGCATTCTCACTAATGGTGCAACAGAGTTTCCCTGAGAAAAGAAATTGCATTATACAGAACCCTTTCAGCTGAGAGAAGTCTCTGTTAACAAGATGCTTCCCACACAAGCATGAGGGCCTGAGTTCTGATCCCCAGTGCTCACACAAATATCATGTTTTGCTCATTCAGCAAAACATGTCTATCCTCCTAGCACTGGGGATCAGAGACAAGAGAATCCCGATGGCTCACAGACTGGCCAGTCTAGTGAAGTCAGTGAAGTCTATGTTGGTGAAAACCTGTCTTAAAACAAACAAACAAAACAGAAGAAACCATAATGGGGAAAGTGATTAAAGATATCAGTTTCTGACCTCCACATGCATATGCAACATGTATGCACATATACGCAGAGGTGCATATGCACACACACATGAACATGCATACATGTAAGTACTATACATAAGGAGGGGATACAAGTATAGCTCAAGATAAAAAAGGTCACATGGATATTTCAGAACAAAAAGGCCAAGATACTTGCTTTATAAATGTGAAAGGCCACATATATGCGGGAGACATTCAGTGTATGGATTTCTCCAGTGTTCTTCTATGGATCATCATGAAATTTGAGATCTTGACAGCTGGAGCACAAATGTCTTGTCTGTTTCTCTGGGCCCAGTACCAGTGAAGTGTGTGACACCTGAGACCCTGGAGGTTGCTGGTCTTGCCATTCACCAGTCAGTGGAGCGCTGTTAAGGGTGACCCTCATTTTATGGTGCGGGGTTGCTGCTTTGTGGATGGGAAAGTGTAACTGGGTCACGATGTAAATGAATGCACAAAATTCCCCTGATGCTTTTGAATGGACCAACGGATGTCTAGATAGATGCAGAAGAGCAGCTCAAGAAGACTCCACCTCTCATGTGGAAGTACTTGTCTCTAGATGATTTCTTAGTTCCTGGAGTTTTAGCAAACTAATATTCCTGGGTGGCTGTAATTTAGTGTGTTGTTAGAAACATTGCATGTGAGTTCAACCTAGTGTTATGATCATTATGTTTAAGCACTGGTGTAGGTAATATTTATCTTCCAATACTGTTGTTTTGGTTGCCCAGGATTTCTCTTTCCCTTCTTCCCTTATTTTCCCTTTCCTTTCCCTCCCCTCCTATCCACTTCCCTTCCCTGTACTCTTCTCCCAGCTTGATGGAGTCACAGAAATCAATATCACAATCTGGCCATGATCGACTATGTAGAACGCACTCACCTTAAACTTTTGATTCTCCTGTTTCTGTCTCCCACATGCTTAGATTGTAGGCATGCACCAACACACTTGGTTTTGTGCAGTGCTAGGGACTGAACTCAGTGTTCTGTGCAATTAGGACGCCTTTTTGGTTAACTTCCTATGTCCTCGGGAAAGAGTGGATACTTTGAAAATTCATAATTAAAGTTTCACTTAGTGCACCTGAGCCCTGTCCCAAGTAACCAAGTTGCCTTCTTGGTAGTTTCTTTACCTTTGCAAGCCTCATTTTACCTGTTTGCATCATAAAGATGATGGAGCCATTGCTTGGTGTTAATGTGAAAATTATCTGATGCTGGGCATACCCTTCATAAGTACCGAATGGTCCCTGCTGCCGCTATTGCTCTTCAACTTCACCTACCTTGAATTCTGTTGAGTTGACCAGCAGTGATGGCACATGTCTGCTTTGGTAGTTATTAGTTAAGAGCTTCTATTTGCAGAGGGTGGTGGGAAAGGGTGATTAAGTACAGTTATTCCATTTAAACTAATGAATTTTTTTTAACAGCCTGCCCATCTGTTAGAGAAGTGACTGTAGGCATTCCAATAGGATTGAGCTGAATTAAATTAGGAGATAAAAGTAATAATAGTGGCTTCCCTCCAAATGAGATGGCAGTATCTGTCTGTGTTCCCCTGGCTCCACTATTGACACTTTATTCTGAGATTCTCACATATGGGCCAGTATCCTCCTATGTGGTCTCTAATCTACCATCACCTCTAAAACCAATCCTTGTATAATGGACTGAGAAATGCTTTTAATATTCAAATTATGGGCCTGACAAAACAGCTCATGGAGTAAAAGCTCTTGCCTCAGAGCCTGAGGACCTGAGTTCCATCCCAGGAACTATATGGTAGAATGGAAGAATAAACTCCATTCTCATGTCACACACATACACACACATGCGCACGCACACCCACATATATGCACACACAACACACAAACACACATGACACACACATGCACAGACAATACACATAATTCATACTCATACAACACACACAATGCATGCTCACACATATACATGCACACATGCATGTACACATGCACACATTCATACACCCACACACAACACCCATCCATGTGTACACACATGTACACACAGCACACATACACATATATAACACAACAAACACACACACAATACACACTTATACACATACAAAAACATACACATGCACACACAATACACGTACCTGAACACACACAACACACACAGACACACACAGGGATTTTTAAATGAAGTTACTATTTTCTTCCTTTATTGTATCTCATCCTCATTTCCAGAATTGAGTAAAATCTCAAAAACACAATAAAGATGGACATCTGCTCCTATAATTTCATATAACTGGGTCTGTTTTTCTCTCTCTGACTCCACCCTATTCTAAATCCTTTACATTCTGGGTTCCTACTGGTCTAGTTTCCATACCATCTCTACCCTTGCACTGAAGATGTGTTCTTTCTTCTGGTACAGATAAGTCAGCTTCAGTTACCTGGCAAGGTTCACCCTAGTGTCCTTTCATGTTGGTCTTTAATGGAAAGCATCCCTTGACCCCAAATTAACAATCCTTTGTCCCTCAGTCTCACTGTATTAAGTGCATGTGCATTTCCATGGCTTTTTTGTTAAATTGTTCAGTGCTTCTCAGTGACATTGCTCACTGTAAGGTGCTATGGTCTATAAAAGGTTTTCTCTATTTAATATCTCAGTTGAGGATTAGCACCTTTGTTAGGAAGACACAGCCTTGATGGTCTCAAAGATATAGAATGATGGTTCTCAAATTGAGGGCCATGACTCCTTTGGGGGTCAAATGCCTAAGACAATTGGAAAACACAGATAATTACATTATGTTTCAAAACTGTAGCAAAAATTACAGTTATAAAGTAGCAACAAAAATGATTTTATGATTGGGATTCACCACAACATGAGTTAGGTACTATATTAAAGGGTCTCAGCAATAGGAAAGTTGAGAGTCATTGGTATAGATGAGTTGTCTAGAGCTCACCACAGGCAATGGTGAACTTGAATGGAAGAACTTGATCTGTGCTGGTTAATTTTAATTGTTAATTTGATACAATCTAAAACCAGATAGGAACAGGATCTTAATGTGAATTATGTAGATCAATTTGGCCTGTGGACATTTCTGTGGAGGGTTGTCTTAATTGTTAATTGTAAAAATATTCAGCCCACTGAGGGCAGCACCATTCCCTAGACAGAGGCTATTGAATTGGGTGGGCTGTATAAGAGGAGAAAGCTACACAAACATATTCTTTCTCTGCTCTTGATGGTGACTATGATACTTTTTGTTCCTGCCTTGACACCCCCAAGAAGATTGGCTTGGAAATGCAAGTCAAATAAAACAATAACAAATCAACAGCTTTTTGTCAGAGTATTTTATGACAACAGCAAGCATGAAAATAGAGCTTAATATGAATATTAGATTTCTTGTGGCAAAACAAGGATACCTTTGGATTAAATACTGCACCTTGAAGGCTCTCTAAATCATGATTTATAAACTTTTTGTGTGTCCAGGAGTAGACATAATTCATGAAGTACCTGAACACATTTTCTCTGCTTGCATGTGTCTGCCACACTTTGTCCTGGAACATTCTAAGTCTGTTCTTATCCACACAAGGAGCTCACAAGGAACTGCATTAGTTTCCTGGGGCTGTGACAAGAAGGGACACCACCTGAGTTGGTAACAGTTATTAAAATGTATTGCCTCACAGTTCTGATACAAGAAGCCTCATATATCAAGGTGTCAGGAAGGGACAAGCTTGTTTGATACCTACAGAAAAGAACTTGCTGGGTTTTCCTAGCCACTGCTAATTGGATAGCAGCAATATTCATTGTCTGGATGCTGTGTAATGCTCTCTCCATGCTCATGGTGACCCAGCACTCTCCAAGAGCATTTAGAGCATCCTTCTTCTCTATTTCTATGTAGTTCCTCTAGGAATATTTATCATATCAGATTGGGAACAACCCTGATGACTTTATCTGAATTTGATAAGTCTAGCAAAGAGTCTCTGTGTGCAATTTTAGGACTGAAGGGAAATGTTATGACTTATAGAA
Source organism: Tokudaia tokunoshimensis (assembly GCA_036184795.1). NCBI lineage: Eukaryota > Metazoa > Chordata > Mammalia > Rodentia > Muridae > Tokudaia > Tokudaia tokunoshimensis. The sequence goes on from BTHU01000010.1 coordinate 97,067,996, forward strand.
ATGCTACTGAGATGACCTCACCATAGGAAGAGATCCTAGAGAGGGAGAGGACTAAAAGAGATAACTATCACATCATGACAGGGTTCTGAAGGAAGAGAGCCTTACATTCCCTTCAGCTCCCAGAGTATCAGAAACAACATGATGGGCCTGAAGGGAGAAATAGACTGTTGATCTAGCGGCTCTCTCTGGGTCCTGAGAACAAAGCCAGGCTTCTCACTCTTACAGATTTCCAGCAGGATGGATAAAGTGTTCCATACCACAAGCGCTAGCCTATGTTAGCCGTCCAGAGGCACTGATGAAAGAGTTAAATCACAATTGAGTGTTGTTTGGGGTCTAGGCAGTGGTTGGGAGGCAGTAGCTGCAAGGCTGGAGAGAACTCAGCTTTGGGAGAGCTGACAGGTCATGGTGCCCTCCGTAGCTGGCTTTGAGATAGACTGCAGGGCATGGGAGTATAGCTTGGTCTAAGGAAGAGAAAGTAACTAGAGCAGTGGTTCCCAACTGACCTAGGGCTTCAACCCTTTCTTACAGTTTCTCATGTTGTGATCCCCTAACCATAAATTATTTTGTTCTTACTTCATAACTGTAATATTGCTACTGTTGTAAATCATAATGTAAAGATAGGCAATATATCTAATATGTGACCTTGAAGAGGGTCATGACCCACAGGTCAAGAATTCCTGAGCTGAGGATGCTCTAACTACAGTGGGCCAAATTCCCAGGAACCAAAGGCTAGGAGTTCACCACAGCTTTCAGAGAGAAAACAGTTCAAGCTCATGTACATCCCTATCTCATTCCATCTTTGCAGTCTGGGTCATAGGCTCCATAGAATGCTCATAATTTCTCAGCATGTGTTGGGCAATGCAAGCTTAAATACAACTCTCGATCTTCCGGACTCTGCTTGGCTTATTAAAGCAGGTAAGCTGTTGCCCCATTCTGAAGTTTAAGAAGTCGATTCCACCAGTCTTTACTCAGGAGGCCAGATCCCAGAGCTTGGCTGCTTAATGAATATAGTTCCACATTGAGGCAGGGCTGGGTTCCTCATTGCCTCATTCTGGCAACTAAAGAAGAAAATTTCTGATGTGATTTGAAAGTGAAGAGGAAGCCATATTTTTTGCATCTTAATTGGTAGGGAAAGTTCGTTATGAAGGCCTCTTCCCTCAGGATAGGTCCCTGAAGTTGGGTCTGGCCTCTGTATTTTCCCCCTTACCCTCTTCTCAAGGGTCCTTACCAGACAAACTAAGTGATTTATCTCCAGTCTGGTCCTCTGTTGCTAATGACTACTTCTCCTCTATACAAATGATTTTTGCTCTCCTTCCTAAAAACAATTAACTATGAAACTGCTCATAAAATACTGATAATGATTGCTTTGTCAGAGATGACTGTTGTATGGTACCATTCTCCATGGCAATTAGATTAAGTGTCTTTAATTGCTGATAGAAAGACAAATTGTGGTTATTTTTCTCTCTTCTATCTTTTTTTTTGTTAGATACTTACAAATTTTTCTTGAAGTCAGGTAAAATGACATCTCTTTCTCCCTCTTTCCTGAGGGAGAGGAAAAGGATGAAACCATTCTTCTAGAAATACAACGATGACAGTTTTTGGGCTTTTGAATAAGAGGGCCACATTTCTAAAGCAGAGATCAAACAAAAATCTATCCAGAGACACCTTCCCTCAGGCAGGCAGAGGTAGTCCCTCTGGGTCCTGTTTGATATTTCCCCTCAGGATCACACACATCTTCACATTTACATCTAAATCTTGGCTTTCAAAAGAGAGTCTTTTGAATTCAGGGAAGGAAAAGCTTTCAGTTCCCCCCTACCCCTCATTTCAGGGATGCCCAACTCCAGATTGGAATCTAGGCTGTGCTAGACCTCAACAGGAAAAGAAAGAGGAAAGTAGCTGCACTGCTTATAGGTTAGAAGATATCTTTTTAACCTGAGGTGCTGGTGATTTTACTGATAATTTCAACAGGTTATCGAATCACAATTTGTTCAGACTTACAATTAACATGAATTCTGCACATCATACATGTATTTTACATAATATTCTCATATTCTCATAGCCTCAAGTGTCAACTCGCCATAGCTTAGTGTCACTTGAGAATGGAGTTGCAATTAAAGGATTTCCCAGGTCAGACTGACCTGTGGACATGTCTATGGGGATTATCTTGATTGTTCATTGGTGTAGAAGGCTCAGTCCACAGTGTATAGCTCCATTCTCTGAGTATGTAGGCCTGGGATGTACATGAAACGTAGCTAGGTGCCTGAGCAGGCCAACAGAAATGTGTCCCCTTGGTTTCAGCTTCAAGCCCTGCTTGAGTTCTTGCCCTAACTTCTCTCAAAGATGGGCCTGGATTTGTGAGCCAAGAAAGCTTTTTCCTTTAATAAACTGCTTTTGGTTGGAGTGTTTTTATCACAATAAGGAAGGAAACCAGAACACAAAATGAAGGGTGGTTTAAATTTAATACTTTTCAAAGAGGCATCTCCCTGGTGTTTCTGGAACACTCTAGGTCCCCCTGCTATTTTTATCAGTAGGTTATTTTTTCAAATTGTATTTATTTATTTATTTATCTATTTATTTAATGTGTGAGAGAGAGAGAGACGAGACAGAGATAGAGACAGAGACAGAGAGAGACTGAAAATTTCATAGAAAAGCCCATGATGTATAATTAACATATACTAAAAATATAAGGAATAAATTATATGTGAAAATGCCCAGGATGATACTTTATCTACCCATTTTCAATAGCATAATTTTTACAAGGGTTCTTTCTAGTGTATGTGTTCTATGAAGAGTTAGAATTTTCTTGGAGATAATGGCAAAATTCTCAGGAAAGATTGACTGGGTGGCTGGTTACTTGTGCTTAATTTTGAGCCAATCCTTGAACAGAATGGCAGGGTTTTTCAGACTGGTTGGTCTTGATTCTCATTGTCCATAAAGTAAGGCATGCGTTGAGATATAGAATTTCATAGAAACTCTATAGATTAGTGTGGGATCAAAGATCTCCCTTGTTAGGTCACAAAAGATACATCATGAGTATCATTTCTTTTTCCCCCATTCACAAAATTTTAAAGACAGGGTCTATAATAGGCCCAGAGGTCATCAAGTAGGCTAGGCTGACTGGCCAAAGAGTTCCAGAAATCTACCTGTCTCCATTAATCAGTACTGGGATCATATGGGTTCTGGATAGTTAGTCCAACTCATATACTTACAAAGGTAAGAATTTTACCAAAGAAGTTAGCATCCCAGCATATAAGAATGTATGCATTTTACAGTCATGTATGTCATATATCAAATGTAATATACCTATATGTATAATATAGAGAATATTTATTAACATGCTTTCTTGCATGGTGCAAATAAATAATAAAATACTTGGTATTGTATGGATTATATGTAGTCCCACACTCTTTCATGGGTCTTTTTCTTAATTATAAATAACAAATGTCTCATTTAAAACAAAGAACGTGTCCACGCATAGTGCCTCATGGCTGTTATCTGACCACTCAGGAAGTGAGGTAGGCCTTGCAGTGAGTTCTGTGCCAGTTTAGGGTACAGAGTTAGATGCTGTCTTTAAATAAATAGCATTACCCACTCCACAGTCCTGCAAGGGTTGGCATTTAATGCTATTTACTTTGACAAATAGGTGGCAGGGACTTTGAGTCCCAGGCAGAATCTCTGAGTGCATAACTCCGGAAATGTCCTCAGGTAACAGAATGTGCCCATGGGTCATGGAAGTCAGTTCTGCTAAATACGGAGGATTTTTATCTGTCTGAATGAATATTTCTGGGGCTCCTCTCTGACTGCGTGGATTTGAGATGTGAGCAGGCAGGCTGGGTTATCACCATAAATCAATAGTTTTCAAGAAGCTGTAGATTTCAAGCTGACAGCAGCGTTTTGGTTGGAAATGAAGATGGTGGAGTGAGAGCTGGGCTGTGAGTGCAGGGGTAAGGATGAGGCTCATGGGAAAACTTGGAAACCTTGTCACGAGCAGATTAAAGAATTTTTGCTCATTTTGAGGAACACGAAGTAATGGATAAAAGTCAAGCAGGGAAAGTAGAGGCATTTGATCTATTGGTCAATTTTATCTTACTGAGATAGGTACTCAAGAAAATAGTCAAGATGTCTTTTGGCTCACGGTCTCAGAGATCTCAGTCCATGGTTGCTCTATTATTTTTGGCTCTTTGGTGGGTGTCATAGTGTTTGAATATGCTTGGCCCAAAGAGTGGCACTATTAGGAGGTGTGACCTTATTAGAATAGGTGTGTCACTGCGGGCATGGGCTTTAAGACCCTCATCCTAGCTGACTGGAAGTCAGTCTTTCACTAGTAGCCTTCAGATGAAGATGTAGAACTCTCACCTCTGTCTGTACCATGCCTGCCTGGATGCTGCCATGCTCCCACATTGATGATAATGGACTGAACCTCTGAGCCTGTAAACTAGCCACAGTTAAATGTTGTCTATAAGTTGTCTTGGTCATGATGTCTGTTCACAGCAGTAAAACCCTAATTAAGACAGTGGGTAAGAGCATTATGATGAATGAAAGTGCTTTGGAGGAGTGAATTCACGGGAGCTTGGAAGAAGAAGAAAAGAGAGGGGGAGGAGTAGTGGAGAAAGGGAGTGGAGAGTGAAAGAGAAGGGTGAAGGAAGAAGATTCAGTGAACCCCAAATACCTCTTTCAATCAAATAAGCCTTATTTTTACAAGCTATTCCGTGTCAAGTATTCTCTTATAGATGTGCACACCCTGTAGCCCAAGGGCTACATGTGGCCCAGTAGGGCTAAAAACTCAGCCCGTAAGGAAAAAAAACCTTATTTAAAATATTATGAACAACTTTGTATGTTAACCATGAGGATCTTGGGTATGTACTTTCTAGATGACAGTGAGATTCAGTGAGGTCTCATTTAGACTCTCCCATCAGTCAGTAACAAGCTACAACACTTTAGCTCACACTCACCTCCAGCTCACATTCAGTTTTACAGTGAAGAATGGGGCCAATGGTTTCCCTTTCTTGCCAACTGGAAAAAAGGAAAAACCTTTGTGAGTAAACTGACAGTGGCCATGGTTTCTCCCAAAGTAGCCAATCAAGTAAGACACTCCTTTCAGGCTATGGAAGACTGATGTCCAGAGAGACTTTGAAGGAAAGAGCACAGAGTCCCTGGAGCATGAGCCACTTCCATGCACTTCAGACTTTAATATATGTAGCATTGTTTGGGAGAATAACAGCAGGAACTCTTTAAAATCAGCATTTGTTAGCATTAGGAACTAAGTAGGGGTCTAGGAGGAGAGCTCACTTATTTTTTAGGTGAATGAGCTGGCTGGCAGATTCTGAGGGATCTGTTTGTCCCTTCCTCACCAGTGCTGGGCTTATAAGCATGTGCCATCTTATTCATCTTTATATGTGCGATCTGAGATTGAACTCGGGTCCTTGTGCTTGTAAGACAATCACATTACTTAGTGAGTCTTAAGCCAACCTTGTCATCAATACTTATTGAAAAAGCTTAGAATCCTTACTCTGAGAATGTTCTGCTCATCCCTTATCAGCCAATCAGCCAAGATCCGACATATTAATAGTTCCTCTAATCTCCTTTACCCCATTATAGACAGAGTGTAAGCCATGGTTATAAGTCTGATGGAAGTAGGCTTGGGATACAACTTAAGGAAATGTGTCTTTTAGTGCATAGTAGACTTGTGGTTTTTCATGGAACAAAGATGTTACCCACCCATTGTGTATGTGAGTGTGTGTGTGTGCATGCATGTGTGTGTGTGTGTGAAAAAGAGAGAGATAGAGATAGAAAGCGTGGGGGAGGAGGTAGAAAGCTAGCAGAAAAGAGAGAGGGGGAGAAAGGAGAGAGAGAGAGAGAGAGAGACAGAGAGAGAGAGAGAGAGAGAGAGAGAGAGAGAGAGAGAGAGAGAGAGAGAAGTTAATTAATTCATGGGCCCTAAATGCATGCAGAAGGCTATAGAGAACAGAAGAGGTCACTGGAGATCCCTGAGCAGCCACTTCAGTGTTGGGTACAGAACCTTGGTCCTCTACAGACCCATTTCATCCACCAGCTTCCACTTCTCACCAGCACAGTGCCAGGTTATGAAGCTGGCTGTTAAATATGGGCTTCATTGGACTTCAGGGCACAGATATTCAGAATGCAGGACTATTAATCCAGGCATTACTAGATGAAAGAGGCTCCTTCTTAATGCCAGATTTTTTTCCTTTTGCCTCTTGGTAATGTTATTCTTACTTTGAGGTAGTAGAGCACATTTCCCATGGTCTTTGGAATTATAATTTAAATCTTTTATCCCTCCAGAACTCAGGACATTTAATTTATCAGGATTCATAAAAGGCCAGTAATAAGCCCTGTCTTTATTTAAACATGGGCGGCATTGACTTGGCGCAGGAGGATACAGGGCTCCTAATGGAGAGCCTCTATCTGCTTCTCCTGGATTCTGCACTTGTCCAAAAAGTCATCTGCATCAGCCAGGGGAGGTTTATTAACTAAAGGTTCGTTTGCTCTTCAAGTGACACTATCTCTTCAGAGTTACCAGACATCATCCCCACTCTGCTTGCTTACCTTTTGTTCTCATGATGGCAAATGTTGGATGTCCTCAGTCATATTAAATAAGAATGATAAAATGAAAACATGTTTCTGAGGTCTCGTTTGTCGCCAGGACATCCAGAGCACATTAAAACTCGGGGACAATGGAAGGCAAATCTGCCATTCACCCTGTGCTCTGTTAGGAAGGCTCTTGTCATTTCTCAGATTCCATTTTAGATTAATGTGCAGCAAGAGATAAGATGGCATGTCCTGGAATGATGGGACGCTACTGGTACCGGGGTTGAATTGTTTTGTTACAATGCATAATCTAGACAATTAAATACATGGTCTACCTTGGATATTTGTGTAGAGAATAAAAAGTGGAAGAAAGGAAGACTGAGTTTCCTTAGATACATAGGGGCTTATAAGAAAGTACACGTCTGGGCGGGAGAAATAGCTCAGTGGTCAAGAACACTGAGTGCTCTTACAGAGGATCCAAGTTCTGTTCCCAGGATCCACTGTGGGTGCCTCACATCTCCCTGAATCTCTTGCTTGAGGGGAATCATGGCCTTTGTTGGCCACCAGGGGCACCACATTCACATGCAATACAACCACATGTGCGCATGCGCACAAGTCACACCAAGCATCATTTGTTTCATTAATTTTAATTTTACCTCTCTCTCTCTCTCTCTCTCTCTCTCTCTCTCTCTCTCTCTCTCTCTCTCTCACACACACACACACGCACACGCACACGCACACGCACACGCACACGCACACACACACACACAGAGGTAAAATTAAAATTAAAATTAATGAAACAAATGATGCTTGGTATGACTTGCGTACCAGTTATTTTCTTCTTTCCTATGTCATGGCACCTATCAAAGAGCAACGTAAGGGAGAAAGGATTTATTTTGGCTTCAGTATGGGCGGATATATTACATCTTGGAAGGAAAGGCACAGTGGCACAGGACTTCATGGAGGAATAGGCATGTAGCTAACATGCCTTATCTCACATGTAAACAGAACAGGAGGCAGACACTGGACTAGAAGTGGAGCTGGCCTCCCAGTGCCCTACTTCCTCCAGCAAGACTCCACCTACTAAAAGTTCTACAACTTGTCAATTAGTGTCACCAATGGGTGAGCATGTGTTCCAATATATGAGCCTGAGAGGGGTATTTCAGACTCAAATCATAACAGTTTTTGACAATATTCTCAGACAGAGGAGAAGGGTGGAATTCACTTCAGCAGATCATTCCTGGATCTGAAATTTCTGTCTTCCATTGTTGAACCATGCATTAAATATTTATAATAGAAAAGAAGAGAAGAAGAGCAATCTGTCACAACAGAGGCTGCAGAATCACTATGCAACTTTTGTGGTGATGGGTGACACGCGTGAATTAAGATTAAAAAGAGAGTTAAAGCTGAGTCTTACTTTCACAGTTGGGGGGAAGATGCTTAGGAAAGCTTTGCTAATGATTGCTAATAATTACATCCAAATCATATTACATTAAGAAACTGAGATGTGATCTAGGCTGGAGCAGTAAGATTTCATAGCCACAGACCCCTCTTCTCTGCTTTAGTACATTGTCCTCCACCTTGCAAGCTCTAGTTCTTCCTCAGTCTCCAATAAGTGGAATTATTAAAGGTTTGTGGGTCTCTGTCATTCAGAAATGTGGAAAGAAATAGAGTGCGTCTCTGGATGTGGGCAGAGTCTGTCGGAAAGGGTGGCTGAGTATTGCTGATTAATTCACATTCTTTCCCGGGGAAGATGGAGAGAGAACATCTTCACTTCCATGAAGTAACCTCAGTGCAAACTGCAGCCTTGATATTGGCTAAGGATTTCCCTTCTTCACTTTCAATTGATTTGTCGTGAATCATCCCAGACAGTTCCATTTCAGGGCCTTGTTTTATTTGATGGGGCAGGACAAATGTAGAGCTAAATAGATTGGTAGGCTAACATACTGTCTGTTTTAATGGCGTGGATTCTAGTGTTAGTGTGGTTAGTACTTTACAGTGTTCCCCAGGCTGAGTGATGCTCACTGTATGCCTGGAGCAGCTCAATTAAATCCCTTTCTACATCAACTTCATGTAGCTTACTGGATATATCCCTGTCACTGCAAAGCACTTCCTAGGAAAATGTGTGTGTGTGTGTGTGTGTGTGTGTGTGTGTGTGTGTGTGTGTGTGTGTGTGTGTTTGTGTGTGTGTGTGTATGTGTGTGTGTGTGTGTGTGTGAGAGAGAGAGAGAGAGAGAGAGAGAGAGAGAGAGAGAGAGAGAGAGAGAGAGAGAGAGAGAGAGAGAGAGGAGCATGGGGCCCCCTTTACTCTCCTTTTAAAACACTAAGTATGAGTCATTTAAACTAATAATTAGATATTGTTCACTCCAAACCAGTGCTTTACAAGGCTTCCACAGTAAAATATCTTCTGCCTGAAACTCTGGGAAGACTGTGTTAGAAGCAGAGGAATGTACAGAAATGTTAGGTCAGTGATGGGTGAAATGGCTTCTTGTGGTTCCTCCTCTTATTGTCCCAAGGGACAAGAGAAAGCTTTGTATAAATGGAGGATAAGGTAAAAGGGCTTACAGAGCCACAAGCTACAGCAGATGTCCCACTGAGATAATCCCAACATCATCTCCCTTTGCAGGAAGAGAGGGGAGTGTACCTGGACTGTGTGGTTTCTAAGGAAATAAGGTTTCCTGCTGAGGAAATGGAAGAAGGCTTGTATTCTTTAACCTGAGTCACCCGCCACCTTTGAAGGACAGTGGGGAATCTGCTGCCTCATTCTGAACTTTGTCTGACCTTCAGAAGTTTTGCCTTCAAACCTCTGTGTGGGGCTGTGACTTTTGTCCTGGGGATGTGGCAGCTGTCATGTCAATGTCTAGACAAATTGTGCTTCATAACCCAAAGTGGCTAATTAAAATGCCCAAACAAAGGCATGCTCATTCTCTGTTCTTCCCTGTCTCTCCATCAGGTAAAGAACACATTTCAATTAAGATGATTAACATGAATGTGCCCCTTGGAGTTGTCTTCAAGCTCAGGAACTCCTGCCAGTTATGGTTATGCACTTTGACTATTTTATTTAAACCTTTTCAAACCTGTCCATCTCCTGGAGTGGAGAATTATACACATTCTACTCCTCTGTCTATGATACTGACTGGTTCTGACACAGCAGAACCCTTTCCAGATTAGAATCCTTTCCTACAAAGCTCTTTCTCCATCCCATCTCAGCTCATAAAAGCTCAAGAAATCCTTTTATAGAATCCCTGTCCTCCTGATTCCCAGATCCCTAGAATAAATAAGAATCTACTAGTAGGTGGTTTTAAGCCACTTGCACATTTTTCTACCGTGTGTATGTGTGTGTGTGTGTGTGTGTGTGTGTGTGTGTGTGTGTATGATAGAGAGAGTGAGAGAGAGAGACAGAGACACAGAGAGAGACAGAGACAGGGACAGGGACAGAGATAGAGAGAGTCAGAGAGAGAAAGAGAGAGAACATGCATATCTGCGTTAATGCTTTTATGTCTGTCTCTAGTCATCTATTATTTGTCTGTTTGACACCTACTTTGTTGAAGGCAATTTCTTTAATCCAATAGAGGAAAACAAAATAGAATAAAAAATAATAAAACAACAAAATAGAAGACACCCTCCTCAAGTAATGTAGTTCGGCTTGATGTATAAGACAGTTTTGGGATATGAGCTTTTTTGTGGATCAGCTGAAAAAGGAGAAGACATGTGGGCAGGGTGAAAGAACCTGCTGCAGTTGGCTTTGAATAGCGTTTGGGAAAGGCCTCCCTGCAAGGCACAGTCCAGAAGGAGATGAAGGGATGAACAGTGTGACTGTATGGGGGAAATAGAATTCCAAACAGAAGAAACAGTCCAAACAAAGGAGAAAAAGCTTGGGGAATATCCTGTATCCAAGGTATTCTACAAGAGGACCAGAAAGACTAATATGTCTTACACTACAAGGAATGAATTTTGGGTCCATGGGAGTTGAGAAGAGGTACAGATGTTATGGACTCCGGTGTTTGTTTTTGAGTCAAATAGAGATTTTATGTGCATCTTGAACTGATGAATGGGCTTCTGCATTGGAGAACAGAGTTCAAGGACATTTGTATCCATACATTGAGCAATGGATTGCTTGACCCTGCCTTGTCCATTCACCACTGGCTGTGAAAAGGGAGCACTTTTCCCGATCCTTATTAACCTCCTAGGATCCAGCCTGGTGTTTTCATGTCCCTGATGCCTAAATAGTAAATGTTTACATACAAAAGACAGATGAACACAGGGTGCATCAAGGTGATACTTACTGGCATTCGTCCCTCCAGCCATGCACTGCACACAGCCCATGTGTGCACTGCAGGCTCAGAATTCCCTTGCTTGGACCTTGTAATGAGGCCTTCGTCCAATCCCCTAACTCTATGTCCATGTGCAGCTGTTGAGCTGCTTGCGCTGGGCTATTGCTTCAAATCAGTACTGTTTTCAGGTGTGATCTGCGAACTTTTGCTATTTCCAACCAAAAGAAATTGATTGCTAATTTATAGGCATTCATCCTGAAGATTTTATTTTATTTTGATTTCTGTGTCTGTGCACAAATATGCAGGTACCTTCAGAGGGCAGAAGTGGACAGCACATCCCCTACAGTGTGGGTTACAGGTGGTTATGAGCCCAGATGGGGGTGCTAAGACCTGAACTTGGGTCTTTTCAAGAGCAACAAATGCTCTTAACCACTGAGTCATCCAAACAAAGACACTTTATGTCCAAGAAAATGGTCTCAATAAGATAGTAATTCACGAAGAGGCAGGGACTATCTATGGAGGAGCAGGCTCTGGTTGGGAAATAATCCATGGTTTATAATTTGTATGCTTGCCTTCCAGGTACACATTTAGCTGATAGTTCTGCAAGCATTTGGTGAGACTGCCACAGTCTAGTAAATAAATAACATGCTTTTTAAAATTAGGATGTGTACCAAGCATGTGTCTACCCAATAGGCTGTAACAGTTCAGAGACGCGTTCCCTGTTCTTCCCTCTGTCAAGCAGACATAGGGGATGTGTTCTAATGTTGTTTTGAGTGTAAACATGGTATGAATAAAAAAATGTGTGCTTTTGAGATGGAAAAGGAGTTGTCATGTAGAACAGACCAATTTTAAAAACAGAATTCAGCCCAGTGGTGGGAGGTACTGCTGCCTTCTCTGTTTTCCTCTCCTCTCCTCCTCCACTTCTTCCTCTGATTTCTACTTCTGCTTTCCCTGTTCCTCCTGTTATCCTCTTCTTCCCTCCCCCAATTGCTTTCTCCCTTCATTTCTTCCTCTACCGCTTCATGTTTTCCTTTTTCATATCACAAGGAGTTGCAAAGATAGCAGGGTGCTTTTAAAAGTAATGTAATACAGTTTTGTAACATGACTCTTGCATCAATTTCTGAATGTGTAATAGGGCTGGATTTCTACTTCCTGATCTCACAGCCCTGGAGGAGTCCAGATGTTGGATTCTGATGGATGATTTAATCACAGTTTCAGCAGCACTTCAGTTAATTGAGTATGCATTACTTCAGCCTAGGTACCTCATTCAGACACTAACCATATTTTCATCAGCTATCTCAATAAGTCATAAAAGGATGAACTTTGCAGGAATGATAGTGAGGTCATCTCCAGGCTGGGAGGCATGGAGTTTTCTTAATTTTCATAAGTGATGTTGAGCTGTCACTCAGTGGTTGTTGGTCACTGGAGTAGAGAGCTGGATGACTGAGGGAACAGCCCTAAGAGCTTGTAATTCTGTAGTGAAATGACTCTGGCAAGTTTGTGCCCTGAAATTGAGCAAAGACATTAACTGCCTTGAGACTCAATTGATGTGGCCTGAAGTGATGGCTTAGTCATTGATAGGCTTATCATGCAAACACAAGACCCAAGTACCATCTCCAGAACCCACATAGGAAAACTGGGTATGGTGATATGGGCTTGTAATTCCAGTGTTAAGGAGAAAGAGATAGCTGAGCTTAATTAACTAGTAAGCTCCAGATCCCCATAAGAGAACATGGGTCAAAATAAAGGTGGATGGTACCTGTGGAACATTATCCAAAGCTGACCTTTAACATTCACATACCTGGAAACACAGGAGTGCATGTACACAACAATCATGTGCACAGATGCACACACACACACACCCATTTCAGTTGCCTTATTTGTAAAATAGAGACAGCATTTGTTCCCACCTGATAAAGTTTTCTTGAATAATATTCTGCCCATACATCATTCAGTAATTTTCAGAACTCATATATTGAAATGTTTAATGAGCATAATAAACTATTTGTTGGATATAACAATGGAAATTCCAGAATTCCAGCTGTACTGACATATCAGAAGTAGCAAAGTCAAGATAAACCAGATTTTTGAGTTTCTTATTTAAAAGTGGATGGAGAAAGCCCTGGAGAAGTAATTCAATTGGTAGAGTGCTTGTCTAGCAAACATGAGGCCCCGGTATTAAGTCCCAACCCCACATGAACCAAGCATGGTGCTTCTTACCTATAATCACAACACACAGGTTGGTGCCCTGGAAGTTAGAGGTCATTCGAGACTACAGTAAGTTCAAGATCATGTTGTGATACATGATACCCTGTCCAAACAAGTAAATGGATGGACCAAGTAGCAAACATGTATGCTGGGATGTTGGTCTAATGTAGTTGGAAATAGAATTGTGACCATTTCTGACCACCATGCGTGCTCTAATTAATGCTTTTAAGTGGGCATGTGAGAAAGCAGTGTTGAGTGTGGACTGACTTCCGTTCAACCGGGGAAGCCTCAGTTAATGAGACTCTTCAAACTCCTTGAAGCTCCTCATCTTCACAAGTTGCTTTCTTTTTCGTCCTAGTTGTGCATGTTGTTACATGTGTAGCCTTTATAAGTGACTTTGGATCTTGTTGCAGTCTTTGCACAGCTTTGATTTTCTCCATCAGCTGAGAGATATACAGTGAGTGCCATAGAGGGTTACCCCTTCTCCTCACCTGGGAGTCACATACCTTTAATAAGGCTCAACAGCTCCTGTGTGTGTGTGTGTGTATTTGTGTGCATGTTTATGTTTGCATGTACATGCAACTTTTAGCACATGAGACTTGGAAACAAGACGATCAGTAGTTAAAGGTCACCCTCAGGTACATAGTGAACTTGAAACCCGCCTAGACTACAAGAGATCCTGTCACAAAACACTTGTTAAAAGGCGTTGGCTACATTTAAGTGCTATGTGATGTTTTGAGTAACTGTCTACTATCCCCCTATATTGTGTTGAAGTTGCATAATGGCAAGTTGCTATAAAGACCTCTTCTTAGAGAGTGAGCTATGATGGGAGGGTGGCATGCTGGCTATGCACATGTTGATGCATGCAGTGCTAGATATCATCATTATTCTTATGTTGGACCTACATGCCAACATGGCCAGGTCCTGTATATGTTTGGCCAGACATGTGTGGAAGAGATCTCAAAGGGTATTAGCATAAGGTAAAAAGTTAGTTATGTCTTTTACCATAAAGGGTCCAAAAGCAACATGCAGTACTGTGCACGAGTAGCAATGCCATGTTCTATTAGCACATATGCTATATAATAGAATAAGCCTCACTTCTCCACTAGTGTCTCTAAAGTTGATTCACAGTCTTGAGTCTGCTCTCTATCTTAACAGGACTCTGTGGTCAGCATGCCATAGATGAATGTAGACATTCATCTCAAGGTCTCACTCTTTAGCTATAGCATTCTGGTACCAGTCTCCATCTTCTGTCGTCCTTCTATCTCTTTTCTATTGCCCTCTAAGTACAGCTAACATACTTTTCAAGGAAGATTCCCTAAGGCATGCAAGGTGCTTGCCTCCAAGCCCACAATCCAAGTTTGATCCCCAGAACCTACATGGTGGAAGAATAGAAGCAGCTTCCATAGTTTGACCTCTGACCTGCACACATGTACCATGACATGCATATCACTACACACATACATACAAATAAAGAAAAGTTACAAAAACAGAAATGTGTTTTACCTTATGACCTGTGGTGCTATATTTCTATGCAGATCATGTCCAACATGTGCTTGATTTCCAACACACTCTCCATCCCACCTCAGACTCCTTCCTAGACTGCTCTCCTGCTTTTCAGCATCACTCTCCTGTGTTTGCAGTCAGTGCCATGCTCCTTCTTGCCTGCAACCATTTACACAGCCTGCATGAAACAGTCCCCACCCCACCTTTGCCTCTTCTGCTTTATTTCAACTTCTCTCAGCAAGGATATCTCTAGTTCTCACTTTGTTCCAATCAACCACAAACTTAAAGTCTCTTTCAGGGTCTCATAGCATTGATTGTTCATCATGCTAACATCTCACAGTATCTTTTGTCTTCAGAAGACTATAGGCCAGATGATGGTGAGGACCATGGATAACTTCCTTATCCTGCCTTGGGGCACTGGAACTCCAAGATGCTAGAAATTTTTTTCAAGGACTTATAACTGTACATGTTAAGTACATTATATTTCAAGAAGCTGAGATATGTACATGATGGGGCTCATCACAGAGGTTACAACAGAACTGTGTTTATTCATAAAACAGTATGCTGTTCGTCACAATGTGAATGAACAGAGAGGACATTATGCTAATTGAAAAATCCCAACACAGCAAGACAAATGCTAGAAGGTCTGCCTCCTGTATGTGTGCAATGTGAAGTTGTAATCAAGACTGTGGATAGACTTCAGATAGAGAAGTACTTCTCATGTAAGTATAAGGACCTAAGTTGGATTTCTAGAACCCACATAGAAGCTGGGCATGGTGGAATATGGTTGTGGTCCTATCACTGGGGACTTTGATGGGGATGGATCCCTTGTGCTTCTTGGCAGTCCAGCCTCATTGACAAATTTCTGCTCTCTGTGAAAGACACTGTCACAAAATAAAGAGAAGGACTGTACTTGAAGTTTGACTTCTGGTCTCCACACATATGTACATACTTGTTTCCCCACACACACATGATCACACACACATTCACTGTAAAATAAAATAAAGGGAAAATCATAGACACACGTGACAAATAGAGGCTGCCAGGTGTTAGGAGAGTAAGAAATGAAGGTACAATGGTCAGGTTGGTCAGAAAATTCAAATTGTCCGTAATGAGAGCACATCTGAGACTTCATGGAATAACACAGTTCTGATAGATGTCTAAATTCACTTGGGGTGATCTTCACACAGAGACCACAACCTTGTGAGTCTTGAATATACTCAGTCTTTATTCATGAATTAAATATTTTAAATGATTTTTAGAAATCATTTTGAGCACACATCAATGATAACAGAATACTTCTCACTTTTTAACCTACACATTGCAGATAATAAATAGCCAGGGTCCTCGAGATCAAATAGCTCCCTAACGTTTGGCTCTATGCTCTGTCTTATAGAAATTAGAAGGGTTAAGAGCCCAATAAGCAACCAGTTAACATAAGGCATGTCATACTATACTAAAAAAATAAATCCAGATTTCTGGAGCTTAAGGCTTTTTTGCTTTCCTCTAAACTCTTTCTGACTGCTGTGAGCTGGCCCAGAGTATTACACGATTCCTTCCTCATTGAGGGTTCCTGGATTCAACTCCAAGATTAGACAATTACTGGGCCAGAGAAAGAACAAAGGCCTTTTCAAGCCTCTATGTCAAAGTGACACATGCCACTTCTATTTATATTATGTTTGCTAAAACAGTACTCTCAGCTGTGGCTAAAGTCCAGCAGGCTGTGAGGCACAGTCTTGCAGTGTGCTATCGGGGAGAAACTGAAGCTTTTGGTGACATCATGTCTGATCTGATCTACCACCAGGAGGAAAAGAGCCACAGACCTGGCAGTAGGCACCAGGAAATAGCCATACCCAACTACATCCAGTGGTTTGCATGTTTCTAAGAGTACTTGCTCCTTCTGCAAAGGACCCTGGAGTGATTCCCAGCACCCACAGGGCAGCTCACAACTATCCACAACTCTAATTCCAAGGGACATAATGCCTCCTGACCTCTGTAGGTACTGCAAACATGTGCACATATATACATGAAGGCAAAATGTGTACACAGAATTAAAATAAAATCTTCAAATACAAAACCAATCCAAACAAAAAGAATGCCTGTATATATGGGGCCAGAAGGATGGGTCAGTCAGTAAAATTCTTGCATTTCAAGTGCAAGGGGGACCTAAGTACTATCCTGAGAATCCATGTCAAAATGCCAGGCAAGATCATGTGGCCTGCAATCCCAACATTTGGTAGGCAGAGACGAGAGGGTCCCTGAGGCTTGTAATCCAGACAGTCCAGCCTAATTGGTAAGACCTGGGCCAATGTGGGATTCTGTCTCAAAGATGGTAGGTAGCTTTCCAGAGGTTGATCTATGGAATCTGCATATAAATGAACACACAGATACATGCAGATAAAAGAATACTTCAAAGATTAGTACTCAGTACTTTACTGTTTTCATTCAGAACTAGGTGACTATCAGGAATTTTGGGGTAAGGCATATTTATAGATAGGCATGCTGACAGCCTCTATATTTGACATTTCCTTAAATTCTGTTTTTATTCATTTCTCAATGGAAATGTTAACCCACTCCTTCAGTTACTTCACTGGTGATTATGCGATGACATTTATGATTTTTTTTAAATCTCAGGCTTTATAAAATTGTGTGTGTGTGTGTGTGTGTGTGTGTGTGTGTGTGTGTCTGTGTCTGTGTCTGCAAATATCATGAGCAACATGTGTGTCCCTGGTCAAATGGTAGCATTGGATGCCCTAGACTTGGAGTTTAAGGCAGTTGTGAGCCATCATGTGTTGGGAACTGAACCTCAGTCTTATGTAAGAGCTGCCAGCGCTCTCTCTCCAGTCCCAGCCAAAGACTGGCTTAAGCATTCATTTGCCAACTTAATGATTTTTTGATTTGTTACTGCTATCTTTGGTGACTTTCATGTATCCCTTTGACCCTTCATGCAGTCTTTCCATGTCTGGCACCAAAGTCAGCTTCCCTTCTCATCTTCTGTCGTCCATTCTTGGCACCCTCATTTATATGGGAGATGAGGTCTGTGTTTGACAAACATCCTTTTGCTTTGCTTACCGTTTTAATAAAATCTCCTATCACCATTTTTATCTTCAGTAACAACCCAGGCACTATTTGATATTGAGGTACTGAATTCCATGGACTTTGAAATATTCACCCCATATCTTTTTTGGCAAGTCTTTGAATAGAGACTACAAAAAAAATTGACATGTTGGAGATGAATTTTCAGACTCTGAGTTAAATAATGACTACCTGTCCCAGTTTAAATTGTGTTCCAGGATTGAAACATTATATTACACAGTCAAATCATTGAAATTAATGGTCAGGCGCTCTGTAACTGAGTTAGTTCCCCCTGAGACTGATACTCTATTAAGTCTGGAGGCTGCACAAATATCCCTGCTGTTGCCCTGAAGGTGGGGATAAGGATGCCCGAGACTTGGTGGCTTAAAAGTCATATCAAAGTAGTCCGGATTATCTATTGATTATGATTGTTAATATTTGTTGGTATCCCTTGGTCATGCACTTACTGTATGGCCCACTCCAGCTTCCAACTTGCAACTCCCTTGCCTTCATCTCCAGAGTGCAGGAATTATAGACAGATGCTTCTTCACCCCCACCAGTTCTGTTTGTTGCTTTAAGTGTGGACCAATAAGTAGCTAGTTGCTTCTACACTTACAAATGTCATTCATGTGTAGACTCTTGTTTCAGTTTATTGTGGTGTAAGTAGCCACTGGTTCAAATTTAGAGATGGAGAAACTGAGGTGTCTGTAGCTGAAATTTGATTTGTCTTTCCTGGCCCAGACCTCTTGGTAGCTAGCCAGTCTAGCCGTTCCAGACTCTTCTTAAATGTTCTCCTCCTCAGGGTAGACTTGGCTGAGTGCTGGAGCCAAAGACACACTTGTCCCTTCTCTCTGCTTTCTGCTGCTTTTATTGAAGTTACTATTTATTCTTTTCTTCATGTGTCTCCTTATTTGATATCAGCCTACATCCTTGAAAACACAAAGAAGGGGGATGGCTTGTTTTCAATGCAGCATGCCAGCACTATCCCAGCGCCTGATACCGGCCTGATACCCAGAGATGTTTGAGCATATTCAGTGTTTGCTACAGTTTGCATTCTGCACTGTCAGTCTCAGGAGGGAGTTCAAGTACTGGCTTGTCTAAAGCAATAGACTAGCATCAGAGACTTGATGAACAAACCTCATTTGCTAACAGCCATGTCTTGCCAGCATCCTGTGAGCTTCGCACAGCCCGAGATAACCACTGATGCGGCCCAACACAAAATCATAAGTTTACCTAAAATATTATGATGTCCTTTTTTTAGTGTAACTTGCTTGCCCCGTCTTGCATGGAAACTGTGAAGGAGGCAATAACAAGTTAGAGTCTTGATAGAGTGAGCATGTCTAGGAAGTTTTTAATATATCCACTTTATAGGGAGCAGCATGTATTTGCTATCTAATGCTGTGTAACAAACTATCCTGTAAGTTAGCACCTTAAAATGGCACATATTTAGATTCTCATGAGGTTCTGGAGGCCATGGGTGCTGTTAGCTTGGGATCCTGTGATGTAATGGTTATTTTGCCTTCAAGTAGGGTAGTAGGAAATAAAAACCTGTAGAATCATCTTGCAGCTCTCTTGTGTAGCTGTTGGCAGGCCTCAGTTCTTCACCACAGGGCCTCTCTGCAGGCTGCTAGAGTGCTCTGGAAATGTGGCAGATGGCATTCCCCAAAACAAGCTGTAAGAGGAAGGAAAGGGCGGAGATGGATGGAGAGAGGGCAGGGGGTAGAAAGGGGTGGATAAAAGGAGGAGGGAAAGAGAGAGTGTGCAAGAGAGTCCCAAAGACTGAAGCCATGGTGATTTTTAATCTACATGTAACTCTTTACTTATAAATCTTTCATAAGCTATGCTTACATTTAACCTAGATATATCACACATCTCATATTTCATCATCCATGCAGGCCAGCTATGGAACACTATGGAGGAATCAACAAACAACAAATGGGTACCAAAACAGAGCTCATATGGCTGTATTTGAGAGCTGCCAGCCATGTATTTTGTTCAGGTTCCTCTGAATGTAGCAGTAAAATAATACCCTAGCCATTTTCTGACCCTTCTATTCTCTGAGCCAGTTTTGAGGACAGTTGTGTTACTTACATGATTAAACCTAGCAGAAACATTAATATTTCAGAAGAGACGTCCTTGGATCAATAGCCCCAGTGCGTGTGTGCTCCCGTACACGTGTGGGTAGAGACTACCTGAAGACGAGCTCATTATTCATTAGTCACTAGCTATCTTAATGCTAAAGGCATAGTCTCTCCCTAGCCTTAATCTGGCCAAATAGGTGAGGCTTTGTGGCCAGCAAGCCCTAGTGACCCACCTGTCCCTACCTCCTCACAGCTGGGATTACAAATATGCACTGCCACATCTGGCTTTTCTTACATGGGTTCTGGGGATTAAACTCTTATTTGGTGGCTAGTAAAACAAGCATTTTACAAATGAGCTCTTGCCCCAGCTAGGCAGCTCGGGATTTGAATTCTATGTCCCTTGATATCCTTGTGAGCTGGAGACAAGGGAAATTTTGTGTTACCAGTAGTGTCACATTGGGTTGCTGCTAGGATCTAGAACCCATGCTTATGGCAAGCTAATAGAAGAATGCTAAACACAGGGTACATACAAAGGATTACCAGTCATTGTATGATCACCCCATAGCCAATCCACATTGAAGCAATGTGAAATTCCTGCAGACAATCAGTGAAAGGCAGAAAAACTCTGGATATACATTATACGTACCATTACTTGAAACTGCTTTTGAGGTCACATCAAGTGTTTGACACAATAGAAAGACAGAACATTGGCCATTGTAGTTTCATGGCTTGTTTGTCTGTGTTAGCTTATACAGTCCATGAGTACCTATCTTGCTCCCACAGTCCATCCTCACAGTAGTATCACGATGTAGTCTTTCCAGGTTAATGTGTGCCTTATGTGAGCACTTTTCTTGCATCCATAGTGTATTATCACATAACGCCACCACACTGTAGCCTTTCCATTTTGCTCTCTAAAGACAACCAGAAAGAGGTTACCAGAGGCAACTGGTCGATGCCTGAATTCCACTGCTGTTTTGATAAGTTCACTTTAAGCAGATTTTTCATGTCTTCCCTATTTATATCTTTTCAAGTCCAATCTCCTTCAATCAATTTTAATCCTCTAATGTGTTTGCTATAAGTACTGTACAATTCACTTGTCCTCAATAATAAAATTCATTTTGGTGCTGCTAGCCGGTAATTTGTTTGAGAAGGAGTCCTGAGGAAGCCCTTACGTTCTCTTCTGATTTAGAGGGCGACCTTCAGTGTGGGGAGAATTGTGTTGTCATGTGCTTGAAGTATTCGTTCATGACTGACAGTGCTGTTTAAATAATGGACGGCCAAGCCTTGTACCTAAATGAAATCTGACTACACTAATTCTGTTATATATTAGGAAACTTCAAGTGTTCTGCAAGGACACGATTTCATTGACAGCAGATTTATTTTTTCAGTTTGTGCAAATTATCCCCACGGTGCCTCATACCTCCTCCACCGAAACATACACTTATTCCCTAATATCGAGTATTTTTATTGCTTTAATTCTCATGGTACTCTGAGCCAACAAGAGGTGTACAGAAAGTCTTTCTGGGAACAGGTTAAAAATAAATTCAGTGGAGCATAGGTAAGAAGGTACAGGAAATAGTGGTCCTTGCCACTGGTCTTGATGACCTGAAGAGCATTAGCTCTCACAAGTATTCTCTGACCTCTACATACATGCTGGAACATGTCCTCCCCAATCCCAAATAAAGAAATAAGTGTAAACAAAAAGTACATTAAGTAGAGTGTTAGTATATACAGTCCAGATATTTATAGCTAGTGTGGGTGGGTACATATGTAATCCTTGCATTCATGAGGTGCAAGCAGGGGATCATGAGTTCAGGGGCAGCTTTCTATACTTAGTGGGATCCTCTTTCAGACATGCAGACAAATGAATGAATACATTGAATTAAGTTTTTAAAATAAAAGAAAAGGGAAGAAAAAGCTAAAACTCAGCTTGTGCTTATATGTGCTTCAAAAGCTCAAGGGCTTTATTTGGGAAATCTATATATCTATATCTATATCATCATCTATATCTATATCTATATCTATATCTATATCATCTATATCTATATCCATATCCATATTTACCTATCAACCTATCTATCTATCTATCTATCTATCTATCTATCTATCTATCTATCTATCTATCTATCTATCTATCTATCTATTTATCTATCCTATATCTGGAGCTAGAGAGATGGCTCATCAGTTAAGAGTACTTTCTTCTCTTCCAGAGTCCCCAAGTTGCTTCCCAACATCCACATTGGTCAGCTCGCAATTACTTTCAACTCTAGCTCCAGAGGATCTGACATCCTCTTCTGGTCTGCCAGGGCACCTGCAAGTGTGTGCACACACACAAACACATAAACAAAAATTTAAAAAATATCATAAAGTCTTTATCTATGCATAATATAATATACATGTCCATAAACCAGTTTTGAGTGTGTTTAATGGGGAAAGTAAACAGTGAGATAACATTTGATTGTTTGCTTTATGACTCTGGCTTTTTAAAATGATGCCTGAAGACAAAGCACTTTTTTATTTAGACTTGGCTGGAAATTATCCGTCATATGTAGATGATTATACAATATTTGCCAGCTTCCTACTCAGGGAAAGTCATAGCAGATGGTGCAATTTATGTGCCATGTGCCATTTGTTTAAGCATGGAAATCACTAATATTTTTCCTCAATTATTATAACTATTTTACTTCTATAGTCTGAATTGACTTTGAAATACCATCCTTCATGGCTAGATCTGGGAGGGGTGTGATGGGGAGAAGGAAGTATTGTGCATGACTTTGACTCCAAGCTGCAGGGTCTTCAATTGTAGAGATCTGCTCTAGTTCATTAATCAGGGACCCAGAGCACCCTGCTTTCTAAATGGTGTTATTGTGTTCCAAATATAGAGTCCTCCCTGATCACTAAGGAGCAAGCCCTATTCAGATCAGTGCACATTTCAGATTGGCCTTTATAAGACAAAGGTTTAGAATTCACATTTGCGACTTTGCGGGTCCCCAGGGAAGACATTTTGAAGTCAACATCCTTTCAGGCATGTAGCGCATAATTTGTTTTGATAACTACAAACAAAAGGGGTCTATTCCCCAAAGGCTTCCTTGGAAATTGTCAGACCCTCTTCCCCTTAATGATACGAGCTGTTCTTCCAAGGGAAACCAAAAACTGGAGAGGAGGGTAGGTGCGACTCTCGGAAATGCCACACTGGAGAGTGGGGACAACTCTGAGAGTCATGGTTTTCAAGAACCTCAGTGAGGTGACCTTGATCTGTACGTGGCCAGCACTCACAGGGGTTTCTATACTGAGCATGTTGTAACTGTGTTTCCCCTCAGATGTAAGAGAAGGAACGCACAGATTGCTGGAATGGTGTCCAAGTCAGCTTTAACTGTCAACCTGACACAACTCAGAGCCACCTGAGAAGGGAGTTTCAATTGAGGGACTGCCCAAATAATATTGTCCTGTGAGCATGTCTAGAGGTGCTATCTTAATATTAATTGATGTTGTTCTGAGCACCACCATTTCCTAGGAAGGTAGTCCTGAAATGTATAAGAAATTTAGTTATGAATAGGCCTGGGTATAAGCCTGCAAATTGTCCCTCCATGGTCCCTACCTGGAATTACCTGATGTATTGCATCCTGGAAGTATAAGGCAAATGGGTCCTTCCATCCCTTACTTGCTTTTGATTGGGGATTGTGTTTTTTTGCAGCAACAGAAATCTTACTAGAACACAGGGATTTGGAAAGGGGACATGAGAAAGCTTGAGTGGTTATTCTTCTCTGAGAACCCTCATCCATAACCTACTCAATATGGAGAGTTCCCAGGAGACTCCTACTGGTAGAGTTCCTTATATCAATTGAATAGGGAAAAGTGACTGGTCAGGAAATATTTGTTACACAGAAAGAAGGCAGCCAAATGGATTGCCAGAGCACTAGAACCACTGAGGACATTCAATTATTCTTCCTGTAATGGCTTATGACAAAAAAAATGTGTATGGAGCATGGTAGGTGGTCATATTGATGGCCTCTTGTCTCTTCTCACTTATCACTCTCCACAGTATTCTATTCATTCTACCGCAATCATCATTATGACCACTCGACATCATTAGGATTTGCATAGATGGGCAGCTCAGTGGCAGCCTTGCATACTGTTTCCAGCAGTCATTCTATGCACAAGAAAAAGCTCTATTAAATATGAAGGAAACAATACAAAGTATGTCCTTCATACTTGGTAAGCTTCCTGGGATACTCGTTAGTGTGGGAAGTTCTATCTTATATTTAAGTGTTCATTTAATACTCTTATGAGTGTAAATATGTTTGTATGCATGCATGGGCATATGTGTGTGTGGTACCTAAGAAGGCCAGGAAAGGGCATTCTATCTTTTACAGCTGGAGTTACAGGTAGCTGTGCACAACCTGATATAGGTACTAGGAGCTGAACTCAGGTCCTCAGGAAGAATTTCAAACATCTTTCACCACTAGCCATTGTTCTATGCCCAGGGTCCATCTAACATCTTAACATGATGTGGCAGTCATCTTCCACGGTAATGCACTTGCCATGGCAGTGATAGTAGCACATGCCTGTGACTGCAACCCATTCAGTGGCTGAAGCAGGAGGACAGGAGTTGAAGGTCTAGCCTGAGCTACAGAATGAGTTCAAGTCTAATCTAGGCAGCTCAGTTCTTGCCTTAAAAAAAGAGTACAGAAGATATTGCGTGTGTGTGTGTGTGTGTGTGTGTTTGTATGTGCATGTGTATATGAGGAGTATATAATTTGCATAGATATGTACTTTTTATATATGTGGTGTTTAGATTATTTGTGTTTATAAAATGGGTATATATCATGTATGTGAATACTTGCTTGCTTTCATGTGCATATTTAATTTGTTTCCAGGACTGAAAATACCAATAGAGCCCTCCCAAGTCATCCAAGATCTAATTATGAGTTTTGCACCTATTCTTTAATAGTTATATGTTATTTTTAAAATGGCAATGGTTGAAAGCAGTTTTCTTTTCTTTACTTTTCCATTTTTTCAAAAGTGAGCCTACAAGAAGAAAAGAATGCATTTTGTTGGGGCATTTTCACACATACAAAGTGGCTTTTGGGGTGCCATGAGATCAAAACTGCACACATGACTGCAAACTGATGCCTAGCTTGCCCATGGTCATTCACAGCTTCCCACCTTCGCCTCTGTGGATGTTCATTTAGTATGATTTATGCCTTTTGTATCCTCATACCTTCTTCTGCACAGTAAATAGTTTCCATGGGTGGCCTTGAACTCCAATCTAACGGCAGAGTAGGCAAGCCCTATATTCATGCCAGAAACAGATGACCAAGTTTTTCAGGTGTCTTTTTAAGCCCCTTTGCCCAGAGCTTATACCTTGAAAATCTCCCTAGCTAATGCTACCCCGACACACCTTTAGATCCTGTAGAGAACCCCTACCCATGGGTTCCCCTTCCTCCCTGCAGCAATTCTCCAAACCCTGGAGAGTTCCACCACCCAAGGATATCCCCCCCCAACACCCATCTGTTCATGGAATTGGGAGAATCTACTCCCTACCTTTGGGAAGTGGGAGTCAGGGAAGGCTCTCTACTACAGCACAGTATTCTTTTTGTCAAGTTTGAGGAGTTCCTTTAAGGATAGTCTGCTACTCTGGCTTGTCTTCTACTCACTGTGGTCACTTGGAAAAGCATTAGCATTTCTCTCAGTCACCAGGAGTCAGATCCCTGCCCTTCCTCTACCCCTGATCCATCAGAGCTTTCTAGGGACACACTGTTGAGGGAGACGGCTGAGAGAACATCACTGTCATCTGTTCTTTGAGACACCAGCATGAGACATCTTAGAAAGGGTCACTTAGCGCAGAAAGCTTCAGGTTTAGGATTCTGAACTGAGCAAGTAGGGTGTCTGAGGCAGCAGCAGCCTGCTGCAGGTTCCCTCAGAGCTCTGTGGGGAGGCAGTGACACCCACTGGCATCTCTGAGACACACCAGCAACCATCTTTTCTTTTCTTTTCTTTCTTTTTTTTTTGGCATGGATGTAATGGGTGCATTTGGGGACACGGTGGCATAAACTTCCTTCTTCATCTGGTGAAAGCACCAGATTGCTCTGCTAGGCTTAGTTCTAAAAGATGCCTTCCTTGTCTGTTTACTGCGTGATTCTTTGACTTTGCAACACTCTTCTTCCCTTGAGAGAATTCTGCTTCTTTGGCAGGTATGCTCAAGCTGGTGGACACTTGAGCTATAGCTTAGAATCGATGTGGCCTTCTATTTCCCATGGCTTCCTGGTTCATGTTACCTGTAGGATCATAGGTATGTCACTTATCCAAGCCTCCATCTCCCCGTCTGTGCAGCGCAGCTGCCGTTAGTCTTTGCAGGCTGAGACTCCTCTTATCATGATCATGCCCATGGTTCGTGGCCCGTTACCATTGCTCCAGCACTTGCTCATCTGATGTGCTCTTACCGTTGCTATCTTACCTTGTGATTTCATGCTGAAAGTGTGGGTGCCATGAGGTGTTATGGAGGTGTCCATCTGCTGGATGGAATGGTTTGCAGTGGTTGGTTAAAGTGATATTTTTCTGTCAGAATCTTCTTTGAAGAGCTGACACCCAGGAATGCCAGCATATGATCACTCTGATACTTATAGTTTGATACTTATAGCTATGTTTCTTCCTAAGGTGACAGGCCAGATCTCAACACAGTCTTTAAGATCAACCTTTGAGAAAAGCACAACCTAAGTTTCTGTCTGTGAGTCACTTTCTGCGTGTCAGATCATAGCTCGGATAAACATAATTACAGCCGGGTGTCTAAAAGCAATTACATGCTTCATAAAGCATGTGTGTGGTCTTTGGCATGCAGTATTTCTGTTTTCTTTAAATGTTCTCTCAGTTGTACACGTAGATACTTGAGGGTGTTGGAATGAGGTAGTTCTTGGTGCTGTGTTATGGATACTCCAGACCGTTATTTTTAATGATATTTATGCATGAACATATGTATGTTTACATGGATATATGTGTGGATATTTGTGTGCCACTAGACATATATGGAAGCTAGAAGACAACTTGTAGAAGTCAGTTTCTTCCTTCTACCATGGAGTGGGGATGGAAGTCAGATTACCAAGCTTGGAGACAGGTGTCTTTACCCACACTGGCAAGTTTTTGACTTGACTCCCTGCATTCTATTAGGATTGAACCCAGAAAGAAGTAACAAC
Source organism: Tokudaia tokunoshimensis (assembly GCA_036184795.1). Taxonomy (NCBI): domain Eukaryota; kingdom Metazoa; phylum Chordata; class Mammalia; order Rodentia; family Muridae; genus Tokudaia; species Tokudaia tokunoshimensis. Next base: position 97,094,876 of record BTHU01000010.1, read on the forward strand.
TGGTGGGGGTAGTTATTCTACTTTTGTGAAAAGAGCCAATAGCTGAATTCCACTCATAAAGAGAGTACTTTATCAGTGCAAAAGAGACAAGTTAAGAACTTTCCAGATGTTGGGTAGGCAGTATTAAAAAGAATTATCTCACATAAATTGAAAAGGTTTGTTTGTGTGAGTGTGTGTGTGTGTGTGTGTGTGTGTGTGTGTGTGTGTGTGTGCTTACACCAAGTGTTCTTGGAAAGAACTAAGTCATGTTACAGTCTCTGCCTTCACATTGCTCTATCCCATGCTCAGAAGGCATGGGAAACAAATTAAGGGACAATGGAAATATGGGTATTTGCTATTTACAATACTCTAGTTCTATGCAGAATAGGTAAGCTCCAATACCTCCATCATATTCCTGAAATCATGACCAATACCAAGGCCTAATACTTATTATGTTTTTTTCACAAACATATATACTTATTCTAAAGATTTCTTTTTTATTTTAATTGTGTGTTTATATCTCAGTGCATATGCATGTATGTGTATGTATGTATCTGAGTGTATGCCATAGATATGCAGGTATTTTAAGAATCTAGAGAAGGTATGGATTGCTTGGAGCTGGACTTACCAATGGTTCTGAAATGCCTCAGTGTGGGTGTTGGAAACCAAATTTAGCCACCACCATCATCATCATCATCTTCATCATCATCATCTCCATCATCATCATCATTATTAATAGTGTTTATCTCTCAAAAGGCACTAGACAAATATTAATATTTTGTAACCACAACTGGTCACAGGCACCTTAGATTATAGTAAGTGAAGCATAGTTGAGGAAGGACCATGATAATATAAAGTAGAGGGGTAGGCCATGGAGAGCTAAGCTGTCTGGCCAAGAGGACAGAGCTAGGGCAGGGCTGTGTTCCTCAGAAGCATGTGCCCCCAAGTGGGATTACTCTGCTCAGAGCTCTGTATTAGGTTTCTCCCTATATAGCAAAGCCTGGCATTGGTGGTTCTTATCAAAAGTCTTACAGTTTGGCTCTGGAAATAGATAAAACAAGAAGTTGCCTTATTTTTAACTCACAGTAGACATCAGATGGCATGGTTAGTGCGTGCGTGCGTGCATGTGTGTCTGTGTGTGTGTGTGTGTGTGTGTGTGTGTGTGTGTGTGAGAGAGAGAGAGAGAGAGAGAGAGAGAGAGAGAGAGAGAGAGAGAAAGAGAGAGAGAGAGAGAGAGAGAGAGAGAGAGAGAGAGAGAGAGAGAGAGAATGAATTTTGAATCACTGCATGATAGCCTCAAACTCAAGGTCATCTTGCCTCAGCTTCCTGGGTGCTAGGGTCATGGGTGTTCACTCCTGTGCCTGCCGTGACTGCTGTGGCAGGTCTAGTTAATCTTTGTGTTGTGAAGTGGGACTCTGAGGACACTTCTGCAAGTCATCACCATCTTGTTGTCTCTAGGATCACAGGAGTCCTGACCTGAAATGACCAGGCTGAAGGAGGGAAACACTGGGAGCAAGGACAGGTGCTATGACTCATGGTCTTTGAGGTGGACAGTGTGCTCTTTCCTCTGTCCTTGGCTGAGTAGTTGATAGAAGAACACACATCTGCTATAGAGGGTGTTGAGAAGAAATAAATACAAATTGACAGGGAAAGGGATTTCTGATTTTGTATTTTGTTCATATGGCCTCTCAGCTCTGAACTTCACAGGGAGGTGTACTGTGCAATGTGAGTGGTTTTTGTGTGTGTGTGGGGGGGGGTAGGGAGGGAGGAGGAAGAGATAGATTGAGAGAGAGAAAAGAGAGGAGAGGAGAAGCAGAGAATAGGAGAAGAGGAACAGGGATGGAGGGAGATAGGGGAGAAAGTAAGAGAAAAGGAAAAACCAAAAAAGAGAGGAGGAGAGAAATGGGAAAGCAGGAAGGGAGAATCAAGGCTGTGGACTTGGTTGTGAGCATCTTCCTGAGTAAGGACAGAGGTCAGAGGTTGACCTTAAATGCCTTGCTTGATTATCTCTGCCTTATTTTGTTGAGACAAGATGTCTCAGTGATCTGACTGTTTAGGCCAGACTAGCTAACCACCAAAGCCCCAAGAACTGACTTTTTTCTGTCTTTCCAATGCAGGGGTGTTGGGGCATACCCCCATTTCCAACTTTTATTTGGGTACTGGGAAACAAACTTAGATCCTTATGCAATGCAGCTGGGCCTTTACCCATACAACCACGTCCCTGTGTGAAGGCTCAGTGACCATTCCACACAGGTTGACATATGCCCATATTTTAAGCAACTGTACTCTTTGAAATTTTCTATCACTACATTTGATTCACATGAGTTTCCCCATAGTGACTTCCAAGTACTTTTGACTCTTAATGCCAGTGTGCCAATTACCTGGAGAGAAATGTTACTTTCTAATTATGTGGCCAGTGACTCATTAGGCCAACTGATATGCAAAGCCACACTAATAAACACTGTGGTAGATCAAGAACTCCCTAAGACACTGTCCCACAGGGGTCTGCTCACGCATACAAATAAGGGTGTAGGCGCATGTTTTCTCAACATTGCAAAATTAGAAATATCACAGAGGATGAGAAGAGAAGCCTGCTTAAGACCCAGTTCTTCCAGAAGATCTATCCTGAGGACTGACCTAGGTCACACCTAGATGTCATCTCTGGCTCCTCTCTACAGATGAGGCTGTGCTGAGCTTAGATAGGCTGAGCCTGTGCCAAGGATGTACATGGCTATGACATTTCTAGGTTGACAATCAGATACAGATTTGTGTTCCCCAAGCCAATGTTCAGCTCAGGCAAGCTTTGATTGGCACCTGAACAGATCTGAGTGAATCCAGCAGTCAGACAAAGGCACACCACCCCAATTTTCATGAGCATCTCATAGGGGATTTTTTTTTTGCTCTCCTTCCCCCAAACAGTAACTCCTAGGCCAGCTGTAGTCAGACACTACGTTTTGCTTTAGATTAACCATATGAAAAATGACCTCGTTTTAGTAAATGCCATTCATGGGCCTGGGGATGTGGCTCAATGGCAGAGTACTTGACTAGTATGCTTGATTCCTTGGGTTCAGTAACCAGCACCGTATAAATCAGGCATATTGGTGCACACCTGTAACCCAAGCTTTTGAGATATGGAGAGTGAAGCTTCAGAAATTCAAGGTCCTCCTAGACTACCTAGCACATTCAAAGACATCCTGGTTATACAACATTCTGTCTCAAAACTTCAATGTCATAGGTGATCCCTTAAGCTCATTTTCTTGGCCTTCTCTCCCTCTCAGCCAGTCTTCCAAAGTGTTCAGTAGACATAGTGGCTCATCTTTACTAGTGATGAATTTCAGTCATGCACTTACCCATGTAAGAAGTGCTTGGTGTCTTAGTGAAGCCTAGTTCTGGAGGTGTCCACAACAGAGCTTTAAGAAACGTCTAGATGCCAAGGTTCTACTTTGATCTGTGTAAATGCCTCAGTGAACTTATGATATGAGGGCATTTCCAGATGTGATATGAAGGCATTTCCAGATGTTCCTGAAAGGGAGAAAGGAGGGCCCAGTTGAAAGAGTAAATTTGATGCACATGAGTGAATCACCCCTGAGAAATAGCCTTAGGGCTCTGACTTACCCTGGTCTTCCTTTCCTTTTTCTCTCTGTTCCTCTCTGTGAGGAAACAAAAACCTTTTCTTCAACCCTGTGTGCTCCTGCTGCCATGATTCTCTATCCAAGTGTGGGGGATCAAAGGACAGTGGACTGAAGCCCTAAATCTATGAGTCAAAATAAATAACTCAGGAAAACAAAAAGGCTTAGAAGCTAGGGTGCTTGCTGCCATGCTGAGTTCCAGTTCAACAATTCCCATGGTGTGAGCATAGAACTAGCTTCTGCAAGCTGTCCTCTGACCTCCACACACATTTCATGACACACACCTGTATGCACACATTTCATGACACACACCTGTACACACACATGCCATGACAAACACTCATACACATCCATGCTATGACACAAGTATGTACGCTTACAAAAATAAAACCTAAAAGTTTCTCTCTTGAACCTATTTTTAAGCATATTTTGGTCACAATGATTGAGAATTGACTAACACAATTTACATGATTTGGCTATAAAGGTTTACGTAGACCAACATAAACACGCAAGGCCTGGTGTCCTGTTTGCTAAGAAAGGCTACTTGGCTAGGTTTTCATGCCCGGGGAAGCAAGTTCTCTGAAGGCTTGTAAAGTCCCATTTCACTTCGGAATCTGTGACCCGTAGCAGGTACTTCCTCTTTGCTCGCCTGATGGTAGTTGTCATCTTTTGCTCTAGAGAGGGTGGCCAGCCATTTATCCTTGCAGATTTTTGTTGACATGCTTTTCCTTTGAGAGCTGTCTGTCCTGTTGTGTGTTACCCTGAGAAAGAAACCTTTCTCCCCTGCAGAGTTGCTTTCAGCGCCAATGATCTCTCTAAGAGAACATGAGCCAGTGCTGAGCAGAGACAGTATTCCCTTGAAGACGACAGACATTAATCTTTCCACTATGGTTACAACTTCTCTATGAAAACACCCCATGATTTTCTTAGAAGCATGTTGCCCATGTGTTGATCAGCTGAGGGTGGCATCTCTTTTGGGTCCTATTTCCCTTACAAGCAAGCTGCTCTTGACTGTGTGTCCTGAGCTTGCCTGGGACACCAGGTACATTTCACTGGAGACACACATTTACAGTGAGAGATGATAGTTTAACCAAGTCGGCTACCTGCAAGATTTGCCCCCATCCCTGTAAAAAAGTACAGGCTTTTGTCCAAGTCCATTATCAACCAAGGCCCTTTTGCTCTGGAGGGGACATTTGGCAACAATCAGAGATAATTCTGTTTGTCACCACTGAAGAGGTGCTACTGACATCTAGTGGGAACAAACCAAGGCATTACGTCCTTTCATGTACATAGCCTGCCCTCAGCAAAGGGTTATCTAATCCCTGGGTATCATGTGCTAATGTTCAGAAGGGAGGAAGGACCCTAGGGAGGGGGCTCAGCAGTTAAGAGCTCATAAGACTTTTACAACAGAGTTGAGTTGGGTTTTCCATAGCCACAGCTGGCAGCTCCGCACTGCTCGCTACTCCAGCTCCAGAGGAACCCAAACCTCTGGCCTCTGTGAACACCTGAACTCACGTATGCACCCACCCCCACTGTATACAATTTTAAACAAAATAAATATTTTAAAATAGAAAGGGTAGGGGAATCAATAGAGGTGGAAGATATATCTATAAAATCTATTTTATATATGTATAAAAATTTAAAAGAAGAATTAAGAAGAAAAGGAAAACAAAAAAAACAAAACGAGATAAGCCACACTAAGTTGCTGCCAGTTTTAATATGAAACTGAAAATACTTTCAGTAAAAGTTTCTGGAGAAATTTTACAGTCTTCCGCTGAAGGCAATTAGCACTTAATAACTCATTTAATTTGTGATTAGCTCTTATTTCTCAGCAGTCACTGAAGAAACGTAGATTTTCCTACCTCACAACTCATCTTCCAACATAATAAAGTATTTATGACTCCTAAATTTAACAGTCAATGATGCTGACATAATGTTGCATTTTGGGGAAATGTAATTAAACAGTTATTAATTTTGACTTTATTGCCTGAGATATCAGAGTCCATCTACTCTTGATTCTCTGTCTTCAAACATGCTTGGCTGCCCTTGAAAATGTGAAGGAGCTCATCGACTTATAGATTATAGGTAAATGAAATAAACTTTAACTCATGTGTCCTTGACCTACTTAATTGGGAACCGACTTAAGCATCTGTATCAGAGGCCAGTGGCTGCACACTGTTAGAATACATCCATAAGAAGAACAACAAATCATTCCACTCACAACCACGGCCAGACATTGTTCATAGTACTTGGAGATTTCTAATGTTCAGTCGTACTCATTTCCTTTTCCACACGATGCTGGAGGCTCTGGCTGCAATTGCCTGGCCTTAACTCATATCATTCCATCCTCATCTGATCTACACAGTCTTTTGCATTTCCTGGATTCCCTAACCAAGGGTGCTGGCATTGGGCCACTCCATCAAGAATACTCTTGGGGCTTGGGGAGACAGTACAGCATCTGATTTGCCTGCAGAATAAGCATGAGCCCCAGCGTCTACGTAAGTTAAAGCTAAGTGTGTTGGCACTTTCTTATTGTAATCCCAATGGTAGGGAAATAGACACAGGAGGATCCCTAGGTCTCAGTATCCAGGCAGGTTTGCCAATCACTGACCTTGGATTTCAATGAGATACCCTGTCTCAAAAAACAAGCAAGCAAGCAAGCAAGCAAGCAAGCAAACATAAATAAATAAATAAGTAGAAGGATGATAGAGGAAGAAAGCCACTTCAACCTCCACATTCACATGTGTGCTTACACCCACAAGCACATACACACATACACAGACCTACGGGGGGCGGGGGAGAGAGAGAGAGAGAGAGAGAGAGAGAGAGAGAGAGAGAGAGAGAGAGAGAGAGATCTTACAGTGTTGTCACTTAAAACCTTCACTGAAATATGTGGCCCATCCTGAGACATGCCACTCCTGAGAGACCTTCCCTGATTTGTGCAGCCCAGCAGAGAGCCTTCGGCTCCACATAATGACAGGATGACCTGCATAATTATGATTATTAATGACCAATCTAAGTTCAAAATGACAAAGAATGTGTGTGTGTGTGTGTGTGTGTGTGTGTGTGTGTGTGTGTGTGTGTGTGTATTTCTCCTATGTCTTCGGTCCCTAGGAAAATGCTTGCTTTGTACTGGGAGGAGGGGACATGACTCATGTTGAAGAAATAATGAGGGAATGGGGGAATGAATAAATGAGGGATTAATGAATGAGTGAGTGAATATGGTTTGTGTGATCTTAAGAAAGTCTTTGACAAGAGGCCTGTGACCTTATTTGCTCACTTAGGAATGAATGGTCTGGTATTCAACATCCACATCTGACTTGTCTGTGGAATCACTCAAAGGGTATGTATGATTCTTACCCCAATCCCAATACAGAAAATAAGCAGGTTGTTTAGAAATGTTCCCAGTTGAGTCTTCTCAGCGTAATTTAGAGGTCTAGGGGTAGGATATAGGGTACCCAGAGCTGGCATGTCATCTCCACATATTTGCAGCAATATGAAGGTAGGCCTCCCCAGTGTTTTGTACATTGTAGTTGAAGAAGGGTGCAGAGTCTTCCCAGTGAAGCTGTGTGATGTTTGCCAAGCTTATGCTCACCTCTGTCTGACATCTTCCTGATGGCTGAGTCGCTATGATGCTTGCCACATAAGCATGAGGATCCAAGTTGATCTCTGAAAAGCCTTGTGCACATCACATACAGTGGTGCACATCACATACAGCAGTGCCCGTGTCAATAATCCTAGAGTTGAGGAAGCAGAGACTAGAGGGTCCCTGGAGCTGTCTGGGAGCTGGTCTAGACAAAAGGCATGCTCCCTGTTCATGGAGAGAACCTAACTCATAACATTGGATGGAGAGTGACCCCCAACACACACATGTATATACATACAGGTACCACAAATATCCACTTGTCTAGTTAGAACCAAGTTTGTTCCTTCCTTCTCCTATCCATTTTGTTTTCCTTTTCTCTTTCTCCTGTGCACTGTCTCTCTTTTGCCACCTTTCTCCACTTCTTCCTGTTTTATGTCTTCTCTCTCCTTTCTTCTCTTGCTTTCTCCCCACCCCGTTTTATCAACTGAATATCTCAATAAGATGGAGGGCGCACATATGAAAGTCAGGCATTTTTTCTTCTTCTTTTGCTCAGTAACCAGGTGGACAAGGGAAGCCCCCTTCCTGACTGCTTCATCAAAGGCCAGGAGAATGGTTTAGGAAGTAAGATCATCTGCTATGTGAGCAGAAGACTGGAGTTTGAATCCTTGACCTCCTTAGAAAAGTCACATATGGCTGCGATTACCTAGAACCCCAGCATTTCAAGGCAGACACAGGCGGACTCCAGATGCTTGGGGCCTTTCCAGCAGCCTAGCTGAAATGGATAGCTTCAGTGAGACACACTGTCCTAAAAGATAGTGAAGAACACCTTTTATCTACTTCCATTCACATGAGCAGGCTTTCAATACACAGGCACGTGCATACTCACGAACATACACAAAGTCCCAGTAATGGTTCGAGATTGGTCCCAGAATGCATCAGTCACTGAAGCCAGGGTCAGCCTGTGTTTTGATTTGGCCAGTCCAGAATAATAATAAGCAACACTAGGATTGGGCATTAATCCCCCTCTGAGCCAGGTGGCATGAGACTGGGAGAGGAGTGCATGAACATGGATGTACTGGAGGGAGAAGGGTGCAGATAAAGGTGGAATGCCTGCTACACCCATCACTGTTGTTTGCCCCTGCATATGAGCAGTGCTCAGTCAATCAAGGAAATAACAGAAGCTTTATTAGATCCCATTTCATTTTGTTGCTTTCCTTCAAGTAATTGTGACTGTGGAGAACATCTTGTTACCTGTCTCCTTTTTAATTGGATTTTCTCCTTTCTCTGTAACTCCTGGTTGTTTTCCCCCAGCCTTCTCAGGCTGTTTTGTCAAGGTAACTAGGCATTTTAAATCACAGTGCAATTTCTCCTAGCTCCAAAAACTGAACCAAAGTAGTAACTTTTAATAGGTCAATTACATTATTTTTCGGCAGCCTGCTGCAGTCTAATGAAACTGCAGTTTAATTAGGTTGGTGTGATGCCAAAATAAATTTTCCATTCCCTGCTTGTTTTATTTACTCATCGAAAAGGAGGGGAATCTACAAATAATGGGATTGGAAAATGTTAGAGGCTAATCAGGCTGGATGAACGTGGTAGGGAAGGTGACTGTATCATGGTCAGTGCAGTTGAGAGGCTCCAGAGCCGAAAAACAAATAAGCAATGTAAATAACAACCTTTAAAAAGTCAGCATTTGGGAGCCCTGTATTTAAAGCATTATTTTGGTTTGGCAACTGGGTCTCATTTAGCCCAGGCTGGCTTTGAACTGAGTCTATAGTTAAGGATGAGCTTGCCTTTTTTCATTCTCCTGACTGTACCTCTCAACTTTTGGGGATCATAGGTGTATGTCACCATGCCTGGTTTATGTGGTATCATAGGCCAAACAATGGGCTTTGTTCATGCAGTCACTCTACCAACTGAGACATGTCCCTAGATTGAGGATCTGTTGTCTGTTTGTCTATCTGTCCACTCATTCATTCATTCATTCATTCATTCATTCACTCACTCATTCATCTTTACATTTATTTGTGAGTGCCACAGCGCACATGTGCACATGTGGACAAAGAACTACTTGCTGGAGTTGGTTCTTTCCTTCTACTATGTGGGCTCCAGAGATGGGACTCAGGTTGTTAGTCTCAGGTTGTTAGTCTTAAGCACTGTCCTAAGGCTCTCTGTCTTTAAACTGACTCCCAAGATTGACAAGTCTTTTCCAAATAAAACATAATTAAACCAGAGTCCACAGATGTGTTCTGTGAACCTACTGCATATGGCAACCATTAGCATATCTACCTATCCATTAAGATGGGGTAGTAACTTTGAGACATTGCTTCAAAATTCGGCAATCATGGGGTAAATCAAAATACATATGTAATTTTCAGATATTAAGTAACAAAGAACACGTGAGAAGCATTTTGAGCTATTTCTCTTTAAGGTGTGACTACTGTTAGCTGCTTCCAGGCCTTCTGCCTTATGCCTGGCAAGAATCGTCTCCCACCATAGCCAGGACCATATGGTATGGATTATGAAGAGATAGGAACGAGGCCAGGTAGTTTCCCAGCAGTCTCTAAGTGATCACCTGCCCATGTGATGCAAATTTAACAAAAGATAAAAGTTCAGGACCTCAAATCATGAACTTCTGAAGATAAGAAAAATATTTATTTTGTAGTGTGCAAAAGAGACAGTATTAGAATATGTGTGATCTACAAGTGAGAAGAGAGAGACTCAGGGTGGAATGGGATGAGAAGAAAGAGAGGCAGGAGAGGAGGAGACTGTGTGGGTGATCAAGAAAAGCTAAGCTAAGTATGACAATGCCTTAAGGACACTCATTACTTTGTATGGTAATTGTAAACTGAAATTGAATAAAGCATACTGATCTGGAGTCTTTGGAATTGGTTCCATGGTAGGACAGTCTCCTGGTATGTATGAGGCATTGGGTTTAGTCTTCAGCAGTGATCAATGAATTAACAGTGTCTAGTGAGATAGCTCAATTGATAAGGTCCTTCCCATGCGATCGAGAACCTGAGCCCCATCTCCAGCATTGACTTAAAAACGAAGCCAGGCTTAGTGGTGCACTATCCTCCTGCTGAGAAGTTAGGGATGAGAAAATGCCTGAAATCTTCTGGTCAGCTGACCTAGTCAAGTCAGTGAGCCCTGTGTTCAGTGAGAGAACCTGTCTCAGAAGTAATAAAGCAGAACAAACCACTCCCACATAAATATGGCTGCCTCCTGATGTATATGTTAACTTGGCCCAGAGTTAACCTTCATCCTCTACCATTGGGCATACATATGCATACACACCTACACAGACATGTGGACACAGACATGCGGACACAGACACACAGGCATGAAGCAGTAAGCAAACGAATGAATACCAGGAAAAGAGCAAGTCAGCTGGGCTCCCAGCAAAGACCCAGGTAGTGATTTTGCAGGCTTCACTTTCTCCCTGATGCAGAAGGGCCCAGATTCTCTGAATTTCTATTTACACTGGTTAGAAAGTCATTCTCAGCTGTTCTTCACAAGGAAAGAAAGACTCTCAGTGTAGAATGGACCACTGAGGTGTGTTCGAAGGCGCTTTCCTAAGCTTCTCTAAGGTATGGTCGTCATCTGTCCTGTCTTAGGAAATCAGAAACTCTGATCATCACATATGTGGAATAATAGGAAAGTCAGTCAGCTGCCGAGATGCCTTTTAATTATCCACATACACGAGTCCAGGAGCTTTCCTCACAGTGAGAAGATTTTTTCAGTCTGTCTCCTTTTTCTTTGCTTGGCTTTTATTGTGACTGTTTTCCACTCCTTTTGAATCGGACTGTAGCTCCTCCGTGTTGTGCTCAAAAGAGATATTTCATCTTCCATTTTTCATCTTGACATGTCTTGGGAGGCCCTCACCTCTGTGATGTAGAGTTCTGTCTAAATCCCTGAGATGCCTCTGTGGGGCTCTACCAGCAGTGCAGAGCCCTGGCTTGAATGTTGGTTAGATCAAAGATGCTGACTTGCTCTGCTCTCTGGATGATGCTGTAAACAGCATGATTATTCCGAATGATAAATACTCGCTCTCCTCATCATGCAGCTTCCTATAGTTCAGAGAAAGTCAACAGAGGGCTGCCCTTGCTGCCCATTGCTACAGACATGATTTAAATCTTTTGTATTGTTGTTTTCTGTGATGTTCAGGCGTTTAGAACCAGAGTCTGCTTGCAAATGGAAAATTCTTGGAAAGCTTGTACCTATGCAATGGTAGCTGGAGTGTAAGACAGACCTGGCATCCTCATCTTCTCCTAATTAAAGTGTTTCAACATAGCTTGACACATAGAACACAGAGTTTTCAACCAAAATCATATACAGGAGTATATGAAACAAATATTCACTGTATTTTAATAATAAACAGCTCTATGTACCTGGAAAAACATAATCATTTGCTTAAGACTTCATTGTCAAAAGCAATGTGTGTGATAATTAATTCGGATGTCTAGAGTCAGGAGGATGTGCTGGCTATAGGTATGGTATGTAAAGACTACACAGCATCTGGAGATGCTCACTCGGGAGCATCTGGAGTTCACTCAGGTAAGCAACAGGGAGGACATGCTCTTCTTTTTGACAGCCCTTCCTTTGCTACTGTCTCTTATGCATAGATGCAGAGACATGAACTCTGCTTTGGGAAGAAGTCAGTGCAGTTGTTAAGTTCCAGGTCAGCATGAACTACCTAATATGCCCTAGGCAGGCCTGCGATGTTTTATGAGATTGTTTCTCAAAACTCAAAACAAACCAAAACCAGAACCAAATTATTCTAATTCTGAAGGCATCTACAGAGGCCGGAGAGATGGCTGACTCGAAAATGCAACATAAGGACTTGAGTTCAGATCCCCAGCACCCAGACAATAAAGCAGGCATGGTGCTTTATTGCACCATCATATTATGGGATAGGTGAAGGCAGAATGACTGCTGTGTGCATTGGCCAACCATTCTCTCCTGTCATTGGTCTCCAGGTCCATTGAGAGACCAAACTCCAAAACACAGTGGAGAGGTGTTGTGGAAGATGCCCCAAACTGACCTCTGCCCTCCAAACACATGAACATACAGATGTATACATACCCACATATGAACACACATGAATGTAACTGACAACCCAAATAAACTCTCCATGGCATTTGTCCATTGCCATAACTATGTATCTCATACATTTTTCACTTTGTATTTATATGGTTTATCTCCAGAAAATATCTCTGGATATTTTTCAGTCACTAGTGTTATACATACAGCTGGAACCACCTTAAGAAAAACATATTAACTAATGGGATAGCAAAATCTCGATATAAAGCAGATTATGGCAAGGTCTAATGAAAGTCTTCAAATGGTGTCACTAGGAAGACCTTTTCCCGCTACCCACTCCTCTGCATGCAAAGGCTATTTTCTCAGTGTGGCAAGATGGCTGCCTTCAGGTCCTGTCACACAGAGTACACATTCATACATGCAGGTAAAGCATTTATATATGTAAAATAAAATTAAATAAATCACTGAGTAAGAGTCAACTGTCTAGTCCAAGTCTGCAAAAGTGTCCTCTGTCTTTTAAAAGATCTCTAGTATTAACTCTGTTTTCCAGACTGATGTGCCATTCATACAGGCTGAGGCTAAAATCTGTTTACATACCAGCATCAGGTGTTGAAAAGACTGCTCTTATCATTGAGTTTCGTAGGCATTTTGAATTCATTTTGGCACTACGTTCCTATTTGGTATGGATCACTTGAATAATTTAAACATGTAAGATATCTTTCCTTGTCTTCTAGAAATATGCACTTTTACCAAATGCAGAGCACTGCTTTTCTGTTCCTGTTCTCATGTCTCTTGGCATCATATTTAACTTGGCTAGGTGAACTGGGTGTTTACCAATGAGCATGGGACTTGAGATGAGGAATTGGGCTGGGAACACAACTTAATTTCCAGTAATCTTGTTCATACATACACACATACATGCATATATACATATACATGTACATATATACATATACACACATATACCCATACATACATATATATGTATATACATATATAGTCATATATATATGACCAAGATAATCATAGGGTGTATACTTGACCTTGATAAAGCATTTTTATTTGTGTATCTGTTGTCTCTTCTTTGGGATACATGAACAAATGTATATTTATTCCAGATAGGGCACCCACAAGAGACTGAGGAAACCAGTTTACCCATGTCTAGTATGGTGAATCAACTGAGTTTGTTGTACTTATGTGAAGTGGTATAAGTGGGGGATTACTTACAGGATCACAGGTGACTTAAAGGCATTACTAAGAAGTCACCCTGGCACAGCAATGGCTCATGCAACTATGTTGCTGGAGCTCCCTGAAGCACATGCATCAGCCTTGCAGGTGGGCTGCATCTTTACCAGCAGCATTTGTTAAATATGAATTTTCTAAGTTTCAGAGGCTCCCAGGCTAATGAGTTTTGTTTACTTTCTGAAGCCTTATAGAGCCCATTTTCAAGGACATCTTAACAGAGCTCTGAGCAAGGCAACTTTTCTTCTTTGCTGTGAATCCTGCCTCTGTGTCTGCTCTTACAGATGAAACCATTCATGAATTGATAAAAATTTGTAAAAAAAAAATTGCATTTCTGCTGACCATGTACAGACTATTTTTCTTGTCATTACCAACCCCCCAAAACCATTACAAGTGCTTTATTTGTGTGACCTTAAATTATGTCATGCATTATAAATCATTTAGAAACTAGTAAAAATCTGCAGGTTACACAAATGGACTTAGATTTAATTATCAAAAATAGAGTTGAGGTTGGAATCCTTTGTGGATAGTGAAGGACATCTAATAGTCCTCCTCTTCACCTCCAGTTGAGAGTTAGTGATGTAAATAAATATAAATGTAAGGACACCGATATGCAAACATATGTTCACATAAAGATATACCCATAACACATTCATGTCCACACAGCTTTACATTAAGCAGTTGTTGGTAAATTTTATGAATGAATAAGCTCTTAAGAGACTGTCTTGAAAATACTTCTCTAAATTTCAAAAAATGTATGTGATTTTTCTTCCTTCTTCTTAGCTGCTGGTTGTCAACAAAACTGCCATTAAGATTGATGTATTATTTTCTTTTTCTTGCGTCATTTCTGTTAAATGTAACTTAACAAATTCTATGACTCATTACAGAAAATTTTCTGATCTCCATGTAGATGCCAGCATACAAGTATAGTCTGGGAAGTAACTGCGTAATGATTCACCCAGACATTTCTGTGCAGTGCTGTTGTACTGTGCAGCTGCGTGACCCCCAAAGCCACCCTAGCCTTTCTTTCCCCCTTGTCCATTAGCCACCGATGAGTGCAAGACCCTCACTATTACAGCCTTTCTGAAATAAGCCAGGCAACTGTAGCAGGCAAGATATCAGGAAGGGAAGGTGAAACTCTGGGACAGGCTTCTTCCAGTTTAAAAGGAGCTAGGGTTAGAGAAAGCACACATCTAAGCAGGAGGACTTGCGTTTGATCCTGGTAGCCTATCTAACAATGCCGGGCATGACTTCTAAACTTGGTGCTGAATATGTGGAGGCAAGATCCTCTGATCTTGCCCACTAGCCATCCTAGAAAAATGAATTCAGTTCCAGGCAAGTGAGAGACCCTGTCTCAATAACCGAAGTGGGTAGCACCCTAAAAACAGGTTGCCTCTACTGTCTATATACTATGCTCCTGCACACTCATATACAGACATATACCTGTACATACATGCACACTGGTGCTCACACACAGGTACATACGTGGAACATGCTGCAGCAGAGGCATATTTTTCACTGTGTTGTATATCATCTGCAAGTTTAGAAGGTGACATATGGGGACTTTCAGGGTACCAGGTTGTGAGACTCCTGAAAGCAAAATCCATTGAGCTGGCCATGTGCAGCAGAAGGCTAGACGTAATTTGCATCCTTCAGAGTGTCGTAAGGTTACAATGCAACCTGGGGCTGATTGTCATAGCAAAGACAGAGAAGGTGCCTTTATGATTGTGATCACTGGGGAACAGGTTAATTTTCAGCCAGACACAGATGTGGTAGGATCCCCAGAACCTTATCACCATCTAACTGTGCACATGTATGTGCGTCATATATACAGCTCATATGCATGCACTTACTTATCTAGGCTTTTCACATGTCTTCAGAATCTTCCTGTTTATTGCACACTTTAAAAATTCAGTTACATGTTAAGACATCTTTGTCAGGACATAAATTTCCAATTAGTATTTCAAATGATTGCATGTTATTTTGTATTATGCACCGACCCAATTTATCTAGCCATTATCCTCCTAATAAACACTTAGACTTTAATTGATTGGCTATTACAAGTAATGCTACAGTCTAAATTATAAAACTGCTATTCTTGCCATCTTCCCATAATTAATCCTTAGAAAAGAAAAAGAAAGAAAGTAGGAAGGCAACATGCCCAGGATTATGTGTGGCAGCCTGAACTGAATAACACGCCAAATAACCACTATAAGTAGTAATTATATATATATATACATATATATATGTATATATGTGTGTGTATATTTGTATATATACATATGTATATCTATATATGACAACATGAATACTATACTCTATTACTAACAAGTATATATTTAACTGTATAAGTGTATGTATACATATATGTGTAAATATAGATGTATACAGATAAATCATTACAAGCAATGACTTTAAGAATATTTTATTGTTCTAAGAATGTATTTACATAGTCTTAAAACATAAGAATATATAAGTGGATATGTGTATACATATACATGTTGCTATAGATGTAAACAGATAAAATCATTATAAGATTTTAAGAATATTTAGTGGCAAAAGAAATAATTGAAAACAAAGACCTAGAAATAATGTAAAACCATAGACCATATAAACATGGTAAGACTGATTCTATCTTGGGAAGGCCCTGAGTATTTCTCAAATACTCTGCCATGAGCTTTTGGTTGAAATTAACATCCCTTGACCAAAATACCTCCACTGCACACATCAAATACATTCCCGGGCATTGTGGGAAGCATGGATGTCAATAGAATCACTACTGCTGCTTTGCATAGATAGACTTAAGTAAAGTGGGTTTGTGTGACATGAATCCTTTTCATGTTGTAGCCCCAGAGTTCTCTCATGCTTGGGTTTCAGAAACTCATGGGTAGGTGACAATAACATTCTTTTGGCATGTGTATTTGACATTCATAACTGGGAGCTAGTGAAGGGCCATCCCAATACCTTGTGCCCCAGACTACTTCTATTCATGAGTTAATATATGCTGAGAGCTAACCTTACCCACCTTGACCTCCCCTGTGCAGCTCAGAATAACAAGGAACCACCACAACAAAGTGATTGACATGTCTAGGTGACTTGGGCATATCTGAGAAGTTGTAAGCGGCTGCAGTTCTCTGTCCAGTAACAGAAACCCAGCATGCCTTACCTATTTGACTGAGATTTTCTTTTTCTCCTGTATAAGCACACCTATGCTATATCTCCTGACTATGCTCAATGTTCCTATTCAGTGACCATGTGGTATGGAAATAGTGATTAAGAGAGGGGTCTGGAGGAGATCAGAGTCTTTTGGTCCAAATCCCCAGCGTCTCGATGCTTCTCCAAAGCTGGACAAGAAAGCATATTAAGCCTTGTGCATTAATATCATAAATAATCTCAGAGTTATTTTTTGCAAATGAAATTATCAAAGGAGTGCAGTATCTGGGGCTATCAGCATTCAGTGGGCTAACACTTGCAAGATATCCCAGGGCCACAGCAAGCGTCGTCACAGCATTGCAGGGTTAACGCAATAATTTGAGGTGGGAGGTTAGCGATCTGTTCGTTGACTCACTGGCATCATTTCCCTTTTCCTTTAAACATTTCATGTTTGTATTTGTGCGTGTGTGTGTGTGTGTGTGTGTGTGTGTGTGTGTGTGTGTGTGTGTGCATGTTCATATCATGGAGGGCAGGACTCCAGGTTGCTTTCCTTACCTTTTAAATAGTCCAATGTTTTAGCTCATACGATATGGTCTCTAATTTTTTTTTCCCTCTCGGATGTTTCCTTAAAATGAATGGGACTCTGCCTGGGGAGTTGACTCTATCTGTGAAGTGTTTGCTATTGAAGTGACAGGACCTGAGTTCTATTACCATAATTCCTGTTTAAGACTGTGTCTGTTGGGGGAGAACTTGAAATTTATGTGTGAGAGGAGGAGACAAGAGGATCCTGGAGTTCCTTGGCTAGCTGGCCTTGCTTACTTGGCAAACTCCAGCTAATAAGAAATACCTTCCAAAAAGCTGACAGGCACCTGAGGAAAGAATTTAAGGTTGGTTTTCTGGTCTATACACACACACACTCACACACACACACACACACACACACACACACACACACAAACATGTAAATAGATGCACACATACGCATATCCACACAAAAGTGTTCAGTGGTGCTAATGAACATGACATCTGCCAGATAAAATCATGGGAGCTTCTGTCTCCCTCTTTGCTACCTGACCCTCCTCCACCACTCCCGCCCCCTTCGTCTGCTGCATCCTGTTCCTGCTAAACCACTGGCTGCCAGACAGTCCCAAAGCAGCCCCTCACATGTGCGGTTACAATCACGCCTTATTATAGCTTTCAAAAGACGCCCTCTCATTCTGTACCCTTGTGTTGATAGAGGACTTCTGGCTTCCTGAAAAGAAACAGATAGCACGGTCTCCAAACCCTTTATTTCTTTCAGCTGATAACTGCTCTGGCCAGCGATGAACGGCGCTGTGATTACAAGATGTAATTTACGTCAAAGGACAGCTAATATGACTTCTAAACCTGTCATCAGCTCTAGGGGAAGCAGGGCCGAAACAACGAAGGATAAGTCTGAATCCACCTAAATATCTTGGTCTGACTGAATTACAAGTTTACGGACACAGTGCTTAGTAAACAGCCCCATTACGAAACATTTGTCCTCTTGCACACACAATATAAGGAACAAGCAGGATTATATTCTTTTATGTGGATCAAGGACATGGGAAATGTAAGAAAAGAGAGAAAGAAAATTCTTTAAATGGCACAAAACTGCTGCCCCTGTGAATTATACCTGGGGATGTTAACTGGGGAATCAGATCTGTAAAATCCTGCTAATACCGACTAAACAAAGTCGCTCAAGGGATGCCCGGAATCTAAAGACTAGGAGGAAAACAGCCCCTTAAATGTGATTACAGCCAGAGCTGTGTTTGCTCCCTGCAGAAAGGGCACCAAAGGCAGAGAAATGAAAGAAGAAAACACTTTAAAACTTTTGTGTCAAACCAGAAATCAGAGAGTAGCAATGGCTCAGGGATTTAAATAACCCCTTTCACCCAATTCTAAAGCTTTTGTGTTTTAAATTGAAGAATAAAAAGGAATTAGATACTCAATTTGGGATTTTTTTTTAAAGATCATGAAATAGAAGAGTCTTTTCTTTTTGCTGAGTGACTAATTGAGCCAGTGTATGATTCCAGCTTGGGCTCTAACCTGAGAGATAATCCTGCAGCTTTTGAGCTATTTAAGGGCTACATGTCCAGTGAGGTTTTGTGAACATTTCTTATTCACTTGGTCATTATTTCAGTGGAAGTTGCTTTGTAGGTGCCTGTCTTGAGTTTCATTTATGTTGTTGTGATGAAAGAGAGAGAGAGAGAGAGAGAGAGAGAGAGAGAGAGAGATACAGAGACAGAGACAGCAAAACAAAAGCTGGTAAAGAGCCACTTAAGAAAGAAAGGTTATACTTGATTGCTCAATTCCAGATACAATCCATCACTGTGGGGACATTAAGGCAGGGGCTCAAAGCAGCCAGCCCCATCATGCACGGTCAAGAGCAGAGAAAAACCATAAATGCATGTGTGCTTTAGTTTGCAGCTCACTTTCATTTCAGTCTTACACAATTCATGGCTCAGCCCATGAAATTGTACCACCATGTTCAGGAAGGTGGGTCTTCCTTCCTCCTCCATCCTTCCCTCCCTTCCTCCCTCCCTCCCTTTCTTACTTCCTTCCTCCCTTCCTTCCTTCATTCCTTCCTTCCTTCTTTCCTTCCCTCCTTCCTTCCTTTCTCCCTCTGACCTTCCTTCCTATGTTAAGTCAACTTTGCAAACTCCTTTCACTGACCAATTTGACCTAGGTAATCCTCACCATGTCTCTCTACATTGATGATTCTAGATTGTGTCAAGTTTACAATTGAAACTAACCATAACAACAGTATAACTAGACTGCAGAAGAACTCTAAGATGACCTTTACCTTTGACCTCTCCTATTAGAACCACAACAGAACTCTGCATACAAGAGGCAATACAGGATAGAGACACACTACTGCGCATTGCCCAAGCTTATCTCTAAAGTCAGCTCACATTAGAGGCAGGACGATTTCTTTCTCCCCCCTCCCCCATCCTTATTCCTTAGAACAAGGTCCCAAAGGAGTCTGCTCTCTTCCCACTTCTGTCCTATAGTACAGAGGATGATGATGATGATGATGATGATGATGATGATGATGATGAAGGATGGAGGAGGATGAAGAGAGAATGAAGAGAGGAAGTGGAGCCACAAAATGAATTTTACACAGACGTGATCTCCCCATGGCAATGTTGTCAAATCCTTTGCTTCAACTTCAATGAAATAAGTAACACTTCCTTTCTGTTATGTTGGCCAGGGAATCAAGAACTGAAGCAAAATGACCAAGCCTATCATGAAGAAGGGCTGGATCCCATTTCTCTCCTTTCTTTGTATCATTCATTCCTTACTGTGTTTTCTGGCCATTTGTATATTTTCTTTTGCCCTGCTTTTTCTCCCCACCTCTCTATCACCCTTTCCTCTTCTCTATCCACCATTTCCTCCTTCTCTCCCCTGGACTCCCAGTCCCTCTATCCTCTCTTGCTCCCCACCCCCTTTCCACTTCTCACGTTCCTTTTCTTTTGAGAGTCTTTATGGAGCTGAGGATGACTTTGAACTTATCTTGCCTCCTCTTCCCTGCACCTGGCATTGTAGATCTGCGCCACTGCAGACAGTCTTATATATTACTGAGGACTGAGCCCAGGACTTCGTGCATACTACTCATGCACTTGGCCATGTGAGCTCAGTCCCCAGCTTCATTAACATATTTTATGTAAAGAAATGAACATTTGTGTGCATGTGTATAGGTATGGTGTGTGTATGTATGAATGTGTATGTGAATATTTGTGTGTGTGTGTGTGTGTGTGTGTGTGTGTGTGGGTGTGTGTGTGTGTGATATGAAAGCACGTGGAGTTCAAAGATCAACCTCAGGCATTATTCTTTAAGTGCCAAAGACCTTGGGTTGTGTTATAGGGTCTCTCACCAGAATCTGGAGCTCCCAAGTTCTGCAACACTGGTTGGACTTGGCCAGTCATCCCCAAGGATCCTGTCTCTATCCTCTCAACACTGGGATTGCAGGCATGCACCACTATGCTAATCTTTTTACTTGAGTTCTGGGGGTTGAACTCATACCCTCATGCTTGTAAGGCAAGTACTTCAACACTTGAGCTTGGCTTTTCCAGTCCTGGCTTCATCCTTTCTGCATCTTCCTGTTGCTTTTGTTGCATCTTAGAAAGAGGCAAGAGGAGCCCACATTTCTTAGGAGCAATTAAGACCACTTCCTGCACCCCTCGGATGGATGGGCAGCAACACACAGCTGCAAACTAGAATCATTGTGCCTGGGATAGACAGAGCGCTCATCACTACCACAGAGATTACAAAAAGGAAGAATAATGATTTCATTAATTTCTGCCAGTGAGCCCTTATCCTGTCACATCATTTCCTTCGTCCTCGAAGCCAAGTTACACAAGTGATACAGTGTAGAGCTGCATGTGGGGGAATCGCCATCACCATGGCGAACCGTCACCATGAGAACCTGTTGAATCATCCTTTCCCTGCTCTGTCGATGGGCTGTGACATGGGTCTGAATTTTGATTTTGATTAAGGACAGGATGCTCAAACGTGGACTCAGAGTCTCCAAAGCAAGGTCCTGGTGTAATAAAATGGCTTAAAGGGCAGAGTGGACTCTGGACATGAAGCACAGGTTGCAAGAATGCTATCTGAGCCCCCACTCCGAATATAATCTTATGTGATAGCTCTATTTTAAATGTTGAAATTAGCCTGCTGATAAGTCTGGCTGCATTGTTCTGCAAAGGAAAGGATCTGTGTGTGCATTCCGTATGAGCTGGTTACTCTTGTATCTGTATAACCAAGCCTGCCTATGTCAGAATCATCCAGAAAGCTCTTTTAAAAAAAAACCCCAGTGCTAGGCTGGCTCTATAGCTACATGGTAGAAATTCCAGGTAGTGTGCTCTATCTTGGCCCTGGATCCAAGCCCAAGAACCAGACCAAAACAAATAACCCAGATAAGCAGTGTTCTTGTCCCTTTCCAGAGAGAATGCACACATCTCCCATGGGTGGGTGCTGGGAATGAGGATAGGTGAGGCTCTGGGAGAGGGTAGCATACAGCCAAGATTTCAAGGGGCTGTGTTGGTGGTGAGGACAGTGGGGTCCCATTCTGCCATCTTAGACGAAGACAGCTGGGATGTGAGGTCTGGATATAAAGACAGGTCTGGTTTTAGGGTTAACATCTGGAAACTTGGCTGTATTTCCTGCTCCAAGTCCTGCTGTTTGTTTGTTTTATAGATGCTGACAGATGTCCCTTGAATTCCATTTGCCAGGTGTTCCCAGGTGGGTCGACTGGGGAAAGTGACTGCACCTCCACAGCTTTTAAAAGTTTTATTTTTTACAATTGAGTTTGTTGACAGTTTCATACATATATTTAATGCTTTCCAGGTACTCTATCTCCCCAACCTGTCTTATCTTCCTAACCAGCTCTGCCATCCTCCTTCCCCCTGGCTGTCTCCTTCCCCAATTCACGGCTCTTGTATTTACTGTGTGATCCCTTCGGTGGCAGCACTGTGGCAGTGCGCTGGGGCTTTCTTCATTTTCTTTCTATTGTTGTGATAAAACACTACGACTGACTGAAATCAACTTATTTCAGTTTACGGTTGTAGTCCATCATGAGGGGAGTTGTGGGAGGAATTCAGGGCAGGAATCTGGAATGCAGAGTGAGGCAGAAGCCAGAGGGGCGTGCTGCCTAGCCACTTGCTGCTCTTGGCTTACCCAGCCTGCTTTCTTATACAGACCAGAACCACGAACCCAGGGGTGAAGGCAGGCACAGTGAGCTGGACTTTCCCATCAGTCACTCAGAACATTTCCTATGGGCTTGCCTACAGGCATTTGGATGGTGGCATTTTCTTACCTGAAATTCATCTTCTCAAATACGACTAAGATTGAATCAAGCTGACAAAAGATAATCCAACATAGGGACCGGAGCCTGGTGGTGTCACCAGGGGCTTCACGTGTCCCTAAATTACTATATAAGAGCTAATTCTGTATTGACGGGGTAGAGCTGGCCAGAGATCACCAGTGTCTTTGGTCTCCCTTCCCCAGGCCTGGGATTACTGGTGTGCCACCATGCCCAACTTTTTACAGGCCTTTGAGGGATGAGCTAGATAGAGTCTCCGTGCTTGTGCAGTAAGGACTGGAGTGACTGAGCCACCTTCCCAGCGCAGGCACAATTTATCTCCACAGACCCAGGGTTCCACACCTCAAACTCCAGATGCACATTTTTAAATGTCCCTTGCTCATTATCTCCCAGGCCTTTTTCAGTAACAATGCCTCGAAGGGAACTTGGAAGTCTGAGTTTCTAACAAGTTCCCAGGAGGATTGGTCATCTGGCTACTGGTGTCCAGTCACTAGAGGAAGATGTGGGAATGGATTTGAATTTTCTAAAAACGTCTTAATTTAGGTTATTAGTGCTAATGGTGAAGAAAAAGTCTTGCTTCTAGAATTGTTAAAAATGAAGCGTTAGAGTAGAATGTTTTATCTCTGTGAATCTTATAATGACCAAACCATTTCCCACTGCGTTCTCTCTCTCTCTCCCTCTCTCTCTCTCTCTCTCTCTCTCTCTCTCTCTCTCTCTCTCTCTCTCTCTCTCTCTCACACACACACACACACACACACACACACACACACACACACACACACACACTGAGATGCTAGGCATTCTGGAAGCCATTCTGTTTATACATCCTAATAGCTCAGCCTCAGTTCCCTTATTTCTCTTTATGTGCTCCTCCCTCTGTCTACCTTCTTCTTCCCTTCTTCCCTATCTCCAACCACCCTTTCTTTGTGCCTGCCCCTCTGTGTTTATATTCATGAACTGGACTATTTCAGCCTTTTATGGTTTTCCCACATACTAAATGATTCCAGAATTCACTGACAATACCAAGGAGCACAGATAACCGCGATCCCAGATAACCGCGATCCCTGCTAATCCAAGAGCGGGGAGCGGACGCTTCACACATCTTGCATATTTTATGCAACTTTGTCAGTTTTGTTGTCCACAATCATTCTGCTTCTGGAATCGGCAGCTGACAGTAGCACAGTGTGCAGCAACTTGGAGACTGAGACGCTCACCCGGGACCTTTGTGCTGCCTTTACCACTAGGGGGCACACTTTCTACCCTCCTCACACTGAAAATTAAATCTTCAGAATGAGCCAAGGTGTTGCAGGAGAGAAGTCTCAGTACTGGAAGGCTGAGGCAGGAGGATCATCATGAACCAGGGACAGCTGATTAGTTGAAGGCCAGCTTGAGCTATGTGATGTTCTGTCCCTGATCCCCTTCCCCATCCCCTAACTAAATAACACGTACTTCAGTGACTGGAATTCTGAAAGGATTTAATGAGAATGTGCCTAGAAAATGACAGCAACAAAGAGGAGAAACTCCCTGACACCCACTGTTCACATTTGCATCTCTTACCACTAAATCTGTGTTGAGTTCATGTGAGTGGTTTTATGGGCACTTGGGTATGAATGCTGGGTGATAGGCCAAAGCTCTTGGAGTCAGCTCTCGAGCTCAACAGTGTGGGTTCTCAGGATCCTGTTTAGGTCATCTGGCTTGGCAGCAAGCACCCTTATCTGCTGAGCCATCTCACCAGGCCATGAAAAGTGTTTTAAAATATTCTTGTGCTCAAATTATTTTTCAACATATTTTGATTATTTGGGAATTTCACATAATGTACCTCAATCATACTCACTTCTAAGTGCTCCACCTCACCCTTGTGACCCCTCCCTAACCATCCCCCCCCCCAAAAAAAGGAAAATGAAAACACCCACAAGTCCAATTTGTGTTACCCATACACTTGCTGGAACATGGTCAAATTCCCAGTGGCCAGTCTTTTAAAGGAAACTGAGTCCCTCTCCATCCACATCTCTGCCAGAAGCCATCAACTGTGGAGAGCTGCACTTCAGCAACCTTAACACAATTTTAAAGACTTCTCTTCAGTGGCTTCCAGTCTGGGCTCTTACCTTGTGGGCACAGGGGTTATCATAGAAGTCTTCCGTGACCCTTTTTCTCAATTGTGACTCTGCAGTCATCTATACCACTGCAAATTATTTTAGGGCATCATTGTGTACCATTGAACCACTGATTTTATAAGTGAAGACATACACGTGTCCACATGATGCCCCTGGGGACTGGGAACACCTGGTCACACCAGAGTGACTGGTCTCAGTCTTGGTAATACTGTTTGATGGTTAGAGGCACTTTTGGACCTACTAATTTTCTTGTATGCAAAATAAGGTGAGAAGTTCTTACATGCATCTGTTCATTGTTTCATCACCAATTCCCTTACTTGCCAAAGCTCCAAACAACAGAACTGTATCATTGCAACCCTAAAGGCAGAACATTGACAACTCACTCACTGGACTAAGCACCCTGCTGCTCCCTAGTCCCTGTTCCTTCCTCAAGTCTCGCCAGTTTCATCTTTATGGATCAGACTGTTCCAAAAACCCCTTGTTTGTGGTCGTATCCTCTATGTCTTCGTATACTTTATATGTAGTATATATTTTTCACTTGCATGATGTCTGAAAGCTTCATCCACACTGCAGCAGATGCCACCTTATTTTCCAGTCTTACTAATGTTCCACAGTGTGTGTAGGTAGGCATGCTGTGCCCAGTCCTCTGTGCTTTGAAGATGGCCTTATCATTTGCTTTGCAGTAGGCTCCATGCTCATTGTCCTTCCTATTCCTTTCTAAGATCTAGCACCACACGTTTCTTCTAGGATAGGATGGCTTGAATTTTTAATGGTTTGTATTACCTTTAGTATTAATGTCATCACCATCAGACAAATGGCTAAGGAGATGACACTGTGGGTAAAGCTCTTGATCTGTAAGTATTGGTGACCTGAGTACAGATACATAGAACTCAGGTAAAATACCAAGTGTGGTGTCACCCTGGAGCCTGTGGATTCTGGGGGACTTTCTGGCCAGTCAGTCTAGCCAGAATGGTGATCTCAGGCTTCAGTGAGAGACCCTGTCTCAACAAAACAGATGTAAAGGAACTTGAGGACAACATCCTGATGTCAGCTGACACATGTTCATAGGAGACGTATAGATGTGCATATGCACACACATAAATAAATTTATACAAAATAAGATAATGTACTTACTTATCCAATAAGCATTTGAGTCAACTATTTGTAGTCAATGTACTGTTCCCCAGTTACTGAACATTTTTATTACTACAATTGTTAATAATAATAATAATAATAATAATAATAATAACCCAGGGTCTTGTTTAGCTCAGACTGCCCCTGAACTCACTATATAGTAACGGGAATGACCTTGAATTGTTGATCTTCCTGCCTCCATCCTCCATGGACTAGGCTTACAGGCATAAACCACCACTCCAAGTTCATGCAGTGTTAGACTTTTTGCATACCCAGCAAGCTCTCTATATCTAAGCTAATCCCCCATTACTACATTTTGCATATTTAACAGAATAAACTGTGCTTCTGCTCCCCAAAACACCAAGTACACACACATGCACAATTATATGCATATAGCATGCATAAACATACACACACAGCATGCATATATTCCATAGAAGGCATAAAAATGAGCATGGGCAAATCTCAAATTAAGCATGGACTCCTGCTAAGAGCTACCTATACATTGTCTCAGCTGAAACTGTGGTTACAGAACAGTTGATGGTTAGCTCTCAGGACGGTTGGGGCAGTTAGTTTCCTGAGTGTTTAAGTTGTTTGTTCTAGAAAACTGTCTCCTCAAAGCTGAAGATCATGATTACTGGACTCAATTAGACAAAGCTCCCATTGGCAGTATCAGGAGCCAAGTGAGAGGAGGCAGGTGTAGGCCTCAGCATCTGGGTATGTTTGGCATCCATATCATGAATACCAGGGCATGGGATCTGTCAGGCCTGATTAGTTCTTCATGCTGGCAGTGTGTGTGCCTTGATCTATACACACAATGCTTGCTGTGTGGGTCCCCACATGACAGCCATCAGCAGCAGCATCCAAGTAGCCTTCCCACCAAGAGCTTCTCTCCTGTCGTGTATTCTCCTGTCATCTTTGTAAATGGATTTTCAGTTTGGAAAAGAATGTGCTAGAAGAATCATCTTGGGGAAGATGGCAGGTGAGTGATTTGAATGCTCAGAATAGGGAATGATCTGGAATACACACACACACACACACACACACACACACACACACACACACACACACAACTAGCCAGTTTCGAGGTGCATCAAAAAAGCCAGTAGCTTCAGACCACTACTCTGCTGTAATGTCTCCCATTGCAAGATTAAGCAGCTACTAATAGACTGAAGTACTGTGTTTTCTACACAGTGACAACCGTACTAAATAGTTCTCATGTTTGGTATATACAACATGACATCTTTAAAGCATGCTGTGTGGTGTTAGACGGTTTTCAACATAATTAGATGCAACCCTAGTTTTACTACTTGAAGATGCTCACGTTGCCTTGAGTGGAATGAGCAAGATAGAGAATAGTGTATCACATGTTTCAAATAGGATGGTAAATAGACAATGCTATTTTTTGATGGTAACAAGGCTGAGGAGACAGCGTGGTGTGTAAGATGCTTACCTTCAGAACCTATGTAAAAATACCCGACTCATCTTTGTAATTACAGTGCAGAGAAGCAGAAACAAGGAGATCTGTTGACCAGTAAATGTAGCCTAATCCCTCAATTAAAGGCCAGTGAGAGGCTCTGTGTACAAAATAAATAAATAAATAAATAAATAAATAAATAAATAAATAAATAAAATAAAAAAAAATGGGACGCTCCTGAGGAATACCACCCTAGTGTGACCTTTGGCCTCAACATACACATGCACACATGCACAGCCACTCCACGTACTCATGCATGTGTGTGCTTGCACATACACATACACACATACATATAAACACAAAGACACACACACTACTAACTAGAATTATTCATTTGGAGATAATTTTTAAAAGAAATTTTCTTTTTTACAGAGTAAGTCTCTTTACTGTATGGGGATTCTATAATGTATAAACAATGTTTTAGAGACTCAAGAGAAAGATTCATTTCCTCACAAAATATAGAATTTCTCCAGTAAAATCTTGTCAGAGAATATTCTTTCTCATAATAAACTGGGCTCTTGAGTTGGCTCCATGGGTCAAGGTGCCCATTTACAAGCCTGAGAACTTGAGTTTGATCCCCAAGAACTACAGAGTGGAAGGAGAGACATGACTCCTTCTTCCATTGGTAAGAAGACACAGTGAAGAGCACTACATATGCTAGGTATAAATATGCATAAATACCCATATGCAAAATAAGTAAATGTTTTTAAAAGTCAAAGAGTAAAATAATTACGATTTTGGATATATTCAGACCACCTGTAACATAAGCATAAAGATAGTGACAGGCTAAGATGTACAGATTTCATTGAGTCTGAGTAGTGTGTTGATTTGGATTCCTGAATTCCAACCACCTTAATATCGTGAGTCAGTAATTGACATCATTAAGAATTTATTGTGAAGAAGGTGTATTTATGTATATCCTGAGCACTGTCATAGTTAGGATTTTATTGTTTTGAAGAGACACTATGACCAAGGCAACTCTTATAAAAGCAAACAATTAATTGGGACTGGCTTTCAGTTTCAGAAGTTTAGTCCATTCTCATCATGGTAGAACGCATGGCAGGTTGTAGACAGAAATGGTGCTAGAGAAAAAGCTGAGAATTCTACATCTTGAAGGAGACTGGCTTGCACAGGCATCTAGGAAGAGGCTCTCTCTTCTACTATAGGCTGAGCTTGAGCACTAGGAGTCCTCAAAGCCCACCTATATAGTGATACACTTCATCCAACAAGGACACACACACACACACACACACACACACACACACACACACACACTGGGCCAAGTATATTTAACCACACAGTCTATAATGAGGTGGTCATTGGTTGGTTGGTTTGAGATAGGGTCTTTTGCATCTCAGACTAGGCTTGAACTCTCCATGTAGTCAAGTGTGACCTTAAACTTATTTGTCATACTTCTACCTCATGACTTAGCAAAGAGATTATAGACATTTAGTAGGTTTTACTCAGACCTGAAAAACAAATCCAGGGGTTTATGCATGCTCAGTAAGCACTTTACCTACTGATCTATATTCCCAACTCTGCATTGCTGTTTTTAGACAATGTCATTCTTTGTATCCCTTACCAGACAAGAACTTATTGTATAGATCAGGCTAGCCTCTACCAATCTTCCTGCCTCATTCTCCTGAGTGTTCAGATTACAGGTGGGCCCTACTACATCTTGCTAATTATTTATTGAAATAAAGGAAAGCAGACCTGACTTGCTGAGTCTGGTGCATATTGATCAGGACTAGGTAAACTTATTACATGAGGCATTTTTGTGGTGTCTTGTGGCTACTGTAAGAAAATACCACAAGATAGTTGGTTTAGAATAAGGGAAATGGATTCAAGGTAGTGGCAAATTTTCTTCCCCCTGTGGTCCTGATGAAGTTTCTTCCTTCGTCCTCTTTCCTACATATACTGGCTCCACACAACCATTGATGTTTGTTTGCTAGCAGATGCATCCTGACCACCTAACTTAATCTTCACCTCACATTATCTCCAGTGTCTCTGTCTTCCCAGGTCATTTTATTATGAGAACACCAGTCAAATGAGACCCCACCCTACTCTATTATGATATCATCTTAACTAACTACATCAGCGCTGATGTGAAACTTTCTGTAAATCATTTTGCATTTGAAATTCCTAGATTGATTGGAATTGATAACCTTCAGCACATTTGAGGTTGTTCATATGTAATAATATAGTTGCTTGGATCCCAACAACTCAATCCAGTTATCAGTGATGCTTCCTAAACAAGCTTACGTTTTGAAAGAGATAAGCAGTATGACATTGCAATGTAAGTGATGTTGGGTGCTTCTAACTCAGAAATACACTCATCCTGGAAGTGTACCTTCCCACTAATGTGGATATAGGAAAGGACCTCATTTCCCAACAAATTAAAATAATTCATTTATAGAGAATGTCCACATATTTTCTATCAACCTTTAATGTCCATGGGATAATTGATGCAGGTGCCCAAGTTTTTCTTCTTGAAAGGTTCTATTTATGTCTCCCATCTATTGATGTACCTTTGCCATTAATGGCAGGGGAATGAAGCCTCGACCATGTTCTATACTTGTGGATGTAGTTGACATAGTTCCTGGAATCCAATTAACTCAGTTCCCAATATGTGTGCAATGTATGAATCTCACATCCCATCTTTTCCCTTCTTAGGTAGAGGAACTATTTAGAAACCATTGCACCAATATCTTGAAATTCTAGTTTCACGGCTAAGCTTTAGACTAGGGTCTGTATGAGAACTCAGGAACAGTCCCTAAATGGTCTTACATAGGAGAATCTGTGAACCAGATCAAGGCAGAACACTTCCAGCCCCAGGTCCAGTCCTTACGTGTGGATTATCAGCTTCTTTTCAGAAATACTACTTTTCATAATTTTGTGTTTCATTACAATTTCAACTCTTGGCATGTAGTTAAGTAGTGATCAAAGACTGGTTTTTATCACTGTAGTGACAGGGATACAGTTCTCATCTTTGAATATGTTTTCCTTAGTCTTATTAATACCATCACCATTATCATCACCAGACTATCACCACCACCACAATCAATATTGTTATTTCAGCCACCAACATCAAGCATCATCAGCATAGCCACATGATTATTGCCACCTCCACTACCACCACCACCATCGTCACTGATAACATCATACACCATCCCTACAATAAACATTACCACTAGCACTATTGCCATCATAACCACAGTCATCACCATCACTATCTGCTCACCACTGTCACCCTCATAACCACCTGACTAGCTTCATGTTTTCATCCCCACAATGATCTCTGCCAATGTAAACTGTCATTAGCACTGCCAGCCTGCTCACCACTACCACAATCATCCCACTAACGTCATCATCACCATCATCCCACCACCACCCCCATCATTATCATCACCATCATCTCTCCCCCATCATCACCATTTATCACCATCATCCCACAAACATCACCATTATCACCACCATCATCCAACCACCACTATCATTATCATAAAGACTACTGTTGTCATCATTTTGTAGCTGGTATCCAGCTTGTGGAAGAGGGCACATGCACATCTTCAGTTACATTTCATTGTTGAGAACTAATCATGTGGATAAATCTGTGTCTACAGAATTCTGGGAAATGTAGCATAGGTGTAAACAAAGGTATTTGGGGAATTTGGATGCTATCTGAATAAAAAAAGAAATAGGAGAGATCAAATTTTCAAGATAAATTCCATATAATAACTTCAGTAACTAACTATAACTAATTTTTTTTCTGGACTTCTTGTCATTGGAGAGAGATTATGATCAGTATTATCCTAATGACAGTTCTTGACACTTTACAAGAAACAACATTGTGACTAATGCTGAGATGACCATATACCAGACAAATCAAACTATATATCTGGCACCCCTCTGGCCTATGGCTGCAGATGTAAATTCAGTTTTGTTGGGACATAGCCACATTCATTTATTCACATTGTTTGTAGTTGCTATGGAAGCATTGTTGAGTTTTGAACCAGAGACCACAGAGTCTAATTTGGAAGATTCATGATCTCTGATTCTTCAAAGAAAATGTATGTTGCTACATCCATGACCTTCTTATAGCATCTGACGTACTCATACCTACCTTAAGGGAGTTGATAGACGTCAGTATTAGGATAAGAGAGCAGCAACTGTCAGTGTAAGTTTCCACTTGGAAAATACGTTGATGCCAGGAAGCCACCTATGCCTAGAAACGAGAATAGAACCTGGTCTTTGCTTTACAGAGTCTACTACAGAGGTGATAAGTGTCCACAGAGACAGTGACATGTGGAGAGAATTGCTGTTCATCTGGGAATCATGAGACAATCCAGTTTTTACTACAGGCTCTGGGAGAGGTCTTGGTGCTGAAGATGAGATAGTATGGATTGCAAACAAGGTTTGTAGTGACTGTCATGAAGTCTATAATGAGCATCAGATGGTAGGAAGGTAACAATGAGAAAACGCAACATGAATATTTCATGTTAACTGGAGGAAATGGGACAAGGTAATGGTAAGATAGGACTGGAACTAGTAAACTTCTTTTATTGGAGGAAGATCAGGGAATGTCCCCTGAGATTCAGATAAGGGTAGAAGGCTTGGAAGTCTAAGGATATCTAAAAACAGCTGCAATGGACAAATCAAAGCTTTTCAAACAACAAACTGTTTTTCTTAGGTGCCTCTGGATAACTCCCAGAAGGATTATTTCTTTCCTCCACACTATGGTCAACCTGTGCCACCGTGTCTAGTATCTGTCAGTGATGAGACCACTGCTCTGTACATTGCTGTTATTCTTGCTTCCATCCTCTGTTTGGATGAACAATGGGCACAGCCTTCAACAAAAATGAAGCTGTCTGGCTTGAACATAACACAGGATGCAAGAGGATGATTTGCAATGCAGAGCCCTAAGCTGGGAAAGGCTTGGTTACTTTTGCTGGAGTTGGAGATATCCATGGGCAGTGACAGGAGAGAGTCTCAAGAGGGTCGCTTGCATTCCAATTAAAATGCACTCCAGACACTTAACATGTACTCATGGAGTTTATCTAGACAGCAATGGCATGCATGAAACAGCCAGGAAGGGGGCAGAAGCTTCAGATTACTTGTGTCTCCTTCTGCCTTCAAGAATGACACCTGGCTGATATGATCAGTGCAGATATTACAATTCCAGGGTCTGCAATGATGAATCTGTGGCCTCCTCAGGTCGATGTGTCTCCAAGCAAGGAGACATGTTCAGTCTTATTTGTCTCTGCCAGCCATTGCCCCTGTCATTTATTACAGGAAAGGGGGGGAAGGGTTTATAGGCAGATGCTTTTGTTTGTCGGCATACTACCCTGGAGTGAAGTTTTATGTGTGTGTGTGTGTGTGTGTGTGTGTGTGTGTGTGTATGTGTGTAAGTACTGGCATATGCTTGCCATAGCTTGCATGGGAAGGTCAGAGGACAACCTCAGGTGGTGGTTTTCATCTTGCACCATTGTTCAAGATTGGGTCTTTTCTTCACTGCTGTGAGTTCTGGACTAGCTGCCCAACAAACTTCTTCTGTCTCCACCCTGCATCTTATAATAGAATTGGGTTTAGGGATGTGTGCTCCTGCATTTGGCTTTCTGCAGATTCTGAGGGTTTGAACTTAGGTCCTCATCTCTGCCAGCCCTTTCAAATGGTTTTTGAAAGTATCTGCAGTATTTGAAAGGAATCAATTGATGCACTGACTTTGATGAGTTTGGGGTCATTTTCAAGGTCATTGAAAAGTCCTAGATGTGACAAAGGAACCAAGACAACAGAAGAAAGTTGTGTTCTCCTCCTGTGACTCTATCTCAATCCTAGAAGATAATCTTTTCAGTCATTCTTTTGTCTAGTTAGTAGATGTTTAACAAGTACCCACTACACATGGTAGCCATGCAAGTCAATAAAGACTTGCTTTGTCTTCCTAGAAGTGACATCCTGTTGGAGGATGGTCAAGGAGACCAACCCCAAACAATTGCACCATCTTGTATCTGGTCGTGGTTATGTCAAATGAGGAAATGAGAAGCTTGAGAGACAAAGGCAACTGAGATCAGACCGAACTGGAAAAAAAAAACCAAAACATTACTTCCCACATTCCTGAGACCTCAGAGGTAGAAAACACCTTCCCACAATGGAACGAACACATGGAGAGTGGGTAGATATCCTGAGAATGGGTAGTTGGTCTGTTGCTGGATCTTCAGTCATAAAATAAGGTAGAGGTGTTGGATATCTGAGATGTAGCAGCTCACTATGAAACTTGAGAAAATCCTCTTGCTCTCACTGCCTCTCAAGCTCACTCACTGTCTCTTGCCTTCTGTTTTTCTCTTCTCCCTCCTTTTACTCTTTTCCTCCTATTCTTCCTGCTTACTTCCCCTTTTTCCTCCCTCCTACCTCTTCCATTCCCTTCTCTCCATTCCCTTTATTCCTCTTCCTCTACTTCTTTTTCCTTTTCCAATGTTTTCTAAATCCTCTCTAACTATGATGGAAGCCAGTTTCATCATGATTTTTCAAGACTTCGTGGTCTTTCACCCACCCCCAAATTTGCAGAACAACCTGCCTTATCAGTATCTCTTTCAATTAATGTAATCTTGTTTCTGTTATTTCCACCATATTATTCAATCTGGCGAGCCTCATTACATTTGCAAGTGCATTAAATTGGAGCCTCTCTGGAAGGAGAATGATGATTATCAGCTAATTTAATTATGTTTCTCCATTTGCAGCATTTAATGATGTCTGCCATTGTTGTTGGGGATTCGAACATTGGCTCTAGGTAGAAATTAACTCTGATCCCATGTAAAGTTTGCGTTATCAGATAATACTTGACAGCTCATTGAGGTGCATGTTCAGTAATTTTTGAGTCTAATCAAAATTGATTTATGTGCAATCAAATTATGGGAATAAAGAAAGAGCTTCAGGAAATTCAGTTCCTGATTATAGCATTGCCTGGCTCTGAAGTCATTCCAGTGAGCATCCCTTAGTTTCATACCAACATTTCAGCAAGGTCTATGTGTGTGCAGGGCTTCTGTTTGGAGGAGTTATTTGTAAATTGCATAGTAGTTGAGTGTTCTTGACCTCCTGGTATGAGTGGAGATGAAGTGTTTTATTCCCTGAGTTTTGTGTCCTGTTTGGTAGATGTTTTCTGGGTGTTCTTTGAGTATATCAAGGCCCGGGCTACTCCAGAAAGTAGGAGAGGTGACCTCAGAGGTGCTTGAGGGTGGTCTTCCCAACCAGGGTGCTTACATTTCACAAAATATGTCTTCCCCAGTTTGTAAGTTACTTTGGAACTTTGTGGATCAGAGCTAGTGAGAGACAGCCCAGTCTCTAAAATGCTTGCTCTGTGAGCATGAAGTTTGAGTTCAGATTCCAGAACTCAAATAATCATTTGGGAATGGTGGCACATCTATACAACCTCTGCCTGGAGATTAGAGAGAGGTGGACTACTGGAATCCATTGACCAGTCAACCTCCCTCAATTGGTAAATTTTAGGTTCAATGAAGGGACTCTGTTTCAAAAATATATTGAATAAATGGTAAGTGATTTTTGGATTATCAACAAAACACTCAACAATGGTTGGAGGGAAATGTAGCAAACAATAACATAAAGTTGGAAAGTGTCAGAAGACACCCAATGATGTCCAGGCTCCTAGACATAGGCACCTGCCCACATGTGTACACACAGGAATACATACATATCCACTCAAATATACTCAATAAAGACACACATAGAAAAAAAAGTGGGGCCAGAGGACCTTTTTCTAGTATGATAAACTCTCAAAGGTCTTTGATTCCTTTAGTGAAATTAGAAACACACACATACAAACCCACAGACCTACACACACACACACACACACACACACACACACACATACACACACACACATACATACACACACATACACCCACACACATACACACACACACACACACAGAGAGAGAGAGAGAGAGAGAGAGAGAGAGAGAGAGAGAGAGAGAGAGAGAGAGAGAGAGAGAGAGAACACCCCCCCAATAGAAATCATATCCCTGAAACTCATTTTAGCCTTGTGATATGGTCTTGGGTGAAGGGGAACATTTGAGCTCCCTAAGCTAGTCCTTGGCTGAAGATGTAGTTCAGTGGTAAAATGCTTGCCTAGCAAAATCAAAGTCTTAGATTTGGCCTCCAACACTGTCAAGCAAAGTAAAACAAAACAAAACAAACACCTAACATGGAAGAAGATTATGGTAAGACCCTTGGCAAAGGGCAAGGGAAGATTTGGTGTGGTAAGGTGATGAGGACCTCTCCTGGACTGTGTCTGACACTCCTGTGACCTATGATGTATGAAGCCCATCTCCACATGAATAAGTAACAAATTTAAAAAGACAAACTTGAAAAACTGAGCAGATTTTCCAGTCCTGTGCGACCAGAGTGGGGAGTGAAGATTCTGTGTAAGATGAAGGAAGAGTCAACCTTCCAGAAGATATAATGTATGTCTTTCAAGGCAGGGATAAGGATAAGCTTAGGCAAAATTACAACAGATGTGTGCATTAAAGAGGAATGCCCTCAAAGCATGTAGACACCCTGTAACAACCAAGGACCTTAAAAGTAATCACTCTTTGATGGGGTCATCTGCTGTCACTTCTTGGGCAAGGCTGGCTCTCAACATCACTAAATGTGTCAATAGCAGTAATGGCATGATTGCTGTGGTGGTGAGCAGGGTCTCTGGGTGCTCATAAGGGTGTCAGCGGGTCATTGAACATAAATGTGTATGAACTTGACCAAGCCACCTTGCGGCTTGTACAGGCCACATGCCCCTGGTTTTCTAGAAAAGGGAAAGACCTTTTTTTTTTTTGTCTTAAATTAGCTTCTCCTCCTACTGCCGATGTGCAGATGTACAAGTTTCTGTGCTCACTTTGCACCTAGAGAATGAAATCTTAGGAATCTGTTCT
Source organism: Tokudaia tokunoshimensis (assembly GCA_036184795.1). Classification (NCBI taxonomy): domain Eukaryota; kingdom Metazoa; phylum Chordata; class Mammalia; order Rodentia; family Muridae; genus Tokudaia; species Tokudaia tokunoshimensis. Next base: position 97,131,008 of record BTHU01000010.1, read on the forward strand.
TTGTTGTAAATGCAGTACATTTTTCTCCGTGTTCAAGATTTTGTAGCCTCTCCACAAAGAGTTGTTGATTTGCAAATGGTCATTGGTCTGATTTGAATCCTCTGGCTTCTGTTACACAATCAATACTTGTTCCTCACCAGGACTCCCCTTGAATATCCTGTTGAAGCTGTTTGGACAGAAGGGTATACTGTGTGTCATCATGAGTTTTTTATTTAATTAATTTATTTATATTTTTTTGTTCTCTTTTAGAGGGGAGTTTGCAAGGGCAGAGGGCAGATATGGAGGGATGGAAAGATGAGTAGGATTGGGGTGCGTGATGTGAAATTCACAAAGAACCAGTAAAAGTCAAATAAGTAAATAATAAAATAAAAGTTGCTGATTGACAATCATTGATTTTTCTCCTATAACCCGAGTGGACAATAGCAGAAGTCTGGTTTTATTTTTAGTGATTGTATTGATTAGCTGGTTAATTGATGCTTGTGTGTGTGTGTGTGTGTGTGTGTGTGTGTGTGTGTGTGTGTGTGTTTGTGTATGTTTGTGTGCACACATGTGGGGGCACAGGTTTGTTTTGTTTTGGAACAGAAAGTCGAAGAAACCTAGGCTGGCTTCAGGCTCCTCATGTAGCTGTGGCTCTTCTTGAGCCTGTGGTCCTTCTGCCCCCGCCTCCCTTACCCGGAAATGGCAGGTGTATACCGCCACACCTGCTGCTGAGAACTGAACTCCAGGCTTTGCGCATGCTATGCAAACATCCTCCTGGTTGAGTTACATCCTTAGAAACTACAATAGTACTTTTTATCATATTTTATAACATGTCTATTAAGTTATTCCTCTATCAATCTGTGCTATTCATTTGTAAACATGTTGCACAGAAAATTACATCAATACTCTCAAGCCTTCAAAGAGTTATGGTTCTTGAATGTAAGTATATTGTTATCCACAGACTTTTTGTTGTTGGAGGTAAAATTTATTTCTATTAAAACATAAACCTTAGAGGACAACATGATAAGTTTTGCCTTTGGTGTGACAAGTTCAGACAGGTATAGAATGGTCAGTCCCCATGAGTGCAGGCATCCTTCATGTGTGTATCAGAAGCTGTATTGTCATGTTAAACATGTAATTTCAGAATTAGTCAAGTAAAAAGTGAATTTATACATCTAATATCCACGTATGATGGATCTATAAGAGAACAGTAGATACATTTGGTGTAACAAGCACAGCTGTGACAGAAGTACTCTGCAGCTAAGAAGAGGCCCAGGGAAGAGGTAACCTGATCCTCTTCGCATGGTATTCAAAAGGAACACATGTGTCTAAGGCCTATGGGACTGTGCAGATGTCATGTCTATGGTGAAGGGAAAGAAACATTGTGTTATTCATATAATTGAGGATGTTTAACGACTTTTTGTCTAGTCTCCTAACAGTTACAGTCTCTCAAAGTCACCCCTGATTTAGGATTTATTGTTAAAAGACTCATTAATGTCACAAATACTTATAGTGGGATTGACTGTCTTCATTTTAAAGGACAGATTGTGTTTTCACTCTGACCCCCCAAAACGTAGATTTAAAAAAAAAATCAGCATTAATTGGCAGAATCAATGAGGGTGCGGAGGGCACATGTGGCTGAAATGTTCTTAGAAAGAAGATAGAGAAGGAGATGCTCTGGGCCTCTTAACTGGGAATGACGACTAGATTTTAATTAACAGCGGGTTTGTTGGGTGGTCAGCCATTTGACATTTAGGTGGATCATGGAACATTCCTCGCCTCTGAACCACATTTATTTCCAGCTTAATTAGTCCTTCTGAGATGGCCATGCCATTAGCGGCAGCCTCCCCATTTAAGATCCTTTTAAGCAGACCTTTCTATTTTTTTTCCTAGTTTTGATTTCTCTTTTTTATAGTAGCTTAATGCTATAAAAGACCGGGACTAACTCATTTTAATGACCTCGCCTGCACAAATGCTAATTTTACATTTGGCCTTATTTCTGTAGTATTTTTTTCATTACTTCTTAAATATATGAATAGGAAAATATATATTTTACCTAAGACCATTTCTTTCAGAAGGACAAAAAATGAGAAGATTAAACCCCTTGGTGTCATCTGCCTGAAAAATCCTGTGGCTTCTGACAGGAAGGTTTTCAAATCCCTCCTTGTTTTAAGCTTCTCTGCTTTGACATCTCATTATTTTACCCAGCTACCTCTGCTTCACCTTCACCCAGTTAATTAAGTAACTCATTGAATGTATTATTCAGTCTTGATTCTCCTCTGTGACAGAGAGGGATGGAGCTGTTCCTTCACTCCACCCTCCTGCTGGCTATCCCTTGCCTCCTTCCCTTCTACCAAGGAAAAGGGGGAAGGAGCACATTAGCATAAAGGAAGAGTTGAGTTGTTTATTATTATCATTATTGCAATTGTTTTATTATTGTCATTGTTCTGGAGGAGATAGAACCCACAGTCTTGTGCACACTGGGCAAGTGTCCTACCACTGAATTATGCCTCCAGCCCTATTCATTTTTTTAATAGAATTATACCTGAAAAAGGATGGAGTTGACTGTGGGAAGAGGTGCTGACTTGAGCATCTCTCTTGCAAGCTCCCTTGCTCCTTTCACAGCTGTTTTAGATCAGTACTGTTTTTTTTTCCCACATTCACAGGTCACAAAACTACAGTTCAGTTGATTCGTGATCTTGTTCAAGGTGTGTGTAGTATATGGGCATTAGAAACTTAATTTGATCTCACAATGAACTGTTTGCTAACATATTCTCAGAAAATGCATCTTGTATGTTTCTATATTTGTAGCTAAATTTATAGTCCCCAAATACAGGGTGGGTTGTTCCTATGTTGGCAAAACCAGGATGAAGATGGGAAGCTAAGGGTCACTTCCACCATCTATTCTGTCACTATCTAGCATTGGAAGAGAGAGTTGGTACTCCTATGGGCAAGTTTTCTCATCCTCTGAGTATGTGGACTTCTGTGAATGGTTGGACACACAGGGATGATTCACAGCCTGTATTTGTGTACTTTAAACTCTATGAAAGATGTGCATAACCCTGCTGAGTTTGTTTGGATTTGGTCAAGGCAGATGTGGACCTAATGAGTTGAATACAGCCTGGCTGTAAATAAGACAAAACATTTAATATGGAAGAAAATAAAAGGAGATATTTGGAGGGAGATACACAGGGCACATGCAAAGAATGCAAATATAAAAGGTGAGATACAAAGTCAAAACCTGAGTAGTTACAACAGATCCTTGGGAACTGTGATTTGGGATAGAATTGGAGGTGAAGCAGAAACCAAAATGGAGTAAATAAGAATTAAAGAGAGGAACACCTATGTGTATGGGGCATGTGGAAAGACGAAAGAAGAGACACAGAAAAGGAGGGAGGAAGAGACTGAGAGAGGGGCATGGAGAGAGAGAGAGAGAGAGAGAGAGAGAGAGAGAGAGAGAGAGAGAGAGAGAGAGAGAGAGAGAGGGAGGAGACACAGTTTGAGAGGAAGGAGGAGAGGGAGAAAGAGGGAAGACACAGGAAAGGAGGGAATAGAGACAAAAAGAAGGAAGAAAGGCTTGCAGTTAGTGAAGGTTTCATAGGAAGGAAGACCCTTACCAAGAAGATGAAGTAGAAGTATTTTGTTAAGGTTTCCCCCTTTTTTAAATGGAACATCTTTTTAGACAGGAAGTTTTTAGTCTGTGGGACAGGTGCAAAAGGAAAGGGGTCAAAGTTAGGCTCAGCCATCACATTCTGCAGGTTGTTTCCATCATCATTGGACAAGTGGGAATTACCAGCTCCAGTGTTAGAGCTGAGAGAGAACTGAATCAACAAAATTACGATGATGACGATGACAACGAATAAAAATAAATAAATCCTTATCTTCATACACCAAACGAATGTGAGGGCTAAACAGTAAGGGCCATAAAGGCAGTTGAGAAGTGCAGAGATAAAGACAGACCAATGAGTATCAAGTTGATGATTCGGTGGATTCAGATACCCATTGCCTGCCTGATGACATGAGTTCTATCCTTAGGATGCAGGTAGGAAGGAAAGAAATGACTAGTGACTGAGATATGTAGGGAGCTTGGTGGTGTTGTCAAGGGAGTAAGGGAAGCATTAGAGTTTCAGACAGGACCCCTGCCCCCAGCCCCCCCCCCCCCGTGTGAGTGACAAATGAATGGGGATGTGATGGGCACACCAGTATAACAAGGAGGGTAAAAAGACTGGGACCTAATGGAGGAATAAAAAGACACTATAAATGTTCAAATCATGTAACTACTTAGAAGCAATGATTTGTGGAAGGATATTAATATATTTTAATGATTTATTTTAGTATTTTTAATTATGTGTATATGACTGTATATTTCTATGTGCATGTGAGTGCAGTGCCCATGGAGACCAAAAGAGGGTGTTGAATCCCCTAAAACTAAAGTTATAGATGGTTGTGGGTGTTAGGAATGAAACTCGGGTCCTAGTATTGATTACAGTCCTAGATTGTTATTAGAATAATGTTATATTAAAGCCTAAGTTCTTACAACTGTTATCCTTGAAGACAAATCCCTTTAAGGAGACAGAAATAAATCTCTCATAACTGTTTGCAGCTTTCAGTGAAGCAGAAAGGACTGGTTGGAATGACTGGGTGGTCTGGCATGGATTCTGTTTGAAGGACTCTTGATAGCCTCATTATTCCTTGATAGCCACAAAAGCTCCACTTTAGCTATGGCTGCTGCCAGGTCTCCTGAGCCTGGGACCTATTGGGGAAGCTCGAGAGGCCACTAGGCCTGCGACCTCCAAGGGTGAGCTCAGTTGACTTTATCAGCTGTGGCTCTTCTCATTGTGTTTGCTACTAAGAGAGCTAAGGGCTCCTTTAACACTTGCTAGCTTCAGACAAGGGAGGAGGATCATCTGAACTTGTAGCCAGGAAGATGATGGGAAATAGTGAGCCTTCTGAAGAAGGTAAGGGTTTCATGTCTCCTCAGGTTCTGGTGGAAGTTCAGAGAAGGAGGAAACACGAAGAGGAGTAGAGGAAAGTCGGGTGCAGAGTCTTCTCTTCTTTGGGCTCCTCTCAATGTAGATATGCTTTTCTTGGATTTTTGGAGAAAAGGCATTGGCTCTATTCCTGAGTAGCCTGTGAATCCTGGTGCTCATAGGGTGTAAGGGAAATGTGTCAGGTATCCCAATATTGACATCTACACTAAGGCATGTGCCCAAGAAGCAGCCATTGTCTGTAAGGTGGCAGGTAGTTGTTATTTGTTGTAAAGCTACTTGACATGTTTAGGCCAATTTCTTTTTTCTAAAAGTATATTTCTAAATAAAATTTGTGTATTCATTCTCCCCAACATACTCAGAAACATGTATGCATTCAAGTTTGTGGGGATTGAGCTGAAATTCATGTTTCAGTGACCTCCCTGCTTACCTGCTTTGTGTCCATGGTGAGGATTCCTTAGATCCAGCTCTGGAAAGTGCTGAAGAATTTAAAATATTATTATTAATTATAGTATTGCTCAGTAGATCTCATGCTTTTTCTTCTCTTATCTAAAATTTTATATCAAGATTGTTTCTGAGCCTCTATATCAACAGACTCCTCTTATTTCCCACCGTGTTTGTTAAAGTGTAGAAGGAGACACACAGTGACTTGTTTTAAAGCCTCTTGATGTTGACTGCAATTAGTTAGTTCTATTAGCAGTCCTTGTGTCTAGACTGTCTGTTAAACCCTATATAAGCATTTCTCATAACAAAGATTGTACTGATCAAGTAGTTAATAGAGCCTCATAATGAATGACCAACTGCCTCCTTTCAGGAGTTCATTTACTGATCCATTTAAAAACAATTTTATGATGGTAGATGTGGTGGCACCTACCTTAAACTGTGAAACACTGGAAATGGGTGCAGGAAGATTCTAAGTTTGATGCTAACTTGGACTACATAGTAATCTTGTGTTTCAATAAACAATAATGATAATGATGATTACAATGAGGATGATGATGATTATAATGATGATTATAATAACATATTTTCTATATGCTGTGTTACTACTTAAGACAATGAGCACAAGGGCTGGAGGAGGGGTTAAGTCCATAATGCTTGCTGCACAAGATGAGGGTCTGAGCTCAAACCTGTAGTACACAACGGAGAAGACGTGGGTGAAGTTGCATGCTTCCTGTCCTATCACTGAAGAGGTAAATACAGGGGAGAATTTCTGGGGTCTGTCTACTAAATTAGTTTAACCAAATTCCTGAGCTCTAGGTTCAATGAGACACCCTGTCTTGAGAAGCCAGATGGGGAGCAATCACAGATCCTCCACACTAGCTTCTGGAATCTACATTCATGTACACACATTCAGTACCACATGCATACAGTAAGACAAAAAGCAAGGAAAAGAAAAGAAAGAAAAAGGGTAGTTAGGGGCAGGAATCAGATTAGCATAGCACCAAGTCTTCAGTTCTGGAGCTGAAGGCAGAGTGCTAGCCTCCTTGAGAAAGTGGTGTGCAAGACCGGAAGTTAGCACTTTAACACTGCAAAAAAGAAAGAAAAACCAAGGAAACCTTCTAACAAATATCAATCAATCAATCAATCAATCAATCAATCAGTCACGGATTTTGAGCCAATCACAACAGGTTCAGCTCTCAGAAGCAGCATTTGTCAGTCTGCAACAGCCTTTTGGCCCTGGGTGGGAGATGTCATCTTCATGAATTTGCTTCCTTTAAAGAGGACAAGTCATAGAGTCCCTTACAGGATTAAGAGTTTTCTGTGCAAACATCCTTTCATGTTTGGATGTTAAAACCTTGGATTCAAAGTAGTTGGAGAAAGAAGGCATCTGTACTGAATGTGCTCAACTTTCTTTCCCCTGTCATTTCCTAAACAATATTACACATTGTCACAGACTTTCCTTGTGATCGATATTATAATCTAGAGTTGTGTAGGAGCCCAGACCTCCATATTCCCATTGATTAGCACAGAACTGTGGACATGACAGAATTACTGTGCTTAATTACATCAACCTTCTTGATTGGAGTCAGTCACCATTTTTTCTCTATGACCTTTTTATCTTATTTCACATCAAATGTCAATTATTTGTATGCATGAGTCCCTGTTTGTCTGTATATGCCCTGGGTGTGCAGGTGCCCTCTTTCTTAGGACTACATAGAGTAGTGTTGTGTCCAAGCCATCTCAGGCATGCCCTGGATTTCTGTTATTCATTGTCAGCACAGAAATGACTCTCTCATCGGGGTAGGAGGCAAGCTTGCTAATGTGCAGGACAAAGGAACCAAAACTTTAAAGAAAATAACTTGAGTTCTCTTCTTACATCTTAGTGCAAAAATCCTCACTCTGTGAGCGCATGTGGCCCTTGTGGCAAGGATGAAAAGACAAGGAAATGTAGATTTCCTGAACGTTCTATTTTAAGGTACATCTTTCTTGTGCTCAAGAGAGGATGATTTGTGGAATGAGTTATTGCAGAGTCTTGTGGCATTGGGACCAGCATGTGCACATCTGTCTTCCCTATTTGAGTTTCCAGGGAGGGCTCTGTTCCTTCCATAGTGGGTCCTTGATTCACCCTTGGGGATCAGAATTTCACAGCTGGTGTATTAAAATGTACATGTTTATTGGGATTAAAAACCAAAGGGAAACAATGTGATTTATTTCTAGAGTATCAGCGTGTATCTCCATATTGTAAATGTTGGGAAACAAAAGTAAGAAATTGTCCAGCTCTGTGGGCTATGTCTGTAGAGTGTGGCATGTGGACACATGAGTGGGAAGGCAGAATTTGACATCACATGTCTTTGTCTTTTATTCCCTATCTTATTTGTATTTAATTTCCTAAATTAGAATACAGGGCATTAGGCATTATTATGTAGTTTTGAACACAGTGTGCTTTAGTAAATTCTCTTTTCCCTTCATCTTTCCATCCTCTGAGTTCATTGTGGGACCAAGACTTTAGCCCTAGACTCTATCATGAGTCTTGACTTTGGTTTCATTCTACTCTTTGAGACAGGGTCTCTCACTGGACCTGGAGCTTGCTGTTTGGACTAGACTGTCTGCCTGTGGAGTTCTGGTGATCTTCGGTCTCTGTCCTCCCATCCCATCCCACCACTAAGCATACAGATGACCTCTGCAATGTTTAGTATTTTACATACATACTGGGGCTCTCAACTTGGGTCCTTATGTCTGAACAGCACACGATTTGCCTATGCAGCCATCCACCAACCCTGGAATTGCCTTTATTATGCTATTTCTTTAATGTTGATCTATCCGTTGACAAACATTCCACAAGTACAGAATGTGCAGAAGGAGAGACCTTTGCCAGTTCCACTTCTGTCCTTGTTTACTGGGGCAGGGATGGTGACAGTAATGGTGGCTACTTGAAACACATCAACTGTTTAAGAAAAGACCAGGAAGATCACATTCCTGCCATGAGGGGTGGGTAACTGAATTGTGTAGAAAATGCTGCTATCCATTGCCTACCAAGAACTAAAATACTAAGCCAAAGGGTAGAGAATATTACTTCCCAAGAAACTAGGCCTAAGGCCATGGTCTAAGCTTGTGGTCTAAGGGACCATTGCAGGACAGTGGAGGCACCCAACAAGAGTCACATCCTAGATGTCAGTGGCTCAGCTCAGAATACTCAACAGGAGGTCTAAGCATGCTAATTTCTTCTGTTTAAAAATCCTTTGCAGCAGCTCAGTTGACCTTCAGCTGTTTGCTTCCCTTTTAATTGGCATAAATCTCACTCTGACAGTTGGGTGTCTCTCCAGCATGTCTAATTCCTAAGAGGAAATTAAATATTGAATTAAATGGTTTTGCTGAGTCCTCATAGCTTTGGGCTCTTACCAGGGAGTTGGTTCAGTGGATATTGAGTTAGAAACCTCTGTTAGCATCATTTTAGAGGATAATAATGCCTTTTTGGAAACTGCATCCGATATTGCCTCAATGGGTCCATTTAAGATACTGATTGGCAATGACTTGGAAGAATTAAAAAAGTCTTATACATCCTATTTAACTTGAAATATGATAAAAATCATTTTACCAGAGTTGGGGCATGATTTCGTGGGAAAGAACAGTTGCTGTTTAAACATGGAAAACTGAAATTGGATATCCAGAAACTGCCATAAATGTCCCAGTGTAGTTGTGTGAGCCTATAACTCCAGAGCTGTAGTGGAGGAATGAGGTAAGGCTAATAGGAGGACAAGAGATGATGGGGAACTGAGACAGTAGAATCTGAGGGGATTGCTAACTGCCAGCCTAGCTCCAGGTCTTATCTCAAGGGAAAGATGAATAAGAGCAGAATGACCGTCATCCTCTTCTGGCCTCTAAAAGTACAAGGTGTGTGCACTTGCACGAATGTGTACATGCATTGCATACTTGTAAATTTTTCAATATGCATGAGAACACTTAATGCATGTATACTATCGAATATACACCATGTCTGTGCTCACAGTATTTCTTGGGCCAAGTTTTTTCAACTTGGTAGGTAGGCTTATGTCTTTCCCCTGCATGTGAATGCTTCCTGTAGCCAACATGAACAGTAACTACACACATAGAAGTTATACGATGTAGGAGACCCATCGCACATGCCTGGGTTGCCAGAAGGATCCTGTTTCAGCTTTTCCTGTCACTGTCCTTGAACTGTAGCATCACATCAAGCCAGTGCCTTTTCTATCTAGCCTCCTCTTGAGTTGTCTCAAAGCAAAGACCTAACTTTAGTTGGTGCAAGAGAGGAAGACAGCCTCACGCTGCTAGCTGCAGTGGCCGTAGGAGTTCATTGTAGAGAGTCCACGCCAGTGAAGTGAGAGTCTTAACTGGACCACAGGAAAGAATTTCGGGATGAGTCGGTGTGGAAAGTTCTGGGGTTTATTAAGGAAAAACATTGACATAGATCTAAGCATGGGTGTAACAGAACAGCAGTGGGCACACTGGGGTGAGTATAGATTTAGAGTCACAAAGTCAAGCGTGCTTCTGATGGTCACATACAAATTTGTGGTGGCTTTTGAGATGATATTGCTTTCAGGCTTTTAAGTAAATGCCTTTTTCTCTTTTAGCAAATGGTCTTTAGAAAGGCTGCTCTCTAAGGATCACCAGATAGGATTGCAAGCTGCAGGGATGAAGGCATGTCAGCAGTAGTCAAAGAATGTTGAGCACTCATAACTGAGAAGGAATTCAAGGCCAACCCCTTTTAAGGCTTAGGATCATTAGCTTGGAAGAGGAGGTGGGACCTTTGCGAGAGCCAGAGATGATGGAGGACAACTGAGAATGTAGTACTTTTGGGCATGACAGAATTCTTGCACACATGGACCTCTAGTGGTTGTCCTTACACAAGATCAAGCCAGTCAACCTGACAGCATGGGTGGAGGAGGGCTAACAAAGCCCCCACTCCTAGCTGAGGATTGGCTGGCAGGAGGGAGAGTCAGGTTTCTGCCTGCAGCCCATGCTGCACTAGGTGGCACTACCCCTATGCTTGGATAAAGTGGACTCGGTGGGCAATAAGACGTGAAGCTGGGAAGGTGATATGGCTGTGGGGGACTTGAGAAAAGTTGGGGACTGGTTAAGATCCAAACATATTGTATTCATGTTCAGAGTACTCAGATAATAAATCAAACATATATTTAAAAAGTCAAGGCATGTTTTGACTAAAAGTCAGGTTACCAGTGTTTGTGAGATTCCCAGAAAGTTACAGATTTACAAGGGAGACAAAGTCACACAGATTCAGATCTCAGTCATGGCTCATTGCTCCCTTGGGATTCTCATTAGAATCTATCTCTATTATCTCTATGTAGCAATCTTCATTGAAATTTACCTTTTAAGACAGAATCTCACTCTGTAACCCTAAGTGGCCTGGAACTTGCTTTGTAGACCAGGCTGGCCTCAAACCCATAGCAATCTATCCTCCTCTGACTCCTGAAAGCTCGGGTTGAAGGCACGCATCACCAAGCCCAGCTTTCAGAGTAGATTTTTTTAGTTGTTTGTGTCTTAAACATCCAGCCTTGGAAAGACTTCAACCAGATTTCAGAGGGAGGGGCCTCTTTCCCTCCCTTGTTAGTTTACCTGTATCTTTGTTCCTCTTAATCCATTGTGATGAGCACGCAATGGTGGCTTAGACTAGAAAAGCACAACGCTTCCCCATACTCTCACATAGGGAGAGCTAGGCATCTTCATATGGGCATCTTTACCTGGACAGGTAAGCATCTTCCCATGGGTATGGCAGGCATCTTTACATGGTAAGAGGCAGGCATCTTTTCAGAGAGGATCTGTTTGTCTAATGAGTGTCTGGCTGGATATAAAGCTTCCCTCCCCCCTTCCCCATCATCTGTCTGTGTCTGAGTCAAATGCACTAAACTTCAATTTGGTAATTGCATCTTCAGATTCTTTAATGAAGGTGTTTATCAACATATAAATAATTGCTGGGTAATTTTGTATTTGCCAATTGCATCCTGCTGGAAAGGTAGCCCCCCCCCCCATACACACACACTTGTAGAAGTCTGGAATGTCAAGGGCAGCAGCTCAGAGCAGTTCCCCTGTTCCAGTTCCCCTGAATCCCCTATGTACCCTGACTCTTTTACCCCTGCGCTTCTCCAGCTGTTCTAACTCAGGGTTTTGACTCTGTGGCAGTGATAAGTACAGTCCTTCCGGAAGATGTGTGGGTGGATCCTGCAGGGAACATGGGGCAAAGTCATCCCTCACTGATTTATTTCCTCCTCTGGATAATGTCAACTTGAATGTGCTCACCCTGGGCACATACCACCAAGGGCTTCTTTATGTATTTTATGCTTTAGAGCGTATATGATCCTGAGTATGTGCACACATGCATGTTTGCATGTGTATTTGTGAGTATGTGTGCTTGAACACGTGAATGTGTGCATGCATTGCACATTTATGTGTATGTAAATATGTGCATGTATATGTGTGTATGTGTGATGCATGCATGCATGTGTGTGTATCCGTGTGTGTGTGTGTGTGTGTGTGTGTGTTTGTGTGTGTGTGCATGTATACGGGGAAATGTGTGACTTTGTACATATGGAGATACAACTTGTTAGTAATTTCTCTCCAGTTACAATGTGAGCCCTAACTTAAGTCGTGAGGCTTGGCAGCAAGAGTCTTTCCCTGTTGACTCATCTTGCAACAGGTATTTTGTGTGCCTTTGTTATTTTGACAGGATCTTTCATTGGTCTCACCCACCAAGTAGACAGGCTGGCCAGTGTGTTCCCCTGACCAACTGCCTCTGCTTTACATCCTCAGTCTTGTGACTACAAGTGTGTAGGGGCCACTGTGTCCAGCATTTTAAGTAGGACCTGAGGGACTGAACTCAGGTCCCTGTGCTAGTGAGGAGAGGTGAGCACTCTAAGACTGGGCAATCATCCAGTTGCCTCCTCCTTATTGTTTTGGCTGAGTCATGCAATTATTTCCATTCGTCAGGGAGGGCTGGAGATCATTTCAGTGGCTAAAATCTAAAATGAGAAACAGAACACCTTGGCTTCCACACTAAGAGTGCTGAGTGCCTGGAGTGCCCTTTGGAGACTGCAGCCTGGGTGAGGGTGTGGTTACATTCTGGTGCCTGGTAGAGAAGAAAGGAGATACCTCAGAGCTGGCTTTCCCAGGTCCTGTTATGCTGTTTCAGTTTAGCACATGGACTCCTGGAGAGAGTTGGCAGCTAACAGTCCTTCAAGAAGTATTCTTAAAAGCTGTGCTGAAATCATTCACCTCCTGTAGAAACAAGTGTGATTTACATCTAATATGGGTAATTACTTTTACAGTTAATTAAAAGCACTCTCATTAAGCCCCTGCTGTGGCACCAATGCTTGTCTCTCATTTGCTAAAGGACCCTGGGTTTGAGCCCACGTCATCACAGGGCTCCTGCCCAGGAACAGCTGGCTCCCAGGGATCAGATCCATTGTGCTAGCCATCAGCAGCCACCTTAGCTGAGACCTTCTCCCTCCACCCCACCCCCACACCGACTCAGGCTTGTGTACACAGCTGGAACTGACAGCACCGAAGCCCTGAGACCAAAACCTTGGGATAAAGCCAGCCAAATGGTTCCTGTGAGATGCGCATGCAGTCCTGGTGGAGAGAAGGCAGAGGCAGCATTTTGCTTGCTTTGTCTTCAGAAAAGCTTTGTTTGTGGGAAGACTTTGCAGCCCTAGGCTTTCTCAGCTTTTCTTTTTCTTCCAAAGGAAGTATCCTTTGTCAAAGAAATGTTCTTTAAACCCTTCTAACGTTCCTATGCCAGTGTGTGGGCAGTTGAATCCATTTCTGTTGAATTTTACAAAGTTGACATACTAACTCCACAACCACATGATCAGGTGACATGGATTGTAGACTCTCAGTGATCTACATTTTTAGACCAAAATCCTAGTGTTTCTCCTTTCACAACACCTATTGCTTGAAGAGGGCACCCTTGATAAGCTAAACTCTGGTAGATAGATACTAATACAATGTGTCTTCCAACCATCTCATTTTTGGAAAGAACATCATGTTTAGCAATTAAAACATGCAGTTATCAGAGACTACAATTTTGAGGGTACAGAAAGATTGTTATTTCAGGAAGTTATAGAATACACGATCGGGTCCTTTTCCACTGGTGGTGGTTTTTATAGTTTTTACAAAGTTCCCTGCTGCCATCTGCTGGCCAGATGTGATATTGTATGTGCTAAGCAAATTTGTGAATGGAAGCTCTGTTAGAAGGTAGATAGAATACATTTTATGTTCTTCTTCATGACTTCAAATAAGTGTCCTGACTTGAATCCTGGCATTTCAGACAAATGGATTCAGACTCTCAAGCATCTAGATGAAAGGGACGGTTTCATAGCTGTATCAGATCTTCTGGATTCGGATTCTGAAGCACCCAGCTGAAAGGAATATTTTCAGAGTTGTGCCAGCTTTCCTCCTCGAACATGTAGTTTATCAACACCTCTCGTTTACATGGTGACGTCTCCTTCTAAGACACACAGGGCATGTTCTAAGCTACCAAGAATATCAAGCCTCAAAGTAACTGTGTTTGCTTATCCTGCAAATGAGACACAGTAAGAGGTGGCTAACAGTAATAGGATAATTACAACGTGCAATCTTTTCTACCAATCTGTATTTGCCACTGCTTGGAGTGAACTGAGATAGCACAGAGACAAGGTGAGGAGGTGACAAGAGGGGACTGACAGATGTCCCACCAAGGCACCTCCTGTCTGCAGGTGTTTCACACCTCTGTTGAGCCAGGAAGCTGACATGACAGTATTAGTCTACACAGGAGGGAGACATCAGAATTCACATCCTTTATTCATTTGTTTGGTTTTTGAGATGGAGTCTCTGGTACCAAACTGAGGCTGGCTTTGAAGTCACTGTGTAACTGAAGGTGACCTTGATTTTCTGGTCCTCCTACCTCTATCTTCCAGATTGCAAATTACAGATGGGCTTCCCCACACTCGGTTTTTGCAGTGTTGGCCTCGGGGCTTCCTTTATGGCTGAGCCACACCCACAGCCCCACACTTGATGAGAATTAAAGAGCTGTTTTCCACATAGTGACTGACTTTAGGTCCTTGAATGAACCCAATCTCAAAAGAACACACATGGTATGCAGTCACTGATAAGGGGCTATTAACCCAGAATCTCGGAATACCCAAGACACAATTCACATATCAATAGATTTCCAAGAAGATGGAAGGAGAGACCCTTGGTCTTGGAAAGATTGGATGTAGGGGAATGCCAAGACAGAGAAGCGAGAGGGGGTTGAATGGGGAACAGGGGGAGGGAAGAGGGCTTATGGGACTTTCGGGGAGGGAGGAAATGGGAAAGGGGAAATCATTTGACATGTAAATAAAAAAATATAGAAAATAAAAAAAAAGAAATACTCAGTATCAATGGCATTCTCCACTGTGTGCTCTAAGACATATGCTAAGAGCACCAGATCAATTTGAGTGTCTTATACTAGCAACTATCTGCATGAATGAGGTTGCTTCTTCATTCTCCTTGAAACCCAGTTTTGACTTCTACAAAAGGAGAGAGCTGGGCTCTATGGCCACTGTATAAAGTTTCTTTATATAATCTGCTTTGGAAATGGAAACTAACTAAACAACAATAACAACAACAACAACAAAATAAACCAAAATTGGAGTTGCATAAAATCACCAAGATGTTCTCTGTTTTGGCTTCTAAGTTCACATGCATTGACTTATTGCATCACTTATTTATCTGTCTATTAAGAAAGGATGTTAGCATGTAACTTAGGCTGGCCTTTAACTTATGATCCTCTTGTCTCCACCTTACAGGAATGATAGATGAGTCCTACCACAGCCACAGGCCCATTATATAAACATGTGTACACACAAATATCTACATATGCTCTATATGTATATGTCTATGCATATATGTTGATGTATACATATGTGTGCGTGTGTGTGAATGTGTGTGTATGTGTGTGTGTGAGTGTGTGTGTATGTGTGTATGTGTGTGTGTATAGAGATACAGAAAGCTTTACTCATGGCAAATGTATGGTTTTTTTTTTTTAAATAGGGACATATCTGAAGCCCTTCATGGAGTTGTTTTTAAATGAGCAATTATTGTTTTCAGGACAATGGGAAAGGCCAGCACATGGGCAATCAGAAAGACTTGCATATGCAGATAAAACCAGCTCCAGTACTGACCCAAGGTTTCCTGGACTCTGCCCTCCTGGCACAGGAGGACACTGCGCCTGGTGTTCATGACCCAAACGTAGCTGTCATGCCAAATGCGAGCAGCCTGCCCTTGTCTTCTTGTTGCACTTCCAGAATAGATGACTGCCTCATCAGTTCAGCCGCTCAGATCTGTAGTACGAAAGCATATGGGTATGTCCCTCTGCCCTGGCCCTGGGACTCCTGCTCAGTACGCATATCTTCTCCCTGCCTGTGATCATTCAACAAAATATTTCTTTAGTGGTCAGCAGCTTGAATTTGCGTTTTAATTCTCCACAGTTACTGTGACAAATAACCACAGTTGCCTTTAATCAACAGAAATGCATTCTGTCTCTCTTCTGAAGGCTGCAAGTCTGAGACTTAGGCATGAACAGGGCTGTGCTCCCTCTGGAGTTGGGAGTCTTTCGGCTGGCTACAGCACTGCTCCAGCGTCTGCCTGTCTTTGAGCGGCCTTGTACTCCTCTCATCAAGAGTCACCACGTATGGGATTTGGGGCTCCCTGGATAATGCAGAACCTGTCTGTCTCATGAGCTCAGTCACATCTGCACATACCCCATCATCAGATATTATTGAATTTAGCAGTCTGGAGATTATACCTATATCTGTATCTATATCTATCTATGTCTACATATGGTGAGTTATAATTAACCATGTATAGGCCCTTTCCTCTGCACACTTTGAGGTATCTGGGGTTCCAGTAGCACCATCTTGTGAGCTTATTCTTAAGGGACTTTATGCCCCAGCCCTTCAGAGCCATGCATTAATCTCACAGATGATCCAGGATCATCTCTACCCTGTGGCCAGAAACTCTTACCTACAGCACTCTTTAGAAACATCCAACATGTAAAGCGCAGAAGTAAAGAAATCTATCTTGGGAAGCAGAAAGAGGAATCAGTCTCCTTTGGACAAACAATCCCGTGAGCTGTGGTGTCTGAGCTCTGGAAGAACACAGAGGCCTCAGAAGAGAACACTTTAAAGCATGCTAAAATGCTGAGTCTCTCAGCACTCCATACAGAACTGGGATTAACCAAGGTTATGGAAAGAAACCATCAGTAGACTCACATATACCAAGACTTTTTTACAGAAAGGCAACCAAACATACCTTCCAACCAAGGAGCTGGCTATTGTCACTATCACCTAAAAGATGTTAGTCTCAGCTCTTCTTTTTGAAAAGTGTGTGTATATGTTCACATTGTTTCGAATGTGCATTCATCCATATATGCAGAGGTCACCATCAGCTGGCTGCTTTAGCTGATCACCATGTTGGATTTTGGGATGAGGACTCTCACTAAACCTGGAGCTCACTAGTTCATCTAGATGTGCCGACCTATGCACTCCAGGGCTTCCCCCTTCTCTGTCTCCCTGATGAGGAGATTACATGAACACAACTCTACACTCGGCTGTTTTGTTTGTTTGTTTGTTTGTTTCATTTTTTTTAGCATAGTTCCTGGGATCAACTTCAGATCTCCAGGATAGCACTGTAAGCCCTGAATGAACAAACTCCCAGCCTCAGTCTGTCTGCTTTTGCAGAGGCCCCACTATGGCATAACTAACTTTAAACACAGTAGCCACACACACGCTCTGCTGAGTCTCATCTGTGGCCAGCAACTTGAGTTCTTGCTGGAGGCGGTCCAGCTCTCTGCTCCGGGAAGCCAATGAGCTGCATCTACAGGAAAATTGATTGCTTGGCAATGAGTACAAGCGTTTAGATTCATACTTAATACTTAAGTCATTGAGTTATTTTCCAAGCGAAGTTATCAAGTGGGGCTGAAGTACTTATGCGATGCCTTGGGTTCAGAAAAGGTCACCTCGGAACCCATCCGGAGACGCCTGCTCTGTGCAGAGCGATCTGAACAATAATTTGTTCGAGCCCAAAGTGACATTTTTCCAATTTGAGCCCAACATTGTTCAGAAGCAAGCGCCGTCCCCTGGGGCGCCTTCAGTGTGGATCTGAGGCGCATGACAAACCAACAATATCATCTAAATAAAAAATCCAGCCTAGGTTTAGTAAATTAATCCTGACAAGAATAAATTGGATAATCTAAGAGAAACGGCAGGGCTCCCATCTTGCCAGGTGGTGTTTCTCTCTCCACTCCCCCTCCACTGCTCAGGTGGGCTTTCCAAAGCATATTAAAAACAAAGACCTGCCTTGGGTGTATGGATTTCATCGGTTTATTGATTAACACCTTGACATTGCTTCAGGGTGAGCAGAATCTGACCTCTGACCCCTCATTTCTGACCTGACGTGTTTCTACTCTGGAGGAGGAAGAAAGTCCCTGCTTCACCCGGTCAGAGCAAGGCAAAGCAGACAGGCCCCCCCCCCCCCGGGCTGTCCGCTGGGTCACTGGGTGGCTTTTAAACTAATTCATGGTACCTGTGGTTAAAGCAGCAACAGTAGCAGACCTCCTTGGTCTCACACTTACCCAGAGGGCATTCACTCAGCGCTACACCTTTCTTTCTCTTTGTTTTAACTTTTTTTTTCTTTATTTTATTTTATTTTATTTTTTTAATTTACATTCCAAATCACTTCCCCTTTCCCGTTTCCTCCCTGCCCGAAAGTCCCATAAGCCCCCTTCCCTCCCTCTTTTCTCCATTCAATCCCCTCTCGTTTCTCTGTCCTGGCGTTCCCCTACATCCAGTCTTTCCAGGACCAGGGGTCTCTCCTTCCATCTTCTTAGAAATCTATTGATATGCGAATTGTGTCCAGGGTATTCCGAGATTCTGGGTCAATATCCCCTTATCAGTGACTGCATACCATGTGTGTTCTTTTGTGATTGGGTTACCTCACTAAGGATGATATTTTCAAGATCTGACCATTTGCCTAGGAATTTCGTGAATTCATTGTTTTTAATTGCAGAGTAGTATTCCATTGTGTAGATATACCACATCTTCTGAATCCATTCCTCCGTTGAGGGACATCTGGGTTCTTTCCAGCTTCTGGCTATTATAAATAAGGCTGCTATGAACATAGTGGAGCATTTGTCCTTATTGCATGCAGGTAAAGCCTCTGGGTATATGCCCAGGAGTGGTATAGCTGGATCCTCCGGGAGTGTCATGCCCAGTGTTCTGAGGAACCGCCAGACTGCTTTCCAGAGTGGTTGTACCAGCTTGCAATCCCACCAGCAGTGGAGGAGTGTTCCTCTTTCTCCACATCCTCACCAACAACTGCTGTCTCCTGTGTTTTTGATCTTAGCCATCCTGACTGGTGTGAGATGGAATCTCAGGGCTGTTTTGATTTGCATTTCCCTAATGACTAAGGATGATGAACATCTCTTTAGGTGCTTCTCAGCCATTAGATATTCTTCAGGTGAATATCTCTTTGTTTAGCTCTGTACCCCATTTTTTAATAGGGTTACTTGCCTCTCTGGAGTTTAACTTCTTGAGTTCTTTGTATATATTGGATATTAGCCCTCTGTCGGATGTAAGGTTGGTAAAGATTATTTCCCAGTTAGTTGGTTGTCACTTAGTCTTTTTGACAGTGTCTTTTGCCTTGCAAAAACTTTGTAATTTAATGAGGTCCCATTTGTCAATTCTTGATTTGAATTTTTAAAAAATCTTTTTTGAAACAGGTTCTTCCTCGTTCAGTCTAACCTTAAGCTATCTGTTTAGTGGAGGATGTCCTAGAATTCTTGATTACAGATGTTCATCACTAAGCACACGGTTTATGTGGTGCTGGGGATCGAAGCCATGGCTTCCTACATGTTAAGCAAGTACTCTACCAACTGACCTCCATTCCCAAGCATGTGGGCTCTGTTTTCAGTGATACTGATCTTACTAAATCAGACTCCACCCTCAGGAATGTGATTTACCTTGAATTCTTCCCTCAATATCTCTTTTCTGTGTAAACCCACACCAAGATTTAGGCATCATGGGGACCTGGCAGAGGAGAAGTTTCTTTCTGGCCACTAATGGTTATGTTGTGGATTCTACTTCAGGACACCTGGATGAGGCCTAAGGAAGGGTGTGTTCCTGTTCTCTGTTTTCTCATGATGCTGTGTGGCTGTAAGGTGCAGCAGGTTCACACTAGAAACCCAGCTCTTGAGCATGTTAACACCATACTGCAGAGAACAGACCTGGGAGTCTACACAGATAGTCATGTACCAAAGTTCACACAGATGCTCCAGGGTAGAGGGAGAGACTGATGCTGAGGATGGAGGAACCCAAACAAGACCCCCAACCTCCCTACAGCAAGATGCCCAGGGAAGCTTTTAATAAGCCATGAGCTCCCAGAACAGTTTCATACTCAAATGTGCATGCCTTCTTACTTACTTGCTTATTTAGGAGAAACGGTAGACATATGTGTATTATCAGTTATAGCATGGATATTTGAAAGAGTGTATGTTCAGTAAATCTAATTCACACTTCTGTGCCGTACAAAGAACCTTCCCTCCTTTTCTTCCCTCCCTCCTTCCCTTCCTCCCTCCCTCCTTCCCTCCCTCCCTCCCTCCCTCCCTGTCTCTGTCCCTCCCTCCTTCCTCTCTCTCTCTCTCTCTCTCTTTCTTCTTCTTCTTCTTCTTCTTCTTCTTCTTCTTCTTCTTCTTCTTCTTCTTCTTCTTCTTCTTCTTCTTCTTCTTCTTCGAACCTCTAGAAACTTCCTGAGATCTAAAATGCCCATACAAATGTATTTAAAAATATTGATTTGTATATTCTTCTCTCATGTGTTACATTCCAACCACAGTTTTGAAGTTTCCCCTTCCCCCTCTCCTAGTCTTCCACCCCCTTTTCCCTAGATTCCCAGACCCACTCCTCCATTTCCCTTCAGCAAAGAGCAGGTCTCCCAGGGATATCAACCAAAACAGCTAGGTTATTGCTGCAGGGGTTCCAGGAAGCTCACTGAGGACTATGCAATGCATTTAGCTGCAGCTAGCTGAGATTCTGTGTGTGCTCTGCTCTCTTTCCCTACCCATTATTGGCTGGCTTCCCTCTTGCTGAAGGCCCATCCTCCTTGCTAGAGTTCACATAAAACCCCATCTGTGGCCTTTGCTCATTGAGCTCCTACATTGGATGTGCTTCGTCCTAGGAGCCCATCATGCAGTCTGGACCAACCTGCAGGACTCAGCTCAGGACCACTTCCTTTGATGGAAACCTGAGGCTCCTGCGCTCAGCTTTTCCCATCCTCTCCCCAAATTATTTTTTCACCGCAGTGCATAGCTTCTTTCAGGTACATTTATCCATCTTCCTTTTGTAGTTTTTCCTTTGTCCCCAGAATATGAGCATTGCCAAGGCAGGTTCTACCCTGTGTTTTGTACACTATTGGGTCCTTTGTACTAGAACCTTGCCTGATATCAGTGGGCACTAAATGTTCCTCTTTTGGTTTTTTACATTTATTCACTCATTTCATGTGTGTGTGGGGGGCAAGTACATGCCATTGAATTTCAGTACATGTCAGAGGAGAGCTTATTAGAGCTGGGCTTCTTCTACTAGGTGTATCCTGGTGATTTAATGAGTCCGTTAGGCTTGGGCACAGATGTCTTTACTTAATGATCCATCATTTGAACCCTGAATCTTTTGCATAAATAAATCAGTTTCATAATTTTTTGTGTGTGAATGTGTTTTTCCTTCTACCTATCAAGTTTCTTAAAGTTAGAAACCTTTTCACCTTTGTATGAGAAAAAACCCCCCAAAATGATTAGATATAGGAAGACAACAAATGTAGTTGACTATGTGACAGCTGAGTGAGGGATGGATAAATAAATGAATGAGTGGGTGAGTTCATAGATGGATGGGTGGGGGAGCAGGCAGCCAGGCCGGCAGATGGACAGGTAGAAAGGTCAATGGATAGATGAGTAAATGGATGAAATGATAGATGAATGGATAGATGGATAAACATATGTATATATGTATGTATGTATGTATATATGTAGGTATGTAGGTATGTGTATGTGATTGTATATATGAGTGGATGGATGGATGGATGAATAGATGAATAGATAGGTATATGGTGAGTAGATGGCCAGGCAGGCAGATCTAAATGGGTAGATGGGTAAATAGATAAAAGTATAGTTGGGGAGAGAGATTGACTGATAAACGGATGAATAAATGAAGAGATGGCTGAGTGGGCAGATGAATCAAGGGATAGGTGGATATAGGCAGACTGATGGACAGGTGGTTGGTTGGGTGCATGGGTAGATGGATGCATTGATGGTTGGGAGGATGAGCATATAGATGGTTGGACAGAGAGATGAATAGGAAGGTGGCTGAATGAGCAAAAACAACAACTGCATGGCTCGTGTTGAAGCCAGATAAATTTGCATGTGACAAGTGTAGGAGAGTCCATTAAATCTACTTTGAAAGTCTCTTTTCATACAAATAAAGTACTAGGAGAAGGGAGAGATAATTTTCATGGCCCTCAGTTTCTCCTTACTGATCTCTGACCCATTGCATTCAGGTTCACCCCTCATCTGCTTGTAATAAAACTTCCTTACAACACCCATATGCCTCTAATGCAAACACTGCCATGTACACCTCCAAAAACCACCATAAAGGGCAATGACTCGAGAAAGAGCTGCTGGGAGTGTGATCCTTTATTAATATAAAGGGCACCTCAGCAGCACCACAGAAGGTCCTCCAAGTACAAGCCTAACTCCTGCTCTTTCTCCTCCTCCAGGATATCAAAACCGACTGCAATAACTGCGTGGAGACAGAGGACAGAAAGGTAAGTTGCTATATTCTGTTTTTCTGCTTTCATACATAGTAAGAATGTTGTAATGGAAGCCTGGGAGTTTCAGGTACATCTCACCAGACCATGCTCTGGAGGTGAATTGTGCATTGACAGTTGCAGATAGACAAAGCTTAAACTGTCCATCATTTTATCCCCCTATAGTCTGTGTTGTTTCTAATAGCTGCAGAGGGGAGTGTGTGTGTGTAATGTGATTAGGTTTAACAAGAAAGTGCACCTGTGGTTTTATTTTACTATCTCTTCTTTTCAGAAAAAAATAACTTATTGATGCTTCATATTGCATGTGGTTGATGTTTGATGCATGCACCATGATATGTGTCATACATACCATTGTATAACATTACATGATTAATAGAATAGATGATGTCTAGAATCTGAAGGTATAGCTATGTGTATCTAATCCATGTGTATTTACTTGAAAGTGAGCTTGCCTTAATTTCCTCCAGGACCTGTCTGCAAAAGCAGTGACTTCCTATTTGAGATGGGAGACCTGTGGAAGGTTACTTAACAGATATATGCATTTTCCACACATTTAATTTGTTTGTTAGCTTTGGTTCCCTCAGGAGAAGCAACTCTCAGATCATTGTTCTCAGTCTCTATGAGCAAAAGTTCACAGAAGTTTCTGTGACAAAGCTCAATGAAACACAAAGGAGGTACAGATGCAAGAACATGGGGCACGGACCTCATGGTTATTCCTGACACTATCTATGAGTTTAGGACAGTGTCTCTCTTTGCAATGACACCATTGTGGCCCTCTTTGGTCATTATCTCAACACAAGGTTTTGAGCAATAATTTCATGATGACCAGGGCATCTGCTGATTAATGTGTCAGATGACTCTACAGAAAAGAACTTGCTTGTAAATAGAAAACAATTGCTTGTACAGTTTTAGGGAGTGATCATCACAGCAGTTCATGCTTACACTACAGTTTTGCTTTAACTAATTTCAGCTCCTATATGAATGAAGTATCACATGTGCTGTAAGAGAGAGCCTTCTGTTGCTCACACATGTGGATATCTATGGTTGGGACACAAGAACTTGCCACTTACGTGACACATACACTCATAAACTTGCTGTACCAGCTTGTCCTTTTCCTGCCATTGAGTTCATAACACTGTGCTCAGAAAGCTGGCTCCAAAATTCAGGTGCTCTGCCTTTCCTTGAAAAATTTATGATGTCCACAAGTATATTTATGCTCAGTGTAATTTTTAAGAACTAAACTTCTGATAGAGTTTGAGAGCTAGCAGGGTAGTAGGTGCTGAAGGAATAACTTTAACTCTATCACTAATAAGATGAATGGTTCTGAGATTTCTAAGCCACCCTGATTCTGTTCCACTTGCCCTTTCTGTCTGTGGTCGGTCTATCCATCACCAACACCTGGCTCTATGGCTTATCTGTGATGCTTACTGGGAGAGGAAGTTGTAAAGGGTCATTCTCTACATAGTTTCAATTCTTCTGGAGAAAGGAAAACACATGCACATGTGTGTACATACACATGCACATTCATGCACACAGGCATGCACACACAGACACACACACACACACACACAGAGAGAGAGAGAGAGAGAGAGAGAGAGAGAGAGAGAGAGAGAGAGAGAGAGAGACAAACATTGCCATGTGCATGCGCCACACACAGCCTTTTCTCTTCACACGGGCTTGGCTTATGTTGAAATGTTAGATACAGCATCTCTGAAAGGTTTTTCACTTGTTCCCTGAGACTGAGCTGACCTCACTGATTCACAAATGAACCCAACAGTTGCGGCAGCTAGTGATGGGTCTTCCTGATGTGCACAAAGAGAAACCTGCTCAGACTACATCTCCTTGGCTAAGCATGTTGTATCTACCGGAGTTCTTTCCCTTCATGGAAAACTCTTAATCAAAATCTAAGCATCCCAAAAGGGAAGCACCTCCAGCCTCATCAGCAAAGTTCATTCCCTGTAGTAGATACTCTGCTGGAGACACAGCTGGGGAGCACACAGGGAGATGGCTGCTGTAGCCCCTGACACAGCAATTGTCTGTGTCTAAGAGTGCATCGCAGCCTTTCTGCTACCGTGAAGTATAATTTGTTACCAGGACTTATACATCTGAAGAGAAGGACCTTCTTCTGGTGTGTACATGTGCCCCTGTGTCCCTTTCTGTGTAACCTAAATGCTTCAGTAAAGATTGGTAATTTAATAAAGTGGAACTAAATGACTAGAGATGACAGAAGTGCCACAATAATAAGCAAACCTGCCTCAGAAGCTACAGTCCCTTGGCCCCATGTGGATATTTACAACTGAGGGCTTTGGGTAGTGGCCTGGCAAGCTTTTCTCTAAAGCTAAGTTCCTATTGGTGGAAAAAGCTGGACACTGCCCCTACCCCCTGCCTTTGCAGGAGCTTGCAGCATCCAAACATAACTTTGATTTTCTTTTCATCTTTGTTTCTAAATCTTTCTCTGCTTTCTCTCTTCCCACAGTCTCTGCCCCTCCATCACTACTTTTTCCTGTACCCCTCACTGCATGTCTCACTGGTAGTAGTTTTTTTTGAAATATCAACACTTCAGTACAGTTCCTCTCCTGTTGCCCTCTTTCCCATGGACCCCCATTTTTGATTATGTCTTATGTAGACCAGGCTGGCCTCATATTTGCTGTGTAGCTGGAAATGACCTTCAACTTCCTTTTCTCTGGAGTGCTTGAATTACAGACTTATGCCACCACAGCCTAGAAATGTGACACCAGGAATCCAGCTCAGGGCTTTGTGCACATCAGGCAAGCACCCTACTGGGTGAGTCACACCCCCAGACCTTCTGCTTCCAATGTCATGCCTCGCTTTGTTCCTTTTGGCTAGATAGTGATGCTCATTTGGAATTGAGTCCTTGTCCTGTTGCATCCTGGGATGATTGGGAGAACCATGACAGTCTTCATCCAGTCAAAACTCCCTGGGAGATGCTTTTTTTTTGCATTTTATCTTATCTATCATATACATGTATATAATATATATATATGTACATATATTATATACAATATATACTATAGATATACCGTGTGCGTGTGTGTGTGTGAGTGTGTGTGTGTGTGTGTGTGTGTCACAGCACACATATAATGTCAGAGGACAGCTTTTAGGAGTTGGTTCTCTACTTTGAGCACCCCAGGGACTTAGTGGCCCTGAGAGGAGACTCAGAAGAGCAAGAAGACATTCATTTTCTCCCCTGTTTGTCTGTATCTTGGCTGTCTGGTTTCTTTTGGGACAACAGAAAGCTCACTGTCATATGGGAAACCTCACCTTGTTGTTCATGGGAAATTTCATGGTGGAAACTAAGATATGGTCTTTCTTTGTTCTTGTGACTTATGATCATACGAATTAGCAGAGCTCCTGAGACTGTTCCCACATCAGAAAAGGGTTCTTCCATCTCCTATGATCTGGAAGATGCCACCAGAACATATTACAGGCATGTGGAGTGTGGTACTCTGCTACTTGATACTGGACTGTAGGTGATGCCCCCCCAAGTCACAAGATTAATGTGGATTCAGCAAAGGTTATGGAAGGTAACCCATCACCCCTCATCCCTGCCAGACTCCTGCATCCCTGACTGGTGGTGTATAGCTGCACAAGCATGACATTACAGCACCTGTGTTCCTGCTCAGGGAACTGAGACATTTGAATTCGTTTTTATTTGCAGTATAAAATCCATCTGAATTTCAAACTTTGATGAGGACGGTGATTCTGGTGATGAGCATAGAGGCTCACACATCAGTCAAGGAGAGTCTGTCAGGAGAAGACAGGAGCCCATTTGTCAAATGTGTAAACACAGGCAGGGGTTCCACTTCCCACTTTGTACCTAGCCTGGAGCAGCTAAAGAGCTCCAGATCTGCCAGAAAATTGTACAGAAGGGTTTAGGTGGTTCTGAAAGTTATAGCTCAGATTTCCTTTGTGTGGGCTTGAAGGTGTGATGGTTAGAGATGTTGACCTCATATGCTTAGTGTTACTCACTCAGAATATATCTTTGGCTAGCACTTGCTCTGCGAAAGAGACAGGTAGTCTTGAAGAACTGTATCAGCAGGTATGGAGGATCCATTACTGTCCTGTAGTGGAAATAGACCAAAGCTTCAAAGGTGAAGGTGTCTCGAGACTTAACCCATGCTGGGGTAGCCTTTTTGTTGATGCAGTGGTCTCTGAGTCATCTCTACCCCTGTAAGTAATTCCGTGAACAATCTGATAAGTCTTTTGCTTCTCCTTGTTGGATTGCAGTCAAATCATTTAGGTGGTCTGTCATGTGTGTTCTATCTAGGTTGAGTAGATGTTTTTCCACATTTTCCCACAGAAAGCCACACAGCAGGTGGGATCCTAGAAAGGGTACAAAGGTAGACATCTGTGGCAAGCATCATGGCAAATGGATGGTGGTTCTAAGAACTGGGGCACAGGATACAACAGAAAACAAGGCTTGAGCTTGAAGATGACATGGATTGTAAGTCAGGTCAGCCTAAGAAAGCCCAATGAGCACAAGGGTACCACAAACCCTTGCATAGAATACAAACCCATGTTACATGGAATCTCATAAAGTCTTACATAGAGATCAGAGGATTAAACATATCATGACTACACAATGTCGGTCTGTTTGCCGTTTCTTCTCGTTCAAGACTTTGTCAACTCATTCATGATCTTGCCATCTGCATGTCCTCTGTGTCCCTGGCTTTTCTGATCATTCACATTTGGCATCTCAGGTTGGTTCTCCAAGGCTGTGACTTGTCCTCAGCCATCATTGCTGTCATACATAGCCTATTCCAAATGGATACAGCCCAATCTTTGTCTCCATTTAGAAATAATCATTGATACAGCATCTCATGGATCACAGACTGGTTTTGAACTCACAATGGATCTAAACACAGTCCTGAACTCCTGACCTGCCTGTGTCTATTCCTTCAGTGCTGGATTTACAGGTGTGTGCACCATACTAGGTTTATATAGTACTGGATTTCTAACCCAGAACTTCAAGAATTCTAGGCGTATCTACCAGCTGATCCTCATCTTCAGCCTTGTAAATGATTTTTCTTAAGAGGAAAAAAACAGATAATGACATCAGCATCTAGTTGACACTTAGAGAATGCCATAAGCAGTTTTTAGTGCTTCATATTTAATCTTTTATCAAACATTTGCCAAGAGCCTTGTGGGCCAGATAATTATGTTCCTGAATGAAACAAGACATGGAAGTGAACATTCCTCAGATCCCTCAGATGATAAGGTGAGAGATGGGTTTCAGCCATTGACTGCAGACCACTGGGTTGTAATTACTATTATACAATCCCGTGGGGGAAAGTAAGTCAAACAAAGTCTGCATACCATACAAAATTTCATTCCTCCTAGTATATGAGTAGCTTCCGCACATGACAACATTCACAGAGACTCTCAACAGAACAGAAACAGCTAGGACCAATACAAAACATTATTCCATGACACCTTCCTGTGCCCAGTTTCCTCTCATTTACTCACACCAAGGTATTGTCTCAATCCTCAATGCATAGGCACTTCAGGCGCTTAGGGATGGATGGTCACTGCCAGTGTTTGCCATTCCAGTCTGGCTGGGAATTAGTTTTGTAGATTAGAGAATCTTCGCGTAGGAAGCCTTTCCTGCCTGACTTTTAAGTGTGGGTTTTCTTAACTTTTAAACTGAAATGTTAGGGGACATCTCTTTCATTTTGGAAAATTTGTGAAACTGATGGGTTTGGTGTGTTGTGGTGTCAATTTCTATTAGCCTCTAATGGGCCAGAAATCCAAGTATCAAATGATGAAAGAGTTCTGGGCACCTTCTGCAATACTTCTAGTCCAGTGTGTGCAGTAGGGGAGTGTGAAGAAAGCTGTCAGGTTCATATACCTCTTGGCCTTGAAGCTGGTTGTGAGGAGCCAGTCCACAGAACTGTGGTCTAGCAGAATGGCTATTAGCCACTTTCTGTGGTCCCCAAGGGCTTGGTGAGCTAACATGTTTGAGGCTCTTGCCCTTTTGGCTGGGTATAGGGATGTGTGCCCAGAGGTCAAGTTGCCTTATTAGTTTATTATGTTTTGTTGGATTTTTGAGACAGGGATTCTGAGAGCCAGATCTGGTCTAAAACTTGTTATTGTAACCCAGCCTTGCCTGGGACTCAAGACCCTCTTCTTTCAGGCTTCAGAGTACCTGGAACTGCAAGCATGTCCCACTGTCCAGCTTACTACTACCTTGCTTTCCTTCTGCACTTTAACATTGACTCAGCGTGTTACCCCTGTCATGAGACCAGAGAGGGTACATGTGGCCCCTGTTAATAAACAGCAAAGTAAATAATTAAACTTCCACAATATCTCAAGTCCCCAGTTACTGAGAATTCAGGCATCTTATAGATGATTCCAGTCTGGCTAAGGCTGTGTGGAGAGGGTGACTAATCATACGGTGCAGTGGCTTCCATTCTGATTGGTTATGGACTTGTCAGAATGGCCTTGCTGATAACAGCAGACTGAAAGTGAGAAATAGGCCTTCTGCATGATTGCTTAAGGATGCCTGCAGAGGGTAAACCTGTAGGGGCAGTGGTTTATGTGTTACATATGGCTTCATTCTTTGCCAGAACTAATGATGTATAATTGATTAATGATATCTCTAGAGGATAAAGGAATTGGAGTAACAATATATGTACTATGTATGGTTTTAAAACATGAATGAGTGTGCATTTGATTAGAGATGCCTACAGAGAATCAAGGTGTGGTAGCAGCACTACATCTGCTACATGTAGACTCTTCCTATCACTAAACCTGTCAAACTATGACTGAAACAAATCCAAAGGCCCTGTACTTTTAGTAAAAGGTAGAGCAGAAGAATCTTCTTCATACATCTACCTTTTTGAGCATGTCTACTTTTTCTTATTATACTACAGACTTCTACCCAATAAAAGCACCGAGGTTTTCATAGATAATGCATGGCTTAAAGATCTCACAAATAAAAGCCTTCTATCGGGTATCCTTGCATAGACCCTGGAAAAGCCTGTTTTATTGATTCCACTCCGGTGATGAGCAATCTGATTTCAGCCTCAGATAAACCGAGCTATGTTTTGATCCCTTAATTTTAAAAGCATGGTTTGTCTTCTTTCCACAATTACATATTAACGGGAGCCCAGTTGCTTGCATTTTAATACCATTAATTACAGCTATTGCTTTCATTTGTCATTTATTTTGCTTAAGAGAAGCGAGACTATTCCTTTGTATAATTTTTAGCGATGCTTTCTTTCTCTAAACTCTGAATTAAAATGTATTTAAGAAATGCTTAATTAAGTGCAAGTTATTTTTTAGGACAGTTCTGCCATCTCTTCTTCTTAATAGGAAAAAAAAAGCCAGTTGCTTTTTACTTGATGAGCAGAGTGAGCGCTAATTAATTTTTCTTTCTGTTCTATTGGTACATTTTATTATCCCAGTCTCGATGTATGATTGGGTGTCTTCATATGTTAGATAGTAAGCACGGGCTGTCCAAACGTGATTTATGCTGTCCTGGAGCTTTTGCAGAGTTCAGCTGAATTTTTTTTCCTGTTGATGAAGGTCAGAAACCTCTGAGATGATGCCATCCATCTCAGCAACTAGGTTGCTGAAAAAATTTTTGATGGGACCTCAGGCAACATCAGCAGAACTTGGAGGAAGACTGGGGGAGGGGTGCCACTGGGATGCTGCATCTGTGCACACGTACATGTGCAGGACATGCCTCTGAAGTTCCTATGAATAGTTGAAAAAAATCAATATACCAGGCTTTCTCTGTTGGTATGCATTTGTTTTTATCATCTTTTCAGATTTCTTGATGTATAGCTGCCAAATAAAAATCTTCTTACACTTCAGGCATGAGCATATTGTATTGATATTCATATGCATTGTGAAGTAATTTTGTAAGCAAGATAATAAATACATTCATCATATGGCTTTCTCTGTTTCTGTCCCTCTGTCTCTTTGTCCCTCTGTCTGTGTCTCTGACTCTGTATGTCTCTGTCTCTCTGTGTGTGTTTCTGTCTGTCTTTCTCTGTTTCTGTCCCTTTCTGTCTGTCTCCCTCCCCCCTCTCTCTGTCTCTGTCTCTCTCTCCCTCTCTGTTTCTGTCTGTCTGTCTGTTTCCCTCTTTCCCTCCCTCTTGGATTCCTTTACTTCTTGTAATATTTTATGCTATGGAGTGCAAACTAGCCAGTATTTTACAATCCTCCTGCTTCAGCCTCCCAAGGGCATGGCTTAACAACAAGCAGTCATACTTAACTTCTGTCGGTTTGTGTGGTGTGGTGTAGTGTGTGTGTGTGTGTGTGTGTGTGTGTGTGTGTGTGTGTGTGTGTGGACTTTGAGAAGAACAATTGAGATTATATATTTAGCAGATTTTCTGTTTTCATTTTAGACTAAGGGTTGCTTGAGGGGAGAGTATGCTCTAGAAGAGTGGATATTAAAGAGAAAGAAGGAAAGAAGAAAGCAGAGAGGAATGCAATGAAGGAATCTAGTTTTATTTCTGAGAGCATCTCACACAGGTGTATAACAGCTTCATGGACTTCAGATGGCCATGGATCAGTCAGGGCATGGTTCAGAGATACTGAATGCATAAAGAAGAGGGAAGCAAGAATGGAGATGGAGGCAGTGGCCAGAGTGATGAGGATTCAGTCCAAGGATCCCATGATAGAGGGCCATTGTCAGAAGCCAGGAAGGGGCAAGGAAATAGCAGCTCTCCTGGTGCCCTGGTTTAAGCACTCAGGTTCCAGAATCTTAAGGAAATTCCCTGGGCTGTGATTATAATTTGTTGTAGCATGTCTGAGACACTGATACATTCTCTAGAGGAACAAAACAGCCTAGAAGATCAATCACTGACTTAGCACAAACACACTCACATGCATGTAAAATATGTGCATATATATGTACATCTCACACAAGTACACACACAGCAGTAGCATGGATATACACATACCCACAATAAGTGTATGAACCACTTGTACACTCATGTCCACATATCATACAAGTACACATTATCTGGGCACACATGTATGCACTGCTGGGAACACATACACACATATGCACAGCATATGCATTTACATGTACACACTACATACACATGTTTCACACATGTTTCCATTTTTTTTAAAACTACTTTTAATGTTAGAAATCAGTTTTCTTTTTTTTTTTTGTTGTTGTTGTTTTTGTTTTTTTTTTTTTTGTTTTGTTTTTGTTTTTTCGAGACAGGGTTTCTCTGTGTAGCCCTGGCTGTCCTGGAACTCACTCTGTAGACCAGGCTGGCCTCGAACTCAGAAATCCGCCTGCCTCTGCCTCCCAAGTGCTGGGATTAAAGGCGTGCGCCACCACCGCCCGGCACATGTTTCCATTTAAACTTGCCCATATTACAAGGGGCTGGGAGAACACATGAGTGAAGAGGAGGATATTCTAGTCATTGAGTCCTTGGACAGAGGTCTGCCATCATTTAAAGGATCACATACCATTCACTTCCCTACAAATTCCAAGATGGTTCTGCAATACACGGATAATGCCCACCCAATATGGGTCAGGTCTTGGGTTCTGGTCCAAACTAAACTCTCCATCATCCATTATATTGCAGAAGATTGTAGCAGCATTGCAGGGAGGCGTGCACAGGGTAGGAAAGGCCTTCTGGGGATAGATGCCCTATGAATGAAGAGATCTGGACACTATCTAAATATCAGCTCACTTTTCTGTATACACCACATGCATGCACACACATGTATGTCTGGCATGCAGACACACACGAGGGCAAATAACAAAGTTACACCATAAGGCATAAGGTAACTTTGACTACTGAGCAACACAGGTAGCCAAGTTACATTTTGTATCAAAGTTTATTTGGCGAGACAGCAGCTAGTCCATTGCACATCTGGGCATTCCCTAAATTTAGGACACATAACACACTTTACATTACTTAAAAGTCCTTCTGTGATAAGGGGCCAATACGCCAATAGCAATGTGGACACTTTAAAAGATGTAGACAGAAAATGATAGGTTTCTATGGAGACTAGAATTTTGATTTTTATTACCCGTAAGTTCAAAATGGACTTATTGCCCCCAAAAGGCAACTGACATCAAAGACCCAAAAGAGAAAGTTTTAAAGATCCAACATAAATTAAGAACTCCATACCACAAACATCAGTGAACTGGAATTAAATAAAAATTAAGCCTCGAGCAGTGTAATGACCCAGAAGTTCATTATATAGTCTAACCCTTTCAATCAAAGATCAAGTCTCATTAAAAGTCTGGCTTTGATTAGGGAAAGTTTGGGCCACTCTAGTGCTAGATGGCTCAACCTGTGGACAGACAGGCTATGGGAATCTTTATTTTCTTCATTTAAAAGGTAGTGAGCTATTTATCTTGTGACATCAAAGGTGATTAATACAAAGCGACATCAAACAAGAAATAGCAAAGATTTGTCTACCAACGCCTGTTGCCCATTAAATAGTGTGTACTTCTCTGTGTAGGTGTGCAAGTGTGTGTGTGTGTGTGTGTGTGTGTGTGTGTGTGTGTGTGCAGAGGCCAGAGGCTGGCACTCAAATTCTTCCTCCATCTTTTGTCAACTCATGTTGGATATAGGGCATCTCATTTAGCTAGGATCTCGCTAATTTGACTAGACTGGCTGACAGGCAACCCCCAGGGATCTTCCTGTCTCCACATCTCCAGTGAGGAGCTCATGGGTACACACCTCCATAACTGGCATTTTACATGGGCACTGGAGATTCTCATGTTTGTATGACAAGCACTTTACCAACTAAATCATCTTCCAAGATTCTAGTGGGGAGACTAACTTTATAATTATAAAATAACGTCTATAATTTTAGGGAAGAATTGTCATATGTTCCTGGACAGGTTAAACATCACATGACCAAACAGAACATCAGTTCTAGATTGGTGCAGGAGATGTATGACACCAGTCATGCATTTTTCCCAGGAAAGGCAGGAAGAAAAAAATGAAATTCCCTTTACTAACATATTTCCTTTTATACTATACATTTTCACTATGTGGTCTATACAAAAATTATTATACATTGACTGAACATTCAGGTAGAATAAATAGGGAGAGAAGAGGAAGCCAAATATATTCTACCATTCTTTCTCTCTGCTTCCCAACTTGCTGTGAAGTGCATAGCTATCATGATGGACTGAATCCTCAGATACCATGAGCTGAAATTAACCCATCTTTAACTTGAGTATGGCAAGTGGTTTTGTCACAATGAGAAGTCATAGGCATATAATAAATGGTACTTTAATCTATGGTTCTCTTTCATTTTTGCCAATTAAAACAAAAATTTAAAGGTAACAGCAATAAAACAAAAAGATTCCTAGAGGTTTTTCTGATAACAAGAGTTTCTTATCTTTTGAGGAAAGATCAGAGACTAGCTTCTACTTTAATGTTGTACTTCTAATATAGACCATATCTAAGGCCCAAAACGCATGGAATGGATGGGGGGAATCCTTTAAGCCCCTTGTATTTCAGAGTAGAGATTCCAACTGATTGAGAGCAGCTCTCACTTTCACATCTGAGCTTTGGAAGTTAATCACTGCCCATGAATAGTTGATGGGGCTCTCTGGGTAGCTCATCCAGAAGGCCAGCAGAAACCAGGTGGCCTAGTGGCTTATAGGGGTGCTCCCAAATGAAACCTAAACCTTCCCCTCTGAAAAGAAAGTGATTTGGGTGGTGCCATGGAGTGTGGCACAACTGAATCACACAGTGAGAATATAATCTCTATTTCAAACCATTATCGTCTCCCATGCGTAAGAATGAACAACTCTCTGCATGTCGCTGTACTGTCTTCAGCACTGCTCCCATGCTCGATAATCTTTCTGAATAGAGAACCAAGCTTCCAGCAGACAGAATAGCAAGTGAGGATTTAATAAGTGAGGAATAGTGCTGTTTTCAATTCATTTAATCTGAGAGTCTATTTGTGGAAGATTTGCAGTTTGATAATATTACCAGATAGTGTCCTAAAGTTTATTATAGCAGAAAGGAGGCCATTGAGAGGAATGCAGTGAATGCATGACATATATATATATATATATGTATGTGTATATATATACATATGTATACATATATACACACATATACATACATGTATGTACATATATATGTATACATATGCATATACTATATGTATATACATATACAGGTATATATAGATACACACATATATATATATGTGTGTGTGTACATACATGTGCAGGTGATATACACACATATACTATATGCATGCATATATATATATATGTATGTATGTACAGCTATACATACACATACATATATCCTACTGAGGTGTTATTGATCATGCATGTGTTTATGACTAACTACTTAGCATTGGGAGCTTGTTTCTGAAATAAACTGCTTCTCTGTCTTTCAGAAGCTATTGACTGCCTATAATTCTTCATTTGGAACTTCCTTGCATACATGTTGGCATGTCAACTGGGCATGATTATTATGTAGTTCTTCTTTATACAACCCTAGTGTTGGAATTACATGGCTGTTCCTCCCTGTTATGTCCAGATGACACTGTGCAGCAAACTTCTAGGTTCTCTGACTTTTAGAATATCTCTCTGCCTTCTTAGATTTCCCTGAGTTTTAGGTATAGGCCATGTTGGAAATGAACCAACCAGGGCTGGGCACCCCACAGTCACTTGCTATATTTTGGCCAGTTGTGGATCTCAACAGTAGTTTCTCCAAGTACAAGAAAAAGCTTCTTTGATGTGAGATGCATGTTCCTCTGGGGTTGAGATAGAAGTTATGGGTATAATGATGTTTCTCTATTGGTGGGCAAACATTTTCAGTGGTCCCTTCTCTTTCAGGAGGTTGCTTTGTTGTTTGTCTGTGCTGGGTACAAATCATTTGGATAGTTCCAACTTGCTTTGACCACCCTCAGCTCAAAAACTGAGAATGTAGAAACAGTGAACCATCTAAGTGCAAAATGACAACCCACTCATCCAAGGACACGAAAATGTGCAAACGCTTCTTGAAGAAGCCAGGGACTTCCTGCTTGAATATGTCAGCTCAAATCTTTCTGCTTCTCATTTCTCTGTGTGAATTGCTAATTGATCAGACAGAGAGAGAGAGAGAGAGAGAGAGAGAGAGAGAGAGAGAGAGAGAGAGAGAATACTAAAATCCTCTTTTTAAATAAACACTAGCATCCTTCTCACAAAGCCACAGTTCTTGGCTGTTTACTTTCTGAGTTTTGCCTGGTGTACTCCCAGAGCCCCTAAAAGCAACGTTTTTGTGTGAGAGGCCAGGCTGGGAGGTTCAGAGTTTAGACTTTGGGTTGGGACATGGTTCAGTGCAATCCTTCGTGGTGTTGAGTTAAAGACATCTTAGGAATCTGGTCTGTCTGCCCTGTGATATCCTCATGCATACTATGGGGCTGAAGAGAATCACCACCTTAAACATTGGTTGAGGAAAAAAAATAAAAACAACTGTCCAGATTGCAATTAGGGTGAAGTTTCCCATATCCTCAGGGACTGATGAGACTGTAACTATGGCAACTGGTCCCCTTTGTCTCTACATCTTCTGTGACCTCTTCATGGATGAGGTGGTAGGTTCTCATTTACAGTAACTATACATGTTGGGCTTTAGACTTGTGTTCTGCTTTTCCAGTGTGCAAGTTAGATTTACCAGGAAATAGGCCGTGGCAGGCACAATCTGATGAAAGCTTCTATCATTATAATCTAAATTGTTATGTTTCCCCACAGAAGGTAGGAAAAAATAGCAAGTGGGCTGGACACACTATTCGGTAAGTATCTCCATATTAAAACTGTATTTATATAATTATTGAAATATTTGTATATTTCTGAATGAATTGCCTGAATATTCTGGACCTTCATGGTGAGGTCAGAATTCAGTCAGCTCCCATACAAATGTTACAATATAAGTTCAGGTAGAGATTTAGCCTGGTTGGAGCTTAGGTACTTTTAATATAACTTATAGAAATTTCAAATTTTTGTAGTGGTTTCAGAGTCAGCGAGCCTCTGTTTTAAGCCAGCCTTGGTTAAAGCTCTTCACCACTTACCTTGACTGCCCTCAGGAAGATGCAAAGATGAAACCAGACATCTCAGGAACAGCAAGCAGACGATGTATATCATTGGCCTTGTTTTACAGAGTAGGTGGCACACTTGTCTTCCGTCTCCATAAGATGTCTAATAGGAAAACCAATCAAAATAATAAGTACAAATGCAAAATAACAAATTACACTTATTTTAGTCTATTGGTTAAATATGTAAACAAACAAACACTACGTAGGAGCAAGACCCCTCCTCTCTCTCCCCTCTCCATATTCAGGAAATAAAACCATTTTGCTACCAATACACCTTTGTAAATCAAATGTTTGGTGTGCACGTGATTATGTTAGTCACATAGATTATCTCTTGGTAATTCTGTCCTCACGCCTGTGAGGTGAGTTAAGAGTATCAAGACACATCATCGAATGAGTGCCTGCTTCCTATAGTTACTGACAGATCAGTTTAGCATCTTTGTTCTAAGTTCCCAGGTGCAGTTCTGAAAACTGGCCACAAGAGGCGCCATTTCTGAGCACAGCTTCATTGCTCTCTGTTTAGATAGACCTCAGCCCAAAATGATTGAAAAAGGTGCTTCATTTCTAGGAAAGGGAAAGTTGGGAATTCGTTGTTCGTTACACTGGAATATTTTTCATCCATGTGTTTCAAGCTCTAAGCTTGCCAGTGGGGACGTGTGCACCGGCAGAATTCCTGACCTCTACCCATTGTCTTAATTTGAGACTTCAGATTGTTTCTAGAGAGTGACATAGAGAGTTTCTAGAGAACCCACAGGGGCAAAAGTGTCCCCATCTGAAGCTAACTGGTGAAGAATAGAATTAGCATTAAGGTGGACTCTTGGTGGTGTTCCAGTATGAATGTTCTACAACATAAAGCTGAATGAGGAAGGAAAGGAAAGGAAGGAGACACAGGTCAGTTGGTAAAGAGCACGCCTGCCACCCAAGCACGGGGACCTGAGTTTGAGCCCTAAAACCCACACAGAAAGGTGAAATGTGCATGGTAGTGCATTTTTCTGCTCCCAGGACTAACTTATGGAAAAGATTTTGTACATATTGTGCTGTGTGAATTCCTTTGAATATAATTCATGTTATGACGCTCAAATTAATATATGTTAGGTAGTATTAGAGACATTTTATATTGGCATACACTCACAGATACACACACATGCACGGGGGGGGAGGGAGGGAGGGAGAGAGAGAGAGAGAGAGAGAGAGAGAGAGAGAGAGAGAGAGAGAGAGAGAGAGAGAGAGAGGTGGGATGTGAGATGATGCTGATCATTATTATTAACAAGCCTGTGGTGGGCCCTTTAAATGTCTGGTTTTTAATTTGTGCAGGGCAGAAGTTGTTGAATTTCCTTATGGCCTTCAGGGCTATTTCAATGTTTTTCGTAGCTTTACTTCAGGTTCTGACTCGAAACACACCTGGGCATGTGCATGCTAATTATCTTAGGCATAGAGCAGGTGGGCTGCTAATGTCTTGGCTCAAAAGGCCAGTAGGTGGCAGTGTGCAACCAGGAAACCATTGCCTGGCTGCAGACGCTTTTAATTAGCTAAAAGGAAAACAGGTATGGCTTCACATATTTATTTATTTATTTATTTACTTTAATTTGCCTCAGCAGCCACTGAGGGCAGATGGCTTCCCCTCCCTCCTCCCAGCTTAAGTATCAGAGGAGAAGGAATATCAAAATGCAATCAATTGCTGGCCTGGGCCAACCCCCTGAACTTTAGTCCTGCAAACATCATCAACCCTGTGCCATCTTCAAAATTGCTGCAGAGGAAGGAAGCATTGAGCTATCAATTACTTTTGGGGCTGCAATGGCCCCTGTCCTTGAAAAGCAAGCCTGCTGACTCTGTGGGTAAGATAAAGGGCCGCTGTGGAGGCTGGAGGCGGGCTTCTCTATTGGTGTCCTAGAAGTTGATTGAGGGCCCTGGAGGAAGAAATGGAAGACCAGCTTAAATAGTACATGATAGCCAAGTCCCCTGAAATGAATTACCATGAGCCGTCCAACACAATAATTGCATCATGGGGGTTGTAGAAGCAGCCTTTCTTATGGAAGCAAAAGTCTTCCTTAAAAGATCACCTCTCCTGGAGCTGTTCACTTTGCCTTTTGAGAGGAGAGGCTGAATGCAGGAAAGATGCTAAGTTTTCTGCACATAGTAAGCACAAGTTAGATCTTTGTTGAAGTTTTTGATATAGTGTCCACATTAACCAGTGCAAAAGGGTTGTATCAATACCACCTTGACAAAGAAGAACTGTGAGTCTCAAAAACAGTGTGTAGTTAGGAGACTGGGAGTGGCTCAGTCTGTAAAGAACTTGCTTTGAAAGAGCAAGGACCTGAGCTTAATCCCCACCCATGCTGAGGTCACACCCAACCATGCTGAGGTCACACCCAACCATGCTGAGGTCACACCCAACCATGCTGAGGTCATATCCAACCATGCAGAGTGTGGTAGTGCACACTTGTAACTCCAGGAATCTCTGAGTCACACTGGCCAGGCAATATATTCTAAAAGGTAAGCTCTAGGCTAGTGACAGATACTGCTCAAAGGTACCCTGAGGATGACACCTAAGGTTGCCTTTGGACCTCCACAGGAACGCACACACACACACACACACACACACACACACTCACTCAAATGTATGAGAGAGGGTTCCTATCATTTGAAACACTATGGATCTATTAGGGCATAGTACACCATGAGATGTAAACCAGACACAAAAACCAAACACTGCTGGTTTGTGCCACATATGGGATGCAACAGAGCCGACGTTCTACTGGGAAGGAATGGACAAGGATGGAGAGAACCCTGGTTTGTTAATCAATTTTAGAATTTTAGGTAAATGAAAGAATGTCCAAAGATTATTTTGAGTAAGTGGACTAAAGGCATGGACTTTCTTTTTCTTCTTTCTTTTTAATTTTTTAAATTACTTTTGTAGTAAACTAATCCCAGAAACTTTCTCATGAAATAAAAGCCATCCATGTTCATACCAGAGCATGTCAAACATACTAAAACATAAAAGGACAAATGTATGTATGTTGGTCTCACTATCCAAGAATCACTATTTTAAGGCAGACATAAGGACACAGACTTCAAACCCTAGCACCAGGGTAGCTCACACAGGGAGATGGAAGTGCAAGGGAGCCTGGGCTACAAAGTAAGTTCCAGGCCAGCTGTTGTCTTGGCTACTTTCTACTGCAAGGTAATGTATAAAAGAAAATGTTTGATTTGGGGCTCATGGTTCTAGAGGGTAGTAGAGGCTGTGATCATCATGGTGAGGAGAATGTCAACAGAAAGGCAGGCATGGCACTGGGGCACTAGATAAGAGCTTATATCTGACCCACAAGTTACCTTGGTTGGGATTTTGAAATGTCAGAGCTTATCCCTAGTGACATATCTTGTCCACTTAGTGACATACCAAGGCCACACCTCCTTATCCTTTCCAAACAGTTCCACTCCCTGGTGACCAAGAATTTGAATATATGAACTTATGGGAGTCATTCCCATTCAAGCCAGCACACCTGGACTGCAGTGTCATAATCTTTCTTGTAAAATGAAAAACAGAGATAACAGCAACAACAAAGAACAGACCCTCTCCCCCAAATAAAAACAGCAAAGGAGCAAAATTTTAAACTCATTTGTTTTTCTCTTTTCCATCTGAAGAACATAAGTTACAACACAGATTCTACATATTTTGTTTGACTCATACATCAAAAATATCCTCTTCCTCAGTTGGCCCTGCCTCAGTTGGTAGGTTTTGGGTAAAATAAACTCTCCTGATATGTGTCTGTATCCTACTTTTTATTTTTAATTCTATCACATTTATTTGATTATTTGTGTACATGTTTTGGGTGTGCGTAGGCTATAGTACAAGTGTGGAGGTCAGAGGACACCTTCGCCTGGTGTCCTCCTTCTACCATGTAGGTTCCAGGGATTGAACTCAGACCATCAGACATAATGACAAGTGCCTTTACCTGCTGAACTCTCTTACTGCCATCACATAGATTTTTTTTTAAAAAAACCTTTTCTATTGTTGTGTATATGTTGTATATAGATGAATTCTAGTGTGGAAAAAAGAGGCTTACTCCACCTTTGAAAAGGTATAGTGGGTCACATGTGAACACGTATTCTTAGAATACATTCATGAGACACGTGCTTTACTGGGACTTGTTTCAAGTAAGCCCCACAGCAACAGCACTGCTGACCCTTATCTCCTCCGTGTTAGGGGCGCATGAGAAGGAACATGTCTCCGTCTTTGAATTGCTTTGGCACCCACCATCAGGATCTGCTCATCCCCAGGCCAGTCTCAAATCAGCTGAGACCCTGACCAGCTCTGCAGCCAGGGAAAGTTGTTTCCAGAAATCTGAGAACTTTGTACTTGCTTGGGTTATTCCAAGCCTCTTCCCCTATTCTCTTGGGTGGGTGCTTCTGGAAGCCCTGTGGGCCATCCGGCTGCATGCAGATGACAACACACCCCAGCATTGTTCAGCCTGGGCCTCCCTTGTCCCTTCCTTGGAGCTTATTTTTGCATAATTTAAGCATGACATGGTTGTGCCATTTAAGTTCTGTGAAATTGGTGTTCTACCATCCATGAAATTATATACATCTTGGGAATATTTCCAGTTACTACAGGGGAGAATGCATTCTTGTATGGGGGTGCGACAACAGCGGACTCCATTGAGCCATCCCCCAGAAAGCAGTTATCACTCTGTGCCATGTTGTGGCATAAAGGTAAGCATTTGCTGTTTAAATCCTAGGGAAACAGAACTGCAGGGATAAGCATCCTTTTATGTATTTGTCCTAATTCATCCTTTTGGTCCTGACTCCCCCTGCCATGATTCTCCCTAATCCCAGCTCACACCTTAGAGACCCATGGACTTGCTAACATTGCAGATTCCATTGTTCTGTATGTCCAGGACAGAATGTTTACTGTTGATGGGTTTCATGAGCCTGATTGTCATGTGTGGATGTAGATTCTGCTTGTTATATGGACAGGAATAATATGTCATCATGCAGAGCCATTAATTGATTTGTTTCCCAGGTCTCTGTGTTACTTATGCACAGGAAAGGCAGGCAGCTGGTTCCTGAAAAACATCACACGTGTGGAAGGATGTTTCTTCTTAAATCTTGGGGCATCCATAGGAACTTCATTACAGTGAGCATTCCCTGCTATCCTGGTTTTGTATCCCAATGTTAATTTGTATTCCCTGGGATAGTTTAGTCTAGCTACAGTGTCATGAAGATACCTGGGTAGCTCAGTGGCTTAACATTGACAAGCTTGGCACAGTTTACAACAGTTATCCAGAGCAATGGTTTTACCAGAGAAGATATTGGGAGTCAGGGTACTTCCTTCTCAGAAGCCTTTACTTACAGTGTGTTTTTGACGGGGTCTTATGTATCCCATGGTGGCCTTGAACTTATGTAGCTGTAGTTGATTTATTATTTAGGATATGCATGAATGATTGTATTTTAGGTGTGGATTTCCATGCCCCGCTTTTTATATAGCATTGGAGATTCAATCTAAAGAT
Organism: Tokudaia tokunoshimensis; assembly: GCA_036184795.1. Lineage (NCBI taxonomy): Eukaryota > Metazoa > Chordata > Mammalia > Rodentia > Muridae > Tokudaia > Tokudaia tokunoshimensis. The sequence goes on from BTHU01000010.1 coordinate 97,172,853, forward strand.
TTATGCATTCTGAAAAAGCACAATGCAAACTAAGCCACATCCTCAGCCTGGTTGTTTTATCTAAAGGCTTTGCAGGACAATAAGTCTTTGCAGGGTAGTGATGTCAGCAGAATGGGCAGATGGAGGGCTCACACTTACTGTAGTGTAAGCCAGTCCAATGAAACCGAGTGATATTTCTATTGATTATCAGGCATAATAGATCATTTGGGCCCAACTTAACTGTCAAGGAATATAGAAAGCCGATGGTCAATAATAAAAACTGCGTGCATGAGATTTTTCTCCCATGTTACCAATCTCTGAACAGAGACTTCAGAAAATTCCAACTTTTAAACACAATATACTTAGAGAGGCTGTTCCATGCTGGAGTGTCATACTGCCCACTTCCCCCAAACTTCTTTATGGAGACTCTGTGTTGACAGGGATAGGGCTGTGAGCTAATTGCACAAAGAGTTTATAAAGATTGTCACAGAGCTTGGAAGATGATTTCTTTCCAGCACAAGTAAATAGAAACCTGGACTTCATACTCAGGACCAGTAGAGGTCACGCATGCATCACGGTCCACCAGGTGTTCCGCTGCAGATTCTGACTGCAGAGCTTTACAACTTCGGGATCATCCTTTAAGCCTGATTACAGCTGGAGATTTTATACAAACTCTCCCAGTTTTCATATGCACCAGTACAGGTGGGGCAGCTCAGCAGATAGGAAATACCAGCAAGACTTATGGATAGCATTGATCATTATAGTGAAAGGAAAATTATCCTTTAAAGTGAACATTTTCTCTCCTGCATTTCAAATAGTATGTTTAGTGCACAAAGTTATTTTCACTAAGACCTGAGAGATACTGATCAAGGATGACCCATAAGCTATGTCAGCCTTGTTGTGATAATATCCCTTATAAATGGTATCCATGCTTTCAGATAGCTCCTTTTTTCCTGTATATAGACACACTCTCTGGGGACAGCTGTCATGAAGGAGCTCTTGATGTGCTTTGTGACATGTCTATCATTTTCATTCTGAGTGGCTCTTCATTGCAACTGTCAAGGTGGACATAAGCTGGGACAAGCTGTCTTGTTTCTGTCTTCTTACAGGAAGATCACTTGCACAGCCTGGTCCAACAAGGTCTTCCATTCTGCCGAAAGAAGGTTATCTGCATGCCATGTTCCTGAGTGTGTGGATGTGCCTATCAGATTCCATTGAAAGTCAGCAGTTACAAGGTCCAAGAGCTTACTGTTCCTGGGCCCAAAGAACAAACTGATAGAAAATTAGTTTCAAGTATTGATAGCAAGCAAGTTAATTTCCTTTGAGTAAAATTTTTAAAAACAAGGTGTGTTTTATTTGTTTGTTTGGTTGTGTATTATTTTTTTCTTAAATGGAATTATCTTAGGCTGATATAAAAATCATTAATGTCCTTAGACTTGAGTCTCTAGTGTATGGAGATTGAGATAGGGCTGGGAAGATGGCTCACTTGACTGAGTGCTTGCCTCACTAAGATCCTCTGGAACCCACAGTAAAAAGACAAGCATGATGGTACACCTCAGCTAGGGTGTTGGGAAAAGACAGCTCTCTGGGGCCCAGGCTAGACTACTTAGTGAGTTCCCATCTAATGAGAAACTTAGTCATTCTTAAAAAATGACTGGAGAGCATCTGAGAGATGAGAACTAGAGTTTCCTTTGCCCTTCATACACACACACACACACACCACATGTATCTTTGCACACAGACATAAAAAGACACATGAAGCTACAACTCATATTTCATTACCCATGATTTATAATAGTGGTCCATTTATCAACGTGGTGAATAATGTGATCTCTTAACATATATTTAGTTTTTTTTCTTGCAGTTCTAGAGTAAGAAAGAACAATGGTAAGATGTGTGTTTCTACATGGGCAGAGTCACCACCCAGTCACACATCTTCCTATTGTCAGCTGATATGAGAGCGCTCCATCTTCCATAAAAAGAAGAGATTACTGGCAATACAAATACAAGTGACTTTGCCTAAAAGTTCCTAATATTAAGCAAGCAGACAGCAACCCATTTGTACTGAACAAAGGGAGCATACGTGAGAGCTATGGAACTTTTAATCACCACTGCTCCCAGATGCAGCCATTAATGACTATGTTGGTGTGATATATCATTAAGTAATATCAAGAAGCAGTGGGTTGATTACCTGGTTAGTTAGTTGGGAAGCTTAATTAGCCTCTTTAGCGAACTGAGTTCTTGTCTCATCGCTATGAGAAAATACCCTTACAAAACAACTTAAGGCAGAGAGTGTTTATTTAGCTCACAGTTCAAGATACAGTCGATCATGGCAGGCAAGTCAAGGCAGCAGGGGATTGAAGCCGCGGTCACGTTGTGGCCGCAGTAAGGAAGTAGAGAGCATTGAACATGTGCTTGTTAGTCCTCAGCTTGTTCTCTCAGTTTTGTACACGTCAGGATCCCATCCAGAGGATGGTTCTGCCCACACCTGAGATCAGTCTCCACATCTCAGCAAATGCAACGAATTTAATTCACAGGCATGGTGACAGCTTGTTTGCCAGGAGAATTCACCCTTGTTAAGTTGATAATCAACTTGGTCAAATCAACTGTATTCTGAGGATTAGGTTAATCAGCAAAAGTATGTCCAAACTTAAGAATTTTTTGAGTATTATCATTTTTCTTTCCTTACTTTAGAAAAAACATAAGCCAAGAAATATGAATTCCTCCTGCCATCATTTTCATCCTATATAGACTAACACTATGAAATATCTTTTTATTTAACTTGGAAACACACAGAGGGAAACCATCAAGGTTTTGCTGCCCTTTTGCCAGTGGTGACACCTATCAATCTGGCAAAGCAGATTGAGCATTGTTGGGGGTGTAATATTTCCTTGTTTGTAGAACTGAAACAAGGGCCTGGCTCCTGCCACACCCATAGTTCTTCTCTGGGTTCTGTTATGTTCCTTTGACTCACTAGCCTGGTGATGCTTCTGTGACTTGGGAGATACCAAGAAAGCAAAAGGGAATTGCAGGTTTCAGAAAAAAAAATAATATTCAGCCACATCTTTAATACCAATGTTAGCCATGTGGGAAATACATGCCAACCTCCTTGGAAGATTGTTTCCTGTCCCTATACAATTTTTCCTAGAACAACTGTATGTGTATACCAGGGAGTTGGAAGCTGAGGAAGGTGGAACTCATGGTAAATGTGAGCATTTCTTTGTGCATGTACGTATGTATGTGTATTCGCATGTATGTGGGGTGTGTGTGCGTGAACCTGAGCATGTGTGTGTTCTCTCTCTCTCTCTCTCTCTCTCTCTCTCTCTCTCTGGTGTCTTTCCTTAGGATCTGTCTATGTTGTTCATTGAGATAGGTTTCTCACTGGCCTGGAACACCTCAGATGATTTAGTTTTGCTGTCTAAGAATCCTCGGCGATTTCTGCTTCCTAAGCACCATATTACAAATGCACACCCACGTGTCTGATGGTTTTACATGAATTCTGAGGACTGAACCCAGGTCTCAAGTCTGGTGCTGCAAGCAGTTTACCACATGAGTGGTTTCTACGGCCCCTGGGTTGTAGCCTAAGAATATATCATAATATTTTTCTCCTTCCATCCATCCCTCTCTCCTATCTCCTCTCTCCCTTCATTTTCCTCCCTCCCTCCCTCCCTTCCTCCCTCCCTCCCTCTCAACCCATTCATGGCAAACCCTGCATCAACACTGTCCCCTCAGCTGTCATCAACATCACGAACACCAGCACCACCACTACCATTACCACTACCACCACCACCACCACCACCACCACCATCACCACCACTATCACCATCCCTACTGTTGCCATCCAACAATCCTTTGGTGAAAACCAAGTATCAGCTGCTCTCTCAGATTCCATATGGATCATCTCATCTTCTGTTGCCCATAGTTGACATGGTCCTTCCCAGGTCACCAACAACAGAGTGAAGATGCCTTGTATACTGGTCTGTGTTGAGTTTTGTTCCTTGGGATGTGAGCACATGTTTGTCACTGCATTATTCTCCTGATAAGAAGCCGCTGAGAGGAAGGTTTAGTCTGGCTCTTGGTTTTAGAGTGTATGGCAGGAAGTCCTGATGTCAGGGGCTTGGGGTAGCTGGTCACAGTGCGTTCAGAGGAAGTAAGCAGAGAAAGATGAATGCTGGTGTTCAGTTTGTTTTCTCCTTTATGGATCAGTCCAGGACCTCGGTCCATGGGATGCTGTCACCTATATCTACAGTGGTTCTTCCCATCTTATCTAACCTGGCCTAGAAGCAGGCATACTCAAAGGCTCGTCTCCTAAGTGATTGTAGATCTTGTCGAGCTGACAATGTGAGCCATCACATCACTGTTCAGGTCAGAGATATGGAAAGAAACTCTCACCATTTAATTTTCAGATCCAAGGATAGAACTACTTGTGTTTATGGATCTTGGCATTCTACTCACTTCTGAGCCCTTTGTTCCCATTAAATAATCTGCTCTGTTGGCTGCTTTTATGTCATATTGTCAATGTTCTATCTACTGCCAATGTTCTATCTACTATCAATGTTCTATCTACTGTCAAATTTTACCTATTGTCAATGTTCTACCAATTATCAATGTTCTATCTATTGTCAATGTTCTATCTATTGTCAATATTCTATCTTCTGTCAATATTCTATCATCAATATTCCATGTATTGTCAATGTTCTATCTATTGTGCTGTTCTTCAATTTCTGTTAAATCAGAGAAGAGACTGGGATGTGAATCAATTTTCTATCCTATTTATCTTGACAAAACATTTAAGAGATTAGACAGAATTTGGAGTTAGTGCAGATTAATTATGGAGATTAGATCCACTGTTCACATCCAAATTCCATTATGGAGAGAGGAAAGGGAGCTGGCCTGTCTTATCAAATGGAAATTGTGTTTTGGTTATGGATGGGAAACGAAATCCAAAAATGCCTGGCCTGGGTCAATTCCAAATTCAGTTTCATCCCTTTTCCCACTATTCCTTTGAACAGGTCTCTCTCTCTCTCTCTCTCTCTCTCTCTCTCTCTCTCTCTCTCTCTCTCTCTCTCTCTCTCTCTCTCCCTCCCTCCCTCCCTCCCTCTCTCCCTCCGTCCCTCCCTTCCCCCCTCTCTCTTCTTTTTCTTTTTCTTGTTCAAGAATTCTTACCATATTGTATTGTGATTGTGTGTGTGTGTGTGTGTGTGTGTGTGTGTTTATTCCTGTGGCTAAATTACTGAGACAAACTTGAATGAAGAATGGGTATAAGAGGTACAGTCCACTCTGGCAAGGAAGGCATGGTGTTTTTTTCATGGCAGTGAGAGTGTAGAGCTAGGACAGTTCATATCCTGTAAGAACAGAAAATAGAGAGCAGGACCAGGCTATTATCTCAAGGTCCAACCTCCAGAGACCTACTTGCTCTAGTAAGGCCATATCTCTCAAACATTCTATTTCCTCCAGGAACAACACCACTATCTGGAGACCAAGTTTTCAAACATGAGTTCTTAAAGGACATTTAATATTCAAATCTTAACACACCCTGAACCATGGAAACTTATAAGTTCCCACATGCCTCCATACTGTGGTCATGTCTTTCTCTATGTTGATTTTGCCATTTCTGTTTTTCCAGGCCATAATAACTTATTTAGCAAGACCTATAGTACTTCATCATAGCTGCTCAGCAACTCTATGATCAAGTTATGTAAATAAAGTTCCAGGGTAACCATGCATTGGACCAACTGGATGCATTAGTCTCTGGTGCATCAATCATTGTGATGGCATATGTTGATGGCACAAGTCTAGTCTATTGCCTACTATTGAAGCTCTATGTACCACAGGAACAATTTGAACTATAATAACAGTCCTCCACTAGCACAGTGGATTTTACATAAGTCAAAACTACATGGTCCCCACAGATAGACGTCTGAAACAGGGAAAAGAGTTCTCCATACAAAGCCACTAAAATTCATGGGCAGTCAAGAATGTTGGTGCTCACACACCTGAAATCCTAGCTCTTGAGAGGACAAGACAGAAGAATTTTCATGGCTCTGGGAGACCATGGATTTATAGCTCATAGCAGATCAGCCAGGGTTACTTAGCAAGACACTGACAAAATTAAAAATATCTAGCCAAGCCATCAAATAAATCAACAACACAAAAATCTTACATGGTTGACTTGACATTAAATCAGGTAAGATCTCACTGAGTATGAAAGACAACAACTTTCAGATGAGTAGTATTTCCAAAAACATCTGTCTCATTGGATTTTAGTAGACATTGTTAAAAAGAGAAAATAGAGACTTGTGTAATTGTGTCTTGTGACTTTGGGATTGAACCTGCCTCTTGATTAAAAGATTTCACAGAGATCCTAAAGAGGCCAGTGTACCTTTTCAGAACCCCTAGAACTGAGATATTAGCTGGAATACAAATAAACATACTTTCTTATATAATCATGTTTGTTTCATTTCCTTCTATTAAAAGCTTACCACAGTGTCTAGAATATAGACAATACCTCTATTGGTTACATAGGGGGATAACCACGCCACACTCTGGATATTAGCACTTAGTCTTTGGTAATAGTCCCTACCTACTTCTTGCAGTAAAAGTAACATTTCCATGCTGATTTTTGCTGAAGCATTCAGTTTGTCTATGTGCTTGTTTTTGTTTGAGTTCCCAGTTTTGGATCAAAACTCTGGAGGAACCATGATTACATGACTGTGAAGCTATGTAGGGAAAATGGGTATAGAAAAATAATTGTAGCCAAGGGCAGAGAAGGCATCTCAGTGGGTAAGATTGTTTGCTCCAAAAGAATGAAGACCTGTGTTATAATTCCCTGAATCTCTATACAAAAGGCAGATATGACTGAGCATACTAGTAACCCTAGCATGAAGTGGGACAGAGACAGACAGAGAGACAGAGAGACGGAGAGACAGACAGCTCACTGGCTAGACAGCCTAGTTGTCATAGCTTCTGGTTCAGTAAGAGACTTTGTCTGAAGGTAATAAAGTCAAGAACAATAGAGAAAAATCACAAAAACCCATCTTTGGCCTCTGCATGTACTCCACATAGGACATAGATATCCACATCTCCATACTTATGTGCATGCATACACATACACACACACACACACACACACACACACACACACACACACACACATACACATACACACACACACAAACACACACATTCACCCATACTCACACACAGTGACCAAATGTTATTTTATTTTGTTTTGTTTTATTTTGGTAGTACTGGGAATGGAACTCCTGGCCTTATCCATAGCATTGAAGCACTCCAGTACTGAGCTACATCCCTAAAGGCTGCTATTTTTATAACTGCTTTCAACTCATTTTTCAGCAGGGTAGCCAGGCACAATGTACTGATCTGATTTTTTCTTTATGTACAAATAAAGTAACAAAGGAGTTTGATATGGTGCTTAAGGCAATTGTTGCATGTGGCAAAGTGAAGAAATTGAATCAAATCACAGGTAGGAAACACAGGGGAACTCATTATCACATAGACACTATACTGAGCACTGTTTGTTAGAGCAAGGGATTATTTTTAAGTGAATAATATCCTCTAGTTTATTTAAGGAGTCATCTTAAAGTGTGGTTGGCCTTTTCTGTTATTAGAGACACAGAACAATCACTTGTTTAAATTATTGGTACTTAATTTAAAAGTTTGTATCTATGAGCTATGCAAAATATCTGTGATTATTTTTTGGCTGGACATTTTCCTCAGTGGAAAGTTTTAGGGTGGCAGTTTGTTTGTAATGTGTAATTCACATTGTTTTACATTTAAAACCTTCAGTCCATTTTCTTTCCTGTGAGAAATGTTCCTTCCTCCTTTCTGAAATATAATCTTAGAAATTAGAATCAGTATAAATCCAGAGGTAATGAGGTTCAATTTCTCATTGTAGCAGAATTGGATGGAGAACTTCAAATATTTATTTGAGGTTTAATTTGAGTAATTTAAGAAAACATTGAGTTTCCTCATTCATAAATGATAATTACCTCACTTCATCGAATATTGCACTCTATTCCCTTCTGCTTAGTGCCCTGTCTTGTTCCGATATCAACATTTTTATATCTCAAAAGGGATTCTTTGTTCATCTAACATCCTTCTGTGGCTTAACTTATAAAACTTTCAGAGCTGGAGTGTATGGGCGAAGGAGAGAGCCCAGTAGGTAAGCTACTGACTACACAAGTGTAGGGACCAAGTTCAGGTCTCAAGATGCATGCTCAGAGAAAACTGACTACTATCCCCAGAGTTGCTGGATAGTTGGACAGCAGAGATGACAGCTAACCCATATCTGTGAGTTACAGGCTCAGTGAGCGACCTTGCCTCATAAAGTAACTGCTGGAGGAAACACACAAAAATGACCTCTGACTTGTACAAGTACATGCTTTCATGTACAATGCATGTGTGTGTGCAAGAACACAGGAATGAACAGTAAGTACATGCATACATGCACACATACTATACTCACACACACATGCACACATGTACATGTAAACATGGCATGTGCACACACACAAACATACACACACACACACACACACGAAAAAAGAAGTCATCTGTGCCTGTTTTACTGTGCTCTGTTTTATACGAGGAAAGAGATGAAACTTAGAAAAATAGGTACACTGAGCTTTTAAAGAGTGTGTTCTTGTGAGAAATAATAATTTGCCTTTATAAATCATTTGTTTAAAAATTGGAGATTAGTTTCCATATCATATATCTATATGTACTATATATGTATAATATATCTACATATTTATGTTCTCAAATTCATATTCTGTTTTCTCATGTTATATATATGTTATATAACACATATAGTATATTTTATAATATATGATGAAAAAGAATGTGAACTTGAAAGCAAGCAAGAGGGGTGAATGGATGGGTTTGGAAGGAAGAAAAGGAAACATTATAATTTCAAAAAATAGAAGAAATAATTTTAAAAAATGAACTGGAGACCACTGTCATTAAAAACTCCTGAAACAGGCTGCAGGAGCTTACATGGCTGCGGGTGCTGCAGACTGCAGATCTCCAGTGACAGACATTAACTGTCAGATAAGCTGCCATGGAAGATCGTGGGAATTTCAAATGGATGCTGTGCTAATGCCAGGTTCCTATTTCCCTCCTGTAGCATTCTCTCTGGGTAAGGAGAAAATATTTTCTCTATGATGCATATTTCACGTCCTTCACATTCAATGAAGATATTCAGGGTGGACTGGAGAATTCAGTCTCTCCTTCGTTAGTGTTGATGAAAATAGGCTCTTGTAAGGATCCACTTTATCATGACTGCCACCATCTTGAGTCATCACCACTGTGACCTCCCCTAAGTGACCCTGGCTGATTTTTCCTTCACATTTTCTCAGCAAATCCTAAATACCTAAAACCAATGGCATGCTATGCAATGTTTCCCACCTGTACACTTTCAATCAGATACAGTCTGACTTGGGTGAAACCACCTTGGTTTTAACCCATATTTCTGACTTTTCCCTTTTGGATACAAATTACAGGAATAGCCTGTTCTTTCTGATACTCAGGCTATGTGCAGGTATGGGGCTACCTGAGTATTTCTCCAGTCTTGTCTGAACTCACACACTGGCACCAGGTTGTCCTAGAAGGGTGGTTGTAAGGCTATCATAATATACTTTAAACTTTGCTGTACCTTATGTCCTTTCCAACTTACTTTATCCATGACACATGACTTTGTTGATTGCCTTTGCTGAAGAACACTATGGTAAGCAGAGACACCATGACTATAAGCCATACCCCTCAATCAAACTGACTTAAGTATAGAAAAGAAATATATTGTTTTGTAGAAAAAGACCTGGGTGCCAGTAACTTCAGGAGCTGATGTAATCCCAGAGCTCTTACTGCGCACTATCCATCATCACCTTTCATTCAGTCTATTTTCTTCTGTGTCGTCATATAGTTCATTGTCACTGAACCAACATACATCACATGCTCATTTATGATGCTCCCTCCATGATGAATGGAGCCACCTTTGCAATTGTGTTTTACTTGGAATGAGGTCCTTCCTTATATGAACTATGTATATAGTATTCTCCAGAGGTACTAGACCTATCCAAAACATTAGAAATGCAATGCCAATCAAATGTCACCAGGAAACAAAATGAAATGCTTTTATTTTTAGTGAATTTACTTGCCATACGGGAAGACTCTACATCAATTGATCAAAGCATTCACCTTCCGCAGTAAATGAATTAACTAGAATTATCTCTTTCCCATAGCCCATGGTCTGTGATTTGGACTCATATCAACTCTTTGGAGATCATAAAATATGCATTTTGTTACCTGTCAGTTTTGTTACCTCCACTTCCGTTTCTTCCAACTTGCTTACAATTTTTTTTCTCATTCACCAATTTGTCAAATGCATGATAGAAATATTATTATAAACAAGAATACAGCATTAGAACCCAAACAGGATATAAGATAATCTATATGTGCAACAAAGTCAGGGAGCTATTTCCAAGATTTATAAAAACCCATATTTATCATCAATAGTGACTTTTTCAAAGGTCAGGATATTTGTTACCTACAGAATTAGGGAAGTTTAAGTGATAACACCCTATTAGACTCTTTCTGTGGTTTCCATGACCCAGATCCGTCAACATCTCTCCACTGGCTGGTCTCTGTCTCTCCTTGTGTGCATTTAACTCTTTCTTCTGTCTTTTCCAATTTTTGTTTGCTCTTTTGAAGTCATCACCATCAATTAGTATGTGTGGGGGACCCAGAGGACCTATCGTGCCACTTTTCCATCTGTTATCCACCAGCACAGACATGGGGCTCCCACCTATTTCTGTTTTGAATTCCATTATTCTGTGCTATTCTGAGCATCTCCCACCAGCTGTCCCAGCAGCTCTCAAATCCCACATCTTGTGTGGGGCCTGTTTTCCTCCCCCATGATTTGACATCTTTAGTGTGATGTCATGTTGTAGAACTTTCATCTCATACTCTGAGACTGAATTGCTGCTTAGCCACTTATGACTTGATCTGATCTTAGGGAACTTTATTGATAGTTTCAGTTTTTGACATAAAGGAATCACACCACGCATATCTGTTCTTTATTGAGTGTCTATGTATGTAATGGGAAGAAAGAAAACAGAATCAGAAGTGTTGGAGGCTGGGAGGATGACTCAGTGGCTAAGTAAATGTGACACCAAATCTAAAACCTTGACTTTAATCCCTGAGATCCACATGGTAGAAAAAGAGATCAGTTCCTCAGACTTCCACATATGGCAGCCTGGCACTTACATGCACACTCACACACAAAATAAATGCAATGAAATGAAGAAATATAACTGTGTGTATCTTTGAATAATATATAAAACACATTCTCTATATAATATTGCATATACAATTATATATAATAAGTATTGCATATTATATATTATATTATATTATATTATATATGATTGTTTTTGTTCATTTAGATTTTACCTTTTCGTTGTTTTGGGTTTTATTTTGAATATAAGTTTGGGTAGGTTGGAAAGTGAGGAGGAGCTAGCAGAGGGAAAATATGATCAAAGTATAGTGTATAAAAAAATAAAGTTAAAGAAAATAGAAGTGAGCTATCCAGGAAAAGAAAGATGGCTAGAGGAAAAGGAGAAAGATATGAGTATGAGGTTATTACAGTCAAAGTCCACGATATACTCGAAGTAAAGCAAACAGAACCATCATTATAAAACCATCATCATGTACCATGCATATATTCTAGTATATTAAAAAAGAAAATGTCTAATGTCCTCACATAAACAACAGCAAAAGTAAAGAAGATGCCATAGTACTTGGAATGACTTTAGGGCTCTGTAGTGGCCTTTCCTGTTCTCAGCATTGTGGTACTCAGGGGAGTGACATTCAACATCAGCCTACATCAGTCATCACTGCTACTCCAAACCTCAAAGATATATACCCATCCTTACCATTTCAACTTAAAAACAAGTGTTTTTATTAGTATGCAAAGTTGGCTGCTGTTTATAGTTGTGATACTCTCTGGCTCCATCTCTTTCCACATTTATCATATTACTTCTTTTGAAACCCAGTTAGAATCCACCCACGACTTGGATAAGACACCAGGGATGGTTCAATAGACTGACATATTTTCAGAAGGCTGGGCTTGTGAGTTGTTTGTACTGCTAGTTTTTGCAAGAGAAGTCTGCGGTGAAGGGGCAAGCTATGTTGAAAACGATAATGGAGTTGGTTTCAGCATATTATATAATGTGTCAAATGACCTACAAATGCTGACTGTTCAGGAACCTTGGTAAGAAACACTGAAGCGAGCTTTTTGCCATGACAGACAAATGGCCTCTTTACCTTAGACAATGGGTGAGTGTTTCCACTGACATAGCTGCTTATCTGTCAGTCATCCCATGCCTCACTCTGACTATGGAGGAGGCATTGGGATGGGACTGTGGGGTATAAACTAAGTCATCATCAGGACTAGCCCTCGCCCTGAAGGAGTTTATGATCACATTGGGAAAATGAGGCACAGAGGCATGAATAGCTACCAGCGCAGTGAACGGAAACTCCTGATAGCTAACCATAGCGAAGTGCTAATGAGTGTGCCGGGCCCTGAGTGTGGCCTCCCTGTTGCATGTCCTCCAATTTGGCCTGGGAGGCAGTGTTAAATTGGTGGACAGGTATGAATTGTTCTGAGTTACTGAGTCAAAACATAATTTGCCCAGTACGAAGATGAGCTAGCTGTCATAAATGTTTGGAGGGTTATTTTTTTTTTCCTTCTCGCACGGCTGGCAAAAGAAAACAAAACCTTGTGTTTTATCAAATCATTCTGGCCCCCACCCCTTTTCTCCTGCATCAACTAGGTTCAAGCCAATAAATCGGCATCCCTTTCCGGAGATGATTTGTTAGATAATTAGTCAGAGTCGAGGAACCTGCTCCTTTGTTGTCTCTGGTAGGGAACTGTTGGAAGAGTGTGAGTCCCCATCTTGCTTCACTCCTCCTCTACATAGTTGAACTCAAGGCTTGTTGAATCCAACAGAATGTATAGTCAACAAGCAATAAGAATAAGCATGAATGAATTTCTGCATTTCAGAACATCAACTTTTGTTATTTCATATTGTTATATTATTTATTATTTCATATTGTCTATCTTACTCTTCTCTAGGAATTAATAAAGCTTAACAGTTGCCAACCTTTAAAACTGATAATACCCCTAGGGATGGAAACTTGACATAGGTATTCTCTATATGCCTATGTGTACCTCTATGTGTGTGTGTGTGTGTGTGTGTGTGTGTGTGTGTGTGTGTGTGTATGAGAGAGAGAGAGAGAGAGAGAGACAGAGAGAGAGAGAGAGAGAGAGAGAGAGAGAGAGAGAGAGAGAGAGAGAGACAGAGAGAGAGAGAGAGAGAGAGAGAGAGAGAGAGAGAGAGAGAGAGAGAGAGAGAGAGAGAGAGAGAGATTAGGCCAAAGGGAAAGGCTTGGACCTTGCTACATAAATGAACCTGGCTGGCCAGAAAACTTGAGATGTCTTCCTGCTTCCAACTCCTCCTCAGAGCTCACACTGCAGAAACAGTTTCTTGCATCGTTTTTTTTTGTTTGTTTGTTTTGTTTTGTTTTTTAAGAAAAGGGAGAATCAAACTTAAGCCTTTATGCATGTCGGCACTCCAAGCAGTTTACTGAACTTTCTCTCTAGTCCACATAGGCAGACTGTTGAGATTCCAGATGCCCTCTTTACCAGCTTACTACCTGTAACCTTAGGCTAGTTGACCATCATTTTAGCTGATGCTCAAAAAGCCTTGGGGATGCAAGATGTTTATTAAGGTTCCACAGGAAAAAAAATGACATGAGGAGTAAGGGACTGGTTCAGGATCAGGGAGATTTGTACCATGATATAACAAAGGCTGGCTTGACCAACTTGAGAGCTCCAATGAGAATATTCTATCATAAATTTCCCATCTGTGTGGTGATGGCTGGTCCTTGGATCATCAGCCCTCATGGTTGTTGGATAAAAGCCACATGGGAACAGTATGAGTTCAACCAAAGATGCTTGCCGCAGCAGTTAGCAAACATGCTGAATTCAGGTGCTGGTGGCTGACTGATGACCTCATACCCTACACCTGGGAAGCAAGTCCAGTCTTAAAGGGGGTCTCTGGGTTCTGAAGCTCTATGCTTAGCACCCCACTGTACATCCACAAACAGAAAGATAGCCTAGCTTAGGCATTTCTTCAAAAGATTGCTAGGAAGACAAACAAACTTTATTCTACCGTCTTTATTCTCAGTACCTAGGAGGAATTGCAACCTAGTCCATTATTAAAGACACCCCAGAATATACTGTTCTCTTTATTTTTGATTTTATTATTTAATTTTGGAATCCTTGACAACTTTAAAAACATTGTTTTTATTGTGGCAAAACAGAGAGGACATAAAATTGACTACTCTGACCGTTTTCTAGTGACTTTATGTGCTTTAGAATTACATGACCCTCTCCACCATACTCTTCCAGAACTGAAACTTTCTGCCAATACTACAGTAATTGCTCATCCTTTTCTGATCTGACAAGCTCTGGCAACCACTGTTTGACTTTTAGTCTCTACTCTCAGGACTTCCTATAAGTGGAATTGGATTTATTGGTCCTCATATATTTGGTTTATTTCTCTTAGCATAACATCCTTGAAACTCTCCTATGGGTTATCATGCAGGAGTATTGATTTCATTTAGTATGTGGTTTGTGCATGTGTCTGTGCACATGTGTACAGTCTTACTCATTTGTGCATATGCAAATGGTTCAGAGGCAGACATTAAATACCTTCTTCTGCTGCTCTCCATTCTATCTTTTGAGACAGCATCTCTCTTTTAACCAAAAACTAGTCATAGTGAGCTCCAGAAATCCTCTTGCCCTCATGAGCAGTGTTATAGGTGTGCATCATTACATCCAGTTTCTATGTAGGATCTGGATTCTGAACTTGGATCTTCATGCTTAAGTAGCCAACATTTTACTCACCGAGTCCTCTCCTAGCCTCTACTTCCTTTTGAAAGATATTTGTTTATTTGTGTTTTTCTGTATCTCTCCATTTCTCAGACTCTCTCTTTCTTGCACACACACACCCACATTTTTGCGTGTGTGTGTGTGTGTGTGTGTGTGTGTGTGTACATGCCTGTACCTGCACATATCTGTGCCAGTGCCATCAGAAATAAGAAGAGGGGGCTGGAGAGATGGCTCAGTGGTTAAGAGCACTGACTGCTCTTCCAAAGGTCCTGAGTTCAAATCCCAGCAACCACATGGTGGCTCACAACCATCCATAATGAGATCTGACTCCCTCTTCTGGAGTATCTGAAGATTGCTACAATGTACTCACATATAATAAATAAATAAATCTTTAAAAAAAAGAAAAAAAAAGAAATAAGAAGAGGCCATCACAATCCTAGAATCACAGAAAGTTGTGGCTCACCTGACATAGGTCTAGGAACTGAACTCCAGGCTTCTTGAAGAGCAGAAAATGCTTTTAACTACTGAGCCATCTCTCCAGGTGATGTTATTTCCTTTTTAAGGTTAAAAACTTCCATTGTCTAGGTAGATCACGTTTTATTTATCAGCTTGTCTATTGATGAACACTTGACATTTTTCTACCTTGTGGGGCTATTACGTAAAGTAGTGTTGTGAGTCTCCATGTGTAAGATAGCCCCATTTTAACCGTGTCTTAGAGAGGAAGAAACACAGCTTAGGCAGACCCAGGGGTACCTGGGTCACTGTTCGTACAACTCGAAGCTCCAGACCAAGGCAAAGAGGATTTTTCAAGTCTCAGTTGTCCATCTTTGACAACTGTTTGTCCTCTTCTATGAAATCGAAGTTCATTTTACATCCCCATTAATACTATAGTGAAGGTGTCCTCACCCTTGGCTCAGAGCTGTGAAAGACCAACAGAGAATGGAGGCCAAAGAGAGGTTCGAGGGGAAAGCGTCCAACAGGCATACTTTTATTGTAGTCTCCAGCATAATGAGTTCTAAAGTAAAACTTCAGCCCAAGAGAAGGAAAGGGTTCTTCTGCTGGTACATTTGTCTTATCTACTTTACTGGGGTTCTTTTATCTCTACTTCACTTCCAACCCTTCTTCACAGTAATCTCTTCCAATCTTCCAACACTGGGTAGAGGAGCAAGGTTAGAGGGGAAAGGGGGCGAAAACCTCTATAGGCATTTTCCTGTTTGATAGGGATGTAGTTCTTTGGGGCAAGTCCAGTCTTCATCATCAGGATATTCATCAGTCCAGAAAAAAGGTAATAAACACAACAGTAAGATGAGCGGCAGCAGCAGCTGCAGCAACAGCAACAGCTGTGGGCGGCGGCGGCAGTGGCAGTAGCAGTGGCAGCGGCAGTGGCAGCAGAGATGGCAGCAGTGGCAGCAGCAGCAGCCTTCTCAGGTTTAATATTCAACACCTCTCTCAAGTACACAGCTTTTGGAGGCAGATAGATTAGACCATGTATAATATGTCCATGCTCCCTAGTTGGAGCAAAGAGAGAAGGAGGAGAAAGATAATATGCCTGCCTAGTGCCTCTGTATTTATCCCAAATCCATATATTATTTTGGAACAGTCAGTATTGCGGGAATATGTGAAGAGATAAATTACTGCCTCTGCCATCTGGTCTCAGAGAACCTTCTTGAGAATGGCAACTCCATTTATTTTTGCTGAGTTCCTTTCTCAACTTCTTTGTTCCTGTCATTGCCCCCTTTTCTGGCAGCATCGTTGGGTTTGTTTTGATTTTAGTTTCTTGCTCCTTTAGCTGTTATGGTGTTTCAGATTTTAAAGCAAGATCTGTTCCCACACACCCAAGTTGGGCCAAATTCTTTACTTAGCCTGGTACTACCTGGCTAATTTTAACTTTCATCTGGAGCCTTGGAGTGGTGTGTAGATTTTGTTTTGTTTTGTTTGAATGCTTCAAGGAGACACACAAAGCTGCTTGGCATTGTTGGGCAATGAGGAGGTACCTACACCCAGTTGTCCTCATAGACCTCAGCAGTGCCTTCATGTCAAATGCTTCTTTTAGATGGATCCTAGGCATTGCAGGGATGTTCCAAAGTCCACGTAAATGTTAGAATGGACTGGATCTGATCCAGTGAATGTGACTGTGAGGAGGTTACTCAAAACACATTGGACAGAGATTTCCAACTGTTAGGATGAGTGGCAAGGGAAAGAGGCTAGAGTGTCCCTCATGGTCATGGCAGGGTTGAACACAGACTATGATGTGTAAATATGAAGATATGTATAGTCCAACAGTCATCTGTGGGTTACCATAGAGCTCCATCTCCTTGACCTCTCATCTGGGAAGACCTCTGCTTCATAATTCTCTCATGTGATGAAAATTCCTCCTGGATCTTTGCTTCAGTTTTCAATCTCTCTTTCCATCTCCATTTGAGTGTGTGTATGTGCATGTGTATGTGTATGTGTGTGTGTTTGTGTGTGTGTGTGTGTGTGTGTGCATGTATGTTTGTTCATGTATATGACTGAGCACTCACAGATGGAGATCAGAGAACAACATTGTTTCAGTCCCTGTTTTCCACTTTGGTTAAGACTGGACCACTTGCTATTCACTGCCTTCCTTATATACCAGTGCAGAATTTTCAGGGGGTGTCCAGTCTCTCCTTCCATCTTTGCACAGCAAGACAGAGATTATAGATGTGCATTAATGCTTCTGGCTTCACATGGGTTATGGTTCTTATGTGACAAGTGCTTAAGCATTTGAGCCATCTTCCCAGGTCCCTCTTATACCTCTAATAGCATTCTCCAATAAGAAATGAAGGGATTCTTTGAGAAATGGCTGCTTCTAGAGCTGCAATATGGAGAATATTAAGAATCTAGAAATAAATATCCTGTCGTCTAAGGATTTACTCAAAGCAAACACAAAGCAACTAGGATGGAATGGAACAGACGTCATGTGAACCATGACTTCTCATCGTTCTTACTAATTAATTGCATTTTAGATTAGCACACAGAGTGCTGAGGGTTATTACAGCATTTTTTTTAATGGCACAGACCTTTAATCCCTGCACTTAAGGGGTAGAGACAGGTGGATCTCTGTGAGTTCAAGTCCAGGCTGGTTTACATAGTAAGTTACAGGACAGCCAGACCTACCTAGTGAGACCCTGTCTCTCTCTCTCTCTCTCTCTCTCTCTCTCTTTAAACATCTTTTCTTTTTCTTCTGGTTTTCAAGACAGGGTTTTTCTCTGTGTAGCCCTGGCTGTCCTGGGATTAAAGTGTGTGTCACCACCATCTGACAAAAACAAAACTAAATTAAAAAAAAGATGATGGGTGGGCTGGAGAGATGGCTCAGTGGTTAAGAGCACCGACTGCTCTTCCAGGGGTCCTGAGTTCAAATCCCAGCAACCACATGGTGGCCCACAACCATCTGTAACAAGATCCGACGCCCTTCTCTGGTGTGCGTAAAGACAGCTACAATGTACTCATATAAACAAAAATAAACAAATCTTTATAAAAAAAAAGGTGGAGTGCTACTGAAGAAGACCAAGGATGGCCACACACACACACACACACACACACACACACACACACACACACACATGCAGAGACATCAAATGACAAGTAGTGGAATATCTCCAGTGAATACTCATTGCTTGCCCAACACACTCTTCTCTGGTCCCAGAAAGACTCTGCTTTAATGTTCCCCCTCACCCCACCCCCCGCCCCGTGTCTCACTGGGAAGACACGCACAGGGTTTCATGCACAACAGTAAGGGCTCCACTGAGCTATTTTCCCATCCCAGTTGACTTTGGGAGTCATTCTCTTCCTGCCTGAGCATGGAGGTGCTTCTAAAACTGTAGTAATATCCTATGTCTCAACATAGAGGGTTAGGTTTCACTGACAAAAATATGCCTAACTCTTCACATTCACAGGCATATTTCTAGATACACTTAATTTGTATTCTTCACTTTTAGAAGTCCCTCAAGCCAGAGGTAACTGGATGCTAGATAGCTCTGCCTGATCAGTCACAGACACGGGTGTGGGTGTCCGACCCAATCCCAAACAACACAGAGCTTGCCGAAACTATCAGGAAGAGGGACCCTTCCTGCTTGTTGCAAGTGACAGATTCACAGCACCATGAGCACCTATTCTAGCCACGCCTAAAGCCAACAATATCTGGGCCCTTTAAATAGCAAAGCCTGCATATTTCCCTGTGGCCAGCTTGCTTTTTTGGTTTTATGCCCTTTTAAAAGAATCGTAACTAGGGGCTAACGAAATGGGTCAGCAGGCACTTGCTCTAGCCACCAACCCTTCGGTCCTCAGGAGCCCACTTAAGAAAGCCTGGCGTCTTTCACCTACCATCACAGCACCTCCAGATGAGGGGAGGAGAAGAGGGGAGGTGGAGACAGGAGAATGGCCCAGAAGCTCACAGACCAGCCAGCCTGGATTAAATAGCACCACAGAAACAAGAAACCCTGCCTCAAAGAGGCGAAGGAGAAGGGACTCAAAAAATTGTTCTTTGATCTCAGGCACACGAGCGCGGACACATACACCAGAGGAAAAGGGGCTAATAATAATAGCTAGGCTTGGCGATCTACACCTTGAATCCCTAACACTAGGAGGCAGAGGCAGAGGCAGGGAGTTCAAGACCAGCCAGGCAGATCTACATAGCAAGATCCTGTCTCAAAATAAAAAATAAAAAACTCATGCACGTACATGTCTGTGTGGGCAGTGTGCGGGCCTGAGGCTAACAGCCGGTGTCTGCAGTCACGGCCTCCACTGCTTTTGTTTCTGGCTTCCAGTTCACAGAGATCCACCAGTCTCTGCCTCCAGGGTGCTGGGATTACAGGCATGCACTAGTTCATCCAGCAAGCTCCAACTTGTTTGTTGAGACAGCCTCTTGCTGACCCTGGAGTTCACCAGTTCAGCTAGACTCGCTGTGTGTCCTAAAGACACTCCTGTCCTGTTCCCAGAGTCACTGATGTGTGCAACTGTCTTTTATATGGATGCAGGAGACCTGAGTTCAAGTCCTCATGCTTGCTTTTTTGTTGTTGTTCAGGCTGGCCTTGAACTCTCCCTATAGCCGAGGATGATCTTAGACTCCCACTCCTGCCTCCCTCCCAGTGTCACACAGTGTGCCGCCATCATGCTCTGTTCAGGCTGTGGTGGGGACTGAACGTCCCTAGAACAAGCAAGGCAAGCTCTCAACCACCCAAGCGGCCCACGCTGCCCTTGGAGGCACACTTCATTCTTTCTGTTCATCCAGAAGACAGTTCAGGGAGTTGGGCACTGTTCTAGGAACCCAAGGCTATTTACTAAAGCAGCAAAATCCCCGATCTCAGAATCTGCACCGTTATGCAGCAGGTACTACGGAAGGAAGAGAGCAGGGCGGGAAGGGGACATTGGGACCACTGGCTGTTGGGAAGTGGACTTAGGTAGGCCTTTCCGAGAATTTGAGACGAACTTTTGGTTTTTCGAGACAGGGTTTCTCTGTGTAGCCCTGGCTGTCCTGGAACTCACTCTGTAGACCAGGCTGGCCTTGAACTCAGAAATCTGCCTGCCTCTGCCTCCCAAGTGCTGGGATTAAAGGCGTGCGCCACCACTGCCCGGCTAAGAGACTTGAACAGACTTAAGGAAATGAGGGAAGTGGCAAATCTCAGGTGGAGGGCACAATGGAGCAGAGGCTTTCCCTCTCCTTTGCTTCTGTCCTGCACTGCACCTTCTCTTTCCTCCACCTACATTTCCACTCCCCTGCTTCTACTCTGTAATTGAATGTCCTTCATCACCCTCTCCATTTCCTACTTCCTTTCTGAGCTCTTCCTCCTTTCTCATGATCTCCATCTTAGTTTTATATCCTACAACCCCAAATACACCCCCTCACAAATATACACCATTTTACTTTACCCCCTCGGGACCCTGACCTAAAAGTCTTCTCACTGGACTCAGAGTCACAGAGGCCACAGTAGCTCTCTCTGGCCCTTGCAGCCCTAGTTTTGAAGATGACACAACTTGAAACGAGGAGAGGGAGAAATAAATCAGGTTGACGAGGAGAAAATCAAGCCCTTGCAACTCAATTATTAATGTGCAGAAGTGTTATGTAATGGAGAAGCCCAATTAACAGGTGTCTCTCGGGGAATAATCAAGGCTTAATTTGGCATGGTAATTGGTAACCTCCCCATCCAGCTTTGAAAGGGGGGACCCCTCAGGACAGCCTGATGGCTGATAATGAGGCCATATCACTTACTTTGTATCCCCGTTAATTGTGCCTCTCCTCTCTGTGCACAGGGACACAACAGATTTACCTGTTTTCCAGAGGCAAAGGATCCCCTGCCCTAATAGAGTTGTAGAATTGTGCTTGTTTTCTGGTCTGGCCAACTCTGCCCTTTGAAAGCATAGTACTGATATACTTTTGAGATTTCTTTAATTGGCGGAGTTGTTCTAATGGCTACAGCTGTGTCTCTCTTAAGCTCCCGCCCTGCCCCCTTTTTAATAGAGTGTGTGGCAGAGCTCCTGTTTTAGAAGATATATGGCCAGGGTTGACATGTTTTCAGAAACAACAGGATTTGTCCTGCTTATGGTATCTGTGATACTAGGTGACTGGAGTCACCTGGTGCATGTTTCTTTCTCTTCCATGTGTCCCAGGGCACTCATCTTTGTCACAATGAAATGCTAGATATTTGTGCAACCCAATAATCACAGGAAACAAAAAGAGAGAAAGAAATAAAAAAACAAAAGGAAAATCACCCAAGTGTGCTATTTTTTTTTTACTCAGAAACAGAAAAGTAGAGAACAAAGGAAAAATATGACTTCTAATTATGTTTCAGTTGAGAGGTAACCACTGTTGGTAGATATTTTGGTGTCTCTATGACCCTATACACAAGCACACACTCTCACACACAGAGAGACAAACACATAAGAAAGCCTCTACACATTCATACATATATGTACATACCTGTGCAAAAACATGCACATACACATAAGCATGAGGGACTTCACTCACTCTGTCTCTCTCTCTCTCTCTCTCTGCACACACACATGCACGCACTCTCTCACACACACTCACACACAGCATATATACTCACACAAGCACACACACCTCAATATCCTCTGTACTGTTTTCCACAAGCAACACTTGAGAACACACCTCAGAAACCCCTCAGCGGTTCTTTGCTCCTGCTCGACTCTACTTGGTGTTTCCATTCTAAACATCGATGCAGCGAACATCTCCATGTATACATTTGTGGGGCAATCTAAGCTGTCTTTAGGATCTATGCTTACAAAAATGAAGATTGATGGGTGGGCAGAGCTATTTGAGATTTAGATCCTTTTAGAAAGCCAGGAGCCTTGGCAACCCCTCAAAGGCACTGTAAGACTGCCCCTCCCCTCTTCCTGTAAAGCTTGCTTTTAATCGCAGATTCTACATGTTCCTTAATGATGTAGAGGACCCAAAGAGAAAGTTTATTAAAATTTTATTTGTGTATTCAATTTGCATCAGCTTTTTGCTTCCCCATGCCCAGAACACTACACAGAACACATTAAAAGTGCAACTCTTGTCCATGTTCCTGTGAAAGGCAGGAATGGAGGGAAGGGAAGTGGGTACAGAATTTGGGATGGAAGGGACATGACGCTGTAGTGTAGACTCTAGGAGGGACAGCCAATACAGCTATTGAGAGTCTTGAGTTTCATCTTCTTCTTCGTCCCTCCTCTTGATAATCTTTATTGCATGGGTAGTTGAGAGGTCATAGGTAGAATTTCCACTTGTTTGTGGTCCATGGGTGCCTGATGCAGAAGGTGCGCACATTGGGGCTGAAGAGCATTTCCATCTTCCCTCATCACATCCTCCTACCTTAATGTTGAGTGTCATTTTAAAGGTAAGTGTTACAAAGTATGCAAGAATTAATGCTGTGGGTCAGGAGAGGTGCACATTATCACAAAAACATACAGGAATGCACATATGATGAACACACACACACAAATGTACACACTTACACAAGCTTACATACACAAGCACCTACACATTCACTCATGCACTTAAGCATACATGCACACACATGGACACACACACCTTTACTTTTGCACTCATTCACATGCAGATTCACTCATACACATACACACATACACACACACACACACACACACACACACACACAAACACACACACTGTCTTCCCAGCCATCTTGCAACCATATTCTTCTTCTTTTTTTTTTTAACTTCCCAACCCCTTTCTTACATAATGCAGAAGTGAAATTTGGCAATGATAAGGCTTTGCAGATGCCCTTTCGGTTTAAAGTATTCCTTCCTCCAGACTGCCCCCAGTGCTTTCAGGTATATGAGACATTTCTTTACGTTCTGTGTTGGACAGGTCCTTCTCAATGCTGTTTGTCCCATGATTTAAGATTTCTAAATTGCTTTACTGAAGGGAGTTAGGATATCTTTCCAGCAACCCCCGGGTGCTGTGCTATGACAACCTTGCCACTGCGCATTCACTTAATTCCCAATTAATCAAACGTTCAATAAATCATTAGTCTAATTGCACTACTCTCTCCTTGCCCTGGTGCATTAGCCCATCCCCGGCTGCAGGCCCCTCTTCACTGCTGCTGGACATTCATTTTCCTGTCCTGGCTGCTTGCATGCTCTCAGTCTCGGAGAGTCGTGAACGATGACGAGTTAGGAATTATAATTACTTCAGGCACTACAAGTTTGCCTGATCTCCCTCTCCTCTCCTTTGCACTCCATTGCTTCCCCAACAACTTAAGCCAACAGTGTAGCATCCTAGCTGGTTAATTTCAGAAAGCTTTTTTTTTTAATCATTTTTATTCCCCGACTGTGCCTCTTTTCTAATTACACCATCTCCCCAGGTGAGCGATAATTCCCTCATCACCATATATCTCAAGTACAGATTATTAAAATAATATAGCTTATGTCATATAAATGTAACAAAAAGTATCTTAAAGATGCTTTATTGAAAGCTGGTAAATTGGTTCAACAGATGAATGTTTTAAGGCCCGTTTTTAAAAGGTTGCCCAAGTATAAACCCACTGAATTACTGCTGCTGTTTCACACGAGCGGATGCAATTATTTTAAGCATCTAACTGTGCAAAAAGACAGATCTGAAAGGAAGGAGCTAAATTCTTGGAGATTAATTAAAGGGTTTCATTTTGCTCTTGATTTAAAAATAAATTTCAAGCATGCACCACTTGTTATTCTCTTGAAGAATTTGCATTACAAGGCTTGGGAAAAAATAACGACAATGTTAAGCTCTGTGAGTTCTTCATAGAACTGAGCTGCCAGTGCCTGCAAAGACGAGCTGACCCATTGTTGCAATAGCATAATTCTCAGCCATTCTTCCTGAGACTTGTGCATTTGTGAAGGGTATTAATCTTAAAACTCATTTCCAATGTAAGATTGTACATTTACATGCATCTCCCACAAGATTGCTCCTGATTCCATCTCTGCCCACTGATTTAATTTCTTTTACCTCTTAGAACCAGTGGTGCTGAAGGCTTTATGGTAATTATAGTGTTGTGGGGTTCGGTGGAGCGGTTCCCTGATACCTGGAGTGTGGGTTTGATTCCCACTAAACTCGCCCAGCCCTGAAGATAGTGCAGCATATATCTGGGAAGCAAGCGAGCTAGCAAGCTAGATCAGAGGGCTGGCTTGTACACAGCCCAGAGGCAAGGGGAAGCTGTGGAGGGAAAGGCCGGAGGCTGCTGGCCAGATGGACTGCTGCTCTAAAGGGGACCCTTTAAGGTGAATCACTTGGCGGTTATGTGACTTGGCTGCCTGTCCAGCCACCTGTGCTCCATGTGAAATGAGATACAGGCAACCCACTGGTGTGAAATATGCTACTCCCCCTTTGAGAGGTGGTACCATGTTACAAGGGGCAATTGCCTAATGGCGGGGAGGGGTAAGCATGCCAAGCAAAGGTGTCATGATTTTCAGATGAGATGGAGTGGAGTTTGAGTTGAGCTCTTTGCCTCCCATCAGGAACAGCAGGATCCTAGGTTTATTCGGCTGTTCAAAATCAGATGCCAGCACCAAAAGCATACCACTCTGCCTTACTTATTTGTTACTGTGTTTAGGCAGTGTATGAGGCAGAACCCAGGTCTTTTTGCATGTTAGGCAAGTGCTTTACCACTGAGCCTCCCTCAAACAACTATACCATGTTTTCTATCAAATGAAAAATCTAGGTGACAATAAAAGACCTGATAGTAGAAGGGAAACTATTTGAGGAAATGAAAGGAGACATTTTGGGAAGCAAGGGAAGTAGGGTGATACAGTAATGTATATATATCATCATGGTACATTATGCCCATATATGAAAACGTCATAGTGAACACCATCATTATCTATAGTTCATATACGCTTATCAAAATCTGAATCCGAAAAAGCAATGAAGCAGATAAAGTTAAACTTGATTGTACTGTACAGTGGAGCAGGACACAAGCCGCAGGCTTCTCTTAGAAACATATTTATAAAACATTGAAAGTAAAAAAGTGAATGAAATCCCATAATACTTTTCACTGAACCAAGTGTATCATTCCTATGAGATTGAAGTTCTCTTCATTACCCTGGTTGCTTGTAGTTGGTTGGGTGTTTTGTACACCCAGAGGCTTCAGATAGGTTTCATGTGCTCTGTATCCTCATAATGATGGCTGTCATATTGGATAGAGCATATCCACCTTGTGCATAGCTATATCCTTGCCCTAGCCATGAAATAAACATTCAAATTATCTTCAACAAGAAAATGGAATTGCTCTAGAAAATGGCTGGTTAGAGCTGAATATTCTCAAGGTTTTCTCTGGCTTCATGGACTGGTTACTGCTGTGAGGGCCTCGGGAAAGAATAGCCTTGACATCCCTAAGCCTGGGAGACCATTGGGTTTGAGATCCAAGAAGATGAGACATTTGTTTACCTACCTCCTAGTAAAAAATCAGTTCATGGAGAGAGAACTGGGCTTACCTTATGTCCTGGATCAGAAAGAACTCTTTTCAGAAGGATAAAACAAGGAGAAGGGGGAAGGAACCTGTAATCTTCATAACATAGGCACTGTAGTAGTCTAGAGACCAGGTTCACAACCTGTGGGTTATGCCCACGTTGCCAAACCTCTGCTTCTAAAAATATTTACATTACTATTCATAACAGTAGAAAAATTAGAGTTTTGAAGTAGCAACAAAAGTAATTTTATGGTTGGAGTTCATCATAACATGAGGATGTGTATTAAAGGGCCATAGAATAAGGGAGACTGAGAACCACTACTCTACGGAAGAAAGAGACACAACATGCCTGAGTCTCTCTCTACTGATATGACCTAGTCTGGTTTCAAAGAATCTTCAGGTCACAGACTTTGGCTTCATTCTTGGAACTTCTGTATATTAAAAATGCTATTGCTCCACATGTGATGTGGTCCATCCCAATGAAACTTCCCATATGCTGAAGTATCCTATCAAACACCTAACTCCTTGCATACTGTATCTCCTCTTAGTCCACCTTAAATGTCATAGATTTACCTGTACCAGATTCTAACTGGAAATCGCTGCACATTGTACCTGTCTTCTACTACAGAGTCAAGAGGACAGCTGAGAGTCATACTTTGCTGTCAGACTCCATCACTCTAAGCAAATATAGTGTGGCATATCACTATCTGGAATATGGTGAAATTCAAAATTTAAAGTATGTCAGAATATACATGTCAGGGAGATTTGAGATAGATGAGTAAGGGACAGGATGGGTGCAAAGGAACAGCTCTGCTACAGTTTATCACCATGAAAGGCCATTACACATATAGTGAGGTTAAAGCAAAATAAAGCTGTAAGACTAACCAGTCTATAATTCCCCCACCCACCGGAGATGCATGCCTGGAATGCAGCACTTGAGGAGATAAAGCAGTGGGATCAGGAGTTCAAGGCTAGTATGTGTTATACAGAGAAGAGAGGCTACATCTTTTAAAAACCTGAAAAACAAAAAATCAAGAGGCTAGAGAGATCTACAGGATCATTGTCTGCTAGGTCAAAGGGTCAAGGTTCAATTACCAGCACCTACATGGTAGTTCTTCAGTTTCAAGGGATTCAAGAGCCTCACACAGACATACATGCAGGCAAAATACCAGTGCATATACAATTAAAAAATTAGCTTAAAAAATACAAATGAGTTAAGGATGTAGCTCAGTGGCAGTACACTTGTGGAGCCTATGTGGTGCCCTAGGGTTAGTCTGCAATATCACAAACAATAAAATAAATGATAAAGTATTGGAAACTGTAGTTAATATTGTATAGAAAACTCTATCAAATCAGTTTAGTGCCCATCATCCACCCTCAATTTGTCCCCATGCTCTTGTGACCTTAGTTGCACTTGTTACATTTATTTACTAAGTTATTTATTTTTGAGACAGGCTCTCTAGCCCAAGGTGGCCCCCAAATTACAGGTTTAAACCACCATATCCAGACTATGTACTGGGATGGCATCCACAGAGTCATACATGCTTGGCTCTATCTGAACTGAACTGAGCCACACCTGCATCCCTGTCTCCTCTTTACTCTCTTGAGGCAAGCTTTGTATAGAAAAAGCTTATGCATAGAAAAAGACCAAACATTATTTGTTCTTCTGTGCCTGGCTTATTTCACTTAACATAACCATGTTGCGCTTAAGAGTAAAAAAAAGAAAAACTTCAGCAGTAACCAAAACCCATGACAAATTACCTCATGTGGCTGGGTGGGGCAAAAATACAAGGCAGCTAGAAGCCAAAAAAAAAAAAGTAACAGTCCTTAGTAACTCTTGGGATAGAGTCCCAAAGTTTACCATGATTCCCCTTGACCTGGCAACTAATAATCTCTAGCTTTCCTCTAGAGACACCAACTCCCCCAGTTATTCACTCTAGGGCAAGATTTCTCAGCTTCGAAACTACTGGCATTTACTGCTACTTAATTCTATATAGAGGGCCAGTCTGGTGCTCTGTATATCACTTGCATCTACACAGTATCTTCCAGTAGCATCTCCTTTCAGAATACCTCAAGGTATTCCAAATGCCCTGTAGTGAGCAGAGATGAAATCCATTACCAGACTTTGAGAAAAACTGTCCAAGCAAAACTGATTTCTAGTTTATCAAACAGAGTCAAAGCCTTTCCTATCTGTTCCTTCCTCAGTTGTACCCCTGTGCTGTCTTGCCTCTCACCTCCAGGTATCAGTCTTGATGACATGTCTTCTGGGAAACTTTCCATGACTACTCCCCTGGATAGTTGGATATGGTATATTATAGAGAAGAGAATCTCAGAGGGCTGTGAAGGTGAACTTGGAGGATGTAGACTGTCTTAGTTATGGTTTCATTGCTATGAATGGACACCATGAACAAAGCAACTCTGATAAAGGAAAATATATAATTGGGTTTAGCTTACAGTTTCAGTTCAGTCTATTATTATCATGGTGAAAACCATGGAAGCCTGGAGGCAGACATGGTGCTGGAGGAGCTGAGAGTTCTGTATCTTGGTTCAAAGGCAACCAGGAGACTCTCTTCTACACTGGGTGGATCTTGAGCACTAGGAGTCCTCAAAGCCTGCTCCACAGTGACACATTTTCTCTAACAAGGCCACATCTATTCTGACAAGGCCACACCTCCTAATAGTACCATTTCCCATGGGCCAAGCATATTCAAACTACCACATAGGCACTGGTGGATATGAGGATTTGGGGATTTGGGGAAGAAAGATGTAAGAAGTGGCTATAATTGGTTCTCTAGGGGTCACCATCAGGAAAAGATCTACCCCAAATTAGTTTATGTGAGAGAGAACCTCAGGGGTTTTAGCCATGAGGTGGGTGAGTTATAGAGGAAAAGGAAAGTGATAGTTTTTCAACCACAGAACTCAGAGTAACTGGTGTTGTGTGCACTGAGGGTGCTTGAAGTCAATACAGACAGTGACTGGAGAGATCTCCTGTTCTAGGATGGTGGACCTGTTGTGGATAGCCCTGGGGCTATTTGTAATCTGATGCCAATTCTGTTCTCCTGCTAAGGGCTTCAAACAAGGAATGAATCAGCACTCAGGTGATTTCCTGTAAACCATCTTTCCACCTTAATTTGCAAAATAAAGACTAGAGCTGGTGATTGGGCAGCTAAAGGGAAGGTGGAGCTGAAAGTTGGGAGAGAGAAGGAGGAGAGGAGGGAGAGAGAGGACAACAGAGGAGGAGGAGGAAGAAAAGCAGAGCAGAAGCAGTGGCCTGGAGAAGCCACAAGTTATAAGGGGTCTCCTAGATGGAGAAGATGGTAGTGTAGTGGTAGATCAGCCCAATCTAGGCACGCAGCTTGTATTCATACTAATTGAGTTGTGTTTTCATTGCAGGGCCATACTTGGGTTGGAGATTTATGGCAACAGGGAACTGGGATGTTTATATGACATCCCCACCAGGTCTTGTTTGTGGCTTTGGCATCCCCTGCTGTCCTCTTCCAGCACTTATGAGAAAGACTCGTTCATGAGCCAAAGAAGTTTGGCTTTGTACATTTACATGCTTACATTAAGCCACTATGTATGGGCACTGAACATGGTAAAGATGTGATGTTGTGGGTTTGGGTACCATGACTGACTGCTGCAGTGTTGAAGAGTTCTATCCTCCAAGCCATACAGCCATCATCCTCTTCTTTACCAGAGAATCTATGACTACTTACAAGAGACCCTCAAGATGGGGGTCATCATAAGTGGATGAGGAGGATCATCAAACCATTGCCTTAGATTTCAGCTATTATTTCCTACATATACTTCCCAGTTGTGTGTAAATTTGCCCAAGCTGAATGTAGCCTTTTGGTCTCAGGAGCTTATGTTTAGAATGTTGAAGGTTATTTATGCATCTTCTAGGAAGTCACTGTTCATCCTGGGGCTTTCTGGTGTTTTGACTATTTGGAGTTCAGCCGTGCTCTGTAGGTAATTCCTAGAACTTCATTGATTCATGTTGGAACATTACATTAGTCTGTCTTCAGTGCCTTTCTGAGGCAAGTAGACGATCTTTCATAGTTCAGGAAAAGTTCACACATCATATGGTCACATCAAGTTTGTAAGTATGTGCAGCTGACAGGTAAGCAGCACCACGTTCAAAACAATGGTAGGCAGGAGAAGCTGGGGAGTATCTTAGGGATGCTGACTCTGTGTGATACTGGCAAACCAGGCTGATGCCTCTAGAAAGCAATTGCAAATGAAGAAACTAAGAGTGAAGACAGATTGGAGTTGGAGAATCCCTATGTGGAACACTCCCTGAGGAGATGATGGCTCAGTCTTGAAGATTGGCAAGGGGCTCAGAAGCAGAAGAAGGCTTGGGAGAAGATGTGACTGGAACACAGTGTGTTACAGCAGTAGCTCTGTTCCTTCCACTGAGATTTAACTGTAGCAGCATGAGTTTTGCAAACATTCTGTCCTCATGAAGAAAAAGGGGCTAGACCTTATTTTTCATAAACACAGAACAAGGGACCTTTCTGCAAAGAAATAGGGGAAAGTCTTAAACTTCTTTTTCAAATCCTGCTTTATTGATTTATCTTCAAACATGCTTTATCACATGACACTGGGGCCAGGGGAGACAGATGGAGTTAGCGACTATGAATGTTCCAAGTCTATCTTACTCGATTATAATAGGAGATACCATTGAATGCAGCAAGCCATCAGGTGAATAAGCATATGATTACCAAGTTTGGAATTGGCATAAAAGGAGTTTATAATCCAGAAGGAGTACTGCATCCCAACCAATTTAGTCTCTAGCAAAATTTTATCTCCTAGTTCCTGAAAAACCACAAAGAACCTTAAGAACTACAGACCAGATTGGCTTTGCATGTTTTCTCTCATGATACTCTCCTGCTAGCTTCCTTCACCACTCAGATAAAAACTCAGAAAATCCATTTCTTTAAAATGAAGCACTCACCTGACACCGTAATGCTTGACTGTGGTTTATAGAATCATCTTCTTCCTCTTCTCCTTTTATTTTTTATTTTTCTAAGTTTTTTTTATATACATTCAAAATCATTTCCCCTTTCCCGTTTCCTCCCTCCCCGAAAGTCCGATAAGCCCCCTTCCCTCCCTCTTTTCCCCATTCAACCCCCTTTCGCTTCTCTGTCCTGGCATTCCCCTACATCCAGTCTTTCCAGGACCAGAGGTCTCTCCTTCCATCTTCTTAGAAATCTACTGATATGCGAATTGTGTCTAGGGTATTCCGAGATTCTGGGTTAATATCCCCTTATCAGTGACTGCATAACATATGTGTTCTTTTGTGATTGGGTTACCTCACTAAGGATGATATTTTCAAGTTCTGACCATTTGCCTAGGAATTTCGTGAATTTATTGTTTTTAATTGCAGAGTAGTATTCCATTGTGTAAATATACCACATCTTTTGAATCCATTCCTCCGTTGAGGGACATCTGGGTTCTTTCCAGCTTCTGGTTATTATAAATAAGGCTGCTATGAACATAGTGGAGCTTGTGTCCTTATTGCATGCAGGTAAAGCCTCTGGGTATATGCCCAGGAGTGGTATAACAGGATCCTCCGGGAGTGTCATGCCCAGTTTTCTGAGGAACTGCCAGACTGCTTTCCAGAGTGGTTGTACCAGCTTGCAATCCCACCAGCAGTGGAGGAGTGTTCCTCTTTCTCCACATCCTTGCCAACAACTGCTGTCTCCTGTGTTTTTGATCTTAGCTATTCTGACTGGTGTGAGATGGAATCTCAGGGTTGTTTTGATTTGCATTTCCCTAATGACTAAGGATGATGAACATCTCTTTAGGTGCTTCTCAGCCATTAGATATTCTTCAGGTGAGAACTCTTTGTTTAGCTCTGTACCCCATTTTTTAATAGGGTTACTTGCCTCTCTGGAGTTTGTCTTCTTCCTCCTATCCTCCCCTCCTCCACCAGCCTCACCACCACCTCCTCCTCCTTTTCCTCTTCTTTCCTTCACCCTGAGAACTGCAAAGAAAAGAACTGTGTGGCCAAATCCATTTCTTGTCAAATGTTTGTCAACTGCATAAAATTGAGGAATATAATAGTGTACTTTAGGAAACCACTAGCAAGTACATTGTGGATTTCTCAGGGAATGTGTGCTCTTGGTGATCAATCCTTCCTCCAACTATAGCCTTAGAGTCTTGTGATCTTCTCTTTAGTCCCCCATTCCATGCCTGGCAACTAAGCAGGTGGTCCATGCATGAGAACTTCCTGCCTATTTACATGTGGTGGGTATAGGACTATATGGGTTTTGGGAGAGAT
The DNA here is from genome assembly GCA_036184795.1 of Tokudaia tokunoshimensis. Classification (NCBI taxonomy): domain Eukaryota; kingdom Metazoa; phylum Chordata; class Mammalia; order Rodentia; family Muridae; genus Tokudaia; species Tokudaia tokunoshimensis. The sequence goes on from BTHU01000010.1 coordinate 97,205,014, forward strand.
CTGGTCTTGAGGCAATTCCTACAACAAAAACAGAGTGACCTAAGGTGTTGCCTTTCCATTTGCAGTGTGGAAGTTATGGTAATGAACTTCCTGTAATTATTAAGGTGTGCCAAGGCACTGCATGCCTTCAATTTTTTTTTTACTTTGCTTAAACATTCATAGTTCTTTTCATTCTTTCTTTTCCAAACCCAGTTCCTCAGACTTTGCATTTTCTACAATTATTTCCTTCTCTTTCTTCAGCTTTGGCTTGACTTGATCATATTATTGTAGCCCAGGATGTTCGAAAATGTGGGCTCTCTCCCTGTTCTTGCCTTTTGAGCACTGGAATTAACAGATGTGTGCCAGTTTTATGTGATGTTAGGACTGGAACCTTTTTGGAGCTTTGTGCATGCTGTGAAATCTCTCTAATGAACTGAACTATGATTCCTAGTCCTGCAAGTAGGATTTTAAAACAAGAGTTTGCTTTCACTTGTATTTTTTTTTTCATTTTTTTGCATTCCTTGTATCTCTACCCTACTGTATCCTGACATGCCCACTTCTGCAATGATATTCACTTGGTTATTTTCCTATTCTGTTAACCTTTAACTACATTTTATAAATTCCTTGGAATGGAGACCATTCTAGATTCTCTTGACTACTTAATCCTGGCCTGCCATTATAGCCCTGCTTCTTGAATAGGTCCAACCCCACCCCCTGATACCAAGTATCTGTACACAACTCAGGCTGACCTAACAATAGCTACAGAATAATGATTGGCTCGACAGTGGAATGTCACCCGAGTGTACCCAATGAGACATGCCCAGGAGGCAGTAATGTTTTCTTGGGTTAGATAAGTCATAGCATATAGGTAAGAAGTTCCTATAGTCATTTCTTGGAAACAATGTCCCCTCAAAATCCCCAAGTTCAAATCTAAGTTCCGATTGGAATCGGGGAGTCTTAGATTGGTGATTGGATCTTGAGAGCAAAGTCTTCAGGAATGAGATTAATGCTCTTTTAGAAATGACAGGAGGGCCTGATTTCTCTCTGCCTTGGGAGGATAAAGTGAGGAGTTACCATCTACAAGTCCAACAGAGGGCCATTGCTGGACCCTAATCTGTAGTACTTGAATCCTGGGGACTTTATGTACTTACTTTTTAAGCTACTGTGCCTCTGGTATTCTGTTATAGTCCTCTCTGCTAAAAGAGGGAAAGCTACTGTGTGTACAAAGCTCATATTTAGTCGATCCCAGTTTCAACAAAAACCCTCCAAATCCAAAGCCTCACTTTTTATACTTGAGATAAATCATGTACTTCCATTCTTGTGTGTAACTAATTTGAGCTGTATTACTGAAGTCTATCCATGTTTCCAACAGTCTACTCCCTGAGCACATCAGACCTCCAAGAGCAGCAGGTGTACTTGTGTGATACACTTAACTTGAAAATGCCAATCACAGAGGTTGGAAAGCTGAGGTTTAACAATAATGTATATATTCAACTAGATGGATTAAGATAGTCAGTAAGCCTGAGATACTTAAGACATTTTAAAAACCAAAAATACAGTGATTTTTGTGTGTCATGTCCTGAATCAGCTCTCTCTGTCAGCTCAGCAAGCACCTTCATTGCTGACAAGTGATAAAACATTTGAAAGCCCCAGTCAGGCTGTCTGATTACAGATGATACTTCTCAACTGGGGATGCTTTGATCCTAAGGACTTGGGGTGAGAATATAATATGGATGTGAGATGTGAGCCCAGGAGAGAGCACTGGGCTCTTCCAAATTTCATTTCACCTATCAGAGGTCAGAATTAGAAAGGTCTCTGCTTAGAAAGACTGGATTTGCAGGTGTTAGAAGATGTATTTGGGGGCCAGAGTGATGACACAGATGGTAAAGTGCTCGCTGCACAAACATGAGGATCTGAGTTTGATCTATTCCTACATTAAAACAAGGTTGGGTGCGAGTGCAAACACTTGCAATTTCTCTGATAGAAGGCAGAGCTAAGGAGATACTTGGAGCTTTCTGGTCACTCCATTTAGCCTAATTTGTCAAGATTTAGGTTATTGAGAGGCTCTGTTGCAAAAATTGAAATGGACAACTCCAAGAATAACAGGCAAATTTGACTTCTGACTTCTACTTTTATGCATACACATATTCACAGGCACTACTACTACTGCCCCCCCCCACACACACATTTAAACACATGAATAAGGCATTTCTTTGCTTCCTTTTAGAGCACTAGAGGATAATTCTTGCTCAGGAAACATTTACCAGACAGAACCTCACCCCTTCAATTCTTTCCTGAATCTACTTTATAGTTTTTCCCCAGTGTGTCCTCAGTGCAAAGTAACAATAGAATATTATAAGAACCATGTTTGTTCCTTGGTATTTTCATGGAGTAAGAACAATGGTAAGTTCTTAGGAGAGAGTCACACTTGTGCATTCTTGTCCTTATTAACTCTGTATTTTTTTTTGTACGAGTCACATCAGTATCTGAAAAGTGTAATTGTGGGTTTTGCTACATGATATGAGGATCAGTAGTGATGATACAAACGAGAGCAGTTGGTGGTAATGCTGAAAAAGGCTCACCTTTTGAACATTAGATCAAGATGGAAGTCCCTTCTGAGAAGATGACACTTGAGTGGAGACTTACAGGTTAAGAAAGGTCCAGTCATAAATAATTTTAAAAAGATTGTAAAGGCAGTGAGAACAGCAAGAATGAAGTGCCCGAGGCTTGACTGAGCTTGGCTTGCTAAAGGACAGAAGTCAGATGACTATGGAGGAGATGTACTGGGTAAAGCTTTTGAGAAAACTAGAAAGTCAGATCCCACAGGAACCCAAACAAATAGTAGGGCACTAAAGAAGAAATGACTTCTTGTTGGTGGTGAGATGGGAACTCTTAAAGAAGTAAGGGTGCTAGTTACTCACAAGTGTGTAGCAAAGTGTTGAACCATTGAGTAGTTTCAGTTCCTCATACCATCCATCTTGGTATGTTTCCATCATGATATCATTAGGTGTCTAAGTCTTTCCAAACAGCCTGGGGTCAGGAAATATTACTGCCTGATTTACACAAGTATCCCAGGAGTTAAATGCAAGTCACAAAGTTTGTAGAGATGGCTTAGTCCATAAAGTGTTCACTTTGAAATTATGAGGACCTAAATTTGATTTCTAAGATCAGAGTGAAAAAGTTAGACGAGTGGCACAGTTTTACCTCTAGTGCTAGGGAGGCAGAGGACAGCAGGATGCTGTGGCCACTGAGCTAGCCTAGTATAGTGGGAAATTTCTTGCCCAGTGAGAGACTGTCTAATAAGTAGTGGAAGGCTTATCAGGCCCTACTCCTTACTCCTGAACTACTGGCTATTGATGGATTCTTGGAGCTGCGAAGTTATTTTCTTCAGTTTTGAACTCATGGTCAAGCCCACCAGCCTTCAACAAATAACTCCAAAGCCATGGTCACACAGATGGCCCTGGTAAGGTCAATAGTTAACAAGATCAAGCAAAACAAAAATAGAGGTAAACATGATAAGGAAATTTGTAGAAAAAAGAAATTACGTAAGGGTGGTAGGGGACCAGATATGCTGGGGTGAGGATGGCCACTCTTGACAATGTTGAAATTGTCAAGGAACAATTTTAATTAATATGAAATAAGGTTGAAATCACCAGAGGAATTACAGCTTGAAGCTTGTCCTCTGATGTCTACTTGTATGTACACATATGTGTACACATACCACCTGTGTATATACACACACACACACACACTCCCACTCACACACACTGTAGCTCTCTTATGCTTCTCCCATGCAGTGCTTTCCTGTGTCTCCCACCATGTTTTGTGATGCAAATAAGTATCTATAGCTGTTTTGAGAGTAATCAAAGGGTCCTTGAATTTGTGCCTTGCGTAAGTGAAAAATCTCTAACCCATATCTATCCAAACATGCCTAAGCTACTGCTTCTCTTGTAACAGTTGCACAAGCCATAATTAAATGATTTGTAGACAGGGTCTGAATTAAGGACCCTGTTCATCAATACTGCATGAATTATATAGGCATATCTTCATTTCTGTATTAAATATCTTCGAGGCCAGATGGGGATGTTGGCTGTAATATTCATCACTAAGAAATCCACATGTAGAGTTGGCATGCTGACATCTGGCCAGGTATGACCACCCGTTGGGTAGAGTAGATGTTTGTGTTTGAGGATGACAGGGTCTGTGCTTTCCAGCAATTGAAGGTTGCCATGTCCATAGTAGCTGACACTTGATTAGTCACCTTCTAAATAGCTCCCTGGGCATTGTGGAACGCCCTCTGCATGGTTATGCTGATGACCTCATACTCAAAATCCATTTGTCTTGATTTTCAATGCTAGTGAAAAAATTTTGTATGTGTCCCTGTGTATAGTATTCACGTGTAAATGCATGTTCATATATATGGAGTGTGAGTATACATGGGTGTTACACAAGCATGTTTGTACACCTGCCTGTGGAAGCCTGAGGGTGACATCTGGAGTGTTCTTGATTGACTATTCCCTATCTTATTCTCTGAAATAAACAAAGAGCTTGTCTACATGACTAGTCTAGTTTGCTCTAGGCAGTCCTCTGTCTCTAACTATGAGGTCCGATTGTAGGTGGGCTGTCATATCTACCTAGCATTTATCTGGACTCTGGGGATCTAAGCTTGGGACTTTACATGGTTTTAACAACTGAGCCATCTTCTCATCTCAGCCATATGTACCGGGTATTGATTTTATTAAAAAATTACAAAATACAAATACTAAAATAATTACAAATAGGGGGACTATATCTCTTAAAGCCATTGCTAAAGGTAATAGGAGAGTGTGGTAGTACAGTATATAGGAACATGCATAGATATGAGAGTTAAATTGTGCCAACTGAGTGGTGTTTAGATTGAGACTTCCTCCATGTTCCTCATCAGGAACAATGATTTTAGCCCCTTCTGTGTCACACTGGCTATAAATATCATTTGAACATAGGAAGTTGTTAACATGAAGAACCATGCAGCAACAGACAAATGGTAAAAATTTAGAGGCATCACCCATGAAAAAATCATTAGCATAAAAACAAAGGGATATTTAATGTAATAAATGGATATTTGAATAGAAAAATAAAATAATTATAGGTCACAATCATCACTTCATGTGTGTGTTGCATAAGTGTTTCTTTAGAATGGAAATATTCCTTCCTGCAGAGAGGAAAGAAGGAGAAAGATAGAGAAAGGCGGAAGAAGACTGCAAGACTTGAAAAAAATAATAGAAACATATAGGCTCAGGGAATCATGCAATCCACAAGGCCCCCTTCCAAGGTTATAAAGCAGCCAATGATGAGTCACAAGAGGAGGTTCTCTTGGATGGAGCTGCCTGCATTTTTGGGCAGGAGGCTCCATGAATGGAGTTTTTGTGAGTCTTCACTCATGCTGAGTAGAGGCTTTTCAGTGATGCAACTGCCTTTGTGTCATGCATACTTCTGTAAATAACTTACTCCCCATTTTATTGTCAGTAATTCCAATGAACTCATGGGTTCATGTTTTCCAGGAAAAGTCACATGAAAGCGTAACATTTTGTTTTCCTTTAAAAACAAAAACAAAATAAACAAAACAAACACCCCCAAACTGGAATCTGGTTTTGTTAAGAAGCCAGGCTGCCCTCAACCTTGGTGGTCCTCTTGTTTCAGTCTCCAGAATGCTGGCATTGCATGGGTGCCCCACCATGTCCAGGATATGCACTGCATTTCTGAAATGTCTTAAATTGGAGCAAGTAAATGGTCATCTGGGTAGGTGGAAGGCAGCAAATGTCCCGAGTACTATTTTGTACTGTGTTCTTTATTTTTTTATATGAAAAATGATACTTTTAGGGGAAATCACAATGGCAAAGAATGACTTCTCAAGCAGCATTTTGCCAATGTGTAGGGTTGCTTATTGACTACTGGACCTGATAACTATGTACTTCAGGAGCTTGCTCTTGATTTCCATCCCTATCATCCCCAGTCCCCCTCCATGGAGAATTGCTGAGCATCCATCAGACATAATCTATGTGAAAAATTGGGAGATGGTGGACCCCACGGAGCTATTCTCTGAGAAGAGGAGGGAACAGCACTTCGTAGTTACAGAGATGTGGTGTTTGGCTCAGGTTTGGTCTGCATGTGTACACACTGCCCACTAATATTTTTATGCTGCTGTCTTTCCTCCCACTGTGATTATATCAGGAAGTACAACCTCTGGGAAATGGGTAAGGAATGGAGCTGAGTGGTTTAGAATGGAAAAGTGCCAATGTACAAGGCTAGACATCTTCCAAGTGAAAACACAGCAAGGTTTGTAAATCAGAAAGTTGTTTCTTAAAACATTCTTTTCTTCTTTTTTCCTTTCTTCTCTTTTTTCATGTTTATTTGTGTGCCTGTGTGGGTGTGTGCACAATGTTCGGGTACCCACAGAGGCCAATAGATGGTGTCAGATCCCATGGAGTTAGAGTTACTGGTCCTTATGAGTCACCTGAAGTGGTTCTGGGGATAGGACTGCACCTTTTTCAAGACCAACATTCAACCTCTGAGCCATCTCTGCAGGGAGACGTGGTCTCTCCGTGGAGCAGAATGAGCCAGCTCAGTGACATTGAACTCCTCAGCTTTGAGATCTTTGAAGAGAAACAGTCTGCTGTTCCTAAGGACCCACCCCAGTCCTGGACTATAGCATTTTATTAGAGCAGACTCAGTGGACAGAGAGACTCAGAATGGTAGTGAAGACTTTCAATCAGTCAAGAGTACAGCAGCAACTGCTAGCATCCATTGCCTTAGATACTTTTTATCTTCTGTGAATGGAAGAAAACTAGAAAATTCACTAATCCGCAGTCTTTTTCCGAGGCTGTGCTCTTCCCCTGCGTCAGCTCTGTGCTGTGGCTTCATCCTTTCCCAGGGCTGACCCTCATTTGATTTATCAGGGATAATACTTGGTAATTCAGTTTGACATTGTTCCCTGTGTCTAATGATAAACACTTTGGGGAAACCAGGAGATCTATTTTTATATTAAATAATAATGCTGGCCCTTTCATTATCCCTTCAGAATTGCAAATCAACCCCACTCTCTAGGCAAAAAGAGGAGTGAGGATTTGCTTGGTGTCAACTCCTACATAATTATCTTATTTGGCATTACTTTAAATGGGACTTTGTCACCCAGGACCAGGAGAGGGCAGTGGGTTTCCTGTCTTTAGTGTTGTGAAAGCCTAGCTCCAGCTTCTTCTGTACAGCAGACCTCTTCCCCTTCTCTGCTGCAAAGCCAGTATTTCTCCCCTCCCAAGCAAGGGAGATCGTGAGCTTTACTAAAAGGCTGTGGTTTTATGTAATACCCCTCTTGGGCTTTGTGTCTTCTCAAACTCCTATCTGTAACTGGGCAAAAGCAAACTTAGGGCTTGCAAAGAGAAATAATTTCTATCTTGTAACATAGCTTGTCTTAGAATTTCCCAGTTCTTTGTTTGTAAAGACATATTTAATTGTGTGTGTGTGTGTGTTTGAGAGAGAGAGAGAGAGAGAGAGAGAGAGAGAGAGAGAGAGAGAGAGAGAGAGAGAGAGAGAGAGAATTAGTTGAGAGTATGTGCACAGTGATACAGTGATGAGGGTTCCTCTGGAAGGCAAAAGAGGGCCCTGGATCTCCTTGAGCTGGCACATGAATGGCTAATGTGGGTGCTGGAATCTGAACTGTGAGTCTTCAGAAGAGGATCAAATGCTCTGAACAATTGAGCCATCTCTGTGTGGCACCCTGCTCATTCCTATGCTGGTGAACTGAAATCACAGCATGCTGTTTAGGTGTGCTCACACCTCTGTGGAGAAGGCAAGAAAGAAGGGATGCCTCTAGTGTACACCAGCACTTTCTGGGTGATATTCTGCTACCTTAACTAATGCCCAGTTTCAAACACATGTGCATACCCAGAGGACAAATTTGATGCTAGAACTGATGGCCTGCACATACAGTTTCTTTCTTCTGTCGCTGCCTCTCTCTCAAACCTACATTTTTGAATTCCATTAGCTTATGTAATTGTTGTGTTCCTTACAAGGGTACCTAATATATATCTGGCTAGTTTTAAGGAACACTGAGTTTTCTCTGTGGGATGATTTGGGGGTGGCTTGGGAATTATTATTGGCTATGCTATAAATGGCTAAGGGGGAAGGAAAAGATGCATCCAGGACACAATTAACGCCTACAATGGTGCAGCCTTGTGTCACCTACAGAAATAGCTATGTGCAATGACAGTTCATCATGATTTCTAGGTATTTGGTTTGAATAAGTGCGTATATGGAGATATATGTGTGTTTTTCTTTGTGTAATATGTCATAAGTATGCATCCTTCCCTCTGTAGTATATTTATTGATCCTTGTATCATCTACCTGTCATCTTTAGCCTCTATCTATCATCTGTCTTCTTGTCTACCTACATATATATGTGTGCATGTGTATGTGTGTATACATATACATATATATATATAAAATGAATCAGTCTATATATCTATTTGCATATACATGTAAACATACATATATCTACCTATCTTCTATCTACATATATACATGTGTATAAATATGTATGTATGTATGTATGTATGTATGTGCCTATATGTCATAGTTCCATGGAAGCAACAGATCATACTTATTTTCCTGTAATTATGATACCCCAAAGTACAGATTGGTTACCTCAAAAGGACTCTAGAATGTTGCTAAAGGATGTTTTCTTAAGGATCTGCATTCTCATTAGTCTTCATTTTACAGTTGTTGTTTTGTTTGTTGTTCATTTTTCCCTTGCTTCCACCTATACTTGATGAAGCACAAGGCAAAAATTAGATTATACACAAATTGTACACTGATTTATTAGCCTGAGCCACGACTTTAATGAAGGAAACAGTGGAAACAGCTCTTGGGGGATATGTTTGAACTGAGTTCTGCCATCCTGAGTTTCAGTATGAATTTGGGGTGGGGGTAGTCTGTGTCTCTTTCCTTACATTAAGAATGAGGAATGTGTCTGTGTGTAGACACCCTGATGTGCTTATCTGGTAGGCTGATGGCTGTGAATGCATCCATGGAATACTTTGCTGAGTAGGACCAGTACCATTGTTTTTTGTTTCCAGCCAGGCTTCAGTATTTTCTGGGGCATTGGACTCTGTCTCTCTCTCTCTCTCTCTCTCTCATGCTTTCCTTGTCATATGAGTGTGACCACACCGATAAGATTTACCTGATCCACATTTGAAACCATAAATTCCACTTTAGAATCTCAGTTCTACTGCTTGCACACTTAGATCGGAGGTGGGGAAATCTTTTGATCTCTTTAATGCCCTCATCTGTAAATCTAAGAGGAAGTCATGACAGTAGCAGCCCTTAGCAGTTCCGAGACACAAATGATCTATCACAGTCAGGATTTTAGCATAAAGACACTCATACAGCCAACACCAACCTGGGTTCTGATTCTTCCTTGTTGCCTGTGATGTCTGGACTCTTGGCCTTTCATTGTGCTTTTTGGAAAATTACTACAAGCAGTGCTGACAGTCATGCATCAGCTACAGGAGGGCTTTTGCAGGTAGCCACCTGGCCCGTTTTATGCCTTTAAGCAATTTACAGCTAGAAGGAAACATGAAGTTGTAGTGTATCCATCAAATCATCTAAAATATAACTAGAGTCAATTTCTCTCCCATGAAAACAGCTCATGTCCCACCCTTGGTTCTTCCAGAAAAGGTTAGGATCCTGAGTGCAGATTTTGGGGGCAGGGTTGGGGGTGAGAGCTTCAAAGCCTTGCAATTTGTTGTCTGTGTCAAGGGATGCCTTTTATTATATAATATCAAGGGTTGATAAAGTTGTTAATTTTCCATGTGTCTGAAGTAGTGACACACAGCAAGCAGCTCATTATCCCCCAAACAAAGCACAATTACTCAATATATAGAGAAGCTGTTTTCCAATACTGCCTTATATCTACGCTTCCCTGTGCTGGCTAATGTCTGATATTGATTCTGAATAATTCAGATAGCAATAAAATTGAGTTTGCATGACAGTCAATCAGAGGCATTTTATACTTAAGGCTCAATGGGAGAAACGGGCATCTTCTTACCTTCTGTATTTCAAAGACATTAAAGTAATTGTAGGTCATTAAGCTAAAATTTTCCATATAATCTGGACAGTTAATCTAATTCATATACAACACAAAACAGTAGTAAGAGAATAGATGAATTTTCAATTGCTAATATATGTATATACATACAAGCACACATAAATATAAGTACACACACACATACACACACACACACACACTCACACTCACACACACTTATATTTACATTCCTTTACTTGTTGCTATAAAAAGTACCTGACAAAAGCTACTTAAGGAAAGATTTATTTTGGCTTCCAGGATACAGTCTGTCCTGACAGGGGTGGCATGGTGGCAAGAACAAGATATGGTTAATCATATTGCATCTGCAGTCAGGAAACAAAGAAATGAATGCAGATATTTAGCTCATTTCTCTTTTTCATTAAGTGCAGGACCCCAGCCCAACAAATGTTGTCACTCACATTCAGGGTAGGCCTTCTTCCCTTGGCTAAATATCTCCAGACAGACCTACAGAGACACAGAGGTTTGTTGCCTTGGTGAGCTTAAATCCCTTTAAATTAACAGTCAAGATTAACTGTCTACACACACACACATACAAACACGCACACACGCATGCACACGAGCACACACATACACACACACACACACACACACAGAGAGAGAGAGAGAGAAAGAGAGAGAGAATTACCACTCACCGGTATTTAACACAATAAAGGATAGATGGCTCAAGGAGTACATTTGCAATGCAAGCCTGACTCTGTGTTTGAATCACAGAGCACAACTCCTAAAGGTTGTCCTCCTCTTAACTTCACATGTACTGTGTCATGTGGGCATACAAGCACACACATATACGTACTCTTTTTCAAACACACACATTGATGATGATGATTACGATGACGACTACGACGATGACGATGTTGTATGACGATGTTGTATGACGTTTTGTGCAGTGGTATCAGATAGGTGTAGGGTGACTTCTGCTGAAATAGAATTCAACACCAAGAAGCTCAGGCTCTCATACGGTTTTGTGATGGTTTTGTTGTCCTTACCCATTCTTACCTGTGTATATAAACACACATATGCCAGGCCATGTTATTTATATACTGTAGTATATAATACCACATTGCAGAATAATATAATGATGCCCTATATTATGTACACACATATACTTTTATATATTGAATTATATATAAGCAGTAGAGGTCTATATTCTACAGAAACTCTGAATTGCTCTGAACAACAGGGTTTGTAAAAAGCTCCAGGATTCATACTTTAAATTTTTTTTTCCTTTGAGAAAATCATGCATGAGTACTTTGTTTGCATAATTTCTACTACACTCTCACTTCCTCCAACCCCTCTCTTGCTTCTACTCCTCAAACTCATGATTTCCTCTTTAGTTGTTCACACACACACACACACACACACACCCAGGCACAGGCACACACAGAGACACACACAGGCATACACACACAGACACACACAGGCACACAGACACAGACACATACACAGGCATACACATACGTGAACACATACATGTACACACGCAAATACATGTACACACATACACGTACACACATACACACAACTAAGGTCATTCATTTAGTGATGCTCATATGTACATGTGTTTAATGCTGACTATTTACTTGGGACTGGATACTGGATAACTTATTAGGGGGGTCATTTCTTGAGAATACTGATTCTTCCTGTCTCAGAAGCCATTATATGCCTGTATCTATTCATCTAGGGATGGGTCCTTGCTAGATTTTCCCCATCCTTCTTGGCACGTTAACTGATAGTGTTGTATAGGATTGTTTCTTAGTCATGGCACAGATTGACATCCATGAGAGATCTCACACATGCATAGATTTACTCACACTGCATTTCCATATTGTCTAGTTTCAAGATATTAGAGCAGTAATAAAACATTTCTTTTTAGTAACTGAGTAGAAAGTTGGATCATCCCAGTTTAGATAATAGAAGCAGAGGATTCCTTGCATATAGCTGCCTGGAAAGCCAGGCACTTTCACCTGGGGGAATATCATTCAAACTCTATGGAAGTGTAAATCTATAAAGGCTTCCTGGGATCTTGAAACCTTGCCCCATTCTATCCTGGGTTTAGACCTACCTGACTGGTTTGAGTCTTGCTGTTCGGATGATCTATGTGGGTGAAATCCTACCTGGCTGGGTGAGATTTTAAAGGCTAGCTCCATGTTAGTGTAGAAAGAGATCATTCCCAGCCCTGTACAGAGATTTCTCATGTTAATGGACAAAGTACTTCAGGGTACATGGTTCTGAGAGGAAGCTGTTTAGAAAAGAAAGTGGTCTACAGTGAGACTCTCTAACTTGTATGCAGAACACCCGGCTCTAAGAAGAAAGAGAATCTCATCATACATTCAGACCCTGCTGTTGATATGCACTCTATTTCCTCAGCATTTCCCCCTCCAGGAAATAATTTGGAGCCTTGGATGTAACTAGGCAGCTAATCTGATGCTCTTTAGATGTCCCCAGGCTGTCTGTTAGGAAGAGAACTCTCCAACTCTGCAGTTCCAGATTTCTTTGACTTAAGCATTTGCTTCCTTAAAAGCAGTCTAAAATTATTGTAACTCCTTATCCATCTGGAGAGGATGAATGGACATGATAACAAATCATGAAGACATACATGAATGAATGGCTTATATAAGGACATAGTGCTTTCTTCCTGCCCTGAGAGACTCTGAGGAGCCTGTTAAATGTGGAATCGCTGTGGGACTGATGGGTGACAAGCTTACTTAGGCCAAGTTGGTATTCACTTTATAACATAGAATACATTGTGTCATAGTATTTGATATGTAAAATATATATCTGTAGTTATGATGTGGCTGAATTCATAGGTGGCAGCGTTTAATTCATTGGTTAATGAAGATCCTGATCATTCATAGAAAGCTGTCCAAAAGGCACAGTGAGAAATCTTACATTCAATTCTCTTGTTCTGTACCCCAAAGTCATGGTAAGGGTCATTATTGAATGCAGTATCAAACATTATTATGAGGGTTATAGAACTATTGAGTTGGAAGCTAGTTTAGGTACCATCTATTCAGTTGCTAATACTTGCTGAAGAAGCGAGTTACACTTGGACTTCAGTAATGATGGCCAGTCTCCACCATATATTCCATATCAGTGTTATCAGTATTGGAATCTGGATATATCTGTTTTTGCAAGCCCCACAGCCATTTTACAATGATCTAGAATTGATATTTAGCAAACCCCATGTTAGCTAGAATAGTGAATGCTACAAATCAAGAGAGGTCATATCTTCTAGCCCAGATCATGAGCAGCGTTCTAGATTCCCTGTTCCAGGAATATGCTTTGTCCTTTAACAAACTAAATTCCTCCTCTCAGTGTAAAGCTTGAATTCGAAGATAAATACTGAAAGGGTGGATAGCTCTATATCACATGGCAGTGGCCAAGAGAAAGATGAAGAACAGATTCTAGAGAAACTGGATGTCTATGCTCAGGTACAGCATAAGTGGTCTGGTGAAGGTGCGGAGGAGGGGATATAGAGTAAATGAAGAGACTGTTGAAATACTGTTCCATCACAGGCAGAACATGCCCATTCTCCCATGTGTGCTCTATGTTTAGTATATGACTGTGCCTTAGAAACACAGTATTGGTGACTATTAGTCACAATACTCTAGAGGAAGAGAACTGAGAAAATGAACATGCAGTTTCAATATATTTCTTAGGTTGAGTTGCATTATACAGATTGGGTGGGCCAACGTTGGCTACCTTCACAATGGGAAAAATGAGAATATATCTGTTCATTTCATGAGACCCAGAGTTTACAGCAGTCGCATTCTAGTGTTGAAGGAGGCCAGCAAGATTTCAGGAGAGCCACCATCTTTAGTCCAGGATGGAAGCTGAAGATGCTGGGTACTGATGTCAATAGTGAGAATGATGGCATAGAAGCCCTCTCGAGGAGCTGGAGGTGCAATGCAGCAAATATCTGGACCGTTTAGTCTTTTAGTAGACTGCCTGTAGACAGCACCATCCTCATTTGAAGAGGTTTGTCCTACTTCAAGTAACCTGATTCAGAAAATCCTTCCTGGATATGACCAACAGCTCTTCTCGTATTTGATTTTAGATCCAGCCATAGTTGACAACTATGATTAATTAAGTGATCTGCTGCAGAGGCGTTCATTCCTGTATCCTTAGAGATCATTGCCTTTCTGTGTTCCTGTAGACTTTACCTACTAACACCTTTACTTTCATGCTCAAGGGCATTTTCTAGTGTTTTGGGTCAAGTTGCTCTGACAGTGCAGGAGGAGGACTGGACTTGTTGAGGACTCAAGAGTCCAGGGAGAAACTTTAAATAAATGACTCCTGTAGCTGGGTGTGTATGGATCCCAGCTCTCTGATCTCTTGAGTGAGATGATGCTGAGACTCTTATTTTACGTATTTCCCCATGTACCGAAGTCCATTGTATACATGCCTGGTCCCTTTGCACATCTTCCATGTACATAACTTCTTTGTATATATTTTTCTTAGTATATCCTCTTTGTGAAAGTTCACATGTCACATCAACTCAACTAGACAAATAATCCCTCATGATTTTGTTTCTTTTCTGTTGATGTGGTAAAATACTCTGTACAAAGCAACCTGAGAAAGGAAGGTTTTATCTTGGCTTACATTTCCAGATATAAAGTCCATCATAACTTGGAAGACATGATAGCCAGAGGATAAGACCATATTGTCACATTTAATGGAAAATAAGGAAGCAGAAACAGGTTTATAAATTACAGCACCCACCCACAGTGACCTGCTTCCTCTAACAAGGTTCCACCTCTTTAAATTTCAGGACTCTCTCAAAATTCCCTGATATCTGGGAACCAAACAGTTAAACACATAATCCTATGGTGAACATAACACATTCATACCCCAACCCCATGGAAACACAGCTCCGGTTGTGTCTAAGAGTATTTGCAGAAAAGGTTAACTGAGGACGTAGGTAGTGGTCCTGTACAGAAGAGCAAAGTTGAGGACTCAGCGTTTTCATGGAAGGTTGACCTCCACTTTTGTCCATAGTATGTCCTCTAGGGTTGTGTGTCATTGTAGAATAGATAAGAGATACGCATGAGACATATTAAAAGTGATGAGTGTTATACGTTTTTGGTTTACCTGGGGAACCATTATTTAAATACCTCAGGTAGAATCATTATCATGTAACTTATTTATCTATGTGAAAATGATACAAATACAAATTTCTGAAAGAGGAAAAAAAGCTTCTCATAAATGTTTCTAACAACAACATCAAAAAGAATTATATTTTATTTGACAGATCTTTGTGTATATAGGTGTACATATTGAAGTCAGAGGACAATTTTAACTATTGTTCCTCAATTCCATATGTCTTTGGGTTAAGACATGTTCTCCACTGGTTTCTAACTCACATAGTTGTCTAGTTTGGCTGAACTATTTCTCTATTCTTCATTGATATAGAGAAACCTTTAAAACATACTTTCATAATAATATATTCATCTAGGACTTCCTTTTATATAAAAGTTGGAAAATAGACATGCATCAATACAAACAGTATTGAAATGTTCAGCTATCAAAATGTGAATCTTCAGCAATAATGAGCCCTTTACTAGCTTACCAGGATAGGCTTTGAGACTGTGTGCTGACCAGCAGGCTTGAGAGCCCTGACAAGCTCCTTCCCTTGAGAATCAATCTTCAGCTGGACTGCAGCATCATGTCCAGTTGGGTATCCTCATGATCCGCCACTGAGAGACACACTGCTTTAATGTGTGCACATACTTGAGCAGGGGATATGTTTGTCAAATAAATCCACTCTATCCCACAGTCTTCCTGAAAATTGAGTTTAAAAAAAAAGAAGTTTCATTATGGATTTCATAAGAATTGGCTAGGTCAAGCTAGTCAATAATTTTGTAATGAACCATTTAATATTTAATAGGAAGAAAATACAAATAATGTCTGTAGTTTAAAACGCCTGGAAAATTGAGCTCTGAAATCTCAGAAAGCTGAGTTCTTATCTCACCTCTGTGTCTGGTTGGGAGGTGGAGGAGTAGATGCTCATCTGACTAGTATCTGTGTTTTAGCTGGGTTACATATCCACTGTGTCTGTCAGCCTCTTTTCTGGCAGCCAACACCCATTTCTCTTCACTCTGAATAGCCCTTCTCAATTTCTGAAGATTTATACAAAGAAAGTCCATTTGTGTGTGCAGGACAGGGCTCAGTTCTGGATAAAACATTCAGGCTATTCCATTGCTGTCTTATATGTCTTATTGTGCTTCTACTGTATGAATCCCACACAGTTCTCCTGAATGTGATGTTCAAATCATATTAGAGAATCACATTGACTTTCTTGATAATCACAGAGTTCAACAGCTTTATTTCGATGTTTCTGTGTGCTTTTGATCTCAGCTCACTCCCATACAGCTCCATGGTTGTGTGAAATCTGACCCTTCCATTTAACTCGAATTGAAAGCCTATAAATGTCCTCTGTTAAGTGCCATGTGTGAGGATTTGGATGGATGTATTTACTTTGTTCTGGTGGTAGAAAAGACATACTGTAGGCTAAATTTTGAATTCACATGACTATTATCATTGATCATAGAGCTCTAATATATCAAACATGGGAAATTATATAGTAGCCATTTCTTTGTTAAGGTTATTTCATTTAATCCTCATTATGCCTGTGGGAGGTGAAAGACACATCTTCATATTACTGTTGAGGACCTAGGTGACAAGAACTAAGGTACTTACACAAATTTCTCTACAGTGTCAGTGACACACCTCAGCGCTCACTCTAAACCAATGGAATTTTCTCAAGCCACCTGGGATCATTTCTTTGTCATTAGCTTTTTCCTTCTATGGATGTTTTGTGCATATTTACAAACATTTTCATTATAGAGTCTAGGTAGGGTGCTAGATTTTGACTCTGCCTTCTCTTTTTCCTTGCTTGTCCCAGTTGGTACCATATATGTTGTGCTTGTCATATGCTGATTATAGTCCTTAAAATGTCTAAAAGCACATAATCAAACAGATGCAATGTGTGTTTTCTCATTAGTCTTTGGTCTTTAAATAGTATTAGAATGTGTTTTAAAGATGAAAACTAGTGGTTTACAGCTAAATATTGTTGACATGATGGAGGAGATGAGGGTTTAGTTAACATAATGAGAATTCTACTCTCATCAATGGAGTCATAGTTGGGGACACACATAAACTCAGTGCTTTGCAACTCCATTTTGACAGTTAGGGAAACTTATCTCACTGCTTACAGTATATTGGGGGATTATGAAGTTTTCTTGGAGTAGCTTGCTGTCTCTTTGAGCAGTGTCTCACAGAGCATTATATCTTTAAGAAATGGCTATTTGTCACTCAGCATGTCTTTTTTAGAGAACTCTGAGCAACAGTGCAGTTTGTTGCATATCTTTTGCCCCACTTTCCATGCCATTTCCCCACAAAGCTAAAACCCAAACCACATAAAGATGCCTGAATGGCAGGGATAGGTGAAGAATAAAACAAAGATGGGGATCAGAGACAGCACATCATGAAGACACAGATATGAGAAAAGGAAAGCTGGAATGGGAACATTACTTACATAATTCACAGGCCCTCCTCCTGTGACTGCTTGGAATAAACAGATGGCTGAAGAATGAGCTTCTCTTTTTTCCTTGCTTGCTTCAGTTTTTGGAATGTGTTTATTTCCCTAGATGAATTACACAGGTGGATTAACTCGTTCCTGAAAGAGATTGAGGGAGGCATCAACAGGGCTATCCAGCCATTTTCTGACCTAGTTGAGATGGAATAAGTTCTGCTTCAAAGTATTTTGACTTCAGAATGCAACAGTAACAAACACAGTTCTTGTCTGCAATGATGATATGAAAAACATTGAGTGCAGAAAGCCAGCTTGTGATTGACACCTCACTGATGTGCAGGCCAGATGTGGCATATTTCATTCTTGCACAGTGGGTTCCAGATGCCGAAGATTAAAAAATGTGTCAAGTGGGATATTTACAAGTCTGAAACAATAGATTCTGAGTGCAAGTATGTATTTATCAAGGAGGGCTGTAATCAATTAGTAATGTCTGTTCTGGCTGAAACATTAAAAATAGTTACCCAGCCTATATTTCCGCTAGTTGACTCTTTTCATTTTTGTACTGTGTTTTTTTTTTTCTAAACAGAACACATAATAAACTATATTAGAGAGAGGACAGCCTATAAGACCTTAATATTATTAAAAGTATTTGTTAAGTAAACAGTAAGGGAATTTTTAGCAGTACAAAGAAAAAAGTGCTACATGAATTCAAACTCTTGCTGTACATATAGTTATATATCTCTACAAAAATAAAATTCAAATACCTATTACAATTATTAGTGGATTTTATTTTCTCTTTTAATAATTGGAAAATATATTAGATATATTTGTGCTCTAGGATAAGATAGAATAACAGATTGACTTAGTGTCTCACATAACCATGTAATGTACAGAACACATGGAAAGGTAGTTCACATACCATTATACTATGTAGTGTTCCTGAACAGATAGAAAGAAATGAGTGGTCCAGGTTTTTGCTTTGTCTGAAGTCCATGTGAGTATAAAGGGGATTTCAGAAACCCCAAATCTAATATACAAATCCACATGACTACAACATGAATCTTAATGATTAATAACCAAGTAGGTGGGCATCAGGAAAGATAGAGAAAACTAGACAATAATTCTTGTCAGAGGACTGTATTCAATACATGCAGACCTGTCCATCCCCAGTCAGTAGATTAGCCTTGTTTTCAGGAGCCTATGAACCATATAGTAGGGAGACTTTCCTAATTAGCTTTACTTGTCATATGGCACAGCAGGAGTGTCATGTGGGAAGAGAATCTCAAATGAAGAATTGCCTAGATCAGGCTGTCCTGTGGGTAAGCTGTCTTAAATGTTAACTTGTGCAGGAGGGCCCAGCCCTTCTTCACTACATCATCACTACATCCTCACCACATCTTACATCACTCCTACATCACTTTGGGAGACACCATTCCTAGGGCAGTTGATCCCAAGCTGTATAAGAAAGCATGAACTACTGAGCAAGTCAGAGAATGAGCCAGAAAGATGTGTTTTGTCGTAGTTTCTGCCTTTTAAGTTTCTGCTTTTTCCCCCTGCTTTGACTTCTCTCAATTATAAAAATGTGAACTGGAAATATAGTACAAATAAATCCCATCATCCCTAGGTTGCTTTCGTTCAGAGTGTTTTATCATAAAGGAAACTAAGAGACAAATATCAAACAGCAAACCTCAGGAGAGGCAAAATTACCAGAATCATGGTGTATTCTCTGACTATGGTGGGATCAAATTAGAAACCAGTTAATACAGACACAGCAATAAAATCTCCAGTTACCAAAACTAAGAAATAAATTCTCAGTTTGTATAGAGATTTGTGAAAATAAGCACACAACAAAAGCTGTAGCTTATAGATATCTTCATATTAAATAGGAAAAAATTAAATTTAAATAGTTAAATAAACCCAAAGCAGGTAGAAAACAGAAAATAAAACCCTAAAGTCAATAGAATTGAACACCAACAATTAGTGGAGGAAAGCTGATTATTCAAGAATATAGAACAAAGCTGCACACATATACCCAGAGTAGATAGACGAAGGAGAAATGGATGGAATAATTATCATTTCCCAATAAGAATCAAAGGATCCCTGCACAGGGAATGGTGCTTTGCACAGGGAATGGTGCCTCCCATAGTGGGCTGGGCTCTCCTCCATCAATTAGCACTCAAGACAGTGCCCTAAAAGATTATCTTTAGGTGAATCTGATCTAACCAATTCCTCATTTGAGCTTCTCTTCTTAGATGACTCCACACTGTGTCAAGTTGACAGGAAAAGATAACTAGGAAAGTCTTCCTACACATATGGTCCATAGGTTCCTGGAAAGAAGACTAGTCTGAAGGAAAACCCTAAAAGCAAATTTAAATTGTAGTCAGTTGATGGACAGGAGGCTCAGAAGGTAAAGGCCCTTGCTACCAAGCTTGATGATTTGAGTTCATGGCAGAAAGATAGAAGTGACTCTTGCAAACTGCACTCTAATTTATGCCCTGTGGCATGTGTCCGGGTTTATGGACAGACACACTAAGATTTAAATATATATGCATATATATTTATTTAAATTTTATAAATATATTTCAATTATTTTAACATTTGAAATATACTAACATATTATGCTGGACAAAGTATATCCACATAAATTTGAAAATTTGGAGAAAGCAAACCAACTCCTTAGAAAGCATACTCCCAAATGTCTTCAACCTGTATATGTGACCAATGAGAGCTATGAGAGTAACTAGACACAAAACTGCAAAATTCCTTAAAACATCAGTATTTTGTGATTTTTTTTGTACTTCAATTCTTCAGTATTCAAGCTTGAATGTGTAGATGGCAGCATCGTGCCCCCATGTCCAGATGTGAGCACTGTCTTGTCTCTACTTAATATGTATTCAGAAAGTATTTGCATGACCTATAAATAAAATTCATAACTGGCAATTTTTGTCAAAAAGAAATTATCTAGATGGTTTCCCTGAGGAATTGTATATTGTTTAGAATGATGACTAATAATTTCCATCTAGATAATAACACATCCTGATTTATTTAGTGAAACCAGTTAAATAAAAATCATGTAACAAGGAAAGAGAATGCTATAGACCAATATAATTCATGAACATTGGCATAAAATACTTAAAATATTTTCACACACATTCTAACTGTATAGGAAAAGGAATATATGCCTTCATTGAATAGGGAGTTCAGGCATGCAACATTGGTTCAATATCTGGAAATCAATGCCATCCACTCTATTGATTGCTTAAAGAAAAATTGTAGAGTCTTAAAGTTAGTTCTGGTTCCCACATGACAAATTGATACCTACCCAGGACTCTCAGGAATCTAAGAATAGAACTCATTTCTTAAGTTTTTAAAAATTGTAGAAGTTTGAAGCTAGTATTGTAGTTGGTGTTACAGCCAGATTCTTTCAATAAAAGAGTGGGATAGAAGTGCCTGTCATTCAGCATAGTATGAAAGGTCCCATCCTTATATACTATATATATCATTCATATATATATATGCATATATATGTCTTAGTTGGGGTTTTATTGTTATGAAGTAACACCATGATTATGGCTACTGCTATAAAAGAAGAGAGAACATTTAAGTGGGACTGGCTTACCATTTCAGAGGTTTAGACCATTATCATCATGGTGGGAAGCAGGGCAGCATGCAGGGATACATGGTGTTGGAGAAAGAGTAGAGAGTTCTATATCTGGATCCACAGGTACCAAATATATTGAGTGAGTAACTGGGTCTGGCTTGAGATTCTGTCACCTCAAAGCCCACCACCCAGTGACATTCTTCGTCCAATAAGACCACACTTAGTCCAACAAAGTCATACCTCCTAATAGTGTTTCTCCCTATGACCCAATATGGGGCAACTTTGTTCAAACCAGCACAATATTACACACACACACACACACACACACACAGCCTTCACCAAGCAACAAAGTACTTAACTATAACACTAATTTAGGATATAAGAATGCATTCCAGAAATAATTGTATTTATAAGTTCTTGTTAAAAAACAAAAATAAGAAAGGAAACTTTAAAATACAGTGTCTTTCTTTTTATGTCACTTAACACAAGGAAACAATTTAAATGTGTATGTAATAGACATAGCAGGACTTCAATGCCAAAAATGACCAGATGTGGTATAGCTTTGAAAATTAGTGTTTAGGTTGCAATTGTTCTCATCACCAAATCCAGTCTATAAGTTATTGCATGTATTCATGCACATACTTGAACCATTCCAGAAAGGATGCATACTGTAAGGCATTAGGTTGTACAGGATAACTGACATGTACGTGCTTTTATTTGTCAATTAAAAATGGCTGTGAAGCAAGGTAAATGCTAAATACTCCCCATCACTACCTGCACAGTCTGCCCTGTAAATACAGTTTCTTGATCACATACATTTCCATTGTCTACTTTAACTGAAGTTTCCTCTGGTCTTGGTTTGAAGAAGATGTTTAGCCCAAAGTGAAAGCTGCCATATTTGACCACCTTGTTTTGTTTGTGAAGACATCTACTTTGATGTCACTGCAGACATGCATCAACTGAGGGACACATGAATCTGTCTTTCCACCTGTTGATCATTCAGTGGAGGAAAGTAGCTGGCCGACTATGAACTGACCAGGACTGCATCATCTACACTGAGACTTGGAATGGTTTCCACATCATATTGGGATGTGGAAAGGCCACTGGTCTCTAATACAGATGGTTCTTTAACAGGTAGTTACAGGAGTAAACATTATACCTCTTGAATCCAATTAAAACAACAAAAGACATGTTTTGTGAGACATGTGTCTGGAGAGAATACTTAAGTGACAACATAGACATTCTACATCACCAGCTAGTAGAAATTCAAATGTAGAATACACCAAGGTTTCATCACACATCTGTGAGTTTAGAAAAGGGATATACCAATGCTTACAGCAGGCATGCAGAATTTGTCTTCTGTGTTTCTGGTAGGGATATAAAATGGTGAAATCCTCCTGGAAAATTACCTGGTAGTTTCTCTGAGAAAGTAAATTTATGTTTACAATGTGAACCAACAATGTCCTCTGGACATCTATACCCCTAAATAAAAACTTATATTCCATATACAAAATAAAAAATCCTGTCCTAACTATCAGGTACATTTATGCTTGTAAGAGTCAGAATCTAGACATAATGTTTCCATAGCAAGTGATCAAACAGACAATGAGTTCTCAGGATATGAACTTTGGCTCCTCTGCCAAAGCTCAAGGGCAGGAAGAATGCAAGAGGCTCAGACTTGGGAAAGTACTGTGGACTGCTGTTCCCTGGACTCTCAGCAGCTCTGATTACATGTCCAAGACCTATAAAAGAACAAGATAGTTTAAAATTCCTGCATGGAATCAGGAGGGTGTCTGAAGTCCAGTCTTGAGCTGAGGAAATTTTAACAGTTGATGATGGCTAGAAGAGAGAGAGTTACACTTTCTTTGGAGTTAGTTGCTTCAGTGGGTGACCTTTCATGTAAGGGTAGCACCAAATGCACTCTGAGTTAAAAATAATAATAAATAAATATTTTTTACAGGACCATGAAACTGGGAGAGAGATGTGATGGGTTCATACTGATAGGCAGTTGAAGAGGGGATTGAGGGCTGCTTCAATCAAGATACATTACATACATGTAGCAAATTTTCAAAGAGTCAAAAATTATGTGAGCTATTGTTTTTTATAGCACCAGCAACATGAATGGATATCAAGAGTATCTTAGTGATTGACAACTGGAACAATATTGAATAACTGCTTGCCTTGTGCCTTTTTTCAGAATGCTACTTGAAGTGACAAATATGCTAGTAACTACCAGTGTGGCAGCTGAAAGACAGATTGGTATGGGTAGGAAATAATAACATGAGGGAGATGGTGTTAGTGATTGCTACAGTCTGTGTTTTGATGGCATTGCACTTATATAACCCTGCACACAAGAAGAAAGGGTGCAAACGAGAGTTTGTCAGTGTCAGTTCCCAACTATGATACTGTACTGGCACAGGCTTCAGCTAAAGGGAACAGGTCCCTACCTGTTACCTTGCCACTATGTTTGAATCCATAATAACTTCAAAATCAAAAGTTCCATCGATCTCCCTTTTACTGGGGGCACTATAAACTCTAAAGAACGCACTAAAACAACAAAACACTGAAGTGTAGCGAATAAGCTCACAGAGGACACAAAATGGAATCAATCTAGAAGTAAACAGTAAAAGAAAAAAGGGGACCAGGAAAGAGATAAAACAAACAGAAAACAAGTGAAATATGGATTTAAACATATTCGTATAAATGGTCACATTAAACATGAAGGATCTAAAATACCCAGTTCAAAGCCAGGGATGATTGGAATGAAGAAACGTCAAATCCAATTCAAATAGTCTGAAATTTTTGCTTTCAATACAATGACATGAAGAGGTTAACAATGAGACACAAAAAAGATATGAAAACACTGGTGTTAAAATTAGTGGAGAATACACATGTACTATATAATTGCTTTATGTTGTATAAAAACATATTCCCTATAGAGTATTTAAAAGGATATTCTATATCAGAAATATTCTATAGGGGAAAAGAGCTCTGCTATGCATGAAGAAGATCATTTTATAAGACAAAAGGGCCAATTAATTGAGAGAGCATAGCAGCTCGACAGGCAATATATATGCATGATAATGCATGTCTTAAATCTCAGTATTTGAGAGGAGGAGGTGGAAAAATAGTGAGTCAAAGGTCAGCCAGAACTACAAAATGTGGTCTTTCCAAAAATGAGTAAGAACATAGGGGTCCTCTATAGCTGATAAGACTATCAGCTATAGGGGAAGACTTCAAGTTCAAAATGAAAAAATTGCAAAAATAAATAATGATAGACTGATAGTTAAAAAGTAAATAAAAAGGTCTGGTGTGTTTGATCAGTTGTTATCATTAAAGAAGAAAGCAATGTGAGTCTTTGGCTATATGTGTATGATTCCCACATGCATTGGGACTGACGGACTGACTTCATTCTTTAACTTCTCTCACCTCTAATTTAATTTTCAACATAGAAGACATAGACATTTTTTTTGGTCAGATTTTCCCCTCTAAGATTTTATGTATTTGAAAGCTTAAGAAATACATACTTTTTATATTTTAACTCTACAACTTTTGTAGCCAATATATAGAAATACAAATATCATCTAGAGAGATATGCACTATATCCCAAACCTCATGATTCTGCTTCTTTGGATCCAGTAGCTTTAATATAAATATAATCATATTTCAGTTATGGAACAAAATACATATTTTTGGTATCACATATATGAATTACTTATCATTTACTATCTATTTATCTACCTATCTGTCATATCTATCTATCTATCTATCTATCTATCTATCTATCTATCTATCTATCTATCTATCTATCTATCTATCTATCTATCTATCTATCATCTATCTATCTATCTATCATCTATCTATCTATCTATCTATCTATCTATCTATCTATCTATCATCTATCTATCTATCACACCTCTCTATCATCTGTCTGTCTATCATGCCTATATATCATCTGCCTCTCTCTCTCTCTCTCTCTCTCTCTCTCTCACACACACACACACACACACACACACACACACATCTATCTATTTTTGTAGAAACTGACAGACTATCCTGCAGTTAGTAGTAGTCATTTTTCTTCAGAAAAATGAAGACAACCCAGAGTGGCCAAAATTTTCAACAAGGTGTAAAACTTGGCTATCCTAGTTTGAGTTCTATTGCTGTAATAACAATGGCCCAAAGGAACTTGGGGAATAAAGGGGTTATCATGTTTTCCATTTCCAGTTCATTACTGAGGGAATTCAGGGTAGAAACTTAAAGAAGGAACTTAAAAGCAAGACTGCTTGCTACCCTACGCAGAATTACCACCAAAGATACTTACTCACCATCAAAAAAGTACAGTAGGAACCATAGAGGATGCCATTAACTTGCTAAGACAGCTTGTTCTCTGGCTAGCACACAGACTCATGGTCACCTTCCTATCTAGCCCAGTCTATACCATGTACCACTATACACTAGTCTAGGCATAATACTGCTTATTGTGAACTTGGCCTTCCATATTAGCTAATATACAATACTATCTCCCATAGACACACCCATAGACCAATCTGATAAAAACAATTGCTCAAGTGATTCTCATTTTCTCAGACAATTCTAGACTATGTTGATTTGACAATCAGTGTTGATGAGGATACTGGGATAACCCAATACTGTTCAGTTCCCCAGATCACAGCAAATCTGTAATACATAAGGAAACAGTAGTTTTTCATGGCACAGAGGGGTAGCATGAGAAAGGTCGTCAAGTATAACCTAGACATTACAACATTCCTTGCTCTTTTTCCTTTGAATTACCATATGAGATTTCAGTAAACACTACTCAAATATTGATGTCTAGCCCAAGGAGAGACCATCTCTTAGCTGCCCTTTCAATATAATTTCAGAGGTTCCAGCTGTCTTCTCTCTGTGTTGGCTCACACACTCCCACTTCCAATGATGCTTTTACTACTTTCCAGCATATTCATTCTGTGTGTTTCTGAGATTCTCACCCATCTGTGCTCTGTGATGCCTCCTCAGAACCCCTTGGGATTTCATAGAAGGTGAACAGAGCATACTTGATGGGAACCAATGTTGATGGACCTACTTAGGGCTGCACTGTGTCATTTGGGATATGGATGATATACATCATTCATGAGGATGATATAGCATGATGAGGAGATACAGTATCTCTCCTCAATGTGGTACTTGCACTATCTTCTGTGATTTTTTTCTTTTCAAAAACTCTCAGATATAGTTCTTCTGAAAACTACTATGCTGCTATGCCACACCACCCTTAATCCTGTCTCTCAGAACATTACAGTTTTTTTATTCCATGCTGAACTATATATTGTGGGAACTGTCTACCCTGTGAGTATCAGCCTCAAAGGATTTCCTGGGAGATGTGAATGATATCTTCAGATTCATCTCACTGATGGTTTGTTCTCTGACTCTCTTCAACTTCTGAAGTCATTTTCTCAACATAAAAACTACTATACATGATCGTACCTAATTAGTACGTGGCGATCAGCTGTTAAAAACTATAGTGCTCTGTCAACTCTGACATCTTGAGGACTAAGCTACATTTCCCACGTCTCTTTCCCCTTACAGGTCTTAGGCTGTGTGAGCTGATGGATTTTCCACCAGTAGTGACACTTTTATTATATCATTTTAGCAATACTTTTGTTTGCATTAACTGCACTTGTGTATCTAATTAGTATCCAGTAAAATCATTTTTATTCTGATGTTATTTATGATGTGATTTACTAGCATCTCAATTAGGCAATAAATGCATATTTAATTGAATGCCATTATGGGTTCAGTACCATGCTGTGCATAAATACTAGATATATATTGATCTAGCCCTGCCTCTCCTGACTTCTCTCTTCTTTACTCCTTTTCTGTCCTCCATACTTCCACTCCCCTCATATTCTTTCCCTTACCCCTCTCTCTGTATGTATGTGTGTATATATATCCCTACATACTGTGATATATATGCATAGAAATCTGCCTACAGATGAAACATCAATGCATAGATTATTGTAATATGTTATGAATTTAGGTTTACTGAAGAATTACCAGAGGGTATTATCCCCTACATTTCATTTTTATCCTCTAATATTTTATTGTGCAACTTCATTCAGGTACTGAATGAGACCATCAAGTTCTCCAATGATCTAAGAAGGAACATAGACCTTGAAAAACAAAGAAAGACCTTCTGAGTTAGTACTCCATACAGTAACCTGATTATTGATGAGTAATGTTACAATGCCATTCACAATTCAGTGAACAGTGTCAGACAGCTACTTGACAGAACAAGTTCTAGGGAGGGTACATGGTATTTGATAAGGCAAGTTCTCATTCTTACATCTGAATTCAAGTGCTGGTTCCTTTTTGAGTTTAATGTAAAGTCCTGATTGAGCAAGTTGTCTGTAGAGGGTTGGCTCTTCTTTGTGGTCCCAGAAATGAGTGATGTTACCAACCACTTTGTGTGTGGGAAGAGCATCTCACACATTTTGTGATTCTCTGTGAGATGTGTGGACATATGCAGCAGCACTTTTTTCTGACACTTAGGCTCTTGGTGATGCAAACCATCCTTGAATGTAGGACCCTATTTCTTTAAGCTTACAGATAAGAACATTGAGCCAAAAAGTTTAACTCACCCCTTTATCTGTTCACTTGTTGTTAGATATCTAGTCTAGGTCTATTTTCTAATTATTGAGAGAAAGAGCAATGAGCATGGATGAGAAGTATCTCTGTGGTAGGATATAGAGTTCTTTTCATTATATACCCGTCTTATAACTGGGTTATATGGCAATTTAATTTTTAGTCTTTATAGGCACTTCTATACTTGTTTCCATGTGTCTTCAACAGTTTACACTACGATCTGCAGTGAAATATGGTTTATTATTCTCCCATATCTTTGCCTCAACCTCAAAAAGTAAAATGACAACTACCCTCTATCTATCTATCTATCTATCTATCTATCTATCTATCTATCTATCTATCTATCATATATCTATCAATCATCTATCTATCTTGCTCTCTCTTCTGTCTCACTCTCTTGCTCTTGTTCTTTCTCAATTATAGATTCTAACATCTAATTTGATAGCTGCTTTTTTGAGGAAGTGGGTGTGGGTTTAAGTTATGAAGTTAGAGAAGGTCCCAGGAGTGGGGGAAGGTTGATTTTGAAGGATGTAATGGTGGTAATTGAACTCATAAGTCATGAAAAGGGAAAGGAAAATAATGACATAAAGACACAAGCCTGGAGGGAACTAGGATAGGAGGGGAATGAGAAACAGGAATGTGTGGGGAGATTCAAACAAAGCAAAGTACCCGAACATTCCATAAGAGAATTGATTACTTTGGGCACAAATTAAAACCGATAAGCTTATCCATGAGTGCATAGGCAGAGTACAGCCAACCTGGTTTCAAAGTTTCTTTTCTTCTCATACATAGCAAATACCTGTTGTCTTACCTCCATTCTGGCTCCTGAGTTCCATGTCTGGGCTAGGGCGATGCATGTAAATGGTCATGGTGATTCATAAGTCTGTAGAGCTTTAGTGTTCAGGGCTTGCTTAGAAACAATAACCAGGGCTTGCTTAGAAACAATAATGATGCAGAAAGTTTCTGCTGTCAACTGAATAGTCAGTGTGATTAAAATCACTGAAGAACACACTGTAAAATGTGTCCATTTCCTCTTGTAATCTGTCTCTCTTGGAAAAATCATGTGCAATTCTGAAAGGTTTCTCTCTCTATGCTCAGAGTACACAGAGCAAGTCATCTGTCTCAGGGTGCTGGGTGTCACTAGACACACGAATGGAAAGGAGAGGGACCTCTCAGAGTCATATGAATTTTTCTTTCTTGCTTCTTTTACTGGTAAGGACACCTTCAGAACTGATGTAGTGATCACCAGGGGCTAGCATTAAGACTTTGGTGAGGTATGAAGGGTTATGATCTCACTCTTACTGTCAGAGCTACAGCTGTTCCATTTGCATTTAGTGGTATACTGGGTGAAATCAAATGGGTTCTAGGAGAAGAGGGGAAAAAAAGAACAGTAAAACCTACTGAATCCCAGGTTGTACTGGAGGGCATTGTGAAACGGAGATTTATCAATAGATGTTCAGACACTGTAAATGGCCTGACTATACTTCTGTTTTAAAAAATTGTCCTGAAGTGGGAGTTTGGTTATGGATGTGGTATTCTAGCATTTACCCTCTTAACTGCAACCAAGCTTGAAATATCAATAGAGGTTGAAGCAAGGCTGGTGAACAGGGGATGAAGGCATGTCCCCAGACAATGCAAATGTTATACTTTTATTCAAATTTGGTATTTTTATTGATGTATGCTTCAGTGAGTCATGTCAACAATAGTTCATCAGAAGATAAGAGAATTTTTAAATGAAACCATCACCAGTCTGTGGCCTTTGGAAATACACTTGCCCATCACAAGAAGAAATGTAAATAGAAGAATATATAGAGAAGATAAAATGTGAAGGCAGCAGAGACGCTGGTGTATGTGTGCATCTCTCAAGCACAGGGTCACCATTCTCTGTTGGTAGTAGAGCACTGCTGTCACAGGGATAAGATGATAGGCGAGAGAGCCTGGCATTCATGGATTGATGATTTCAGTGTTATAAACAGGAAGGCTAAACACAAATATGTATAAGAATAATGTTAAATAAAACATGTGATGGAGATACTGTACTGGACTTAGGTCTCTTAAAGCCTGCAAAGGTAAGACATACATGTTGTTTTTCAGAATATAGTGGGAGGCATGATGGCCTTCAAATCAGAGGGCATTAGTCTATGATATACACTCAGAGACATCCATTTTATTGGCTGTAGAATTAGTTCATGTCACATGGTGAAGAAGAATACACTGAGTTGCTGTAGAAAGTAGCATTAGAGTCCTGAGACGTATATAGTAGAAGTACCAGCCAAAGAGAACCTAGGTGGAATAGTCTCCAAATAAAGGTGGTCCTTGCCCTGGACATATTAATCTATTGTTGGTTCCTATTCCTCATGGCAAGTAGTTATAGAGCTCTTATTCAGATAAATCTCTACAAAGGTAGAATACACAGAACTCCCTCTGTATATCTCATTTGGGAATTTTAATCTTTACATGTTCCAAACTGAGCTGATGTGAAAAATACCCAGTAAGAAAACCTTATTTCCTCAGTTCACTGGTTATCATTGGTTTGCTACTTAAAATGTATGAGTTGATGAAGCCAAGAGATGCAGGTCTGGGTACTGAACCCATGCAGTTTACTGCCCCCATGATCTTATGAAGGATGGATGATTATCGTAACCCACTTGTTATTGTTTTCATAAGGATACTTTACTGTCTTGGGCCAGCTACAGTCTTGCACTTACATAATTGAATTTTAGATAGGGATGTGCTGCTGGTTTATATGAAATTTCCACATGTGCCAGCGTGAGTCCTGGCTTTAACAAACAATATTTTTAATTGAGATTTTATGTCCTTGCCCCCAAATCAAGCATTTTAATAGGTTCCCAGTTGGAAGAAGTGACTTTGTAACAAGTTACCATTCTTGCAGCTACAGAAAGGTGTTAATTTCTCCACCTCCTGGTGAGAGTCCATCTACTGTGGTGACCTGCTACCTGCATGCACCATAAAATGAGTTTATTCCATTATGCTCAAAGTGTAGACGATACAATTTGCATATCTCATGAAGGATGTACTGGCCCTGTTCCACCAGAAAACATAAAGATGGAGAAGTATTAGAAATATTGATTTGTCATTTATAACATGGAAGTGATAGATTGAAAGGAAATTTGGATGTTCTCCAGACTTCCAATAACTTGGACAGTATTGTATTACATGGAAGGGTTCCAGTCTAATTAATATGCTCCATCCACAGGAGAGAAAGAAGGGAGCTTGAACGTAGAAATCTGCAACAGTGAAATGGTGACTTTGTTTTTGAAATATTTATAGGATTTGGATATTCTAGATCGTGACTTATAGAGTCAGGCTATTCTATAGCCCAGAATGTTGGCTTCTTTTCTTGCTTTTCTGTATTTGAGAATCAAAGTGCTTATGAAGAGCTTGATGCCACCCAAGCTCTGTAAACTGTAAATTGATTTGGTCTTTCATTTTCTCTGCCATGGAACCCTAGTAGCAACCATATCATACTATATAAGCATGTTTGTGTGCATGTGCATACATGTATGTGCATGCACATGTGCACATGTGCGCATGTATATCACAAGACAACTTCAAGTCTCATTCTTCAGAGACTGCACTTTGTATCAGACAGGGTCTTTCACTGACCAGGAATTCATAAGTAAGCTGTACTCTTTGGCCAGTGAGACCCAGGTATCTGCCTGTCTATTTCTTCTGAATACGGATGACAGGTGCGTGTTGCCATGCCTTTTATACATAGTTTCTAAGTAGTGAACCCAAACCCTTATGAATGCATAGCATGTACTATATCAACTGATCTATCTCTCCATTTATCATTTGAAAATTATATAATCAGTCTTGTGCATATCTATCCCCATGCCCTCTCCAACTCTTCTAAACCCCTTTAAATATACCTTTCTCCCAATATCATGCTTTCTTTATTAAAACCATTTTTTAAAAGTAGTCTGTTGAGTCTAGTTAATATGTACTGTATGTGCATGACTGTGGGGTCATTTCCTAGGGGATTGTCAGCTCTCAAAGTTGGTGATCCACCCTTCATTTACTCTCAACTGCTAATAGGTCTTTGCTTAGGGGTAAAGCCTTGATAGTCTCTTCCAAATTTGTGCTGGAATTTTAAGTGCCCTAATCATGCTCAGGTCTTTTGCAGGTAACTACTGTTGGTGTGAGGTCATGAGTGCAGTAGCCATGCATGGCATGGCCAGAGGTCAGCATTTTACAGGCTCCCCCACCCTGGCTCTTATCTTCTTCCTCTTCCATGTCACCGGAGTCTCGGAAAAAGAGTAGATAAGGCTGATCTTTCTGTGACTGGGCACTTACAGCCACCGATCCCCATACTTTGAACTATTATTAGGTTCTGATCAAATCTTGGACTCCTCTAACCCTCCTTGTCTTGGCTTTTTGCTGCCTTTCATTATGGGCTGCTGCTCAAGAGCTCATTAAAATGCATTCTGACTCATGTTTCCTTCTTTTTACAGTCTTCTTTCTTTCCTGCTAGTCTATGTATATCATTAATAGAATCTCAGATTTTTTGGATTCTTGGATTCCCATCAAACTCTATCTCCCTATGGCCAAGGGGCTTATAAGTAGGTATCTATTGTGGGTTTATTGAGCTTCACCTTTTCACAGCAAGTGTCTTCTGTTTGGAAGCTCTTGCGGCTTCGCTTTAACCTATCGGAATGTCTTGAAGGTGGGACAACAGAAAAGAAAGAGCTTCCCATGAACATTGTGGGCTCGGAAGAGATGCTGTGATGATACGTGGGATCTAGTCTGAAAATAATGCTGAGAAATAAGAATGGAGGGTGGAAGGAAAAAAGGGGTGAGAAGACAGACATTCAGGGATACACAAGTGTAGTAAGATGAGGACATGCTTCAAAAGGAAGATCATTATGTTCTGCATGGATTCCCAAAGGCAGATCTGTTTCCTAGTGGTGGGTATTAGAGTACTTTAGGAAGAGTAGAAAGGGATGGAGGTGGGGAGACAGGCATCACTAGTTACTAAATTCTCATAAGGGATTCTCAGGTCCTCCTGAACTGTAGGGAAAGCATGCGTGATTGGCTATATACTTTTAAAAATCTAGAAGAAAGTATTCTGAAGCTCTCCACCATAAAGAAATGGTGGATGAGAAAGAACAGCTCAGTGGGTAAAGGCACTTAAGTCATCCTCTGTCCTCCACATTCCTGAGACCACATATACATGCCCAATTTGTATGCACGCACATACACATAAATGAAGGAAATATAATAAAATGTATACATTTATTAGTTCTTTGGGAGCCTCATAGACTTTATTTTTGTAGTACCCACCCTTCTCACAATTCTTCCCAGATCCACTCCCTTTTCTACCCATCCAACTCTGTATCTATGTATCAATGCCTAAAATTAAATGGTAAACACTGAGTTGATAAATGTATTTAGCCTGATTTAGGCTTCACATTACATACACTATGAAAACATCATATGATATACCCCATTAATATTCCCAATTTTTAATGTTTTTAACATGTCATGTAAAAGAAAGTTTAAAATCAAAGCTGGACATGCACAAATTAAAACAATACGATCCTACTAGGATCATGGTAAGGGCATGTTGAGGTCTTGTGCTAAGGTGTCTCAGGCTTGTTTTGTGTTTGATGATGGAGAGGAGATACAGAGACAAAGTGTGGAGCAGAGACTGAAATAAAGACATCCAGAAACTGCCCCACCTGGGGTTCCATCCCATATACAGTCACCAAACCCAGACACTATTGTGAATGCCAACAAGTGCTTGCTAACAGGAGCCTGATATAGCTGTCTCCTGAGAGGCTCTGACAGTACCTGACAAATACAGAGGTGGATGCTCTCAGCCAACCATTGAACTGAGCACAGGGTCCCCAATGGAGGAGCTAGAGAAAGGACCCAAGGAGCTGAAGGAGCTTACAGTCCCATAGGAGGAACAACAATATGAACCAACCAATACCCCCAGAGCTCCCAGGGACTAAATTACCAACCAAAGAGTATACATGGAAGGACCTATGTCTCCAACTGCATATATAGCAGAGGATGGCCTTGTTGGACATCAAAGGGAGGAAAGGCCCTTGATCCTGAGAAGGCTCGATGGATGCCCCAGTATAGGGGAATACCAGGACAAGGAAACTGGCGTGAGTGAGTTGGTAAGCAGGGGGAGGGGGAATGGGATAGGGTGTTTTCAGAGGGGAAATGAGAAAAGGGGATAACATTTGAAATGTAAATAAAGAAAACATCCAATAAAAAATGATGGAAAGATGTTAAAAGTAGTTAAGAGCAATGCCTACTCTTTCCAGGGGACCCAGTTGCTTCAGTTCCCAGCACTCCCATACTAGCAAGCAGGGGTTTGTGGTCCATCCAGCCAAACCAAACCATTGTGCCAAATCTAGGTTCATCCAGTTCCCTGTCTCAAAAAGTAAGTTAGAAAAGTGACTGGAAAAGACACCTGTCATCCATTTCTGGCCTCCCATGTGTACACCCTGAAACATGTTTGCACACTGGTACACATATACACAACTAAAAATGATCTCAGAATGAAAATTTAAAATCTAGGACACCCCCCGCCCGGTGGACACTTAGCTGACTCAAACTGAAGCATAAATCTTGGGCTTGCATCTATTGTAGTCACGGATATGTTAGGGATCCACAGAGGCCTGTTCTTACCCTGCTAGCCCATGCCACTCCCACCCACTCACCCATTCATGCTTGTACAAGCCTGCTTCTTGGTATCACATGTTTGTTTCTTCCTCTTCTTCTTCTTCTTCTTCTTCTTCTTCTTCTTCTTCTTCTTCTTCTTCTTCTTCTTCTTCTTCTTCCTCTTCTTCTTCTTCCTCTTCTTCTTCACGGAAACTGTCTTAAGGTCTTTCCTTGAACATATTGAGGTGGTAGAAGAACAACTCCAAAGGGAGAAGGAAAGGCACATCTCTCTTCTTCCTTATTCTCTCCTCCTGGCTCTATGCACAGCCCACCCACTCCTTACTCATTTCGTGTGTCCCAGTTAGCAGCACCATTTGGCCTCCTTGGATTTATGTGACGGAGTGAGAGAAAGGCACATTGTTGTGGTTGCTGCTGTTCTGCCTTGATTGAGCTCCCTGCGCTAGAAGGATTTTTAGCTGAGCCCAGTTTTCCTGTTGATATGGTTTCATTTTGTCATAAGATCATTCCAACGAAGCTGTTGACTAGTTTGAATACTTAATTACTGAAGGAAAGAGGCTGCATGTGTGTGAGTCTCCAGTCCTTTCTACTGGGTTATCTGCCAGTACTGATCACTACTGGGTAGTTTATGCAGTACCCTGCTGCATGATAGATAGATAGGTGGATATATATATATGATAGGTAGGTAGAAAATTAGAAAAATGGATAAAATAAATAGATAAAATAGAGTCATGCAGCATCCATGCTACCCTTCAGCAAAATAATAAATAAATAAATAAATAAATAACTTAAGCCACAATTTCACCTGCATATTCTGCAATGAGCAAAGTCTGCTTTCCTTGAGATCATGGCTGTCTTTCCTTTGAACAGAAATCAATGGCACTCAGGCAACTGCAGCCGTGCACTCTTCTCCACAGTGGCTTTTAACCGGACACTCACCTGGTTTCTTTAGGGAGGCCTTGATGTTGCTCTCCTAGCTCTGTAGCCTTGATACAAATTGCATTAGTGGCATTCGATATAATTGTCTCACTGAAAAGTTTACCTAAGTGGACCATAAATGTATTGTGGAAGCAGAATGTTCTTAGGATTGTTTTCTGAACATCAGAGTGGAGAGTTTAGTCCTCCTTTGCTAGGAACTGACTCTGTCCTTCCCAGAACGTGTTTACCACTTCAGCCCCCAGTCCCCTCTCATTCTGAGAAAAATTCTCTCATGCATTTTGCCTTTATTCCTCCTGCTCACCATTGCCCACCATTGGTTCACATAAAACATTTCTGTGTGACAACTGGCCTCAACTAACACACTAACACTTGTCATTTGTGAGATCCTGTTGAATATTTAAGGAGATGGAGAGAGAGAGAAAGAGAGAGAGAGAGAGAGAGAGAGAGAGAGAGAGAGAGAGAGAGAGAGAGAGAGGAGAGCAAGAGGAGAGAAATGTTTTCATGTCAAGAGAACCTGTCAGAATGCCTTAAATATTTACCATGGTTTTGATGTTTCATTTATCTCTGAGTCACAGGGTATATGTACCAGTTTAAACTTTCATGGTGGAATACTGAGGCCTTTCCCCTATACCACTATTCATATTACTAGATAATTGTTTCCTAGTAAGAATCAGCTGCTCACCACACCCTCTGCACTGAGCGTCCCTGCCCTCCCCTCCCTTCTCTTAACTCTTTGGCCTTCTTCAGAGCTGTCCTCCTTAAAAGTCATCTGGATTCTTTCAAAACTGCCAGAGAGGCAATTGAGCTCTAGGGGAAGGGTGGCTTGAACCTGAAGCTGGTGCACTCTGGGCATGCCAAGATGTCCTCCGTAGTGAGACCCAGAGGAGTAATGTGCGGGATGTTTCAGACTGTGAACAGGGGCTAGGCAGAGCCCACTTCTGCACTCACAACTACCTTTGTAGATGACAGTGCACTGTGAGGCCCCACAGGTGCTGCCCCCAGGACCTCTGCCTCCAGCTAGCCTCCTTAAATCTTCTCCAGCTTGACTTGTTTTGACCCTCATAACCTTAACCTTTAAAATAGAAGTTTCTGCAAGGATTATGTAGAATAAAATACATTGATATCTCCATATATATTTTATTTGGTACTTATATCACAGAGCAGTTACTACCTTGAATTATCACACATATGGCTCAAAAGACTTTCTTTAGGGGCTTGTAGATGTTTCAATAACTAAAACATTTGCTGTACAAGTGTGAGTATCTGAATTTAGATTCTGGACTCTATGTAAAATTAGACACAGCAGTGGACATCTGTAATTCCATTGCAAGATGGGAGTTGGAAATATAAGTATCATTACAAACTGTGAGCCAGCCAGCTTTGCATAAACAGCAGAACACAAGGGGGTTCTGTCTTATGCAATGTATAAGGCAAGATATAAGGCACCTAAGGTTATCCTGTGACCTTTATATTCACACCTGGACACATGTGCCCACATTCACACACAAAATGTAAAAAGAAAAAAAAACACTTTCTTCATTCTATCAACAAGATGAAATGGAATGTCGAAAGATAAGTAACTTGCCCCAGGAGGTAAATTTGGTCCTGAAATTTTGAGAAACTATGCAAATGGTATGCAGTCACCCTCTTGACTTCTTGTCAGATTTGAGAGCCAGGGCAATGTGGCTTTCTTGAGATACTGGAAAGCTCCTGTCAGCATCAACACTGAACTTGCTTTGTTTGTGTAGACTAGAGATAATTTAGTGTAAAATGCCCCAATAAAATTTTTCCCCAAAGCATATGTAAACCACGACATAATAGATTTATCAAAGTAGCAGAATGCTATTATGTTCAATAGATTAACCAGACCGAAGCTATTTGTCATAGCAACGGGTGCTAGAGTTGACAAATTACAACTGAACTCAGTTTGTAGCAAAATGTAAGACAGTGTCTTGGCACTGATTAATTGATGTGAGAGTCCAGCTTGGAATATATTACAAGGACTTAAATATCATTCAGAACAGAACATCACCATGTTTCAGAACATCCCCAAACTGTACCAAGCAATTATGATGTTTCACTGATAATAAAAACACATCTGGAAGAAACCACTCTGTCAAGTTAGTCATTTTTAATTGAAAAGAAAAGAAATTTTATGTTATATACTTAGGCTGACTTCCAAGCAGCCTGATTAGAGTTTGTGGTAGTGGGCAAGAAGTGTATTATCTTTGAGAAAACAAAATTTAGGGGCTAGGGAGATGACTCAGTTACTTAAGTGTTTTCTGTATAAAGCTTGAGAACTTGAGCTCAGATCCCCAACATCCTTGCAAAAAGCAGAGCATCCCCAGTGCTGGGCAGGATGAAATGCAAGGCATCCCTGGGCTGCATACCCAGCTATTCTAGCCAAACTGGTGAGATGTAAGTTCACTGAGAACCCCTGTCTCAAACAACAATGCAGAGAATGACTGAGAAAGACTCCCAATGGTGACCCATCACTTCTGTATGACCGCCAGAGCTCCTGCACATAAAAGTAGACATGAGATACATACATATGTATATATACCATAAAAAACAAAGAATAAATTTTTCCATAGCTCTCTTTTACAAATATTTTATTCCTGGTATCTCTGAGGTTGAGGTTGGACTATGATGAGTTCAAGGATAGGTTAAGCTATGGGTGAGAAGAAAATATCGTTGACTCTGAGAATATATTTTAGCCTAATAAGGTGAAAAATACTTTTCAAATGAAATATAGGCAGTGGAAGATGATATGTGCTCAAAAAGAGAAGGAAAATGGTTTGGAAAGAGGAGGAATTTTGGTTTTATAACAAGCAAACAAACCTTTAGTTTACACATCTCCATTTGATGACAATAAAGAACACGCCATATCTCTTGGTGGATGCCAATTTATTCCCCCCCCCCAAAAAAGACAGCACTGTTAGATTATTCTGTAAGGAGGACTAGAGTCAACGTGGTTCCACATTCTCCATCCCTATCTGGCAAATTAATTCTCTATGCAATGTTCTTCAGTTCAAGATATCAGTGCCATGACATATGGGTTTATTGGGTTTGCTCAGTTTCTGTCCATTGCCAATTGATGTCTTCATTTATTACTAGAAGACAAGTTTGAATATTCCTGTGTCAGGAATTCTGAATGCCCTTGTGTCAGTGTTCTCTAAAGTAACAGAATGGAGAGAGAAAGAGAGAGAGAGAGAGAGAGAGAGAGAGAGAGAGAGAGAGAGAGAGAGAGAGAGAGAGAGAGAGAGAACAAGCAACTCCCTGGGATGATCCTCCTAATTTATTGTTCAATTAGAAATGGCCAAGCCTTAAATTATATACAAACAAGTCATAGTAAATTGACTCAGCAATATACATGTATATGTATATGTATATATACATATTATATGTATATCTGTATAGAATTATATATAATGATAAGAGTAAAGGAAAACTGGCCCTCAATTTGGGAGAGAATGGGGGACATAGTGAGGTTAAAAAGAAGAAATGGAAGAGGGAGGTGAAATAATTACACATTGATTTTTAAAAAATTTTAGTAAATAAGAAAAAAATAAAGAGAAAATGTACAAGTATAATTTATCTTTCAAATTCAGCACACAGTAAGATAAATGTAAATTGACATCATCCAATCAATGCATTAGATTTTAAAGTAAGTTCCAAACAATTGAAATGACTTATATTAAAATTATGCTGTTTGATAGGTGGTAGATTAAAAAAAATAGAGATTACAAAACCAATAAGCACTTCCAGTCACGAGTGCTGATTTAATCATATAAGACTGAGTGGCTTATGGGAAGGTAGACACAGAAGGAAATGTTGGTTGCCTATACAAGTTAGCAGAGATTTCAGGACAACCTTAGCCTTGCTATGAGAATGACTTCATGGCTGATTTGCATAGAATCAATAAGACTGTGCATTAGAGTCCAAACTCTTTTTCTGTGCAAAGTTTGGGCTTGAGTAGTAAGAATAATTGAGGCACCTTGGTTGGCAGTACATGCCTATAACTTCTGCTCCTCAGGAGGCTGAAGTAGAAGCATCACCACTGAAGCCTGCCTAGTTTACAGTGTGAGGCCAAAGTTATTCTGGGGGACACAGGGAGATCTTCTCTCAAGTAAAATACTCTTTTTTTTGAAAGAAAATATATAAAAGGGAAGCAACAGAGAGGTCAGAGGTAGGGGCAATAACTAACCTGGGGCAAGACAAGACATGGGGAATTACCATTGCCTACTTCATACAGAGTGTCATGTGTGCATAGAACTAGAGAGAACGACTGTAACATGTGTTCCCTGGGGAGCTGAACTGACCTCTGTCCCTATGTTTACAAGACTAGACATTAGTTTATATCTCTTTCCAGCTCTCTGCCTAAGATGGGGCTATGCTGTGCCATCCTTCCAATTAATAAAAAAACACCAAACAGAACATTAAAGTTTACAGCTTCACATTTTCAAATTAAATTATCTATTGATTAGTTCAAGGTTGTTATTAAAAATCAGCAGAACCACAGCTGATGGTTCCTTGAAAATATCCATCATGATGACTTTGATCAAATCATAAATGGTGGATCTGCCCTTTATGGGTAGAACTAAAGGAGGTAAATGAGCAATAAATTTGAAGCTCAGGTAATTGGGGGGCGGGAAGTAATCTATTTAATCAGTCCTGAGAGCTAACTGGTTCTGAAAACTGATGCTCTCATATTTCATTAAAGTCTTTTGTCTTAAAAGATCATTTATATGTGCTTAAGGAAATATTCAATAGTGGCAAGAAGGAGCTGCTGCAGGGGTGGAAGGCAAGGGCAGAGAGATGGAAGGTGTCATCAAACTTCTGGTCTGCGCTGGAGAGGGAAAACCCTGGTGATCCATTACACAGTAGGGCGAAGATGTAGAGTTTCAGGATATTTAATGATATTGTGAACCCCGAGATTGTATTATGGTATGACTTTGCTTTGGGCACACACTTTTAATTCCTCTGACTGGAATAGAGACATGCCTTTAGACACACCTTTAATCTCAAACAACGAAGGAAAAGTTAGTTTATAGAAGGAAGCAACCATGTTTGAAAGTGATATCCAATTGAGTGGCAGACAAAGTGATTAATCAGAGAAAGATTTGACAGAATGTGATATTTCCAACTCTCATGAGAAGAGAGAGGAAAGGGAAGCTATTTGAGAGGCAGTGGGGAGAGAGAGAGAGAGAGAGAGAGAGAGAGAGAGAGAGAGAGAGAGAGAGAGAGAGAGAGAGAGAGAGAGAATAGAGCAGGAGAGAGGGGAGAGAGGGGAATAAAGAGAGAGGAGGAGAGAGGGAGAGAGGGAAACAGAGGGAAAGGGGGAGAGAGAGAGGAAGACAGGGAGAGGGGGAGAGAGGGAGAGAGGGGAAGAGAGGGGAGAGAGGAGGAGAGAGAGATCTTAAATTAGTAACGTGGAGAGGAGCTTTGATGTAGAACAGCTGAGTTGAACCAGCCACTGAGAGTTTAGGAAGAACTAAAAGGGAGTGAGCTTATTCAGCAGTAAGGCTCAGAGGCTGAAAACATTCTAGGCCTATATTAGATTGTACTGAGGCTAGAAGCTTCTAGGACTAGGAGCAAGTTAGAAGACAAAAAGGCAGAAAGCCTCGGAGACAATTACAACAGGAGAATAAAATAATACTTTTACAATGTTGATCGAAATATTTAAAAGTGACAAAAAGAAGATTCTGCATCTTTCTGTCACAGATAAATAATGAGCCAGGTTTAGTGCCTGATGCCTGCAACCCCATTCACTCAGAATGCTAAGGGAGGGCGATTGCAAGTTAAAGTCCAGAGTAGGTTTCAATCTAAGCAACTTCAGAGAGCTCTTGTCTGC
Source organism: Tokudaia tokunoshimensis (assembly GCA_036184795.1). Taxonomy (NCBI): domain Eukaryota; kingdom Metazoa; phylum Chordata; class Mammalia; order Rodentia; family Muridae; genus Tokudaia; species Tokudaia tokunoshimensis. Next base: position 97,246,358 of record BTHU01000010.1, read on the forward strand.
AAATGCTTGGTAAAAACAGGACTCAAAATATGACTTAGTGGTATGGCTCTCATCCAGCATGTTTAGGTTCAGTACCTGGGATCACAAAGTATAAATAAATTGAATGGACGGACTGTTCATTCATATTTGTTGGATCCATCTACACACTAGAACATCATATGTCCCAATCAATATGCACAACTATAATATATCAGTTACTTGCTCAGAGAAGTTTTTGCTCTGGTCCAATCTATGTCTTCTTCCTGACACTCATTCTCTCTTCCCTCATCTCCAGGATTCCATGCTTTCCCCCCTTCCGGTCTTCTGCCTAAGCTTTTCCTGCTCTGATGCCGGGTGTGTCATGAAGGTGAAGTGTCCCCATAAGTTCCTGTGTTTGAACACTTGGCTCCCACATGGTAGTGCTGCTTTGGAAGGCCATGGAGGCAATAGGAATCTACTTCCTTGTTGGAGGATAAAGGCCAGTAAGAACAGGCCTTGGGGCTATACCATGTGGCCTCATTTCCTTTCCATTCCCTTCTTGCTGGTGTACGACAGCATGAGGAACTGATGGGTCCTAGCTATACATAGTACCACAGAGCCATGTGCTGCCATTAGTACCCAGCCAAAATGGAATCTTCCTTCACATGTGACCCCAAAGAAACTCTCCTCTCCTTGAGTTGCCTTGTCCAGAAAATCTGCCTCAGCAAGGAGCCTGGCACCCATAGATGGCTCCACGCCCTGCTTCCTTAGAAATATGACTTACTTAGAAAAATGAACTTAGCTCTCTGGTATGGTTCTTCATCTTAAACTATAGCTTCAGTGAGTCCAAATTGCACAGAGCTGTAGTTGTAATTAGATGACACAATACAGCACCATTAAAACAAATAGAAAGGTTCTAATGCATAGAATATCATTCCTATGCTGTAGTGAAGAATCTAGACTTCTGGTAAAAATGCTGGCTTTTAGTTTTGAGCAATTATGTAACATGTTGTCGTGGGTTTTGGGCAGTAACTTTATGGCAAGACTTGTTCTGATTAGTCTTTTTTTTTCTTTTTTTTTATTGAATATATTCTTCATTTACATTTCAAATGTTATACCTCTTCCCAGTTTCCCTCCTTCCTGATAACCCCCAAACCATCCTCCCACCCCCTGCCTCCAAGAATATGCTCCTCCACCCAACCCACTCCCATGGCCCCCACTCGATTTCCCCGCACTGGGGCCTCTATTGAGCCTTCACAGGACCAAGGACCTCTCCTCCCACTGATGCCTGACTAGGCATTGCTATGCCAATCTTTTGGCTGGAACCACATGTACCACTTGGTTGATGGCTTAGTCTCTGGGAACCCTAGGTTGTCTGGTTAGCCGATATTGTCATTCTTCCCATGCGGCTGCAACACCGCCCCCCCCCAGCTCCTCCAGTCTGTCCTCCAACTCTGGTTAGTCTTAATGACCGACTGTGTCACACAGCTGTATCATGAGCTGAGTGAGAGTTACTGCAGAGTGAAAGGTACATGAGGGATTACCAGATCTGAGTGGGCTGTTGGGTATGTCTGTGGGGGGTATGTCTGTGGGGGACTTTCTTGACTACTAAATCGTGCCAGCAGACCTGGCCCAGTGTGGACAGCATCATTCTATGAAGCAAGTGGTCCTCCTGGGAATGAGCCAGCAAGCAACATTCCTCCATGATTTCTGGCTAATCGCATTGGGTTCCTATCTTCACTTTCTTTGATGGATGTATTATGACCTGGAAATTATGAAAAGAATTAAATCTTTTCTTCTTCTCCTAAATTACTTTTGGTCAGAGAGGTTTATCACAGCAAAAGAAAGAAAACCAGAACACTCATAAATAGATTCAGAGCATATATTTATTCGAGGCAGGACACAAATGTATATAATAGTGCAGATAGTGGGATTACAAGTTACTTATCTTTAAGATCAAAATAAGAGTGGTTTTATTTTTTAATTACTTTATAGCTCACCAGTGTGATATCTAGCATGTTAACAATCACTTTAGCCAAACATCAAAACCCTAGGCTACCATAAGAAAATTAATCTTAGGAGCAGAAGAAACTATAAGAATTATTTTAGTAAGCTCCTATGCCAGAATTTCATTGAACTGGATTTTAGGTGGAATGGGTGCTTTTGATTTATTCCAGATTTATTCTAGAGAATTTTTTTTCATGAAAATTTTTTTATTATATCAACATTATTTTATTTTGTTTTTCTAAGTTTTTTTATTTACATTCAAAATCATTTCCCCTTTCCTGTTTCCTCCCTCCCTGAAAGTCCCATAAGCCCCCTTCCCTCCCTCTTTTCCCCATTCAACCCCCTCTTGCTTCTCTGTCCTGGCATTCTCCTACATCCAGTCTTTCCAGGACCAGGGGTCTTTCCTTCCATCTTCTTGGAAATCTATTGATATGCGAATTGTGTCTAGGGTATTCCGAGATTCTGGGTCAATATCCCCTTATCAGTGACTGCATACCATATGTGTTCTTTTGTGATTGGGTTACCTCATTAAGGATGATATTTTCAAGTTCTGACCATTTGCCTAGGAATTTCGTGAATTCATTGTTTTTAATTGCAGAGTAGTATTCCATTGTGTAAATATACCACATCTTCTGAATCCATTCCTCTGTTGAGGGACATTTGGGTTCTTTCCAGCTTCTGGCTATTATAAATAAGGCTGCTATGAACATAGTGGAGCATGTGTCCTTATTGCATGCAGGTAAAGGCTCTGGGTATATGCCCAGGAGTGGTATAGCCGGATCCTCTGGGAGTGTCATGCCCAGTTTTCTGAGGAACCGCCAGACTGCTTTCCAGAGTGGTTGTACCAGCTTGCAATCCCACCAGCAGTGGAGGAGTGTTCCTCTTTCTCCACATCCTCGCCAACAACTGCTGTTTCCTGTGTTAGAAGCACCTAAAGAGATGTTCATCATCCTTAGTCATTAGGGAAATGCAAATCAAAACAACCCTGAGATTCCATCTCACAGCAGTCAGAATGGCTAAGATCAAAAACACAGAAGACAGCAGTTGTTGGCGAGAATTTTTTTAAAAATGTATTGAATGGAGAGCCTGGCATATGAGGTGTTAGGGAGATAGGAAAGTAGGGAGGCAGTTGCAAGCAGCATAGATACCATAGAAAACACAGAAGGCCACACCTTCTTGCCCAGAATGCGTGAAGATAGATACAAAATTTTTTTCCAGTGGCAATCAGGAAAATAAGGCACCAGGAGGCCATTGCTACTCAAATGCTGTGAAGGGAGCTTAGGGGTCTGGAAACTTATCTCAGGTCATGAGAGATGGCTGCTGTCCTGGAGGTCTTCAGATTTCCAGCACTCATGTCACACTGCTCAGAAACCCCTCTAGCTCTAATTTCAGTGAATCTGACTTCCTCTTCTGGACCCCAGGTGCATCTGTGCACACATGCCCATGTACACACACACACACACACACACACACACACACACACACACACACACACACCCTCACACATGCACATGCCCACACCTGTCTTCCTAACATTCTCAACATCACACATGCACAAACTAATATAAACTCCACTTGGGAAAACTTACTAATCACCCATAATGTGACTGGAAAAGCATGTGTTCCATGCTGCCTTATGGCCTTCATATCCTGGGAGGGGAATCTTGGCTATCTTAAATTTTGGATGCCCTAGATGCATCTCATTTGTGTATCTTAACCTTTGCTCATATGTTTTTATGGTAGCTCTTCTAATGTACTTTAGTCAGACTTAAGAGTACTCAACTTCACTAAAGAATGCTCAAGTTCAAGTTCTTATGCCGAATGGAAATCCTCAGACTTTTTAAGACCTGTATTTTCTTAAGGTAATGTCTCCAAGCAATACCTGGTAGCATCCTTCCTTCCATTACTCCCATGAAAGCTTGGTAAATGCACCACAAGTCTTTTCTCCAACTTTGCTTTTCTCATTATTTGTGCATCTCAACTACATGCATGGGGTCCTCTTTTCAAGAGGGCAATTGAAGCATTTGTACATGTTTCCTGCACATGTACAACTTTGTCTACTTGGAAATTTTAGAGGAAACAAGGAACCTAATCAGGTTATGTATTGTGGTAAAGAATATTATAAAACTTTGTGACTATAGGACATTTAAGTGAAAAGTACAAAACAGACGCTTGGAGAATGTATTCCAAGCTGATGTACTAGCAGGTGCAGACATAGAAGGAGGCACTGCTCAGCCTTGCTTGGGCCTTGGTTTACAGTTTCAGGTGCTAGATCATGAGAAGGAGAGGATGAGTGTTAGACAGATGAGTCTGGGCCACAATACAGAGTCCCACAGGTGCAGAGTTAGGCTTCAGTTCCAGACATAATTCACATCTCAATGAACCTGGCATGCAGCAAGGTTCATTCTGTCAGCTTCGGAAATGAAACATAGATCATATCCTCCATGTCTGTCTGCATCTTCCAAACTTTTATTTTTTTTTCTTCCAAACTTTTAAATGAGGGTTGGATGAGAGTCATAAAGCAGAGTCTTTCTGCTCATGTACTGTCCAATTGAGGTGTCCTCCTAATGTTTGTGTTGATATGTATTCATTGTTACTTTGTAACAAGAAATAAAGTAGGTTTTCTTCTAACTCATTGTGTTAATTTTCAGAAGTAGCTTTTTCCACTCTGGTGTTTGTCAAGTTCTCTCTCTTTGTCTCTCTCTGTCTCTCTGTTTCTGTCTCTGTCTCTCTCTGTCTCTGTCTCCCTCTGTCTCTGTCTCTCTCTGTCTCTCTGTCTCTGTCTCTCTGTCTCTGTCTCTGTCTCTCTGTCTCTGTCTCTCTGTCTCTCTCTCTGTCTCTCTCTGTCTCTCTCTCTCTCTCTCTCTCTCTCTCTCTCTCTCTCTGTGTGTGTGTGTGTGTGTGTGTTCTGCCCTGTGGGCACATACATGCATACAGGCATATGGAGGATAGAGGTTAACTTTGGGTTTCTCCTTTAATAATTTCTCTATCACATACTTTGAGACAACGTCCCTCAACTGTATGAAGTTCAGCAGTAGAGCAGTATTGCTGGACATTAGACCTCAGGGATCCTCTTGTCTCTATCTCCAGTGCAGGCTTTACAGATACACAGCTTCTACAAGCACTTGACTTTTTACATAGGAGCTGGAGATTGTACTCAGATGCTTGTGTAGCAACAGTCTACCAACTAAGACAACTCCCTGGCTCATTTTTAAACTGTAATTGTTATCATAGTCTTGATAGCCTTTGGGATCATTCTTAACAGAGTCAAGTGTTCATTATACAAAGACTGAAAAAGGACAAGCAAGGTTCTTGAACACTGCTGTTCAGAGGAGTCTTGTCATGTAACAAATGTCCCATATCTTTAGCATCCAACAAGGTGACTGAGAACTACTTTGGATTTGCTGAGTTCCTCCATTCAAGAGAATGTAAGACAGAAAGGAGACTTTGTTCTTCAGCTTATTTCAAACATTTAGAATTTAAACAGACATGGGTGGTTAGTAGTTATCATGTTGGGGAGCACAGTGTCAGAGCCTGTTTTGAAGTCCATGCTAGGTGGCTCCTTGGAAACCACAGTTTAGTTCACAACAGTTGCTGATCGTGAAGACAGATGCATGTTAACAGACCTGCTCTGCTGTTGGTAAGACCTCTTCCACAAGGCATCTGTGCTTTTCTTCCACCCAATATTCATTTCCTCTCTCTCTCTCTCTCTCTCCCTCTCTCTCTCTCTCTCTGACAGAAACACTGCATATTTCTTATAATTCACTCTCATGCTTTCAGGGAGTTGAATTATTGCCTAGCTATGGAATTGGGTTTTTAGCTCTACCTTGACCCATTAGCCACACTCTCTGAGTGCGTAAGGAGATTAGCTAGAATGTAATCATATGATTTAAGACCAGAGGAGGACTCTCAGGCTCAGAGCTCTCTGAAACAGCTAGTAAAAGACCCCACTGAGCCTGAATGACTAGATGTGTATCTGCCCTGTTCTGAGAGAGGCAGGTACCTGTAAATGTAATCTCATACCCTCCTATGTAACCCCAATGAAGCTATATGTTCTTTTTTTTCATATATGTCTATGCAGTGTATGCATAAATTGGTATGCGTTTGTTTTATGTGGGTTCTGGGGATTTGAACTCACCACCTCATCCTTTTGCACCAGTCACCCTTACTGAGCCACCTTTCCATCTCTCTATTTTGTTTTCTTAAGCCAGACAGTTTCACCAGCTGTGCTTAAAATGCTACCCACAAGCATTCTAAGCAAAGTGCCAAGCCATATAGCATTGTTGAAATGTAAAACCTCAAATCTCACAATACTAAATGACTAATAAATGATGAGAGAAACCTGGGATATCTCACTGGGAAAACTGTAAGATGAAAAAATGTCAGCAGCTCAGAATGGTATACATGAAGTCCTTAAGTTGCTTAGCCAGACTTATCAATTTGTGGCTTTTTATACAAATTCAGAATGGAAGCTCTGCCATTAACCAAAATTGAGTTTGAGCTAGGGCTGTGCTATGGTTTAGAGGTGAAATATCTACCTAGCCTGTCTGAGGCTTTGAGTTTTACCCCCAACACTAAATAAATTCATTGATGAATAAATAATTAAAATAAAGAGATACATAGTAAGCTGGGTCTAAGGTTTTTATTCAGAATAAAACACTATCAGAATATAAAAAAAATCAAAGGGAGCATAGTCAAGATATGTTTAAAGAGCATGGGCATTGTAGTATATCATTTAGAGGTGGCATTTGGGGGTGTTTGTTTCTGTTTATTCAGAAAGCAGTTATTTATTATCAAATTTTGGATTAAGCTTATTTCACTGCAAATTTAGGAATGACCATTGGTGAAGGGTATGTGTGAACTGGGGTTTCAGGACACCCAGGTGTGGTTTGTGTTCTTGCCCAATCTCCCCATAATCTCCTTATTGCAGGGCTCTTTGATAGGTAGCCTGTTGTCCATTTGCCTTCTCTCTTCTGGCACATTGCCTTCATGATCATTGGTGACTTAAGCCCACAAGATGGATATACTTGGTTGTCTGTTTCTTTAACCTTAAATAAGGACGTTCTCCTTCCAATAATCATATCCCTGTACATGGCAGAATATCAGGATGGGAGGCAATTTTGGACATGCTATGCACTGTCTTGAAGTGACTCTATAGATTTCTATTAGCTGTGTTGTACTATTAACTATTTATTTCTGATTACTTTCTGTTGATTCATACCTACCTCAATAGCCATATTTCAAAGTTGTAAAGTGTGAGACATTGCATGGGTGTGTCACAGCAGGGCCTCATAGATTCTCCCAATCAATGGCACCATAGTTCACTCATGTTCTCAGGACTCTTAGCTGAGTTTTCTGTCTCCAGTGATAGCTGACAGTGCACTGTCTTCCAGGTCACACTTGAGTTTATGGGAATTTGGATTGCTTCCTTCATAACATACCCAGTGTCTTAGTTACTGTTTCTATTGCTTTGAAGATGTAACATGGCCATATCAACTCTTATGAAAGAAAGGATTTAATTGGTCTGGCTTACAGTTCACAGGTTTAGCCCATTGTCATGGCAGGAAGCATGGCGGCATGCAGGTACACATGGTACTGAAGTGGTAGTTATGAGTTTTACATGTGGATCCATGCTATCAGGAAAAGAACTGTGAGCCACTAGTCCTGGTTTGAGCTTCTCAGACCTAAAGGTCTACTCCCTGGTGACATGTTTCCTCCAAAAGAGCCACACCTATTCCAATGAGCACAAACCTTCTAATACTGCCAGGCTCTATGGACCTTTGTGAGCTATTTATATTCAAAATGCCACACCTAGATAGCTCCTGTCAACTTTGGAGCCAACACTTCTCAACAAATAGCATATGCCTGTAATTCTAGCACTTGGACAGTAGAGATAATAGTTTCAGGAATCAGTAGTTCAAGGTTATCCCCAGTGACATAGTAGATTTGTGGCTAGCTTAGTAATTATGAGACCCCATCTCAAAATAATAAAACTAAGAGGAAACAAATAACAAAAAATCAAATAAACTATTAATATTTTATTCTGAGGAATGACTCTTCTCATTTAATGGGGAGCCTTTATTTTTGGACACATACCCAACTGTTAGTAAATTCCTCTGATGAGTGTTGCCTCTAATTCGTGATGTTACTCTGTCTTCTCTATCCCACTCTTCTCCAGTTCCCTGATAACACAGGATAAGATCAAGCCCACAGTCACCTTAGCTGTGAGGATGATGTCTTTGGAGTGGTTTGAAAGCAGAGTTCAGATTTATTTCTCATAAGTCTGATATTTGGAGACAGATTTCATGGCCTTCTCTCATTTCTCCCTTGCCTGTGGATAAAGCTGTTTATGAGATGGGTGTTTTTAAAGGAACAACTTTATTCTTGGAAAGGTTGACAGGACTTTTAAAGTGGAAAGAAATTAGAAAGCAGAGCTGGAGGCAGTATGGTCAACTAAAAAATAAAATAAAGAAGGAACGGAAATAAAAGAAAATCTTCTTTAAAGTAGTCGCTAGTATCTAGTATTTGAAATGTTTGGGTATAGGCATCTTTCACATCTCCATACCCAGATATATTTCATCTCTTCATTAAACCCAGCCATGCCTAGTAGCAATTGAAAGTGCATACCAAACAACACAAGCAATATTCTAAGACATAGTCTATTTTACTATGGACTTTGGACCTATAGCTGTCCAAACCCTATTTTGTCATAAATTTGCATGGGAATGCAACCACACCTACTCATTTCAACACTGTCTATAAATGCTTCATATTCTGAAACTGAATTTAACAGTGTAGTCTGGCCACCCAATTGTGGGTAATTTCCTCTATGCTCTTCCAGGAAATATTTGTAGATGTGATAAATCTGGTAGTGGAAAGAAACTACCTACAGAAGTACTTTTTGAATATAAGGGAACAGATTCATCTCTTATCTAAGTCAGCCAAGTCTCAGTGGAAGGAAATAGATGAAGTTCTTTTTGAGTATTAGGGAGGTGTGCTTAATAGACAAGAGAAACACACCCAATCACATGGGCTCAATCCTTCTGCACTGCCTCCTTAGGCCAGAAACCTACTTTGCCTACATTGAAATTAGAATGAACAGTGGTAAGATGCCTTATCTTCAATAATAAAACTGAGGTCTGTGACAGAGCCAAGTGATTAGTGAAAGGAGAAGCATGCCATTGGGGATGGAAATGACCTCCTATAACCACCTTCTCTCCTCTAGGACCTTATGTTCAAGTCTTCATATGCAGTACACTGGGATGGGGCTGTATTCAAATACAGGGTCCTTACAGAGTTATTAGTAATAGGTAGCATCATTACTGTGATCCCTGACACAACATATCTGGTGTCTATATATGAAGAGAGATTGGGACTTTGGCGTGGAGAATGGAAGCCATGAGAAGAAGATAATTTTCCACAAGCTATGGAGTAAGGTCTGACATAGTTGCTTCTTTCCTTATTGTGACAAAATACATAACAAGGGGATTTATTTTGGCTCGTGGTTTGAGAGAATACAGTCCCTTATGATGAGGAAGGGGTACCAGCAGGAGTATGAGATAGCAGGTTGCATCTGCAGCCAGGAAGCTGAGAACTCTGAAAGCCTGCATTTAGCTGCCTTCCTCCTTTTCCTTTTGTATTCAGTGTGGTTCTCCAGGTCATGTCACTGTCCCCTGTTCAGTGAGGGTACCATCCTATAACCCCTGAAGACATAGAATTGTCATTGGAAGTCTTCCAACCAAAAAAAGCACAGGTCCAGATGGTTTTAGTGTAGAATTCTATCAGACCTTCAAAGAACACCTAACACCAATACTCTTCAAACTGTTCCACAAAATAGAAACAGAAGGAACACTACCCAACTCGTTCTATGAAGCCACAATTACACTAATACCAAAAGCACACAAAGATCCGACAAAGAAAGAGAATCTCAGGCCAATCTCTTTTAAGAATATCGATGCAAAAATACTCAATAAAATTCTTGCCAACCGAATCCAAGAACACATCAAAACGATCATTCACCATGATCAAGTAGGCTTCATCCCAGGGATGCAGGGATGGTTCAATATAAGGAAATCCATCAATGTAATCCACTACATAAACAATCTCAAAGAAAAAAACCACATGGTCATCTCATTAGATGCTGAGAAAGCATTTGACAAAATTCAGCATCCCTTCATGCTAAAGGTCTTGGAAAGATCAGGAATTCAAGGCCCATATCTAAACATAATAAAAGCAATTTACAGCAAACCGGTAGCCAGCATCAATTTAAATGGAGAGAAACTTGAAGCAATCCCACTAAAATCAGGGACTAGACAAGGCTGCCCTCTCCCTCCATATCTTTTCAATATAGTACTTGAAGTTCTAGCTAGAGCAATTAGACAACAAAAAGATGTCAAAGGGATACCAATTGGAAAGGAAGACGTCAAACTATCACTATTTGCAGACGATATGATAGTATACTTAAGCGACCCAAAGAACTCCACCAGAGAACTCCTACAGCTGATAAACGACTTCAGCAAAGTGGCCGGATATAAAATCAACTCAAGCAAGTCAGAAGCCTTCCTATACTCAAAGGATAAGCAGGCTGAGAAAGAAGTAAGAGAAATAATACCCTTCACAATAGCCACAAACCATATTAAGTATCTTCTCGTGACTCTAACCAAACAAGTGAAAGATCTGTATGACAAGAACTTCAAGTCTCTGAAGAGAGAAATTGAAGAAGACCTCAGAAGATGGAAAAATCTGCCATGCTCATGGATTGGCAGGATTAATATAGTAAAAATGAGCATCTTACCAAAAGTAATACACAGATTCAATGCAATCCCCATCAAAATCCCAACTCAATTCTTCATAGAGTTAGAAAGAGCAATTCAAAAATTCATCTGGAATAACAGAAAACCCAGAATAGCTAAAACTATTCCCGAGAGTAAAAGAACCTCTGGGGGAATCAGTATCCCGGACCTCAAGCTGTACTACAGAGCAATAGTGTTAAAAACCGCATGGTATTGGTACAGTGACAGACATGTAGATCAATGGAACAGAATTGAAGACCCAGAAATGAATCCACACTCCTATGGTCACTTGATCTTTGACAAAGGAGCTAAAACCATCCAGTGGAAAAAAGATAGCCTTTTCAACAAATGGTGCTGGCTCAGCTGGAGGTCAACATGCAGAAGAATGCAAATTGACCCATTCTTATCTCCTTGCACTAAGCTCAATTCTAAGTGGATCAAAGATCTCCACATAAAACCAGACACACTGAAACTAATAGAAGGGAAACTAGGGAAGAACCTTGAACATATGGGCACAGGGAAGAATTTCCTGAACAGAACTCCAATAGCTTATGCTCTAAGATCAAGAATAGACAAATGGGACCTCATTAAATTACAAAGTTTTTGCAAGGCAAAAGACACTGTCAAAAAGACAAAGCGGCAACCAACTAACTGGGAAATGATCTTTACCAACCTTACATCCGACAGAGGGCTAATATCCAATATATACAAAGAACTCAAGAAGTTAAACTCCAGAGAGGCAAGTAACCCTATTAAAAAATGGGGTACAGAGCTAAACAAAGTGTTCTCACCTGAAGAATATCTAATGACTGAGAAGCACCTAAAGAGATGTTCATCATCCTTAGTCATTAGGGAAATGCAAATCAAAACAACCCTGAGATTCCATCTCACACCAGTCAGGATGGCTAAGATCAAAAACACAGGAGACAGCAGTTGTTGGCGAGGATGTGGAGAAAGAGGAACACTCCTCCACTGCTGGTGGAATTGCAAGCTGGTACAACCACTCTGGAAAGCAGCCTGGCGGTTCCTCAGAAAACTGGGTATGACACTCCCGGAGGATCTGGCTATACCACTCCTGGGCATATACCCAGAGGCTTTACCTGCATGCAATAAGGACACATGCTCCACTATGTTCATAGCAGCCTTATTTATAATAGCCAGAAGCTGGAAAGAACCCAGATGTCCCTCAATGGAGGAATGGATTCAGAAGATGTGGTATATCTACACAATGGAATACTACTCTGCAATTAAAAACAGTGAATTCACGAAATTCCTAGGCAAATGGTCAGATCTTGAAAATATCATCCTTAGTGAGGTAACCCAATCACAAAAGAACACACATGGTATGCAGTCACTGATAAGGGGATATTGACCCATAATCTCGGAATACCCTAGACACAATCCGCATATCAATAGATTTCTAAGAAGATGGAAGGAGAGACCCCTGGTCCTGGAAAGACTGGATGTAGGGGAACGCCAGGACAGAGAAACGAGAGGGGGTTGAATGGAGAAAAGAGGGAGGGAAGGGGGCTTATGGGACTTTCGGGGAGGGAGGAAACGGGAAAGGGGAAATGATTTGGAATGTAAATTTAAAAAAAAATAAAATAAATAATTAAAAAAAGTTTTTCAGACACATTCAGATGTGTGTTTCCTAGGGGATTCTGAATCAAGTCAAACTGCCAATGAACATGAACCATCACATGGAGCCCAAAGACACACAGCCTGTTCCTGTCTTGCAGTCTAGTGTCTGGACTTCAAAATGTAGGGAGAACACTTCTATAGTTTTGGCCAACCAGCCCATGTGACTTTGTGGCATCACAAACACTAAAGTGTGTGCTCAACTGTGGATTATTTAGAATCTTAACAAAACACACTTTACTCTCTGCTGTGTAAGTCAGTACTTCTGAACCAGAAATACATTTTTATTCAGGGTATAGTAGGAACTCTCTGGGGACAATTTCCCTTTTCACAGTCTGAGGTTGGGATTATGATTCTACCTTTGTGTAACAGGGTAGAGACTAGGGAGGCTATTAAACATCTTAGTAGCACATAGCTGCCACTCAGAACCAACAATTGCTTAGCCTGAAATGCCACTGGTGTTCAACATAAGGACTCCTGGTGTCTCAGAAGACACACTGTTCTTGTGCTCTTTGCTTTTGTGCTTTTTGGATCTTTAGTGTTCTCTGCAGGTTTCCGAACAGATTGTTTACTCATGTTGGGTCACTGAGTTAACAGTGCTGAGTTACTTGTCTCTTGCTGCTCTTCTAGCAAATTCCCAATGAACACCTTGAAAAACTAGGAGGTGCTGCATGGTGTCTGTGATGGGGAATCTGGTTTCCATGAGAGAGTCTACCCCTGAGAACCTATAACTTCCCCAGGCTTACAGCTTGTGGTTGAATCTGGTGTGGGTGAACAGGAATAAATGATTGATAGGCTGCAAGCCTCCCAGACAAGGCGAGCTCTTGGGAAGCTTTCTTTAATATCATATTTTATATACGAACATGGGTCAGGCCAGGCTATAGATATACTATGCCTGACCCCAGTGCAGAGGTGTGATCAATTGTACTCACACAGAGAGCTATCCAAATGATTTATTTATGCAGCAATCCAGCTCCTGGTTTTTGGGTGGTAAGAACACAAGACAAAAGTTCTCTGCATGTTCCTGTACATATGTATACAGATATAAGGGTCTCTGTGTACATATAAGTGCACGGACAATCAGATGCTTTAGTTCATATGTATATGTGTTTGAGAATATGAATGTGTGTATGATTGTGGTTGTGTGTAGGCGCATATACTCATGCATGTGTCTATTCACTGATGTTTGTGTGTTGGAGGTTTCATGTGAATATGTGGTGAGAGATATGCATATATGTAAGAGTATATCAATGTATATGTTTGTATGTCTATGGGTATGTATGTAGATATATCTAGGTATATGAATACATTTCTTTGTATGTGTGAGCACTTGTATTCATGTTTGAATTCTGTTATTGTGGTTGTATATGCAATACAATTGTATAATTGCAACTGCATGTGAATGAATACGTGCACATTGTGTATGAGTGTGTTCAAGTATATATATTCATGTATGTATATGAATACATGTGTGATAAATGTGCACATGCATGAATATGTGTGTGTTCATATGAATATGTATGCATGTGTTTAGTGTCCTATTATCTGACCATTTTTAGTGAATCCTATAATTAGCTTTAGACACTAGATATATCACCATTTGCTTTTTCGACCTGTAAATGCTCCTTTAGCTTTCAGATTTCTTGATCATATTCCAACTTTAAATCACAAAGAATTGGAATTTGGGTGACATACCAAGCTATATTAACTCTGGGTAGTGCTGTAGAAAGACAACTGAAAAAATTCCAGAGCCTCTTTACCTTGCAACGATCACTTGTACACACACACACACACACACACACACACACACACACACACACACACACACACGCACACACACACTTCTTTGTCTACATTGCAGGAATTTATGAGGAAAAAGTTTGAGCAGATATCTGAAATCTCTTTCTTGCTGGAATGAGTCCCTTTTCAAAGAGCTTTCCAGAAAGCATCTATTGTCTGTTCCTCGTTCCTAGTTGAATCCATTTAGGATGACAAATTGTCACTTGTGCCTAGCTCCACAGATTACAGACTCTATCACAAGTGCTTTGGCTCCCAAGTTTCAGACCTGAGTTAAGCATATGCTGCCCGGGCCCTTGTAGTATCTACAGCCATTGAGATAAGCTCCTGCCTTGTTTATGTCAGTATAGTGGTATTTGGATAACTGTATGTAAGGTAAAAGAATCATATTCTAATTCATTGATAATTAGGACAAACGCACCTGCTTAGAATGATGCTATGTCCAAATAACCCACTGGAACTTAAGACTACTGCATGTATGTTACACATTAAATGATCCCAGACTGTGTACTACCAGTGTGCCAGTATAGATCACTGACAGGTAGATGGTTTGCTGGGTACAACTGTTTTACTGCACATGACTGACATTAGAAAAGACCAGAAAGCAAAAAATACCCCTGAAAGGGCCAAATGCTTCAGTCTAACTGCTGTGACCAGGAGATGGTCTGTGTTTCTTGTATTTCTTGATGTCCATCAGAACTCACTAACCTGGTCAAATTGTTTCTGGTCTATGTTCTCTAATATAGTGGACCAGAGTTATAAAACCCCTGAGCGTCTGAAATCTGCCTAATGTGTCCAATAAGCAGATCTTTTAATTTTATGTAATTATAATTAATATGAACTCTGATCTCACAGCTTGAAATAAAGTTTGGTTATACCATGTATTTTTATTATCCATGTAACACATTTAAAATCATAGAAAAAAAGCATACAAAGATATGTGCCAAACTGTTAATGCCTCTCAAGCTGGGATTAGAGATGCGTAAAGAGGGGATTTTAATGTCTTATCTTGCCTAATTCCAAAAAGAAAAAGAAGAAAGGAGTGGGATTAGAAACTAATCAAATCAATCAGTGAGACTAATTATATCATGGAACCAATTATGTTGAACCATGTCTTGGAATTAAAATGAAAAGAAAGGAGATGGAGGACTGGGTGATTATCTCTGTAATCCAGACAGGGCTCTTCTTCTCTTTGCAGGGCAAGTGAACTCTGAGCCTCAGGCATCTGCTTCTTAAGTCTTATACATTTGACAACTCATGACTGGACAATGTCCAAAGATCTGAGTACCCTGCAGGTGGGGATCATGGAGAGAAGCAAGATGTGGAAGCAGAGATATGATCTACCTCCAGTCTCTTACACTAAACCTCTGGGCAAACTCTACTTTGTGAGAAGCCCTTGCAAAGCATGCAGACCTATCCTAGGGCTAACATGCAAATGAGTAGCTAAATGTCCGCAGGGCTATTCATGTTACAATTGGTCACATCACCACATCACGGGCACAGAATTCTTGCTTAGCTTTCTTTTCTTTTTTAGTGTGTGTGTGTGTGGGGGGGGGGCTGTGCATATGTGGACATGTGAATGTATGTCCACTACATATAGGACATGAAGAATATTCTATCACTCTCCTCTTCCTTTAGTGTGACAAGATCTTTCTAAACAAGGGACTTATCTTAGGTAGACTGACTGGCCAGCAAGCCTCAGGGACCTCAGTGTCTCTGCCTACCTGCCTACTGGTGCCAGATCCTACAAGTATTTTCTTTAAAGATGTACACTTAAACATTAAGTACTTATACCAAAGAGAATAAATGAGCCATTCATGAGTGACCATGGTGATCATGTGGATTCCAGTTAACCTGATTGAAAGATGTCAATCACGCAGCAGTTGAATGAACAGTCAGAGTTCTAGAACGAAGTCAGTGAGTCATAAACCAAAGCACTTACCCAGTATGTTTGTGGGTCAGGGAGGTAGGTGGGTTTCAGAAAAGAGAGGAGACCTATGTTTCAAATGTTTAGGTTTCAAATGCTATCTCATGAAATTCTTTGCTTTTGTGTTGGTGGAAGCTAAGTCAATACATATGAAAAGATTGTCCAAATAAAGAAGAATGTAAAGTCAGAGGCAAATGATAGATGTCTATCAAGGGAAATAAAACCAGCCTAATGTAATTTGGTTGGCCAACCTGCAGTATTTCTACTCTGCACAATCAGACATTTGTAAGCAGTCATCTAGTCTGTAGAGTTAAGCACAGGACTGACTTTTATATGGCACTTCAGTTCTCAACCCCAAGGAAATAAAGTAAACAGAAGATGGGAGAAATGCAGGGAGGATGACGTGGAGGGCAACCCATGGGGTACAGTTTAAAATGGATAGAGCTAAAACCTGTTCTAGAACAGTATTAGCTATGTCACAGGGTGTAGATGCTGTTCCCTCTGAAGTGGGCACAGTGTTCTTTCTGTGTGTCAAGTCAGTGTGCCCTGTCTGCATGCCTGCCTTATTATTATTACAAAGGCAGCCTTGTCATAGAACTCCAGGTGCCTCTGGGACTTAGGTCTGTCTGGGGTCTGAGCCACACTAGGTGCTAATTTCCACAGAGTTGCAATCAAATTAGAAGTTAAATCTGACTCTGAAGCAGGGGGCCACTTGGGACCCGAAATGGCTTGCCTTTTATTTTCCCTTCCCAGTATTGTGTAATGAACACAGCATATGGCACATTTTAATTTCAGCAAATATTAATTTTTAATGGAAAGTATACACCTGGCTTTGTTTTGTTCCAAAATTATCACAAAGGCCAGAAGTTTTTTATGTGATTTTGATGCAATTGTAATTAAAGTGAAGAAACCAATACACATATTTTGATAGAAAATGTGTCACCCAGATTGCCCTTAAACTCAAGATTCTCTGAGTGCTAGAAACTCAGGTGGGCCACTGAACCTAGCAAGTAGTAAATACTCTTCTCTAGTGACTGGAATATTAATCTTCAAAGACACTCATGGGTACAGATTCTCTGTTAAGCATGTTGGATCTTGAATGTATTAAATTTTCAGAGTCCAGTCTGTTCTTTGTCATCAGCTGATATTTTCGTACATTTTGACCCTCTCAAAAATTGCTATATAGCTACCAAGACTGAACGATAATATGCACCAAGAAAGGGGGAAATTTTATTGTATTATTATCTGGCAATTAAAAAATCAATATTTGAGTGCTTTTATGTAGCCAACAATGCCCTTAAAGTTCCAGTTTCCCCTTTCTGCCTCCTATGTGCTGGGCTCACATGTGTACTATCACATCAAGTTCTGTGCAACACTGGGAAATGAAAAGTCTCATTCTTGTGAGGAAAGCGCTCCATCAAACCAGCTGCATCTTATCCCTTGTCCTCTATTTAGTGCATGATATTTGTATTCATTCAGTTTGTGTGCCCCTGTGGAGAACTGGAGAACTTAGGAAGGCAAGAGAGAGAGACAGAGATAGAGATAGAAATAGAGAAAGATACAGAGAGCACAGAGACAACACAGGACACAGGGACAGAGAGAGAGAGAGAGAGAGAGAGAGAGAGAGAGAGAGGCAAAGATAACAAAAATAAGTATAGAAATCACACCAGGTATCGCTTCTCAGCTACTTGTAAATACAACTCATTTTTTAATGTTTTTATTACAGAGGCGTCAGTATTCTATTTTGTAATTCATCTCCCTGAGGGAACTTTAGACCTTACAGGTCTGTTTGCAATTCCTATCAGACTGGAGGGTTGCAGAAAGAACAGAATAATGGAAATTCACAAGTTGCTCAATTTTGAAACACACACACACACACACACACACACACACACACACACACAATCTAGTTTCTTGACCTGGCAGTTTCTTGCATCTGTAGACCTTAATGTTTTAATATCCTGCATTTGGTTGGAACTTGATTTTCATAACTGGCAGGTGTGATAAAAATTTAAATAGGAAGTTGATGATGGCGAGCAAGAACAGAAACAAGTATGCAGTTCACACTTTATAGCCAAGTCTTCCAGTTTGCTTTTGGCTCTTTGTCCTGGGACTCTTCTTTGGAGGCAGTGTTGCTCAAGGCTGACTCCCATCCATGATGAAATAACTTCCACGGAACTTCCCAGCATATCTGAGAATGAAAGTCAGAACAAATAGTTTAGACTTTATATAAATATGTATCTATACTTCATGTGTGAATTCATAATGCTTGGGACAAATCTTGTCACTTCAATCTAAGCGGAGTATCAAATAACTTGAAAGGGTGAACTGGGGTCGACCAAATGTCTTCTGGATTCTTATCACAAATGGACATAGAGAGTTGCTTGAGCATCATATGACCAAGATCCAGCCGCATAATGGGTGACAGCATTTCCGTCTCAATAAATATTGATATTATCTTGGAAAGTTTCTCCAACATACTCACTTTACAAAGTAATAAACATAGGCTACAGTAAAGAACAAAGAAAGGAGTGCTCCTGTCATGACACTTTGCTCTGCAATTACTGATTTAGGACTGTGTTTTATCTTCACTTGTTTCTCTTTATGTGATGACTGTCAGGTTAAGCCATGATTCACCCATAAACACCTTACTTAGTTTTATATCTAATTATCATCATGCCCATTGCTTCAGCCTTAGCTGAATTCTCTAAATTGATCATAGAGCTATTTTTCCCAAGTGTCCAAAAATGTTTCAGTCTTAGGTTAGTTGAACTGATAACCAGACAAGTAAAAGGCAAGCTGTTAATATACTCACAAGTCTACCTTGCCTATCCTCTTATGTACTCTCACCTTCCCTTCTGGTTTCCTTCTGGACCCAGGAGCTAAGAGTGCTAAGAAAGCATTTTATCATAATTAGCTGCCCTCAGCTCAACCCGCAGTCATGTTTTCTATTCATATTTTTCATGACTCAGAATTATTTCTTTGTCTTTCTCTCTCTGTCTTTCTCTGTTTCCCATGCCCATTTCTCTGCTTTAGACAAGAACTTAGTTTGATAAATAATTGATAGACTCAATAAGGATTAATATCTATTCTGGAGTGAATATAGGTGGCAACAATATGATATTAATGCATCTGTAGTTGTAAACACAAATACACACATGTACACACACATGAACTCACACTCAGATACTAGCTTTTAAAGGAAAAAAGAGCTCCAAGTTGAGAGACTTCTCCAAGAATTAGGTTAAGGTATGTAAGCCTTATGTCCCTCAAGCAATCTCATGCAGGTGATTTCCGTCTTCTTTCTTCCCTCCTGGTGGATCCTGGACCAGTCCCTGCTCAGATGATGGCTATTTGCAGGTATCTTTCCCCATTCTCACAAAAATTCTTCATACTGACCCTAGGCTGGCAGACACTCTCTTTACCCAGTATCTTGTTGAAATTAGAGTCAGTCTGATCAGACAGAGCATGTGCTATTTATCTTGTGGCAAAGGGCCTCTCTTCACTCTGAAACTTCTAAGAAGGGACCCCTCTTCTGCCTCAGGGGGCTGAACTTTCTTCAGATGGCCTGACATGCTGCTATTTACCTGCACATCATGGTACTAAAATCTCTTCTAATAAATATCTTATTCCAAAGAAAATCTGCCTCACAGATTTCCCTTTGAATCCCAAGCCCCACACCTTTGACCTCCTCCCCTCTGTTTCTTTGGGGTGCTACAGTTTGAACACAGGGTCTCCCACAAACTTAACAAACACATTGATTTTGAAGCTGCTTCGAGAAACATTACAGGCTGTGACACTTAACTACCCGTGCAGAAGATTGACTAATCGTTTGGTTGATTGATTGATTGATTAGGTAAATTAGTGGCTTCCATTGCCATTGACTGCTTTTGTCATTCTGAAGTAAATATGACCATTATACATATATTATAATGCTTCTGAGAAACATTTGATGCAACTTTAGCACAGTCATCAGTACTCCCCAAATTCTAATTAGTGTAGTATCATGTTTCATTCATTTCATGAAGAGATTGACCGTGCCTTGTCTGCCTTTGACAGCAATGACCAAGGACACAGTCTCATGCTATCTTCCCCAACATGGCAGAGTTAACACAAAACAGTAGTGTTTTTTCATGGAAGGTAGACTGAGCCATTCACCATTGTTCCAATGTCCAAAGCCATCAGTTATAGCACCAAACATTATCCATTTGTCCTGGATACCAGATGTAAAGGGAATAGAGTGAGAGGTCCAGAGATGGGCCAGAGATTCTAGAGTATACATAAGTGCACTGATGCTCATTAAGGGATTGTATCCCAGTGTGAATGCAGACCATAGTACTGCACAGATTCCTCTGGACTGAACATGGAACTCTAAGGGTGTTAATCCCCATCATCCATTTGGCTTTAATCTTTCCAAGTAACTCGTCAACAATGCTGTTAACATGGAGTGACATTTCTATCATCCAATAATGGTGAACAAAAGAATGATGGGACATTATCGAGTACTAAGACCCAGCCCACTGTTCCTAAACAAACAGTGAAAATAAGTTTGTAAGGTCAGCTACAATTGAGCTGTTCTGATCTGAGCAGGATTTCCCTGATCCCTAGTCCCATACTGCAGAAGATCTCCTGTATGTTCACTACTAGCCACTGGGCATCTGATAAGTGATTATTATTCTTTCTTTGAAAATGTCTCCTCTACTTTGGCCACAGAAAGCCCACATTATATTGACTGCTGCTTCTGTAATGTTACACAGGCATGCCCAGTGCCAGTCTGTGTCCTGAAATGACATTATTATACTGTAAGATTTCAGAGTCCTGAGGCCACTTGCCTGTATTCATCTTAGGATTCTCTCTTCTTTATGCTGTATGATGGGACAATGAAATTGTTGTCTCTTGCATGATGACTCCCAGTTGCTGCCAGACTGAAAACAAATCACCTATTTTTGTTTGAATGCAAAATATGCCCCCATAGGTTCATGTGTTTGAACACTATTTTCCCAGATGGAGGAGAGGGGCACTATTTTGGAAAGTGGTAGAGTTTTTAGGAGGAAGAGACTAGAGAGAGAAAGTGAGTCACTGGTGGAGGGCCTTGAGGTTTTGTAGACCTGCCCTACTTCCTGTCCACTTTCTGCATTACTGATATAGTATGAGCAACTGCCTCAAGTTCATACTGCCATGTCTCTTCCCATCATTCCTGACTTTATCTTTTTGAATTAAGAGCAAATACAAACCAGTCTTCCCATACATTGTTTCTTGTCAGGTATTTGACCACAACAACTAGTAAGTACACAGTTATCATCTAGAAATGTGGGCCTTATGAAATGGCCTAGGGTATCCCATTTAACAATCTCCCTGGATGTGGGAGATTGGGATTTTAGTGGTGAATGACCACATGATCAATGTGTGTAGGTAGCTTTAATGAGTCAGACTGTGAGGTGGAAGTCCTCAAGGCATGAAAAGACGAAGGAGAAAAATGCCAGAGTATCTTTGCGCATACAGTTCCTTCTGACCTGTCCTTGTGGTTTAATGAAATAAAATGCTCTTATGAGGATAGGATAACTATCATGATCCTGGGGCCCTAAAAATTACAATGTTGAGAGGATTTATGAGTTGTGTTTTATCTTTTAGAACAAAAGACCTGAAAGATGCCCAACATAACCAAAACATTAGGAATATCCAGTCCTATTATTACAAATACTACTTGGATTCTCTGTAAAGTCAGGTTATTAAACCAATACTCTAAAATCTTTGCAAGCTAAATGCCTACATATATCATAGAAATCATTCTTTTTAATATTGATTTTTGGGGGTGGGAGGGGACTTGATAGGATGCTTATGTTCTGTTCAGTTTGCTTGTCTTTTCTGGGCTTCCAGACTCATGGAAGTTCCTCTTGTTTTCTACAGCCACTTAAGTGGAATTACGTAGTGGGCTGGGAAGGTATTTGTCTACTGCTTTGTGTTGATAGTCATGGCTATTTTTCTTTTTTTTCACCTTTATTTTAATTTTTATTTAATTATTTTAATGTTCTTACAAAGCACTGTGTTTATTTATGCTACTTTTACATATAATTTATTTTGTTTTTTTTTAAATTTTATTTTATTTTCTAAGTTTTTTTAATTTACATTCAAAATCATTTCCCCTTTCCCGTTTCCTCCCTCTCCAAAAGTCCCATAAGCCCCCTTCCCTCCCTCTTTTCCCCATTCAACCCCCTCTCGCTTCTCTGTCCTGCCATTCCCCTACATACAGTCTTTCCAGGCCAGGGGTCTCTCCTTCCATCTTCTTGGAAATCTATTGATATGCGAATTGTGTCTAGGGTATTCCAAGATTCTGGGTTAATATCCCCTTATCAGTGACTGCATACCATGTGTGTTCTTTTGTGATTGGGTTACCTCACTAAGGATGATATTTTCCAGTTCTGACCATTTGCCTAGGAATTTCATGAATTCATTGTTTTTAATTGCAGAGTAGTATTCCATTGTGTAAATATACCACATCTTCTGAATCCATTCCTCCGTTGAGGGACATCTGGGTTCTTTCCAGCTTCTGGCTATTATAAATAAGGCTGGTATGAACATAGTGGAGCATGTGTCCTTATTGCATGCAGGTAAAGCCTCTGGGTATATGCCCAGGAGTGGTATAGCCAGATCCTCCAGGAGAGTCATGCCCAGTTTTCTGAGGAACCACCAGACTGCTTTCCAGAGTGGTTGTACCAGCTTGCAATCCCACCAGCAGTGGAGGAGTGTTCCTCTTTCTCCACATCCTCGCCAACAACTGCTGTCTCCTGTGTTTTTGATCTTAGCCATTCTGACTGGTGTGAGATCGAATCTCAGGGTTGTTTTGAAGCTCTTACCATTTAGACGGCACTGATGATTTCCTTTCTCGGTGTAACAAAGAATGTACTATTTCAGAATGAATCTTAGGAAAAGTGAATTCTATATGTCAGTCCATCTATCCACCTATCAATCAATCATCTATCTTCTATTATCTGTTTCCAACTCTCATTGATCTATAACTATAAATCTGTCTACCTGCCTATCTATCTATCTATCTACTATCTATCTATCTATCTATCTATCTTCATCATCATCGTCATCATCATCATATATCTGTATATAACTATCATATATATACATATACATACATATATATATATAAAACTATCATATATATACATATACATACATATATATATGTATATAAAATTCATCTATCTGTGTGTTTGATTGATTGTTTGCCTTTATGGTTTTACGGTTTCCCCATCTTGCTTTCTGTATCCATGGCATGATAGTTCCCACTCCCTGGTTGTTATGGAGCCTGTGGATCTCCTGCCTTTTCAGCATGGCCTCTCTAGACTCAGATCAAGTTCCTTCCATTTTGTTAGTGCTCTGGTCTGCTTACAGCAGATGTTCTCCTTCTGGAATGAGTTTTGTACAATCTTTATGGTCTGTTCCTCTTCTCACACTTTTTTTATTCTTACGAAGTTCAGGATGACTGACATTAAGGTCATTTTGCTAGAAAGTGGTACTTGTTTTAAAATGCAAATAGTTTTTGGTTTTCTGTTTTTTTGTTTCTCTCTCTCTCTCTCTCTCTCTCTCTCTCTCTCTCTCTCTCTCTGTGTGTGTGTGTGTGTGTGTGACATTTCTCATACTATTCTTTAACACCAGGACATTTGTATGTTTTTTTTTCTTTTCCATCTCCACAGAATTTAATGAAGTGCTTGGAAGACCTTAATGTAAATAGCTGACATTCCTCAACTAAACAGACAGTGTTTTTCCTTTAATGCATCAATTAAGCAGTTAATTATTGATTTATTATTAACTTTTTTCTTATGAAATTATTTCTTTTCCAACCAGGGCTAGCTGCCTTGCATGAACAGCCCTACAGAAAATGAAAACTTAGAGACCCTTGCTTAAAAATGGTAAAGTACCTCAAGACAGCAAAACCAAATATCAAACTGAGTGTGGCAGTTTTCTGACTGTGGGGTCACTTGTGAGCACAAAGGCAATATGTCAGTGACTTCAGCCCCAATTCAGGGTTTTGTATATGTAAAGTGACTTTTGGTCAATGACTTCTTAAGTAACCAGCTGTTTGTGAAAGGAAAGAGCTATGAAGAGGGAGGGGTAGAGGTGGTCTGTCACCATGCTGCTTAGGGGACTGGAGTCCCATGTGTCATTTACCATTGATTCAATTATGACTCAAGAGAAAACCACTTTTCCACTGTGGCATTTTGTTTCCTGAAAGGCAAAGTTTTAAGATGAACTCTTTCCCAAGCCTGTATACACTTTTCACTGCTGATACTTGCATATGCAGCAGTAGTATCAAGCACATCACACTAGGCAAAAGAGGGCCCTAGAACTTATAATCTCTGCTTTTATTCATATTGTTTCTTACAAAGGTGGATGATTGATAGCCCAAAATCAATTCCAAAGACTCTTACAGAATTCTAAGTGCAGGTGATTGACAGGCATGCTAAAAACTATCCAGATGCTATTATAGACTTCAGATTTGAGAAAGGAGACTCAGAGTGGTACCTAAGACATGTGTGTTCCATTCAGCATATCTGGTCCTGTGACTGTGGGGCTGCTGATATAGCTTAGCCTCTGAGAGTTTCCTTGCTCTTCCATGGGAACTGAGTTTGGTTCTGAGCACCCACAACAGATGCTGGGGGATCAAAATCCTCTTCTGGCCTTTATGAGTACCTGCACACATATGGCATACATCCAGAACACACACACACACACACACACACACACAGAGAGAGAGAGAGAGAGAGAGAGAGAGAGAGAGAGAGAGAGAGAGAGAGAGAGAGAGAGAGAGGGGCACATGGGTGTGCACAAATATACACACAGAGACAGAAAAATAAAAGCAAAATATTTATGTGCATATTTATACAATATATGGATGCATCTTTAAAGGTAGAGAAGAGGGAAGGCTTTTAATATATTTGTGATAGCTAATCCTACACAATCCCAAAATTGTCACAAAATCCCAAAAATTGGTGGTGAGATTAACATTCTATTCTTATATCACATAGCTTTCTAAGAAATAATTCAGAATCAAGAACAAAAGCTTTTTTTAAAGTATGAAAGAGTTAAGTGCTAAAATACACTTAAATATTGATGCATCATTCACAGCAAAGGTGGAGTCTACCATGAGTTCATACACAGCATCCCACACAGGTCCACCTATACAAATATAGTACAGGAGAGCTGGGATTGCTCAGCCTTGACTGGCTATATTTAGAGCATAACTCATTAGTTTGATCTGAATAGCATATAACTGTTTCTGGAAGCTGAATACCTTGACAGTTCAAACAGATAAATGTCTCAGCAAGAGGCAGGGTAAACTTCAAGTATCTCCCAGCAGCAGAGTATATGTGTTCTGCCTTATTCCTCCCCCTAACACAGGCAGCATGCTTCATGAGGGCCTGCTTATCCATGGGTACCCTTCCTGGAGATTCAGCTTTACATAAGGTTCATATTTGCCTCTCTGCAATCCCTTCTCCTTAAAGATTCAAGCTGCCATGTCCTCATCTACACTCGATGTCATCTAGTATCCAGTCACCTAGCACTAAGTCAGGCTTGGAAACAACCTCCTGTAATGATGCTATCTATGGTAACTGGATGTCAAGCCTTCACGACTTTGGGTGTTCATGTCTGCTATGTCTGACATTCGACAAAATTCAAAATTCAAAATAAACTGTTCTTGAAGGGAATAAAAATAGGCATGATAGTGCGGTACATCTGTTATCCAAGCCCTTGGATGTCACCTGCCAGATCTCTCAACAGTCCGTGTACAACAGCACAATTGTTCTAGTTAGACATATTTATTAGTCCTTTAAGAGCTACATAATCTATAACAATTACTGTGTTTCTGATACCTAAATTGTGCTTTGTACAACAAAGTATTTTGCATAATTTTAAGGAAATCTAAGTGTAATAATCAGAATATCCATTCGCTCTTTTAGACAAAAGATTTTATATTAGCCTTAAAAAAAAGTAAATTGCTGCAGAAGAACCCAGGACCTTCCTCTGTTAGTCAACTGCTCTACCACTGAGCTAAATCCTCAGCCCCTACATAGGATTGTAGCATGGGATTGATTCTGGTGAAATGGGTCCTCCTTTCATCGTTCGAATTTTTTCTATTGAGGTTAATTGAACTCTTTAAATTTTCTGTATGATGATTTGACTTCCTGCTCCAGCTTTATTTCTGTTACTGCAATTAAACTTATTTGAACAAATGGTTTATGTCTCTTACAGTGCAGATCATAAGTCTATCATTGAGAGAAGTCAAAATAGGAATTCAAACAAAAACTGATACAGATAGTTCAGAGGAATGTTCTTTTCTAGTCCACTCCTAGGCCCGTCTTTAGTTAGCTTTCATATATAGCCCAGTCCCACCTGTCCAAGGAATGGTGCTACCCACAGTGAGCAGACCCTCCTATATGAATTAATAGTCAAGACAACCCCCTATTTACATGCCCACGGGACAAACTGATCTGTGCAATCTTTCAGTTGAAACTCCCTTTTCAGGTGAGTTTAGGCTGTGTCAAATTGACAGTGAAAGCTAGCTAGTATGTTTCTCCATCCATTCTGAAGCCAGAAGCCCTAGACACAGTATTTACCAGCATCTTAGTGGCCATTGTGGGCATCCCAGAGTGACTGAGTCAGTCATATTGCCTCTTAGCTTTTCTCTCCCCATGCTACCAACCTGCTTACCATTTTAAAGCTCAAATTCTCCATAATACAAACCTGTTTATTCTTTACAAGATATAATGGACTTACCTATTCCCAGGATAAGTCTCCAGTAAAAAAAAAAATCTGGAATGAAAACAGATTGCTCTGTAGGGAAGGATGACAATAAGTTGTCTTTTTCTTCTGCTAGACTATAGCAGATTAAAATAACGGAGCAACACACTCTGCTGTGAGTTTTAGATTGATGCTGCTGGGTTCTTTTGTTTGTCTGTTTTCTTCATCTAGAAGGGCATGCTGCATTGGGATAGGGGACTTTCATACCTGATGGGAAAGATTTTTTTAAGGTTATAAAACACATATGTCCCTCTTGAGCAATAGTCCAGGGGAACAATCACATATCAAAATAAAAACAAGAGGGTGGTAATATAGCAAGCATGGCATGATTCAATAACTCTACAAGATAGCTTTATTGGTTAGGTAATGAAGCGTGTTGGGGAATTTCTCCCAAACATGACTCAACACACCGCCAACTAACATTTGAAATGACTACACAATGAGTTTAGGAAGCACAGAATGAGGTGAACTGTTAAATTACTACTAGATTGGAAAAGGTCCCCAAGGTTCTTCCTATCACTTCCTGGACAACTCGACCCAGGGTTGTTGGTGGAATGCCAGAAGACATTTAGTTCATCAAAAAGTGCTTCATATTGAGCCTCATTCTGTTGTTGCTTGATGGGACTGCGTCCAGGCCACAAAAATTCTCATCTAAAGGAGATTCTGTCTCTTATCTGTATAATTTTAAAATGAATGCTTAATTTCTGACATTTTTTTTAATAACCAGGCTTCCCTCAGGTGTCAAGGGGAGGATTGGGAAGAGCAATTTCTGTTGTGGCACTATGCAATTTTTTTCTGATGACTACATGTGGTCCTTTTATAAGCACCAGTTATTCTAAGTGATTTTACATGATCATTTACATGGGCTATTCATCCAAAACTGGTGCATCGATGACCTATATACAAATCACAGAACATTCTTTGAGTACCTGAGTCAGGTGGTAGAAAAACCTCCTTCTATTCACAGTTCCAAAGTGTGCATTCCATAATAATTTATGTGATATATAATAACAACTTTGATTCATTGCTCCTCACATGGATGGGTGCTTTAAATAATAAAATATGTTTAGGGTATCCTTTTAGTAGCAGATGGTTAATGGATTTTGTTTAATGACAATTCTGCTTTCCAAGATAATGGTCAAGTGTCTTCCCTACCCCCACACATTCTGAGAACAGGACAAGGCTTCAAGGTTATATTATCCATTTTACAGATGAGAAGACTGAGATTCACCTGCTGAGCAATTTCCCTAAGTCATCAGTTTCAACAGAGTAAGGGCTAGGTTCACAGGACCTGGGGGCAGCCTGACTCTCTATCCTTCATGCTCCCCATTTTCTATTGATTGTTGATATATGCCAGTACTTATTTTTTTTAAAAAAAGATTGTGTACCATATCTGAGTGCATCTTATCTACTTTCTCCTCAGTAGGCTGAGTTCCAGTGATTTCAGTTTAAAGGGCCCATACAGGCATTCTTTCAAAACCAGGTTTAATTTGTCCCTTTCAAGTGACACACTGGTGCCAACAGCACACCTGAGTTGTGGCACTTGCTTGTTGCTTTGAATGAAGAGTCCTGAGTGCAGTGCACACCTAACTCAGTGAACTCCTAACAGGGAGTCCTCTGCCATTGCTCCCCAGACCACAGTATGATACAAAGGGAAAAATTTCTGGGTGAGGAATTCTCTCCTTCTGCTAAATGAGTCTCCATTAGACCTTTGATTCTATAGGGTAATGGTTAAAGGAGGCCCCCACACTCACCTTTATTCTGTATTGTTTTGTAGCACAAAGGATATCATGTGCATCTCGTTGCAAATCTCTGCTCAGTAACCCAAACTGATCCCTAGTTTCCTACCACAGTCTCTTAACATGTTCACTATACTTTCCTCTGTGTGAAATTCAAATGTAGAGAACCACCCATGGAAGGGATTCTTTCTCAGAAAACCCTTTTTGTAAGACATCTTCTACACCTTTCTTCATGTCTTACACTAAGAAAATCCGGGCTCAGTTGCTTAGCTAATAAAGTATGATGCTATTTGTTGCAAGTAGAAGCTCATCCCCTTCCTCTGGGCAACTTTCCCCATCTCAGTAATTAAAAGAATATCTTTCTTCCTTTGTAGAGAACAAAACGGATGATGTCTGGGAGTCTGGTTCCTTGTTCAGTCCTCTCACTTTCTCCTAACCTTAATCCCACTGATTTTATACCTAGTGGAGAGGAGTACTGCTCATTCCCTCCATCCTTTCTGCTCTCCCTCCTTTTCCATAACTTTATATGACAATTATCTCTCACTAGTATTTGTGTTTATGTATTAGTGTGTGCGTGTGAACATATATCACCACAGTTGTCTTCCTTAATTGTTCTTCATATTATTTGTGAGACAGTCCTTTACTGAGTGTTGATATTCATCAGTTGGCTAGATTGACAGGCCAGCTAGCCTCAGACATCCTCCTTTTACTCTTCAACGATGCAAACACCTCCACAGCACACTCTCAAATCTTGAATGTACTCACAAGTGCCTTCCAAATCACTTGTTCTTATTTGAGGAATTTTCTCATCTGAGGACACATGTATACTCTTCAACTTCACAGAAGCATAACTTTGTCTACCTCCCAGAATCTTCTATGTCTCCTACATAAATATCAATACCATTGCTATTTCTGGTATTGTAGTTTAGTAAATGGCCTTAGGTCTCTGTTCTCTATCTTTTTCACATTTCAATTTAAAAAACCTTGACTAGCCTGAGGGGAGAAGTGGGGCATCTCTGAACTGGTAAACATGATGCTGTGTGCAACCTAAACATCAGGATTTCGGCTGCTGCTTGCCTAAAAGTCTTCTGTTCTTTGCATGGCTCAGTGAAGCAGGGAAAGAGGAAACCATGGGTCCTCCCTAAGGCAGGGGGCGAGACGTTCATTCAGTCACCACTTATGTATTGGCATGAAGTGAGCTGTGCACAATGGAAAGGGCATTTCAAGTTATCTGCACGTGTAAAGAATGCCCACTTTGGATGCTTTATTTTTAAGTACGTGGGGGAAACAGAAAGCATATGCATATATATGTGAGGAATAGAGGACAGCTTCAGGTACCAGCTCCTTTGAGACTTTGCGATTGGCTTGGATCTCACCAATTAGTGTAAACTGGAGTGCCATTGAGTCTCAGGGATTCTCTTGTCTCTGATTCCCTGGCTCTGGAATCATAGGCATATGTCACCCAGCATGGAATTTTCCCATCATTCTAGGATCAATCTCAGGTTCTCATGCTTCTGAAGCAAGTTCTTCATATTCTGTGTTATCTTTTAAGTCCTTATCATTGGAATGCATATGGTGGAGTGGTGCTGATCCACAACCTATCCTTGAAATCCTGGTAAATCCAAGACAGAAAACTTTCATTGAGGCTAAAGTTTCAAAACAATGAATGAGAACAAAGGCAAAATAAAGTGTGGACACTTAATCAAGTGGGCAGATATGATTAGGGTGACATTACATAATGGCAGGAAGGTAGAACAGTTATATAAATATACCGTATGACTTGTGCCTCCCAAAAAGAATAATGCCATCCTTGTATTGAGTTCCCCTGGTTATATTCACTTTTTGCATTTGTGTTGCAATGCCACAGTGGGCAAATTCAAGCTTTTTATGAATGATAAAACAGCAGTCATAACTATCGCAGAAAATTCAGCAGTGTAACTGTTATTTTTCATCCTGGGAAAGACCTAGAGATCTATAAGGAACCCAGAAATTTCAATGGTTTGGAAATGTTTCCAAGCTATATTTGTGTCTTTGTACATTATGTCAGACTTCCTGTACTTAAACACTCAAACTCATTTGAAAGGACGATACATGGTAAAAAAAAACGTCTAAAACCATGATGTCTAGAAACACTCATCTGTAGTTTCTGCCTAGCTCATATCCAGCTAGTAATGGTTTGAGCTTGAGATGTATCTTTAGTCTGCTATTGTTTTGATTCCCTATCTATAAAGTGGAGGTGGTGGGGATGGCAATGATGATGTTGATGATGCTGGTGGTGGTGGTGGTGGTGGTGGTGATACCTGTGCAGCAGTGGCTGATGGTAATGATGATAATAATGGTGATGACAGTAGTTGTGATGATGATGTGAAGATGGTGCTGATGAAGATTTATGATATGATAATAGTGGTGATGGTAGCACACAACCACGAAGAGGTAAGAAAGACTACATTATGTATCACATCTTTACATAGGCTTGAAATATATTGCGCACTTAGTAAATATTATTTCTAATTTTAACAAATTCCAGCCAAATGAGATTTCTGTTTTCAGGTCACATCTCAAAGCAGTAGTAGGGGTAACGTAGAACTGCGATGGATGAGTGCATGTCCTAGTGAAAATAGTTCCTGGTTCCTACTACATATTTCCTGAATTCTTGATAAACTCTAAGACGTTAAAGTTTGGGCAAAGGTGAAGAACATTCTAAGACCCAAAAGTGTGGGAGTTATCTCCAGGTGGTCCTGCATAATAGATCATGAGCTACAGAGAGCTCATGATACAGAGATGCTCTTAATGCAGAATCACAGGGAGATGAAACGCTGTTTAATTCTGAAGCAGCAACAACTCCAGACCCCTGATGTTTAAGTGAGAAGCCCAGATAACACCCCTAATTCCAACTGCAGCCACTCTAACAGAGATAACAGCTGCCTCCATTCAATGGCACATCTATCTGTTCTTTGTTGACTAGTGCTTTGCATTTCTGTGCCCAGAACAAATGAGTTATTTTGGCTTTAATTTTGTACTTTTAACTAATTAAATTGTATATGTGAGCTAAAATATTTATATGCCAGAGATAATGAAAATAACCCATGATAAATGGAACCAATGTGGAAAAAGTAACAAAGATTTAAGAGCACCAGAGCTTGCCGAGCATCTGTGATTGGGTGGTGTTCCCTAGTATGCTTTGGGGACTGTAATTCAGTCTGTTGTTGGAACTGATGGCTCTCCTCTTGTGTAGAGGTTGAGACAAAAGGCAAAAGAGAATTCTCTTACTTTCACTCAAGTTTCTCTTCAAATTGCCATCCAGTAAGTTCTGGAGTGGGAAGAGGTGTTTTTATTTGGGAAAGAAAGAGCTGGTCTGGGTGTGATCCTTCTTTGAGAGGTAGGCAGAGAATGGCTAAGGTCTCAGAAATTCACAGTGGAGCAAGTAAGTGTGAGGATGACAAAGTGACCCACCATTCCTATTTCCAGTTTCAGCATACAGAATTGAAAATCCAGATCACTGGACCTGAGAAAATCACATAGATTGGTCAGCCCACAACTCAAGAGTTTATGTAGCTCCTCAAGGATATAGTTTGCTTATTCTAGCATAGTTTTTGTGTTAGTGTCACCTGAGAACATTGAAAAATGCAAATTACTGTGAAATAAGTCAAAAGTATGAGTCTAGTGCCTGAGAATTTATAATTAATATACAAGGTGGCCCTCCAAGAGACCACCAAACAAGCAAGCAAGCAAACAAAAATGATGTTTGATACTAGGCAAAGCCCCTGTCTTGTTGAATTAGATTCTACCGTTCAACACATCCTTGTTTGTTACTTGACCAGCTTCAAGGGGGCATGCCAACAGTTGGCAGGGTTGGTAAAGACCAAACATGGCCCCTTCTACCCTGCTTGTTCTAGTTCTTTGCTGGCCTATGGACCGCTTGTCTTTGCCCACAGTACGAACCTTCACTTTTAGACAGGACTAAGTCAGGGTCTCCACACCCCAGTGGACACAAAAGTCACTTTGTGAGTAAATATCTCAAGGGCCTGGGACTGAGTCAAATGCCAGGAGCAGAGCCTGCCCATTGCCTCTGGCTGTTTAACTATGG
This sequence comes from Tokudaia tokunoshimensis, assembly GCA_036184795.1. NCBI lineage: Eukaryota > Metazoa > Chordata > Mammalia > Rodentia > Muridae > Tokudaia > Tokudaia tokunoshimensis. The sequence goes on from BTHU01000010.1 coordinate 97,279,115, forward strand.
GTTTGGGCATTACTGGATTTCATGAAGAAGACTTAAAGACACATTCCCATCATTGTCACTCCTGCCTGATTGCTCTCTAAAGGAATCTGACAGAAGCATGGGCTGTCTACATGTGTTTGTTGAAAAAAAGTGGGGATTTATAAAAAAAAATGATACTTAGACTTTACATGTGCAGGATTTAGGGTAAGGATATGTTGAAAGATAGAATCTAATTCAACAAGACAGGGGCTTTGCCTAGTATCAAACATCATTTTGTTTGCTTGTTTGTTTGTTTGTTTGTTTAATGTGCTGAGGATTTGATCTGTGCCTCACACCTGCTAGCCAAATACTCTCCTACTAACCTCCAGCCCCAGCCCTTAATTGTTTCTAACGTGGACTCCTGTGGTGCTGACATCATACTCCACATTATGCATGGCTACAGTACAGAACAAACACGCAGAAAATCGTAAAACTCCATATTTTTCTTATGCTTTCAACCATGCTATTAAATGACTAGGAAGCAATTTTACCATTGATAACAGAAAGATAAAATTGAAAATTGTGCAAACCCTTCAAAGTCTCTGCTCATGCTCAGACTTCTGAATTTATGGTACAATGGCTTCTGTCCCCCCCACCCCACCCCCATTGGTTCCTTTGCTTTGGGAGAACAGTCCAATATAAAGTAAACATGGAAAACAGAAGGTGTAGCCCAGTGGCTAGTAAATAAAAGCCAGTCAAGGTAACTGAATGATGTTTCCTTATGTGTGCGTGGAAGTGAATCCCCTTGGAGATTAGGGTTCAGTGGAGGAAAACCCAAAATTAGAAAGTGGGCTGAGGAGAGGAACCAGTGTTGTCAGTGTCCATGGTGACACGAAAGACCTCCATGTGTGATGCTCTGGGCATCTCCTTTCCCAGCTGATGCTGGTAGGTACATCTCTACATTTAGTTTTAGAGGAGTTGTGCTGGATGAGGTATAGTTCTCTTTTATTAATTCCATTAGCACATTTCCTTCTTGTCATTTCAAATATTTGTGTATTAAGAATAACCAGGATGCTGAAGAAAAAAAGTTGACTTGAGACTTGCAGAGACTTTGGTATGAAGAACTTTTTTTACCCTGAGATTCCATCTCACACCAGTCAGAATGGCTAAGATCAAAAACACAGGAGACAGCAGTTGTTGGAGAGGATGTGGAGAAAGAGGAACACTCCTCCACTGCTGGTGGAATTGCAAGCTGGTACAACCACTCTGGAAAGCAGTCTGGCGGTTCCTCAGAAAACTGGGCATGACACTCCCGGAGGATCTGGCTATACCACTCCTGGGCATATACCCAGAGGCTTTACCTGCATGCAATAAGGACACATGCTCCACTATGTTCATAGCAGCCTTATTTATAATAGCCAGAAGCTGGAAAGAACCCAGATGTCCCTCAACGGAGGAATGGATTCAGAAGATGTGGTATATCTACACAATGGAATACTACTCTGCAATTAAAAACAATGAATTCACGAAATTCCTAGGCAAATGGTCAGAACTTGAAAATATCATCCTTAGTGAGGTAACCCAATCACAAAAGAACACACATGGTATGCAGTCACTGATAAGGGGATATTGACCCAGAATCTTGGAATACCCTAGACACAATCCACATATCAATAGATTTCTAAGAAAATGGAAGGAGGGACCCCTGGTCCTGGAAAAACTGGATGTAGGGGAACGCCAGGACAGAGAAACGAGAGGGGGTTGAATGGAGAAAAGAGGGAAGGAAGGGGGCTTATGGGACTTTCGGGGAGGGAGGAAACGGGAAAGGGGAAATGATTTGGAATGTAAATTAAAAAAAAATAAAATAAATAATAATAAAAAAATAACATGCTAAGTTTTTTCTCTTTTCATGACTGAGCAAAAAGGCACTTAAGATTCCCTTTGTGCCTTATACTAAGGGGAGAAGGTGTCTTTTAAGTCAAAGGTTTAAATTTCTCCCTTTCTGATCTGTACTGAAAATGTTTTGTTAGGGAAATGGACTTGGTCAATTTTTTTTGTACTAAGAATTATTGTGTTTCACTGGGATACATCTCAGGGTCGAGTACTTGGTCGGGTACTTGCCTATAGTGTACAAAGCTCTAGGTTCTATAAGCATCACTTAAACCAGGTGTCCTCACACATGCTTGTAATCACAGGTCTCAGGAGGTAGAGGCAGGAGAAAAGTTCAAGGCCATATTTTGACACACAGAAAGTTTGAGACCAGCTGGGCTACATGAGACCCCATTTTAAAAGGAAAACGAAAACATGGACAATCTACTTAGAGTGAACTTGGTGGTATACACCCTTAATTGCAGCAGGAATGGTTGGGCCACCTTTATATAAAAGCCAGGGCCTCGCAGCTGCAAATGGAACTCCTGCAAGAGGACCTAGTTGAGGACTGCCTTAGAGACCAAGCATTGCTGGTATAGACAATGCCAGCCAATCAGGAACTTTTGTTTAGAAGAGATGCTTTCTTGGGACCAATGGTGTGCTGGTGGAGTATATTAAAGGAACTTGCAGCAATGTTCAGAGAGCTTGCTTTGGTGATCCTCATCTGCTCCCAGAGTCTCTGTTGAGCCTGTGCCACCTCACCTCCAAACCCCAAGGGCAGGTAGGGTTGAGCAGTTAGTAATCCAGGGCATAGGCAACACTTAATCACAGCAGTGAGGGGCCAGTCTCTGAATATAAAGCCACTTTGCTATACATATTGAATTCCAGCCAGCCAGGGCAATATACTAAGGTTCCATTTCATTTTTATTTTTAAAAAGTTTGTGTGTGTGTGTGTGTGTGTGTGTGTGTGTGTGTGTGTGTGTGTGTGTGTGAGAGAGAGAGAGAGAGAGAGAGAGAGAGAGAGAGAGAGAGAGAGAGAGAGAGAAAATGAGAATTGAATCTGTCAGCTTGAAGAGGAGTTTGAGCCAGAACAGCTGAGTTTATTAACCAACAAGAATCCAGAAAGAGCTAGAAAGTGTGAGCTCATTCGGCAGGAAGTTTAAAAGGCTGGAAGCATTCTAGGCCTAGATAAGACTGTATGAAGGCCAGAAGTTCCCAGCACTAGGCCTAGGTTAACAGATGGATTCATTAAGCTTCAGAGATGACAATTACAAGAGGGGAATAAAAATACTTTGACAGTAGCTCTTTGTCTTGGGGATGGGGCTCCATGAGATTTTTCTCTGTCTCCATTACTGTGATGATTGGTTATACTCTTGTTCAGTTTTTGTTTAGGCAGCTAAATATAATACCATGCTAGAGTATCATAATGGCATTTCCCTGTCATTTCTAGCCAATACAGTTTTATAGCAGATTTTCTGGACCTCTGACTTTGGCACTATTTAAGAAACCTGCAGAAAGAAATTATTAAAATATGTTCCCCGAATTTTATTGCCTCCTAATTTGCTGTCATTTCTCTACTCAAAGATGCAAGCTGTGATTCTGAGGAAGTCCTAGGTATCAGAATTAGCTTGGATTCCTTAGTCCTGGGAAAGAGCAAACTGCTCTGGAAGTGACCCCTTCAGGCTTAGAAAGACCCTTTTATAGGAGCAGAGAAGCACAGTTCTAGGGAAGGAAAAAGGCAAGGGAAAATTTCTGGACTGTATGATACAGAATATCAAACATACCTTATCACTTTTGGAATATTGAAGTAGTGGATCCCCAGTGTAGCTTGTGTATAATCTTTATTAATTATATTTGCAAAACAAACATAGTAATTTTTGTTTTCTCAATTTACTTGTTAGAATAAGTTATTGGAAAGACAAGCAGATACTATTCTTATTGGAAAGACAAGGAGAAACTATTCTTATCACAGTGGGACAGTAACCACAGAGCCATCCCCGTGGTTCTTTTCCCCACATGAATAGACAGATACTCTACCAGACAAGGAATAGAGTTCTTAAACTCACTTTGCTTATGAGTCACTCTAGGGATGTATTGTTTCTAAGTGTAATAAAATTTGTGAGCAGCAAAGTCTATCATGTGGTTGTTCTTGGAGGTTCCAAGTTTCCTTTTGATATTTTCCATGAACAACCCCTCTTACAGTATAAAGTCACAGTCAGCTCTAGACTGTCACTGATATATAGGCTCTGATCTCACTATTGTAGATCTGGGGTACTGGCTAGAACTTTAATAAAGGTAAAGTGTAAATGTGGAAGCTACGTAGACCTTAGAGTGTACTTTGATGCAATAATCTCTACAAATAAAAGCCAAGGTTATGCCTTTTCAATACCTCTCTGTTAAAGATGAAGAATTGTAGATTGGACTGTAAATATTGCATGTAGCTGCTGTGGGAGTTGGGAAATGTGATTAAATGAGTACTATCAGGTCTCACGATGTATGATGTATCCTTTCATTAGAATGTTGATAATGAGAATGAACTATTCATTAGAAGAGCCAGATTCATAACCATTTGGTACCCCAATCTTTCACATGACTTAGTATTCCATGTTGGGAGCCCTACATGGGAGCCCTGTAGCATGTGAGGTCTGTAGCCATTTGTTTCCACATATGCTGCATGTGTATTTGTCACTATGACTTCTGGTTGAAAAATTCTAAGTCCTATAGTATGTCCTTCATTATCTAGTTCATCCCTCCCAAGTGTCTATCTGTCCCAGAAGTGGTGTTTCAATAGAACTGAAAAACAAAAGGAGAGATATAGCAATGCCTTTTTTCTGTTTTATTACAATATTTTGTTATAATTCTTTTGACAAAGGGTGGATAGAAGGCAACAACTGTATCTCAGTGGTAGAGTGCTTGCCTATCCTGTGTCAGACCCTAGGTGCTATCCTAAATGCTAGAGTTTGAATTGTATACTGAACACCTATGAGTCCTTTATAGTTAATATGCTACTGTTTGTTTGTCACAGTTTCTGATATCCCTTCACCTATCATGCACCTATTGTTTTGATATATTCTTAACTTGAAGACCTCAATTTTTAAGATAAAGACAGATAAATACAGTTTTCCATGGTAGCACATGCTTGTAACCCTAGCACTCAAGAAGTTGAGGTTGGAAGATCAGGAGTTTGAGGCAAGTTTTTCCAACTAAGTAGTTCAAGCTTAGTTTGGGATACATAAGACTCCCTTTCCAAAACAACACAATAAAAATAGACAAATACCCCCAAAGAGATCATCTGATAATTAAAAGTAAAACAAATAATCTCTGGATTTTATTTCAAAGACACAATTCTTAACATCATCTTCATCCATCTGGTCTAACTTGTACAGCTTCTAAATAATGCCCACTGTTCTACTCAATCATGTATTCCCTATTTTGTCAGTTGTCAAGTTTCCAAATATCCAGTCACTTTAAGCTCTGTACCATTGTACATGTCTTCTGATTCCAGTATTTAGCACTTTCCAGGATATTTTCACTTCTGACATTTTCATTTTTTGCTTATCTTGAACTATACTATTTCACTGAGCCAGCCTGAAAAATATTGACATTTCCGGTGATGATTTTGCTGTATTGTGTGTGTGTGTGTGTGTGTGTGTGTGTGTGTGTGTGTGACTTGTGTTTTGCATATGGAGGTCAGAGTGTCTTTCTCAGCTCCATTTTTACATTAACATTTTCTGAGATAGGACCTGTAACTGAACATGGAGTACATCTATTTGGTTAGACTGCCTGGCCAAAAAGCTCCAGGGATAGCCTGTTTTTCTGTTTCTCCATAGCTGGATTAAAGATATATAGTACATTACTCACCTTTTATATGTGTAGTACAAAGTGAATTCCATGTTCATGCTTATACAGGAAGTATTTTATTAACTGAACCATGTCCCCACCCCAAGCAGTACTTACCTCCTGATGATGTTTCTTTAGTATAGTTTCCTAAGACATTAACAAGCATCTTGGAAAAGTATGTGGTTTACAGAAATGACCCAGCCATTAGCAAGTTATAATATTCAGAAGATTTAGCATAGATTCCATCATAGCCCTTACCATAGTCTTGCCACAGGCTATAATACAAGAGATTAATTAGTGAATTAATTAATCAACTGCTGTTCCATAGCAAGTGGTTTTTAGACAGTACTATTTTTTCCTAATGTCATTACAAAGTTTTATTATTATGTGATGATTGAGAAAGACTCCTAATCTTGACTCCTGGCATCTATACCCACATGTACACATGTATACCTGTACACATACATAAGTGAACAGATACACAGAAAAACATACCCATCAATATACCATACACAAAATATTTTATTTATATAATGTATTCCTTCATTTTTGTTCTTTTGAAACAAGTCTAGCTACATAGCACAGGATGTCCTGGAATTTGCTATGTAGCTCAGACTGGCCTGGAACTGTGGCTAAAGTGTATGAGCACTGAAAATTCAGATATGCACAGTACACTGGGATGTCATGGTTCTGTTAAACTCTTGGATAACATTGTCATTTAGGCATATCTATGCATTTTGGAGTGCATCAGATACCTCACCCATTTGTTACTTCACTTGAAATAATTTGTTGTAGTGGGACATATAAAGTACCCTCTTTGTTGTTAAATACAGAGCACATGAATCTGAGCATAGTCACTTTTCTTTAAAATAGATACAGAATTGATCCTGTCTAGTTGTGATGACAGCTAAACCAGTAACTCCTCATACCTTTTTGGAATCCATGCATCTAGTCTTGATAATCATATTGACTCCTTTGTTTTAGGAAGGAAACTAAATTTTGTGGGGTTTTATATTTACATATTTCATCATTTATTCATTGTGCATGCTTATGTGTGTATTTGTGAGTGCACATACAAGGCTATGTTTGTGTGGACGTCAAAAGAAACCTCAAAGGAGTCAGTTCTCTTCTTTTTTTAAATCCTGTGAGTCCCATGGATCAAGCTGATGCCATTGGGCTTGGTGGTAATCACTCTTACCTGCTGAGTCACCTCAGCAGCCCCAGCAAATAAGCTTGTCAAAATTCCACATATATTAAGCCATCTTTAATTCATCCTTCAGTGTCCAGATTATTCCTCCTAGCCAAATCCTTCTGAATAATCCATCAGTTGTATCATTTTTATCATTTTAAAGGCTGTATATCATTGTATTTTGTTTTATATCACATTTTATGTATGAATTTATCTTTTTGTTGTTGTTGTTTTTTCAAGGCAGAGTTTCTTTGTATTTCTGGCTGTCCTGGAACTCACTCTGTAGACCAGGCTGGCTTCAAACTCAGAAATCTCCCAAGTATTGGAATTAAAGGCATGTGCCACCACTGCCTGGCTGACTTAATCTTTTTATGGAAACTTTAGATTATTCTATATCTTGGCTACCATGAATAATGCTTCCCTGAACAGAGTATACAGACATGACTTTGACATGATTTCCATTCCTTTGGATATATTGCTAGGGAAAAAAATTGTGGAATCGTAGATAGATAGACTTTAATGTTGTCAGGACCTTGCATCCTGGTTTCTTTGATAACCTTGCAGTACACACTTCAGCTTCAGTGTCTCCAGTTCTTAGTGATTTCTAGTCTCCTCGTCACTTGTTTGCTTTGAGCTATAATAACAGATGCTGGGTGGCAGAATTTCTATCCTACCTTTTTTGATGGGGAGGTCTTAATTTACCTTTCTTTAAACATTAGTGGATGATAGTGTTTTATTCATGTATCTGATAGATAGATAGATAGATAGATAGATAGATAGATAGATAGATAGATACATAGATACATAGATAGATAGATGATAGATAGATAGATAGATAGATAGATACATAGATACATAGATACATAGAGAGATACATACATACATACATACATAGATAGAGAGATACATACATAGATACATAGATAGATAGATAGATAGATAGATAGATAGATAGATAGATACATACATACATACATACATAGATACATAGATAGATAGAGAGATACATAGATACATAGATAAATAGAGAGATACATAGATAGATAGGTAGATAGATAGATAGATAGATACATACATACATACATAGATACATAGATAGATACATAGATAGATACATAGATAGATACATATATATTCATTTAAAATTTTTATAATTATTATTTCATTTCATGTGCATGGGTGTTTTTCTTGCATGTATATCTGTCCACCACATTCGTTCTTAGTCCCTGCAGAGGCCAGAAGAGGACATGGATACCCTGGAACTGAAAACTGTTGTGAGTGTGTAGGTGCCAGGAATAAAATCTGGATTCTCTGAAAGAACAGCTAGTGCTTCTAACTGCTGACCCATCCCTCTAGGCCCTATATATTATTATTTTAGGACTGCATATTCAGGCTATGTTTTACTGTGTCTCTTTCTTGTTGTCGGGTTCCTTGCATAGTCTTTGCATTATCCCTTTAGATATATAGTTGATTTACATCTTTTCCTGTTTTAAGTTGTGCCTCTTCTGATTTTCAGTGTTCTTTCCATTAGTTTTTCTCCACCAAATTCTTAGAGCCTATTCCAATCCTTTTGTCTATTTTTCTTCTAAGGTTCTGAACTTTACAGTAAAAAAAAATTATAGTTTATAATTTTAGGCCTTAGATTTAAACAGCTAACTTGTTTTTAGCTAATGTTTGTGAAAGATGCAAGATAAGGCTCTGCTTCATTCTTATAAGTATTAGATAACTGGTTTTCCTGGCACATTTTTTTAAATAGGAGATTCTACATTCCTCATTGTGAATTTTTGGTCCCTTTGGAAAAATAAATCATTTGAACTTAAATTGCATGTGATTGTTTCCAAGTTTTCTCTCTTGTTCTTGATCATTGACTTTCTCTTTACTTTGGCTCCCTGTTCTTTTTTAGAATTGCTTTATGACATATGATGATGTCTGAGAGTGTGATGTCTCCAAATCTGTTCATTTGATTCAAGATGATTTTGAGTTCAGAAATTTGATGGTTCTATGTGCACTTGAACATTATATACTCTTATTCTCCATTCTTTTTAGTTGTTGTTTTTTAAATACTTTTTATTAATTATTTTTATTCTGCCAACCCCTGTCCACCCTCTGACTGTTCCACATCCCATACCTCCTCCCCTTCCCCTGATTCCACTTAGATGTCCCTACCCCTGAACCCACCTGACCTCTAAAATCCCTTGAGCCTCCAGTCTCTTGAGGGTTAGGTGCAAACAACTCAATCAAAAATTGGAGTATAGAACTAAAACAAGACTTCACAACTGAGGAATCTCGAATAGCTGAGAAGCACCTAATAAATGTTCAAAGTTCTTAGTGATCAGAGAAATGAAAATAAAAACAACCCTGAGATTCCACATTATACCAATCAGAATGGCTAAGATCAAAACCCCAGGTGACAACACATATTGGAGAGGATGTGGAAAAAGAAGAACACCACTCCATTGCTGGTGGGATTGCAAACTGGTACAAACGCTCAAGATATCAGTCTGGAGTTTCCCTAGAAAATTGGAAACAGATCTTCCTGAAGATCCAGCTATACCACTCTTAGATATATACCCAAAAGATGCCCCAATATGCCACAGGGGAACGTGCTCCATTATGTTCACAACAGCCTTATTCATGATAGCCAGAAACTCGAAACAGCTTACATATCCCAGGACAAAGAATGGATAGAGAAAACGTGGTTCATTTATTCTCCATTTTTAAGTATTGAGAATACAGTATACATGTAGACTGTTGTGGATAGAAAAGAAATTTTTCACATTTTTCTTTCAATCCATGAGCATGATATATTTTTCTTTTCATTTGTGTTTTCTATTTTTCACTGGTTTTAAAGTTTTCAGTATAAAGTCTTCCACCTCTCACCTCCTGAGTCGAAATTTCCCCTAAATATCTCATTTGTTTTACCTTTGTGAATACTATTATTCCCTTAATTTTTCTTTCAGATACTATATTACTGAAGAATAAAGATGCTTTTGATTTCTGCATACTGATTTATATGCCACAGGTTTAATGAATATGTCCATTTTAACTTGATTTATTGGAATCTTAGAAGTATATATATGTGTACATGTACATATATATGTATATATACGCATGTATATGTGTATGTATATATGTAAGTATATATATATATATATATATATATATATATATATATATGTATTACACATGCTAGCATTTTTACAGCTCTGCTGTTTGTTCATTCTTTCCTCTTCTCTTCTTATCCCCTGATCCCTATCCCCTTCTCCTTTAAAGAAACTTTTACAACAATGCAAGAAAATGATTAAAGAAAATCAGGGAGATCAGTTAGGGTCTGTATCCATAGAACAAATGAATGTGATGCCCTCTAGGTTAAGTGGAAAAAAGAAATGGACAAAAACCAATGGATTCAAGAAGCCTCTGGCTGAAAAAGAGAAAAGTTGGCAATAGTTTTCTTATGAAAATTTTTGTTGGAAGAAAAGTCAAAGGTGAAGTCTGCTTTCCAGGCCTTTCAGAAGGTTCTTATCTTTTATTGAAGCAGAAGATATTGGACAAATGTTGGAGTTGAATCAAGGGTTGGCACCATTAATTGTGTACTCATTAGCCAAATTATCTTGGCATGGGGCCATAGATGTAGATTACATCATATATGTTCTTAGCTTTGTTGAAGTCACCATGAGTGTGTCTAGTAGCTGGTATTAATAATGATATCATGTTCCTTTATAACCTTTCTCTCTCTCTCTCTCCTTCTTTTCATTCTTTTTATCCTATATTCCTACTTATGAATAACTTATTAGAACAGCTCTTTAACTTTTCCTTTTAACTAAGGGATTACTTTTCTTGAAGATCATAGAAGTGGGGTTCCTTTTTAAAAGTGAATCAGCTGTACCCCAGTGAACTTACCCCACTTCTTTTTCTGTCAGTCCTTACGTGAGCAAAAACTTCATTATTTTCTGACTGTCTGAATGGAACTTTCATAAATGTTCAATAAACATCACCTGTGGGGAATGCTTGTTTTGTGTATGTCTTAAATCGGGGTATGCTTATTCTCCCAAGTATTCAATATTGAACGCTGATGTTGTAACACCATGCTACCTGCCCAAATGAATGCTAAGTGTATTATTTGTGTATGAAACAGACTCAAAGAATCCTAAAACAAGTGGCAACAAAAAGGAGAAATGAACTCAGGTCTATTCCCACTCCTAAATCCATTCTTTTTCACAACCTTCACCTTACCAAGCAAAGTTTAACAAGTTTCTATATACTTGAAATTCTATCCTATATCTATAAATCCATAAATCAGAAGTGGCATACACCTTGGAAAAGAGTGGCAACCCATCAGAAGTCCTTAAGAGCACAACCCAAAGCACACTGAAATCTGAGAAGTTTAGATGGGATTTGTAGAGCTGTAGAAAAGGAGTTTTACATTGTCTCTGAATTGGTCATTCCCAGCGACAGAGTCATTGATGAGATGGGGGCAATCACAGAAAGCAGTGGCTTTTAAAAAACACTTTAGCTGCCAAAAATCTCATTCCAACTCTCTGGAAGACTGCTATTGTACCAAGTGTAATTCACCAGCCCAGTGCCTTTCTGGAAGTTGTGATATTGGAGAGAGTTGCTTTTGTCCAAATGAATAAACACCACCAAGATGAGCTGACTGGCTCGTCCTGACTTGAGCTTGATTTGTTCAGACATTCAGAGTTTGTTCTGCTATCCTCTGAGAAAAATCTCCTCTCCTCTCCTCTCCTCTCCTCTCCTCTCCTCTCCTCTCCTCTCCTCTCCTCTCCTCTCCTCTCCTCTCCTCTCCTCTCCTCTCCTCTCCTCTCCTCTCCCCTCCCCTCCCCTCCCCTCCTCTCTCCTCTCCTCTCCTCTCTTTACCTTTTCCCTCCCCTCGACTCCTCAAATCCCCCTCTCCTCTAGTCCCCTTCTCATCTCCCCTCCCCTCTGTCCTTCTCTTCCTTCTCCTCTCTTCCCTCCATTCCCTTCCCTTCCTTTTCCTTCCCTCCTCTACTGTCTCCACCTCTTCTCCATCCCTCTCCTTCCTTCCCTTATCCACCCCCTACTCCTTTCCCCTTTCCTCAGCTCTCTTCTTCTCCCCTCCCTTCTTTTCCTCTTTCCCTCCTCCTCTCCCCTTTCCTCTGTTCTTCTCTTCTTTTCTCTCCTCTCCTTTCCTCATTCTCTTCTTTTCTCTTCTCTCTTCATCTTCTTCCTCAACCTTTCTTCTCTTTTCTGTTTTCTTTTCCACCCTTCTTTCCTCTTCTTCCTTGTCCTCTTCCTTTCCTTCTTTATTGTTTCCTCTTCTTATATGTTGCTTCCTTCCCCCTTCTCCTCTCCTTTTCCTTTCCATATATTATTGGAATGATATCAGATGTAATATCAGTCAGTCCCAAAAATTAATAGACTGCTAAACATTTCTTCTCATAACTATTAATTGGTAATCATTATCCATAGAAACACATACATAGAGAGACTGTGCTCACTCTGATTATAGTATGTAACTTGGATTGTTTTGTTTATCTATCAAGACTATAATCACCTAGCTCTATTTTTCTCTCTTTGAGAAATTATCTCTTTACTGTATTGTGTGATCTTAATGTGTCTATCAGTGCAGATGCCCAAAAGGTGAAAAAGTCCCCGGGGGACCATGCTGACAATTCATGACCCACTCCTTCCCTCAGATGTATTAGGACTAGACACAGATAGATATATCACCTAATCTGTGCCCACCACTTTCTCCCCTGGGATTCTAGCTCTTTAAAATAATGACTCAGGGAATGGCACAGCCCTGGTATTTAGTTCCTTGTTTTATGATACATTTTTATGGGTCTTGATTCTGTGAATGACTCCCTGGCCCCTTGTAAATCCTCTGCTTAAAAAAATGAGTTAGTCTGCCACTTGCAGCCTGAGGACGACCAGGTAATTCACTAAATACCATTCCAAATAGAATTCAACAGTATTTTTGTACACAAGATGCCCTTACTATTAAACACAAAGTAGGTGACATCAGGGCTTAGGAAAGCTCTGTAGAGACCACCTTGGAAAAGCCAATGTAGAGTGGAGGACTGGGACTTCAATCGATTGAGCAAAATCAAAGCATAGAAAAAGAATAGATATCTATTCAACTTCAAGGTAAAAATACACAAAGAAATAACCAAGGATGCTAGATGAAAGAACAACCCTTTGGGGGCTGGAGATGTGACTCACAGGATAAGAGCACTTGCTGATTTGCCAGCAGACACATATTTGACTCCTAGAACCCATGTCAGATGGATGACAACCACCTATAACTTCAGTTACAGTGTAATTGACATTCTTTTTTAGTTTCCTCAGGTACACACACACACACACACACACACACACACACATCTTTATATAAATGAATCTAAAATCCACAAAGAACACTTCTTTTATGTAGGTTAGATTTTGAAAAGTGTTGTTCCCTGTTTTAGTGTGTCACTAAACAATAGTCAAGTTTTTTTGACATTTTTCCACAAATAACTCAGAACTCCTGTTTATTCAACTTTAGAGAAAGGGGTGTTAAAATGATCAGGAAGCTAGACCTTCTATGAGTCCAAAGATAGCAGATGTCCAAGCTTGGGTAATATTAGGAGCCCTAGTGCTAAGATTTATAAGATTGTGAGAAAATACTAAAGTGGCTGTATCCACAGAACTTCCTGTGTGCCTGCTCTCCTTATTTTGTAGACAGGATGCCTTGCTGCCTTTTGACAGGAACAGGACAATGAAAGTTCGGTGTTTGTGAAGTTATGCTAGATTCTTTGACTTCCTTGTATGGAGTATTCATGAGAAATGTACTATCAAAGCTAAGGACTTTTCCCATGGATTAGTTACTTGTGAATGGAAAGACCTGAAGTGTGAATCCTGTGTGTCCTCTTGTTAGAAGTAGGGTCTGTAAATGCAAAGACTTTTGCATGTCCTGTCTGGAGGTTAGTTCTCATTACATTGGAGATTGTCAATAAAGGGATCTAGATTAGTTTGGCTTGCAGGCGTGTCTGTAGGGAATTATCTTTTTGAAGATCCAGTCTAAAGTATTCTGCACCATTCCTTAGATTTGAACCTTGGATTGTATGGATTTTTTTTTCTCTTCCACTGAACTAGCATGTTTAGCCAACAAAACTTTAGAAAGAGAACACAGAAAGCGAACTGGTAATTCGCACAACTACATTTTGCCTCAGTTTCTGATGCCTAGATTTTTATTTACATTTTAGGAAGAAATACAGCCCAGTATATCCTGGAGTTTTGCACCTGGTCACTCCTTTGTGCAAATAGCTGACATCATCTATGTGCTCCCCTATTGAGCTGTGTGTTCTTGCAGAAGAGAAGTGTGTCTTGATAAAACACCTAAATGTGAATGAAGGCTTCTTGATTTTTCAACCCCTATTTTGTCTCTTACATCTTCTTGCATGCTAAGATTGCAGCTATGTATTACCACAATGTCCAATTTATCTGGTGCAAGACATAAAATTTCATCTATGTTAGGTAACCACTATACCAATTAAGCCATACCCCCAGGCACTCTAAGAGATTTTTTATTTATTTTTTATTTTTTATATTTTTCTTTACATTCAAAATCATTTCCCCTTTCCTGTTTCCTCCCTCCCCGAAAGTCCCATAAGCCCTCTTCCCACCCTTTTTTCCCCATTCAACTCCCTCTCGCTTCTCTGTCCTGGCATTCTCCTACATCCAGTCTTTCCAGGACCAGGGGTCTCTCCTTCCATCTTCTTGGAAATCTATTGATATGCAAATTATGTCTAGGGTATTCCGAGATTCTGGGTTAATATCCCCTTATCAGTGACTGCATACTATGTGTGTTCTTTTGTGATTGGATTACCTCACTAAGGATGATATTTTCAAGTTCTGACCATTTGCCTAGGAATTTCGTGAATTCATTGTTTTTAATTGCAGAGTAGTATTCCATTGTGTAAATATACCACATCTTCTGAATCTATTCCTCCGTTTAGGGACATCTGGGTTCTTTCCAGCTTCTGGCTATTATAAATAAGGCTGCTATGAACATAGTGGAGCATGTGTCCTTATTGCATGTAGGTAAAGCCTCTGGGTATATGCCTAGGAGTGGTATAACAGGATCCTCCAGGAGTGTCATGCCCAGTTTTCTGAGGAACTGCCAGACTGCTTTCCAGAGTGGTTGTACCAGCTTGCAATCCCACCAGCAGTGGAGGAGTGTTCCTCTTTCTCCACATCCTCGCCAACAACTGCTGTCTCCTGTGTTTTTGATCTTAGCCATTCTGACTGATGTGAGGTGGAATCTCAGGGTTGTTTTGATTTGCATTTCCCTAATGACTAAGGATGATGAACATCTCTTTAGGTGCTTCTCAGTTATTAGATATTCTTCAGGTGAGAACTCTTTGTTTAGCTCTGTACCCCATTTTTTAATAGGTTTACTTGCCTCTCTGGAGTTTAACTTCTTGAGTTCTTTGTATATATTGGATATTAGCCCTCTGTTGGATGTAGGGTTGGTAAAGATCATTTCCCAGTTAGTTGGTTGCCGCTTTGTCTTTTTGACAGTGTCTTTTGCCTTGCACAAACTTTGTAATTTAATGAGGTCCCATTTGTTAATTCTTTAAGAGATTTTTTTAAAAATTTCTCATATGCATCCCTGTTCTGTGAATCAACCATCTCCTTGTCCATTCTCCAGTGGACACTCATTTGTAATTATTTTAGAGACATTTTTGTTACCTACTCTTTAGGCGTAGGGTATATGCCTGTAAGGCCAATTCTGGACAATGATAGGGGAAGGTGAATCCTGGTTACTGGCTGGCCAGCTCGTCTAACTGAAGAACTAAGCTAAAGACTGAGGAAGAGACCTAGTCTAAAAATAAGCAAGGCAGATATATGATTGAAGAAGATATCCAAAGTTGGTGTTGGCCTTCCACACAAGTCTACACAGGGGGCACACTGACCTAGGTGTAAACATAAAACTTAAAATTTCTAAATATGATAGCGCATGGAGGTGTTGCTCTTCAACGTCTGCTCTCATTGCCCCAGAGGAGAATGAGAGCTGCCCATGGTGCCCCCTTCATGAGCCCCCACTGGCTGATTTAGTGTTGTTGTTGTGGTTTTAAATGAGCTCCCCATGTGGGCTCTTAAATAAAGTAGGGACAAATGAGAGAAATTATACCTCTGGTTTTCACTCCGGGACAAGTTGTTATGTTTGTTTGAATCTAATTTTCCTTTGTGCAGATCACTGAACCAAACCTTAGATTCTGTCAATGCCAGGATGAGAGTATTAGCAGTGGATTTTCGATGATAAAATTGCTGGGTAATTCTGGGATGGAAATATGACCAGTGTGAGCCACTGTTTCCCTTGGCTTATATACCAAAGTCTTTGGACTGAACTGAGGTAAACATGATAAGGGACAGTGATCCTTTCTAAAGTATCTGTCCATTCTGGATGCCTTTGGGTATGGCCAACATTTTCCATTCATTGAATCAAAGGAAGTGAGTGTTTTGATGGAGATTGTGACCTATTGGTTTGGGTAGGTAGTGAAAAAATTCATAATTGGAAGCACCACAAGGAACTCTCTGACACACACATATGCACACACACGTACACACACACACACACACACACACACACATACACACACAGGCACATGATGAGTTTCTCAGATTGACTTTGAGCTACCTGTGGAGAGAAAAGGTATTCAATGTAAGAAACCGATGAAAGAGAGAATGGATAAGAATAAGTACAATCCCTATGAGCTTAGGAAGTAGGTAAGAAACCAGAGCATAAGCCTGAGTAAGAAACCATTGGTCCAAACGGTTTTCTTTTTGTTTTATTGGTAAGAAAATTACAAAGAATGAAGACACCAGCAAACACATCTGGGAACTGAACTGTGGTTCTTCAGATGATAGGCAGCAAAAGTGCCTCTCAAGTCACACATGGGTGTCCACTGGAGCGTAGACAAGGAGATGTTTGATTCACAGAAGAGGGATTCATATGAGGCATTTTGCAAGACCTCTCAGAGTGCCCAAGTGCTGCAGCTCAGTTAGGAAAGTGATTGAATTCCATGCATGGGGCCCTAGGTTTGAAGCCCAGCACCAGAAAAACTGGGCATACTGATGCCCACTTGTAATGATGCCACTTGTAATCTCAGGGTTAGGGAGGATCTTAGAGGTAAGATTGAGCTGTTAAATCAAACAGACCTTCACTCATATTTAGGCATTTCATCTAGACAGACTTCATTTCTGCAAGCACACTTGGATAAATATGGAAGGTCCATCAGTAAAAGTGTTTAGTGCAAAAGCATGGGGAATTGAGTTTGCTATTTATAACTCAATGGATAAAAAAGGCAAATCATAATGGTAGACACTTACAAACCCAGTGCTGGGGAAGGAGAGACAGCTGGATCTTTAGCGCTTGCTGGCCAGTCAACTTTGCCTGCTTGTTGTGTGTCAGATCAGGGAGAAAACCTGCCTCAAAAGGTGGATGATATCTGAAGAGCAACAGCAAAGTTTGACTGTTTCTTTGAACTCCACATACACCTGCATACACATATACTTGCACACACATGCACTTTCATATGCTCACATATGCATCTGCACATAATACATGCACCTGCACAACTAACACATGCATACACATGCACCTGCACATACATGTACTTGCACATGTGCACACATACATCTGCATACACATGCACCTGCACGTGCCCACACATGCATCTGTACATACATGCATCTGCACACAGACATATGCATACACATATACCTGCACACACATGCACCTGCACATGCTCACACATGCATCTGCACATACTTGCACCTGTACATGCTTACATGTGTATCTGCACACACATTAACCTGCACATGTGTACACATTCACCTTCATATACAAGTACATATGTGCATATGCGCACATGCAGAACACTCAAGCTCCACCTGAACCTTGGGAGTGCATAGCCATCCAATCACTCAGTTTCCTCTGGCCCTAAGCAACTCTTTTTCATTCTGTGCAAGCAGCCCTCATCCTAATTCTAACAATCTCATAGCATGCTATCAGTAATTACTTGAGAAAATTCAGCTCTTACCCAATTTATCAAATCTAGATCTGTTTCTATAGGGATAATAAGAAAAATAATACCTCTTTGCTAATATCAGACACAGTGTTGAGCTTCTACAAGCAAAATATCTATAGGCCTTCAGGTCTTGTAGAGTCTTCTGTTTTTGTTTTAGTTTTATGTTTATTATAATTTATGAATTATTTTACTAATAATAGATATTTTTGTTTCACATAAATGAATTTACATTATGCATGTTTGTAAGTTATAATTGCTGAGGTTTACTAGCTATACATATTAATGAATTTTACTGTCATATTGTTGTCAGTTCATTACAAGTAGCATTTGAGATCCAGAGTTGTAGCAATTTTAGGATAGTGAGATAATTTAATATTATTACATTTATCTTTCCTTCTCTCTCTCTCTCTCTCTCTCTCTCTCTCTCTCTCTCTCTCTCTCTCTCTCTCTCTCTCTCTCTGTGTATGTGTGTGTGTGTGTGTTTGTGTGTGTGTCTCTGTGTGTGTGTGTGTCTGTGTGTGTGTCTCTCTGTGTGTGTGTGTGTGTCTGTGTGTGTGTGTCTCTCTGTGTGTGTGTGTGTGTGTGTGTATGTGTGTGTCTATCTTATGACATTTTTGTAGAGGTCAGAGGATAACTTTGGAAAGTCAGTTCTCTTCTAGCATGTAGGTCCTGGGGAGTGAGTTCTGGTTCATAGGTTTGGTAACAAATGCCCTTAAATATTGAGCTTTGCTATCAGCTCAGAATGTAACAAACTTTCTCCTTACTGAGAGCATTCCTTTTTGGTTATTGTATCATTTTAAGATAATTACACCATCTTCACTTACCTACTGAAGGCCAATCTTGAGTGGATCCTATTGAGCCTATTTATTGTTGCAATACTGGCACATATTTACCTACACATTCTGTATATATGTGAATGTGCATTTGAATGTGTGTGTGTTAATGTGTGTCAATGTGTTTGTTTTTAAATGTGTGAAGGCACTTATATGTAAGTGTGTGCATGGAGGCCAGAGGACCACCTCAGACATGGTTATGTCCTACACATCTTGTATTCTGTGACAGGGTCTCTCTTTTGACTTGGAAATTACCAAGTAGGTTAGGCTGGTAGCCGGTGAGTCCAGGTGCATTCTTGTGTCCACTTTCCTATTTCTTGGCTGACTAACTATGATATCCTGTCTGTCATATCCACATGGACTATTTACATGTTGATGAATTATATTTTTATTGGTTCTGACCTCACAACTATAGTCCTGGCCCTCAGGAAGAAAGCTTTGACATGCCAGTGAGCACACCAAGTACTATTTTCTTGGGAAAGACTGTATTATATCAAACTACCAGATTGCTAGATGCATGTCCATGTAACTTTTTTTCTGGGAATCAAATGTAGGGTAATATACTTCTGACTGATTAGTCTGACAGGGATAAGGATACTTCTTCATAGATAAGGATGCTAAGCTGTCCTTTATAGGTAGTTCCAGCCTTAGGGTCTCTTGATGCCAATAATTCAATTTTGTGTAAGTTTTATGGGAGATTTATATGCAGTAAGCCTCTGTCTAGTGGAGGAGGCTTTTCTTAAGTTTACTTCTGACAACAACAATCCTATTATTGACTCTATCTCTATCATTCATGAATAGCTTTCTAATATGATTCATGATAGACAACAAAGACTAAGCAGTTCAGGAAGGCTCGGCATATATTCTCTATATGCACCAGTCCCTCAATATCCCATAGTGGTCCTCTATTAGATGATCTGGAGCTAGTTGAACTTGGAGTGATTGATATACTTCTTGTGTCCACTTCTTATCACAAGATGGGAGTGAAATAGGCTTGGATGATACTGTGCAGTGCTATTACTGTTTCCAATGCTTCTCCTCCCTCCTGCAATATATTTTGCCTGCATTGTCTTCATTGAAGACAAGGTATTTTTCTTGTCTCCAAGGATGTCATCATGATCAAATAATTTACTTGACTAATAAAGCATGAGCAGGCATAGTTCCAGCACAGGCTGGTGATGTTCAGTACCTCCCTATGAGGTTGCTTCTTCACTATCCAAGTGATAATCTTCTTAAGGCACAGGCCACAGATGATGATACAGGACCTGACCAGTACTCATCCTACCACTAGGAGCTAAAGCCAGTCCAGATCAGTTGAACAAATTCAGAACTGACTGAGAAATGTTTCTTATTGGATGTTTCTGGGAGGCTTAGGTTTAGTTAGATGTTTAGTCAATACAAAGTTTAGTAAATTTTGTATCCTAGCTACATGCAGTTTCTTTATTCCTTCCTTTCTTCTTTCCTTCCCCATTTCCATGTCTCTGTCTGTCTCTCTGCTTGTCTCTGTATTTCTGTCTCTGTGTTTCTGTCTCTGTCTCTGTCCCTGTCTCCATGTCTTTGTCTCTGTCTCTCTGTCTCTGTCTTTCTGTTTCTCTCTCCCCCCTCTCTCTGAGACAGAGACTTATGGAGTCTAAGATGTCCTCAATTTTTCTATTTAGTCAATGGTGACCTCGATACCTACTCTATCTGCTTCTACCTCCTGAGCGTGAGAATTACTGGCCTGGACCATTCCACCTGGGTTTGCAGTTATGGCATCAAAGCCATAGTTTTGTGCATTCTAGGCAAACAATGTGCCAAACTTAGCCATATCCATAGACCCTGACTATGGATAAAATTTCTTTTCTGATATTTTTTTATATTCACTTTCATTTTTCCTCTACTGGGACAAGAATAACTTAGCACCTATGGTATGGATATTTTGCTCATTCACAGCTTGCTTATTTAGTGAAGTGCTTGTGTTTTTTAGTTTACCTTTGGAGAACTCTGCTTCAGCCAAGTTTTGTGTCCTGAGTTTGACTGAATCTTATCCGGGGATGGACAGGCATCACCATATCACATGATCCAACTTAATCTAATGAAAGGGAATCTCAGGATTTGACAAGCAATTATTGAGAAAAATGAAGTGTGCTTCTTCTGGAGATGCCTTAGTTTCTAAGATCCACCTCTCCATGGTAGCTGAAGCTTATAGTAAATAGAGCTACCATCAAGGCAGAGATACAAAGAGAGCAGAGACAGACTTCTAATAGCACTGAGAAACTTGAAGCAACTGTGCTCCAAAGTGGAATGCTGTTGTGGTTTGAATAAGAATATAGGACCATAGGCTTGTATATTTGAATGCTTAACCACAAGGGAATAGAACTATTTGAAAGGATTAGAAGTATTAAAAGGTATGGTTTTAGTGGAGGAAGCATGTCGCTAAGGATAGGCACTGAGGGTTCAGAGGTCCATACAAGGCCCAGGGTCATTCTCTCTGCTTGCTGATCAGAATGTAGCTCTCAGCTACTTGTCTAGCCCATGCTTGCATGCCACCTTGCTCTCTGCTATAATCATAACGGACGAAGCCTTTGAAACTGTAACAGACACCCAATTTAATGCCTCGATCATGGTGTTTCTTCATAACAACAGAACAGTAACTAAGACAGATGCCTACAGATTTCCAATACTGTGAACCAACCAGACCCACTGTGGATCAAGTTCAGTTCATATCGAATATTTGACACCCAGAAACTATCCTACTACTGTCTATCTTAGAGATAACCACCTCCTGCTTTTGGTGTGCCTCATTTAGCTTCCTGTTCCTGTGAAGAGAGTCCACAGTTCCTTGTACAGGCAGAAGATTGATTGTGTTTACATTAATAATTAAAAAAAGTGGTCCATCTACCGGGAGCACATACAGTTTCTGTAATGTTCATGCTGTGAATGACACTTTTTAGAAACCCCCAAAAGTTGTGAGGTGTAATAAGGCAGAAAATTTATTTCAGAAAAATGGACTCACCTAAGAAACATGAATATGCTACCCAAGTCTTAGTGTTTGGGTCCATTTCTCAATTTTAGTCTTCCCTATTCGTAGCACCTTCCTCACTGCCTGCCTCTCAGAACTTACCAAGCCAGTGAGGGTGTATAGAGGGTAGTGGTAGGAACTGGTTTTTTCTCTCATCTACTTCATCATCAAGTAATTTGTTGACAGTCTCATGGGTAGAGAGATTTAATACTGCTGCTCATCTTCCTTTGTGATGGGTTTTAGATACATTTATGGACATCTAGTAGGTATGAAAGAAGTGGAGGTTTAACCAAAAGAAGCCAATGAGTGGACATTGACATATGGACTAAAGTCATTCCAAGGAAGTTAAGGAGAAGGTTACTGAAATTAATCATCAAGTAATTTCCATTAATGATTAAATAAATGTGCAACAATGTTTTGCTGGTTGTCCTAGGGTTTTTTTTTTGTTTGTTTGTTTTGTTTTGTTCTTTACTTTTTTGTTGCTGTTGTTAAATGCCCTGACTAAAAGCAACTTTATCAGAGAAAGAGCCTATTTTATCATACAATTCCAGGTTACAGTCCATCATTATGGGAAAGTTAACCCAGAATCTCAGAATACCCTAGACACAATTTGCATATCAATAGATTTCCAAGAAGATGGAAGGAGAGACCCCTGGTCCTAGAAAGACTGGATGTAGGGGAATGCCAGGACAGAGAAGCTAGAGAGGGGGTTGAATGGGGAAAAGAGGGAGGGAAGGGGGCTTATGGGACTTTCGGGGAGGGAGGAAATGGGAAAGGGGAAATGATTTGGAATGTAAATAAAAAAAACTTAGAAAAAAAATAGGAAAGTTAAAGCAGCCTGAACATGAAGTAATTCTTCCCCTCATAGTCAAAAGCAGAAAGAGAAGGAATACATGCATGCTCCCCTGTGCTTGGCCACCCATCTACATTCAGGCATGTCCCTTCTGTTCATCTGCCTGGGTTGATGATAACTTTTCTAGCAGTTGACCTTGAAATTGCCCGGAAGTACCCTCACACACCTAGCCCTGCTGCTCTTTAAGAGTTGGTTTCTCCCAAAATCTAACTATGGCTATGATCATGGCCTCCTATGTACTCCCCTCTCATGAATCCAATATGATAATGGAACTAATGTAATTGGGGTTGTCTTTTAATTATTGTTATTGTTGTTATTAAAATATATTCATGGCAGGGTGGTAGAGGACACCCAGCGTGTCACCCTGAGGTGAATGCCACTAGGATGGACAAATATGTGATGGAGAGATGTGTTCTATGGGAGAGTTGGAACTGGAGACATAATGGCGGAGCCAGGTGAGAAAGAGGGTTGAGGCTGACATGCTTTTATCATCCAGTAGGGTTGGTAGGATGGGCAAGAGTGAAGGTTGGAGATGAGGTAAGTTCGTTTTCTGGACTGGACCACCTTGAAAGACTGCTGAGGTCTACAATGCCACTAGAGGCCATGTTTGTGTCTGTGGTCCATGCTGCTGCCTTAAGCTTTAATGAATCCTGACATTCATGTAGATGTATGCAATCTATACTGCTGCCTGATGCCTTGGTGATGTCCTTGAGGTTTGCTGCCTTTGGGGGCCCATGTTAATGTGAGTGGCATGTGTAGCCACCTAAGGCTGATGGTCTATACAACCATTGAAAACCACTAGTGGGTCAGTGGTCTCAATACAGTCAGGCACTCTCTTGTTTTCTGCACCCCATGTTACCACCAAAGACTGTGCAGATATTGGATGTCTGTAGTCTGAACTGATGGTCTGAACATGTGAGACAGCTGTCTCTGTTCCTCGTCTGTAGGTGCAAGATGACTTTGGTGGTGTCATGGATGTGGGAGAGCTAGCTCCTTTCCTCAGTGGTCACTGCACAGCTCTTCTTGGTTGATGGTTTCTGGCATGGATGCAGGTAGAGAAAAACTCATCTCCCTTGGGAGGTTGGCCACTAGGCATTTGACCATGCTTCAGTGAGTATATAGACAACACAAATGGACTTCTTGTTTTCTTTTTGTCCCCATTTCTACTTTTTTTTGAGTGGGAGTTACAGAGACATAGGAAGACTGAGAGGTGAACATGATTGGGGTACATGATGATATAACTTCCAAATAATAAAAAATAAACTAATAAAAATGAATTTTACATAACCTTTTATTCAATGAAAAGTTCAATATTATATAGTATAGTTACAGTGTTCAGTACCCACTATCTTTATTTAGCTTTCAAATATTTTCATCAAAGTTTGATGCCCTTTAGGAAGGTGTTCTCCGTGTCTCTTACAGTCTCTGGCATCTAATTTATTTTTTCAATCTCTATAGACTTGTCTAATATAGGTAGAGTTGTTTAACTTAAGATTGTGATATCCATATTCCTTCATGTTCAATGTATCATTTCTGCACTACCCTTTATGTCTACGGATATTCCATTCTCTGGACATACCCCATGTGCTTATCTATTCATCTACTAATGAAGGAGTTATTTCCATTTCCTGGCTGTTGTGAGTAGTTTCTATGGTTCTATGAACATTATTCTATATATATTTGTTTGAGTCCATTTTTTCAGTTCTTTCAGATATACACACAGAAAGAGTCTTATTAGTTCATATTATTCATTCTATATAAACATTTAGGCTATATGTTTTCACTGACCTGTTATCTTGTTTGATTGTTATTACAGAAATGTATACACTGCCATATATTCTCTATGGTAAAACAGGAACATTTGGTGTATGGAACTAAGAAATTCTCATCAGACTAAGGTCAGCTCCAGATAATATCTATATAATCTGGGGTTTCTAGTTTGTTTTTTCAATCACTAGTGGTGTTCAGTTGAGAACAATAAATAGAAAGGATACTCCCATCATGCACAGAGTCCAGGTGTGGTGAATGAAATTGGTGCATGCTTGGGTACCAGTCAGAGTGAAGTGATAGGCGATGGGTCTTCCTGAGAAAGAGCCTTGCTTTCTTTATGCTTTTTTATGTACCAGCACCATTTTTTTTCCTCAGAGGCATACACATTACTCTCTGCCTGCTGATTCTCAGCCATTCTCTGGCCTGCTCCTGTCACTTGTAGGAATTTGGCTGTCAGCAAAGCAGACCATTTTAAAAGCCACTGCAAACTTTCATTGCTAACTTGTACTTGGAGTAACTTTCAGAGAAAGGGTTATAAATAAAATGTGCGCATCAATCTGGTCCTCGCAACAGGAATGCAATTCCACGCCGTGGTTACAGATAAAACATGTCTTGCCGTGCACAGTGAGCTCTTCGCCTTGCTTGCTTTTTATTTCCCATCACAATCTAAGTTATGGCAGATGAAGCTGCTCACAAGGTGTGGGCTCAGGCAACACTATTGCAGTATGCACATGCGCACTGCGGTGTGTTTCGGAAGGGTCAACTTTGCTATCTTTGGTACTCTAGGGAGCGGGGATCTGTTGCAGAAATCCCAAAGAGTCTGGCTAGATTCTCCAACTTTGTTCAGTCTTTTGGGACCAATAACTAAATCTTAAAATGCTTTGTGACTTAAAATGTCTGACAGAGAATGTTGTGTGAAGATTGCATATTAGGGAACTGGGGAGATGCTTTAGTTGATAAGGTTCATATCGTACAAGCATGAGGACCTGAGTTTAGATCCCCAGAACTCATAAAATTGCTGAGTGTGGCAACAATGCCCTTGTAATCCCAGCATTAAGTCCATGGAAAAAGACATATCCTTGGACTTACTTCGTAGCAAATCAGATCAAGCATCACTGAAGGAAGAGCCCAGACTCAAAGAAGATTCGAAAGCATTTAAAGAGCATTAATTCTCAGAAATTACCATTCATCAAAATGGCAGTAACTTGAAGGACTTGCAGAACCAACTCATGCAGGACTAGGGGAATTTTCTAGAAGTATTAGGTAACCTCTAATATGATTGGTAGGAGGTAAAGCAGTAACAGTACAATTTTGATTGGCTACTATTTTAGTTTTATCATATTTGGTGAGACCTTGAAGAA
Source organism: Tokudaia tokunoshimensis (assembly GCA_036184795.1). Lineage (NCBI taxonomy): Eukaryota > Metazoa > Chordata > Mammalia > Rodentia > Muridae > Tokudaia > Tokudaia tokunoshimensis. The sequence continues at coordinate 97,304,843 of BTHU01000010.1, forward strand.
TTTTGGAAGTCAACTCAGTTCTGGTCTTGTTATCTCCTATATCTAGGTGTCCCAGAAGCTGAGACATCTCTGATCACCCATTGTCAGTATCTTCTTCTGAGGAACCCAGATTGTTTCCAAGGGAATTGAAAATTTTTATTCCCAAATTCTTTGAACCTTTCAAAGGGAGCTCTAGTTTCATTGAGAGATCCAGTTACAAAAATATGAAGATGAACTTAAGGTGACATTCATTGTTGACCTCCCCATGTTCTCTCTCTCTCTCTCTCTCTCTCTCTCTCTCTCTCTCACACACACACACACACACACACACACACACACACACACACAGAGAGAGAGAGACAGAGAGACAGAGAGACAGAGAGACAGAGAGACAGAGAGACAGAGAGAGACAGAGAGAGACAGAGAGAGAGAGAGAGAGACTGACTAACACAGAGCATATGTTTGTATTTGTATGAATGAAGGGTGCTACTGCTTCTGTGGGTGACTCTGAAAAGCCACTGGAAAGGTGGTCCTCACCCATTACTCAAAATGCAGATCTGCTGTTAGAATTGTATATTGTATTCTAATTTCTTTTATATAATCAATATGAATCCAATACTCTTATTTCCCTTTCACATATGGAACCTGGTATGTTCCCACATACTACCACATATGGAGGGTGGCCGTAGTCATTTTATGAAGCCTGAGGCTGGCAGAAGACAAAGCAAAACCTTCAGCCTTGCCTTGCTCAGAGCAGTGGGACTTTCTTAACCCACTTGGTTAAGATAAAACCACCTTTATCTGCTGAGGTATCTCAACAGCCCTGGATTTTATTTTTAATATAAAATTAGGTTTTACTATGCTAAATACATTTTAGTCATCATATTATAGGCAAAGGAGATAAAACTATGTTATAATGAGGAATTCTTTACCTGTTATTTTCACATTTATTTTTCTTATAGTTTTCTTTTCCTTTAAAATGTCAACAAATTTTTAAAAATCATTTCCTTGAAGTGAATGTTTTAAAGTAGATATTTTAAATTTTAGTAACATTTCAAAAGTATTCTATGTAGATCTTAGAGAAATATTAACAACTCAGTAGTGAAATAGTTAAAAATCACATTTTTCCTTTCTCCCCAACCCCTTTGTTTTTAAATACTTTGGACTTTGTTGTGACATTAGGCCTGATAGAATCACCTGGTGTGTGTGCTTGGGGGTGTGTGGATTGTTGTTTCAGAGCTTATGTGCTCTAGTCATTTTGAGCTATGTGTTTTGCTGATATTATGGTGGCTGTGGTGTCTTGGACAGGTGGCCTTTTCTTCTAAGAGCCCCAGAGTCAGAGAATGCCAAAGTTTGGTTTTTCTCCTCCCTCGGCTTCTTTCGCTCTGAGCCTGTAGCATATGGAAGTGTTTCCCATACCCACAGTACTCTTCTCCCCCTAGTTAATACTGCCCGCAAAGGTGCCAGACCTAGAGGTATGCCCCACCAGTCTCCAAACTGATCCTAAATACAACTATGGTGTGGATCAACGATACCCATCTCTTCCTCCCCTGGAGAACATTATACACAACACCCAGTATGTCTTCTGCTTCAGAGTCCCAGCACAGTTCAGAAGACAAGACTGTTCTCTGAGTAAAGACTACTTAGCATACTGTAGGGTGTTTACTATCCAGGCCCTTTCCCACAGACACTAGAAACGCACTACTCCTCCCACATAGGTGTTGCCAGCCATGGCCACACACCTCCTGGTATTAGAATTACTAGGTCTGAGAATCGTATTTCTAGACATTTAAAAATACACATTTCAAATTGAAGACTTAATGGAAAAGTCACAGATTATTGAGCACATGGGGAGTGACGTGGAAAAGAAACAAAGATTAATTATAGAAAAGGAACTAAGTGCTTGGATAGAGCAGGCAAGAGAAGCATACAAATTGAACTCTATTATCTTTTTCTGAGCAGTCTGTTTGGATTTGGAAGTCCTAAGTACCAACTTAGACAAAGCATCCTTGAGTTCTGTTTGCTCTTCCTGTTAGGTTTATAGCATTGTTGTTTCTCAAAGAGTGGGCATTTATCCTTAGTAACAGCACAGAGAGCGTGTGTCCTGGATCAATAACACAAAGAAGGAAATCAGTGTGAGAGGCAGAGATGGGGAGGGAGGCAAGCAGGCAGTGCAGACAGCAAATGCCTTGGGAGCCAGGAGCACTCAGCTAGCAAAGGGGAGATATGTGGTTCTGGAACTCAGATATCAGGATCGAGGTCTTTGCAAGTTTGGTAAGACTGAATTTAAATTCCGACTATTATGTTTGCTGCCAAGCTTGAAAACATGTACACACACACACACACACACACACACACACACACACACACACACCATTAATTAATTTAGTAAACAAGGAAGTAAATAGATAGAATCCAAATCCACCTATGCAGTAAAGCATGAACCTTGTGAGATCTGAGTTTGCATATCTGTAAGAAAACTGCACATTTTATATGTGTGAGGTAGGAAGGATGCTCAAGAGCATGGCTGGGCTCGTGGTTAGTTGCCCTTCTTGTGACTCTTTGCACCATGGCCATGTCCTCTTAAACATCCTCATTTCATTCCTTTCATTGGGTGTGTAGAAGCCATTCCCTACGTGAGTATCATGGAATAACTAGCCAGGGCACACAGCAAAGTCTGGTACATGAGACCTGGCATCTAGCAAGAGATCAATAATTGTTAACTGGTACAGGCTGAACACCTGTAATTTAAGACTCTAAGATCACAGGAGTCCCAGCATCTGAAATCTTTACTTGTTGTTACTCCTGTTAATTTCACTACTGTGGTGTGGTGAGTCTTGAACCTAAGGCCTCATACCTATGAGGTAAGAACCTTACCACTGAGCTATAGCCCCTGTCTCTGAGCTTTTTTGAGAATCAATATGACATAAATAAAAAGTCACAAACCTGACTCATATGAGGGGCCAAACTGGACATGTAATATAATGAAAACATATAAAATGAGCTTCAGTTTATGTGTATAAAGATAATGGGATAATGGGACATTTTGGATATATACATATATACCCATACACATACAAAATTCACACACACAAATGCATATATATATATATATATATGTACAAACATACATTTATGCATATGTACTTATGTTTTTGGATATGAATTCAATCTCCAGGATGTATATGTATCTATATTATATGTATAATATGTATTAGATACAATATATATACATATATGCATATATACACATATGCCTATATATGCACATAGTAAATAATAAGAAATCTGGAATATTCCAAGGAATTCAAAAGAGAGAGTCACAACCCAGAATGTTACCATCAGGATGATTGTTGTAGAGTGCTGACAAATTCAAAAGGAAGAAATAACACCAATGTTTTTCCGGGGAGGTTCTGAGTCTCGTGAAGAGCCATGGCAGACACCCTTCTGCCCACTCTCCACTGCTCTCTTTTCCTGCCTCTCTACTTCTATGCTTTCTTTCTATTTAATCCTCTCTCTCTTTGCTATAATCCTCAGAGCTCAGGAGAGAGAGAGAGAGAACGAACTCTAACACAACACGATTTATTTTCCCTACACTCCGTTCTGTTTTAATAATTATCATATCGACTCTGAATTTATTACAGTACAAGGATGACTTTATATGGAATCTCATGAATTTAAACATTAATGTAAGATAAATTAGTTTTAAATTGAATTCCTCGAATGCAATTGAATGTGTTTCCGTACGATGAATAAGGAATTTTCCAAATAAAATCTAAATCTCTGATGTTTCATTTTGGAAGCGGGTGGAAGAAATATGTGGGGATATTTGATAAGGTTGAAATATGATTACAGTGCAATAGATTGGTCATATGCTATAAGCTATTTTTTAAACTGGAGAGAAAGCATTTGGGATAGAGTTTAGTAGAGAAAACAAGATTTCTATGTACATCTTTATTAAGTCTCATTACTTGCAAGTAAACATAAGCTGTTTGTACAATATTTCTCTGAAAAGAACAGGGTTCCTTACATTTTTAAGAACCCGCTTCCCTTGTTGTTGTTCTCTCTCCATATGACCACATGTGAGTATGTGTGTACATGCATATGCAAAAGCACAGCTGTATACTTTACATGTGAAGGCCCAGTTGTCATTCGGTCAGTATATGAGCCACACCATTTTATGGGACTGTTTTTTTTTTGTTGTTGTTGTTTTTATTTGCATTTTTATGCTATTAGAAGTCATTTTACTGCTATGTCCCTTTAATAGAACAATTAGAGTAGTCTTTTCCAGTAGGTTCATGCCCTAGTTAGCCTCAAATTCTTGGCCACTTTAGCAATGCCCAGTATGAATCCCAGCTTATGAAGTCAGCCTAAATCTAGTCAAAATGAGTTGGTTACTCCCAACATTTCTGCCACTCTTTCAGCTGTATATCTTGCAAGCAGGTCGCTGTTACAGGTCACAGGGTTTGTAGCTGACTGATATTTACCTTCCTCCTCTGGTAGCATGCAGAGTAGAAGTGAAGTAAAGTATTATTAATTAATTAATTAACATCTCAATCACAGTTTCCTCTCCTTCATCTCCTTCCAGTTCCAGCTTTCACCTCCCCTTTGCCCCATTTCCCCCCTCCTCCCTTTCTCCTCAGAAAAGGGGAGGCCTCCCATGGATATCAAACTACATTAGCATGTATACGGTTGCATATATACAGCATATATACAATTGCAGGAAGACGAGGTACATCTCCTATTGAGACTAGAGGGGCAGCCTAGTTAGGGGAAAGGGTCGAAAAACAGGCAACAGAGTCAAAGACAGCTCCCGTTTCTGCTGTTAGAAGTCCCACATGAAGACCAAGCTGCACATCTGTTACATCTGTGCAGAGGGTCTAGGTCAGTCCTGAGCATGCTCTCTGGTTGTTGTTGCAGGCTCTGTGACTCTATGGACCCAGGTTAGTTGATTCTGTGGTTTTTCTTGTGGCCTTGCTGATCGGTATGGCTCCTACAATCCTTACTCTGCTTCCACAGGATTCCCCAAGCTCCACCTAATGTTTGGCTCTGGGTCTCCTCATAGATTTCCATCAGCTGCTGAGTGAAGCTACTCAGATGACAGATAGGCCAGGCTCCTGTTTGGTGTCCCTGATGTCTGAAGGTCTCTAGGAAAACAGGCAGAGTTGTGGGGGCAGGACATTGCTCACAGGGTATGGGGTACAGTTTACCCCTGAAGGGTATGCTTTTCAAATTTTTTGCATTTTAATTTAATTTTAAGTATTAATTAGTCTATGTTATGAATCTGTAAATTAGTGTGTGCAGCTGCCTGAAGAAGTTGGAAGAGAGTGTCAGATGCCCTGGAGTTTATGGTTACTGATAGTTCTGAGCCACTCAGTGTGGGCACAATGAACCAAACTCTAGTCTTGTGAGAGAGCAACAAGCACCCTTGGCCACTGAGTGGGTTAGGCTGATGGGCCAGTGAGCCTGGAGATTTTTCTGTGTCATGGTCTTAGCAACACGATTGTGACCACGTGACAGCAAGACTATCTTTTAATTTTTTTCTTTAATATGGGTTTTGAGAATTGAACTTAGAATTCAGTTCCCCGTGCTTGTTTGCCTGTATTAACCAAGCTGCCTCTACAGCCCTTTGCTATCCTTTAAGCTCCTTTGCTATTAAATTTCTCCCAGTATGATCTACCAGGAAATAAGAAGATTCTCCCACAAAATAGGCCAACAGGTAGCTGTTGCCACTGAAGAAAATGCATCTATTAAAGGAGAAATGGAAAAAGTGTGTTCTGCACCTTATCAGACTTGGAATTATGGCAGGGACAGAAATGTTTATTGGTATGGCCAAGGTCTTTTGCTCAGTTGCTGGGAATGTATTATGGGGAAGGCACAGCTGAGGCCTTACCAATATTATTTATTATTCTTCAATAGGGTGGGTGATCTTTTCAAAGCCTGGATGTGACCATGGCATTCCCCCTGCTCTATAGTGCTTTCAAAATGCTGTCTAAATCCCTCTCGGCTTGCAAAGCTCAGGGCATCCATCCTTCATTGCATTTTGCCATTTCCTTGTCTTCAGTCCCATGAAGTCTCTTCTAATCTTTAAGGGCAATCTTCTCTCCTACCAATGTATGCCATCTACTGACCCACTGACCTGGAAGGGAACCTTCTTCCCTTTGCTGATCCAATTCTCTTGGTCTTAGTATTCTGGCCAAGCTTCTCTAGACCAAATGACCTCCATGAAACGTCAGACTGTCAGCTTGATCACTGCCCCTACTGGCATGTTCTGCTCCTCTCCAAGACAAAATTGTAGGGTACTCTTCTTTCTGTTGACAGTTGTCAACAATGGCTCTGTTACCACTGAGCTGCACGCCTGTCTGCCTTTGGATAATCAGCCTTCTAACTTCTTGCTTTCTAGTCCTATGCTGACACACAATAGATCCATGAGATGTGAGCAAAAGTCTCTTTATCATGCAGATCTGAGGAGCCAACAGAAAAGACCGGAAAGCATCTACAAGCTGTCCTAAATTATTTGAAATAAACAAGAAGATAAGTGACTCTAAGGTGACATCCTGTCACCATCCCCTGCTCTTAGTTTGATCCTGTATGTAACTGTCTAATGAATAGAAGGAAGAAGTAAAAATCCTAAGAAACTAGTGGAGTTCTAGATGTACTAAGAGCCCAACAGCAGGAAGATAATGCAATAATGAAATACATGGAGAGAAACTGTGGTAAAGAATGAAATCAGCAAGGTACATGGCTAGACATTATCTTCTTCAGCACATGTGTAAGGGAGCAATATTATGTGATGAAGTAAAATCAGCATATACATGTAAATAGGTCTATATGCACATATAAGCACATAATTTGTATATATACATATGTGTGTGTGTGTATACTAAAGCAAAAAAAAAAAGATGCCTAGGTAGCTTTTTAATCCATGCATATTGCAAAATCTTATTTAACCATTACAAAAATGAACTTGTGCTAGTGAAGTGACTCATCTTGCAAAGGAGATTGTCCCCAAGCCTGTAGGCCTGAGTTTGATCCCTGGGCCCCACATAGTGAAATATGAACCAATTGCTTGAGATGTCTTCCTATTGGTTATCCAGTTCCATATTATCATCCCTGAAACATATGCTATATTTATGGGTATATATGTATATATGCAAGAAATAATTTGTGAAAGAACAAGGAGATGTAAATGGTAGTGTTTAGAGGAATGAAAGTGAAAGGAGAAATGTTGCAATTGTATTACAATATCAAGAAGAAAAACAGAAATAAAAAAGTTGTTCCCTGACCTCAATATATACAATGTAATAGCTGTATGTGTGCATATATACTCAAAGCGTAAATAAACATATGTGTATCCAATAAATAAAAGAACATAGCTTTTTAAATGAATAACAAATTAATGCATGGATACTAGTATAGAATAATGCTAAGAATTGTATTGTAAATAAAAATTGTAAAATGAATGCCAAAATTTGCATAATTAAAAATAATACAAATGATTTCTCTTTAAGTGCATATAGAAAGGGGAAATAAAGAAAGTCTGCCTGTTCATTCTAATATATACAGCAAGCAGACTGAACCCATAACCACTCCTTACTCCTCTAAGTTCCTGGATTCAAGGTTACCAGGGTAGCCTCTTGTTTATATTTGGATTTTAATAACTCACACAAAGTTATAATAGATCAATAAATAAAAATATCAGAGAAACCCTGAGAAGATCTTAGAAAAATTAGCCAAACAAGACACAGTCTGTGCAGGGCTTCTTAGCTTGCAGGAGTTGTACGGCAATGGCTGGAAATGTCGTCCTAGCTATGTAGGTGTTGAGGTAATGGGGTAGAGTCAGGGAGACTGCTGACCACCATACAGTGCATAGAGGAATACCCAAAATAAAGACACAACTAGTCTCCAATGCCCACAGTGCCAACAATGAGAACATCTGCTCCTCAATGGTGTGATGATGCCCTATGTTAAGATGAGTAGTGTCATAGAGTTCTCAATAAACCTGCCATAATTATTACTCCACAGCTTCTAGGTCACTTATAAACCCTTCTTAGAGGTCATTCTACAGCCTGGATAGGTGGCAGTTCAACACTGTATTGGTTGCCTTTCTCATAGAAGAAATGCAATCCATCATGAATAGAGGCAAGAGTGGGAGGCATTCTGTCACATCTCATCTCCAGCAATCAGAAAATGAATGTCACGAAGTGGGACTGGGCTATAAAACCTCAAGGTCAGCTCCACTGCCTCACTTTCTCCAGCAAGGTTCCTTCTTCTAGGGTTCTGATGACCTTCCACATCTGTACCACAATATGGAAGGTAAAGTAAAAACATATAACTTATAGGGAACAATGCACACTCAAACCATGACAGGAACTGGGGTTGAAGCTGTCAGGAAGTATCTTATGCAAACATGAAGACTTTATTGAGCTGTAGGGTCTAAAGACTGTAAGACGCACAATCTATTCTGTCTTTACTTACCACCTAAGCCTTCCACAGGTCACCCCATATTTTGTCCTCCAAACAAATTTATCTGGGATTAAACATGAAGACTTTATTGAGCTGTAGGGTCTAAAGACTGTAGGATGCACAATCTATTCTGTCTTTATTTACCACCTAAGCCTTCCACAGGTCACCCCATATTTTGTCCTCCAAACAAATTTATCTGGAATTTAGTCAACTGTAGTGGTGGAAAGGTCCAGCACTCCATTCTCATTAAGGTGCATTTTATTTGCACATAGTCTTCTCTTCTTCATCTCATTAGCATATGCAAAAGTGGAGAGTGAGAGAGCCATCCATGCAAATTCATCTTAACTCCAACCCTACCTCAGCTTGGTCAAATTTTAATGATTTGTCTGAGCTCAGAAAGTTTCTCTCCTTTGTCTGTGTTGCTTCTCCAAGTGTGTGGCTAAGATGACAAATGACCTCTAGATTTTACTGTTAACATATTCAAGTTCTGTTATTCAAGCATACACTAAAAATACCCTGAAACACATTTAACAGTTAGCCACTAATGACACCTACAAACACACTCCAATGAAATGAACATCATACAGCACTTACGAGCTTAGTACATGGGCTTCTGTCTAATTAACCTATCTGTACTTGGGTGACTTTGATTATTTCTTTGAGAGAATATATATATATTCCTAGGAGTTAGCTTTCTACTTCTACCATGCAGGGTATGAACTCCAACTCAGGCACTAAGGCTTAACAGCAAATGTCTTTACCTGCTGAGTCATTTGCTGGCCCTATGAGTATTTTCTTTAATATAAATTATTAAAGAGTATTTCTTTAACTCAGAGATAATTTTAATCCAAGGATGATAATCAATTCATGATTACTAGTCTTATTAATTTGTTGTCTCTGGCATATGAGAGGAACAGTTATTTGGATGCTACCTAGTCTATATTTCTGAGAAGAATAGTCAGCAAAAGAGACAACACAACAAGCCCACAGCTACATAGTCCAAGGCTATAATCTTTATGTAGCAAACAGAACAAAGACGATTAAAGTTTCACTTTCAAAATAGAACCCAACATTCCTCCAAGGAGGCAGCATAAAATTGCTGTCATAAAACTAGGAGGAGGTTGCTAGTGGGAATTTGCTGAATGGTATCACTAATTAAATAAGACACTTTGGAATTAATTGACAGCCTACACTTAAGAATATAATTGCATATTAATCAACCATTTGTAGACAAAAGTTCAATGCTATTTATTATGTGAGGAAAAAACTTTCTTCCCCAATTTTCAAAGCTAAGGATTCAACTCCATTCCATAATTCATCTCCAGAAATGACTCTACTGTATTTGTGTCTGAGACACCCCAGTGAATAAATAAGCAGGAGAATCTGAGGGGAAGGATGCCCAGGGATTTATCACGAAAAGAGCAATTGCAGACATATGTCATATGTCATTACTGGAGAGTTGGCGACAGTGCTATTCATTATATGGTTTCAGAGGGTTCTAAATTAGGGGGATGGAAGTGGATGATTTCCCCAGATTGCTCCTTAGTAGTGACTAAGGGGTCGGCGTTGCTCACATTTGCAATGAAAATAGGGCCAAACCCCAGCAGCAGTTGATGGAAATGAAATGTAAGCTCCATTGGGTATCAGCTTGAGAGGCTGCCTAATTGTGCTCTTCTTGCTGGGTATAAATGTCCCGGGGTCTCAAAGGTTGTGGTGGTCCCAGCAATGGCAAAAGCAGTAAAGAGAGAGCTCCCTTGGTTCTTCACCTCTGAGCTTCTTCCAGTCTCCTGGCTGCAGTGGGTACACACAGAAGTCATTAGTTTGCCCAACCAAAAAAGAAAAAAAAAAGAAAGAAATTTCTCCACAAACCCTTTCCCATTGCTGGGAACTCAGTGACTTCATGCCTTGCAAAATAGTCTTGATCTGTCCTGAGTGACCTCAATTCCCTTCTGTATGAGCCGTCTGTTGTTGTGTTCATTTATACAGTCATTACAGAGTCCTATTCCCTACTAGGTGCTGATATTCAAATCATGAGCAAGTCAGCATCTGGGAGCCAGAAGGGAGTCATACCTGTATATGACTCAGTTCTGCTACATTCTCTACCAGGGCTGACAGCTTGTGTGGTGTGTCTGTAAATGTGTGTCTCTGTGTGTACATATGTATGAGGAGGCCAGAATCCAACCTTGAATAACATTTTCATGTGTCATGGTCCTTTTCATTGGAGAAAATGTTTCTTGTTATCTTGAGAATCAGCTATCAGGCTAGCCTGCTATCCAGCAATCTAAGAAATTTGCCCATCATCTCAACCTCATCAGGGCTGGGATCACCATGCCAAGCTGTTTAATATGACAAGAGCTTTACCGACTTAGCCATGTCCTCTCTGTTCCCCTTGATACTTATTTTAACAGCCACATCCTTTTCTCCATCATGTACCATGTGCGACATCCATCACCAGCCTCCTTATTTTCTCTTCACTGAACTCATAATTGTCTGTGTCATGTTTATTTACATGCATGTTACTCCTCTTCTCTCTCTAGAAGGGACACATCCTATAATCAGGGATATTTTAGCATCGGCCACTTGACTTTAGTTCACACTCAATAATTATTTGTTGCTGATGGATGGTATAAGGCAAGGAAACAGAACGGAGACTATAAAGGGAAGAAGACTTGATGGTTCGAGCAAAACCTGTAGAACTGACCCTGAACATAATAAGTGTGTAGGAAGTATGTGGGAGGAGGCCAGAAGGGGTGACTCAGACTAGAGATAAGCACAGGTGGGGGAGGCAAAATTGATGAATTGAATGCAACAGCAGGTAAGTATGTCTGACTTCCTGGAGAAGAGGATGGCAATACAGTAAGAGGCTGGAAAATGGCCAGAGTTTTGCAATATGCATGACCTTGCAAGCCCCTGGAAGAATTCATTGGTCTAAAGAGGCAGAACCTAGCAAGGCCTTTGGTAGGATGCTTGCATTTTTATGAGAGGTCTTCTGTGGAAAGAAGGGGAAGAGGATGGACACAGCATTGCCTGCATAGATAGAACTCTCAGGACCATTGAGGAGTGAGTGAATTTATGGACTGACAATAGTAGGCAATTGGTTTGTGCATTAGATATGGTCTTAGGTAACCCAGGCAAACTTTGAAATCCCTATGTCCCAGAGCAAGACTTTGAACTTCAGAACCTCCTGCCTTTACCTCAGGAGTTCTGGTATTACAGGTATGGAACGCCATGTTCAACTTAATGCAGTGCTGAGGATGGAACCCTGATTGATGTACTTGCTAGGCCAATACTCTATCATCAAAGCCATGTGTGTATTAACAAGGTTGTGCGTGTTTTAATCAGAATTGGCCAAAGTTCAGTGCCAGGAAGACATTCAGATCTTAGTGACTTCCTGGTGTTAAGCTGTGGTGATTATCTGTGGTGTGAAGTGTGGATAGTTCTGCTCTTACCTGTGTTCACAAGTCAGATGTGTTCATAAATGAGAATGTGATGCATAGGGAATTCTGTCCTACAGCATCATGCAATCTCCAGGCTCCTCCCTTCTCTACACTGATGGTGCAAAGGATAGGAGAATATTGGGATTTAGGTCTGGTGGGATGCAGGAAAACTCAGCTAATTCTACCACTGTGCCAGAAGGCAATCACCCAATTACTCCTAAATCCCAAAGGATATAGAAAACAAATCATCTAAAGGAAAAATAAATCTGGTGCCTTTTGTCATGTCACCATTCTGATTCTGGTGAGATAGGATCTCAAAAGAGTTTTAATTTGTATTTCTCTGGAGGGACAGGATGTTGTACACTTCAAAAAGTATTTATCAGACACTTGTATTTCATCTTTTAAGAACTACCTGCTTACTTTATTGGCCCATTTATTGATTATCAGGTACTTTGCTTAATTTTTGGAGTTTGGTTATACTCTAGGTGTTGACTCCTTTGTCTGAAGGATAGCTGGACAAGGTTTTCAGCTGTTTGGTAGGCTGTGGAACCCAGGCTTAGAAAAACAAACATTTCAAATTGTCTCTTGGATATAGACTTGGCTAAATATGTGTATCTAAATGGGAATATGTGTGAGTAAATACATTTTAAAAAAAAGTAGTCCACAGGATAGAAATAAAAGAGGAGGACCGGAGACTTTGAGGGAGAAACTGGGATGGTTGATATAGCAGAGGAGTGTGAACCTAGACAGAGACATCCCAAGGGGAAAAGGGTACAGTAGGAAAGTTTCTAATATGGCTATCTACTTGAGAGTGGAGGAGTATGGTGGAGAAGGGGGTTAGTTTGGTTTACTTTTCCAGATTACAATCCAGTATAATAGGGCAGTCACAACAGCAAAATCTTGATGCAGCTGGTCAGATTGCATCAAAGAAATAAAGAACATTGAGTGTCTGCTCAGAAATATGGTGCCTGGAAAAATAGGGTCATCTTTTAAGACTTGGCTTAAACATCACCATTACCTGTCCATCCTATAGCTAGCTTGCTCAGAAGGCAGAATTGAAATGATGCTGGCTGGAAGTGAGCACAAGCCATCTCTGCCAAGGACCAAATGGCATCTCCCAAACAAACCAGGTATTTTGTTTCAGCAACAGAATAAGTAACCAAAACCAACTGTCTTCCATGGTCTAGAGCTCACTGATTAGGCTAGGCTGACTGGGCATCTGGTCCCAGGGACCCTTTTGCCTAGTCTTCCACAGTGTATATCAAGATGCCTAACATTTTTATGTAGGTTCTATGAGAATTAGAATCAGGCGGTCATGTTTGCACAGCAAGCACTTTACCAACAGCACTTTATCTCCAGGTCCACAGATTTATTTACCCCTATAGGACACTAGCATTAGACTGGAAGCATGAAGAATGCAGAGGTCTTCATCATGAATGCCCTGTGAAGTAAATAGCCATAATAAGAGAATTAGACAGTGGCTAAATAGATGGATTGGTGACCCTCTTCACTTGGCAGAGATGAGCCAGCATTGTAGAGTAAACTCAGGACAATGCAAAGGGGACTGGTTAATTGCATATACTGGTCAAGGAACACTTGAGACCTAATTTACTTACTATTAAAGACTTCTTCAGAGAGTTTGTTTTCCTAGGTTTAAATTACTGTCAACTTAGTCTAGGTGGCACTTGGTTATGTGTGATCTGCAATCTCAGACTTTTTCTTCATTATTTATATCATCTCTATTAGCGTCTGTCCTCCTCTTCCCTTGTTCATCATCTTTCTAAAAAGTCCCCCTCCTACTTTCATGCCCTTTCTCTGTATGACTCACTGTATTTAGCTAGAGCTGTGTGTGTGTGTGTGTGTGTGTGTGTGTGTGTGTGTGTGTGTGTGTATGTATGTGTTTGTGTGTGTGTGTGTTGTTTACCATAGAATGGGCAACTTTTAGTGGCTTTGTCAGAGAAGAAAATGAGTCCTTCCTCCAAAGGATGGAGGATGGATGTCATAAGCTCTGACACTCTCCATGATGAAATAATGAGGGACTTTGCTTAACCTAGAGTCACCTGAAAGGAGGGAACCACAATTAAGAAAATGCTGCCATGCTGTAGGGAATTTTCTTAATTAGTCATTGACTAGGGCTGATAGTTTGAGATTCTATAAGAAATCAGGCTGAGCAAGCAGTTAGCAGCACTCTTCCATGTCCTTTCCATTAATTAGCTCCTGCTTCCAGATTCCTACTCTGTTTGTGTTTTTGTCCTGACTTCCCTCAGTAATGTTACCTGAATGTTATCTCTCTCATGTTACCTGAAAGTGTAACATGAGAGAGAGAAACCTTTTCTTCCCCGAGTCGCTTTGGTCATGGCTTTTCATCGCAACAATAGAGCCCTAACTAAGACAGGCTCCATCTTGTGCAGGTAACCCCAACTGCAGTGAATTTATGAGTACAACTGCCATGCCATGTCTAGAAGACACTGGTTTTTAGCACACTTCCCTATCCACCAGTTCTGCATTGTGTCTGCCCCTCTTCTACTATATTCACTGAGGCCAGTGTTAGTGTTTCAGTATGTGAGGGTGTGTTCCCCATTCATACAAATGGGCAACAGAGAGCCTCCATAAAGAGGCTCAGGACAAAGGTTGCTTCTCTTTTGTATCTGTGATATCTAAGCTGAACCTCTAGGGATTGGACATTCTTTTGAGACTCTTGACCTTCCTAATGTGAAGTAGCTCCTCCATAGAACTAACCAACCATCCAGGTTCCCTAAGTGGCAGTCGCCTTTTGAGTGACCAGGAATGACAGAAGACCATGAATGGACACTATCATGTCTACTAATGGACTTCTGTCCCTCTATTGCCTCCATGATGATTGTAAAGGATAATCAGTGTTCTAGCTTTATTCTGTGACTGTGACTGTGACAAACACCAGGATTTAAAAGCATCTTAGTGGAGGAAAGACTTATGGATCACTGTTTACCATGGCAGGGAGGAATTCAGGACAAGAATTCAAGCAGGAACTTAGAGATGGAACTGCTGGCTGTTTCATTCAGGATATGTCCAATCATGACACTCACATTCCAATGACCAAACAGCAGTTACTTGCTTGTTTTGGGGGATGTGAGCCAACTTATACTGAGCTAGCTTTCTTTAGGGTTTAGGAAGACCCATTTAGAAACAGTGCCATCCACAATGTGCTTGGCCTTCCTACAACAATTCACAATCAACAGCTTCCCCACAGACCTGCTTACAAGCCCTTTTGATCTAGGCTATCCTTCACCTGAGTCCTTAGATGACTATAGGTTATGTCAAGTTGACAATTAAAGCTAACTGGGACAATTACTCAGACAGCAAACTGATTTCCACACATGAGCAATATTTTAGTTCAGTGAATACTGGTTATTTTTAAATGTTCATCAATACCTAAACTCATGAGCAGGATCACCCTTGTTATCATGAGTTAGAATGGCAATGGGAGTAAACCATCTTCTTTGCATCCTCAGACACCATCAGTTAGAACACATGGATACATATGCCCACACAGTTTATTTGTGCATCTTGTTTTTTTAAGAAAACAAGTTGGGTGCATATCCATCATTTCCAGCATCTTTGTCCCAGCCTAGAAATGATCGCTGCCTTTGCCATCATTAACACCATTGACAGTCTTTCCACAGAAAGGCTGAGGCTGCATTCTTGGCAGCCCAGTGCTGCCGAGACATCGACAGACTCAATAAATGCCCTGAAATTTAACATGCGTCTGCTGTCTGCTGAGCAGCTCTGGCCACAAATAGGTTTCTTTTATTATGGACAGAAAGGCCAAGTGAAATTTTAATCAGACAGACAAGGAAGGTGTCTGAGAACACTGAAATGCCAGCCCTGCTGGTATTTCCACAATATTGAACTTGTCTTCTGGGGGCCTTTGTGGCGATTTCAATTAGCTGTGAGACACATTGCCTGTGTTTTCACAAATTCTCCCCTTTTTAATTAAGCTACCCTTCATCAGGATGTTAGAAGGCATACGATTCTTCCTGTAATACACAGAGTGCCGAGGAAGAAATTAAACAGTTGAAACATTTGGATTTAGAAAGTGCACTGTTATTCCAATCCTCATGCACAAGGTCAGGCTCATGGTACTTTTCTTACTCAGTCTTTTGAGTCTTACTCTTCCCTGCTTCCTCATCCTTTTGGTTCCATGGACATCATATACTATAACTGTGAGGTTGGTGCCTTCATGATAATCATTCTTTGTCTTTCAGAATGGTGTATAATCAGAAGAAAAGATATTTTGGAGAGTGGATGGTGTACTAAAACAAAAATCATGAGCCAACAAACAAGCTTTAAAATGAAAATATTTATCAGCATTATTAAAATGACAAGTTTATTTTTCTTGAAAATAATGAAGTACCTGTTTGTATGTTTAGATGCCTGAAAGCACTAAAAATCCTTTGAAATGTTAGAATAAAGGTAGGTCTATCTTTAAAGCTATGTCAAATTATGAGTAATATTGGGTACATTGAGAGCTTTTTTTTTTATTGCTAGCATGTGAGGGTATACAGTGCAACTCTGACTGCCATTCATTCCCCTCTTCCTCTATGTACTTATGTATCCAAGTGTCTACCCACACATCCATCCATGTATCCATCTACCCAACCACCTATTTATCCACCCATCTACCTGCCCATTATCACCCACTAGTTGGTCCCTCTATTTATGGGATTTTACATCCATTCTTCCATTCCTTCATTAAATTCAGAGTATAATAAAAATCTTCCTTAAAATATAGCCAATACCCTGATCACTACCTATGAAAAATTTACATCTTCTACTAAACTTGAATGTTGACATTCTAACCATCTAGGTAACACCATGGGGAGATGAGGTCTATAGGAGGGGATTCAGACAGGGTGAAATCCCCATGGGCATGACCCAAGTGCCCTTCACTGGGGAGCCCAATAGACCCTTTAATCTTTTCATCAACTCAAGTAAAATTAGAAGCTTGAACATATGGGTACAGGGGAGAATTTCCTGAATAGAACTCCAATAGCTTATGCTCTAAGATCAAGAATAGACAAATGGGACCTCATTAAATTATAAAGTTTTTGCAAGGAAAAAGACACTGTCAAAAAGACAAAGCGGCAACCAACTAACTGGGAAATGATCTTTACCAACCCTACATCTGACAGAGGGCTAATATCCAATATATACAAAGAACTCAAGAAGTTAAACTCCAGAGAGGCAAGTAACCCTATTAAAAAATGGGGTACAGAGCTAAACAAAGAGTTCTCACCTGAAGAATATCTAATGGCTGAGAAGCACCTAAAGAGATGTTCATCATCCTTAGTCATTAGGGAAATGCAAATCAAAACAACCCTGAGATTCCATCTCACACCAGTCAGAATGGCTAAGATCAAAAACACAGGAGACAGCAGTTGTTGGCGAGGATGTAGAGAAAGAAGAACACTCCTCCACTGCTGGTGGGATTGCAGGCTGGTACAACCACTCTGGAAAGCAGTCTGGCGGTTCCTCAGAAAACTGGGCATGACACTCCTGGAGGATCCTGTTATACCACTCCTGGGCATATACCCAGAGGTTTTACCTGCATGCAATAAGGACAAATGCTCCACTATGTTCATAGCAGCCTTATTTATAATAGCCAGAAGCTGGAAAGAACCCAGATGTCCCTCAACAGAGGAATGGATTCAGAAGATGTGGTATATCTACACAATGGAATACTACTCTGCAATTAAAAACAATGAATTCACGAAATTCCTAGGCAAATGGTCAGATCTTGAAAATATCATCCTTAGTGAGGTAACCCAGTCACAAAAGAACACACATAGTATGCAGTCACTGATAAGGGAATATTAACCCAGAATCTTGGAATACCCTAGACACAATACGCATATCAATAGATTTCCAAGAAGATGGAAGGAGAGACCCCTGGTCCTGGAAAGACTGGATGTAGGGGAATGCCAGGACAGAGAAGCAAGAGGGGGTTGAATGGGGAAAAGAGGGAGGGAAGGGGGCTTATGGGACTTTCGGGGAGGGAGGAAATGGGAAAGGGGAAATGATTTTGAATGTAAATAAAAATATAAAAAATAAAAAAAAGAATTATAGTGATAGGGGGGTGAGCAGGGAGAAGTGGGATGGGACAGAAAATTTTCAGAGGGGTAACGCAGAAAGGGGATACCATTTGAAATGTAAATAAAACAAATGTCTAATAAAAAAATAAATATAAAAAAAGCTAGAAACAACTATGGAAAATTGTACTAACACCTTGAACTTAATTTTTCCATTCCACAGGTGTATGAATAACTCTCCTTCTAACAAGCTTCCCCTGGGTGTGGTATTTTGCTGGAATATAAAGAGATGGTGGATGTGATGATTATAATGCATAATTATAACATGCTACCTACAATAGTGTACTTCTGGTGAGAATCCCTGGTGAGATTTGAGCTCGAGACTAGATTTTGTTTACATACTTGGGGATTAAGTCTGCAAACATGTATTTCCTTGAAAAGTATCAGACAAAGATGTGCTTGACATGTCTGAGTTTGTGTGGGAAGAGCCAAAAGGCAAAGTCAAGGGGATCTCATTGACTTCCCGCTTTATATATTTTTAAAGAATTTTTGTTTGCTTGAAGGTGAAGCTCCCATGGAGTCTGAGTGGAATCGTGGAGTCAGTAATTCTGAAGTTCCCAGTGCATTTCTGAACCATCTAGCCTCTGGCTAATGAAACAAGTTTTATTCAGACAGGCTTCCTCTCCTGCCAGCTGTCCACCCACAGTTTCAGGGCTAATTTTACTCTCCAAACTCATACTGATGCATTTGCTCCCTGCTGATTCCTGACTAGTCAGGAACACCCTGATTCCTTGGAGGATACAGTAGAGGGAACATCAGGACACATGTGTCTTCCAGGAAGAGGAAGGCATGCTTCTTTCACCCACCTGGCAGTAGCAACTGCAGTGTTGCTGTCCAGGCTGAGCCTTACCACCTTTCTTTGAAAGGTGGTTGAGGGGACTTTGGTATGAAATGATTGTTTTTGAACGTAAGAAAATTGGCTGTTTGAACTATCTCAACTAGGTTAAGGCATGGTATTGTTGGTACCCGAAGTGTGTGTGTGTGTGTGTGTGTGTGTGTGTGTGTGTGTGATGAGGAACTGCACTCTAGGGGCTGGGAAAGAAGGAGAAAGCAACCATCAAAGGAAGATGTGCTGGTAGAAAGGGAGAGAGCCAGAAAGGGGGAGAGCAAGAAAGGCAGAGGTACCTCATTGGGCAGGGCATGGAGTGGTTCAAGGAGATAATGATACAGCACATGGGAACAAGAGTCCACATTGTGACTGAAACAAGCCTGTGATTTGTAGGAGGCAGAATGAGAACTTTGACAATGTTTTTCCAGAGGCAAGTATAACCCTCTTGGGGCAGTAGGTGTGCTGATTTCATACTATACTGAATACTTTGCCACATTGATTTCCTAAAACATGTAGTTTATGTCATTTGTGACATGCTCGCTTTCTTTTTTACAAACAAAAAAATTCCCTACAAGTATCATTCAGGGTTCTTTCGAGGAAAAGAACTGACATAATAGTGTGTGTGTTTAATACCATAAATATATATGATTGATATACATATTCTTTCTTTGTTTAGTACATTTGGTGCTTTGATTATTCTGTCATGGGAGGAATTTCTGTTCTGGTCCAGTCTGTTTGGAGTTCTGTAGGCTTCTTGCATGTTCATGGGCATCTCTTCCTTTAGGTTAGGGATGTTTTCTTCTATAATTTTGTTGAAGATATTTACTGGCCCTTTCAGTTGGGAATCTTCACTTTCTTCTATACCTGTTATCCTTAGGTTTATTCTTCTCATTGTCCTGGATTTTCTGGATGTTTTGTGTTAGAAGCTACTTGTATTTTGCATTTTCTTTGACTGTTGTGTCAATGTTTTCTATGGTATCTTCTACACCTGTGATTCTCTCTTCTATCTCTTTATTCTGTTGGTGATGCTTGTGTCTATGACTCCTGATCTCTTTGCTAGCGTAAATGGAGATTCATTAAATAGGCTTATATGATATGTTTGCCAACTCCAATAATGGCTGTCTTCACACTGGAAATGCTGACAGCCCAGTAGCTGCTCAATCCACCATGCTGGATGCCTAAGCAGATCCAATCTGGGCAAAACATAGAAGATTCCTGGAGATCTGTTGGTCTCCAGCCCAGGGTGAAAGGTCAAAGAAATTGTATGGATGTCAGTGAAGAATGTATCACTACCACCACCACCATCATCATCATCACCATCATTGCCATTGTCAGCAGCAGCAGCAGCAGCAGCAGCAACAGCAGCAGGAAGAGAAGGAGGAGGAGGAGGAGGAGGAGGAGGAGGAGGTGGTGGTGGTGGAAAGAGGCACTCACCAGCATAGTACAAACTAATGTACGAGTAGAATTGCTTTTTTACCAAACTCCTTATATCTGGTCCACCAAAAGATGTTGCCTGCTCTGGAGAAGTATATTCCCAGTTCAGTTAATAATTCCCAGAAATGCCCTCATAGACCCACCCAGAGGCTATCACAGTGATAACACTCACCATGACAGGGCAGGAGAGATGGCTGAACATGTAACAGTACTTATCCTGAGTCTGAATCCTTAGCACCAGATTAAAGTATCAGGCATGGCTGAGTATGCCTGGGATTGGGGTTGAGTTCATCAAATTCCAGAGTTTCCTGTATATTCAGTTAGACCAGAGAAGCTACATTAAGGTAGTAAGGCAAACCTTGATCCTGAAAATGCCTGGCATTCTACTCTGACCATATTCTGCATGGTTACACACAGGTCACACAGTTCCATACTCATTCATCCAATGCATTCCAATCATCACATATACTACACACACAATAGCACAGATAACACACATCACACAGCACACAGCACACAGACTCAACACACACAAAAAATGTTTTCTTAAAAATAAAGATTAGCCATCAAACTGAGAGTGAAGTTCCTGGGTTCTATGCTTATTATCAAATCCATGATCAGCCCAAGCAAAGTAAGTGCCCTGCTAAACAAAAATTCCTGTTAAATTGAATAACAAAGTGAAAGAATGACCTGTGGCTTTGGGTCGTTGTGACATCTTGACCATCAATTAGGCAATTAGGTAATTAGGTGAGTGGAAAAGTAAATACACACCAATATGGAAGAAACAAAGTAGCGCTTCTGAGAGTCACTGTGAGGCAAAGTGGAGGACATTGTGGGGAAATTCTGAAAGACTTTTGGCCTCAGGAATCATAGATTGGGTGAGCAAGGTTTAGCACCAGCCGATGTCAAATGACCAATAAACTTTATGAATAGTAATGCTCACTGGGCTCCCAGAGAGCAAGGCCCACATGGCATGAGCTGCTAACACAATTAGTTCATTTGTCTTTGGGAGAAGATGGCCTCTTGCTTATTTTTTTTATTTATTCATTTGTAGAAGCTGCTTTAATATGCTTGCGCAAACTCAGAAAACATGCTCGTAAGTTCTACAGAAGCCTGGAAGAAATTACATAAGGAGCAGCTGCCTTTAAATTACCTCAGGCAAAGAGGAGTGATGGTCAGCATTTCTGAGTGCAGCAGTCTTCCCAAGTCAATGAAACAAAGAAATTTCCTGTTAGAGTTTGCTCACTCATTCAAGTGTGTATGCATTTGTGTGGGTGAAAACACATGTATGTATGTATGTATGTATGTACACACATATTATGTGCACATATAAGCACATGCCTGTGTGTGTACAAATATTTACATGTGTATGTATAAGCACATGCCTATGTATGACTGTGGGGCTAAAACTTAAAGTGTTGTTCCTGAGGAGTTCACTGACTCTTTTTATTTTGATTGAAACAGGGTGTCTTTGTGTAGCCTTGGTTAACCTGCAACTTACTCTGTAGAAGAGGGTGACCTCTAACTCAAAGGTCTGACTGCCTCTGCTTCTTAAGTGCTGGGATTAAAGACCTGTGGCACCATGCCCTGCTGACCATCTTATTTTTTTGAGACAGTCCCTCTCACTAGGACCTGGGATATGCCAATGAGTCTAGACACACTGGCCAGTGAAGCCCAGTGATCTTCATGTCTCTACTTCCCCTGCCGTCTCAGTGCTGATATTTTAAGTGTATATCACTATGCCCAGGGTTTACATGGATGCTGAAGATCCCCATGCTTGGTTGGCAGACACTTTGCTGTTTCTGAGTTAGCTTCCAGGCATAAGTTTTTTGTTGGTTGATCAATTGGTTGGAATTAACATTTTCATTAAGGAAAAATGAGTTCTCTAACCATGAAGCTGCAGATAGGTTGGCTTTCGTCCTCTCATCAGGCATGATGAGTTTTTTCAGACCAGAGATCTTTGTCATTCACCAACCAACAATCATTCATAGATAGCTCAACCATACCTGTTTCAAAGATGTTTAATATGCCTGGTTAAGTGTCCTCTTCTGGGGCCACACCATCATTCTCTATGAATACATCATCCCCATCACTTTATGAAAAACAATCTATGTCTTTTATGCTTCTCTGGCTCTGGTGGTAATGACCACCCAAGTTTGAATACAGCCAAGATGGTCTCTTTGATGACATATACCCAGAAAGATATTGCCCATCAAACTGTGCATTAAAGTGCAGTCTGCTCCATGGAAACCTCGTCTGTTCAGTCTAGTCTCAGGAAGCAGCTCCCTGCTAATAATGTTGTCCTCCATCAACTGGTCCATGGTGAAGTGAAGGCTGTGAACTAGAATCCTACCATGGTGGCAGTAGTTTACCAGTCAGAGCAATTTACGTTTTTGTTGATGAAGTCAAGGAGTAGACAAGTGCATCTCCTACCAACAGGTGTGAAACTGTATGCTCGAGGGGTGGGTACAGTGGGTAAAGACTAAGAACTGGCTTGATGTCCCCTTGCCTCTCTCCTTGCTGCAGGAGCTGATATGTTTCCCAAACAACAGGGCTTGTAGTCCCTAGGAAACTTGTTACACTTAAAATTGACAATATCAACAGCCTTATGCAGCCTTTGTTTAAAAACAGTCTTTTCTGCTTTACAATTAACTAAAACTTTATGATATGATTTTTCTATGGAAAGTTCAGAGATGGATTATGTTTCCTAGAGACAAAGAAGCAGCTTATCTGAGCCTTCTTGTAGCATGACAGAGGAGGTGGCTGTCACTGTTGAAGTGTGGGGACCTTGACTACTCAGAAGAAACCAGCTCACATTTACAACTCACTGGGACACTGTTAGAAGTTGACACTTGTGGTCTAAGCAATCTAACACCCAAGATTTTAGGTATACAATTTGCAATGTTTGAATATTAGTCACTAAGGCAAATTTTCCTACAATCACGTTTTTTTTTTTTTTGTTTTGGTTTGGTTTTGATTTTGGTTTTTTTGCAAACAATTTCTGTCAGCCATACATAAGTTTAGCTGACTCAAGATGACTAGTTCATGCTAGGGTAAATACAGACTCTACTGTATTAAACACTTTTGGCTAAATATGGATTGATGGGTGGGTGGATAGATGAATGAAATAAGTAAGTGAATGCATTTATAGGTAGATAAAGAGATGAATGTGTAGGCAGATAGATGGGTAGAGGTAGGTGGTTGTCTGGATGGATAGATAGGTAGAGTGTTGGATGGAAAAGTGGGTTGTTCCTATATATAACTAATTACTGCAATCATGGTGACTTCTGGCAATAGAAACCTGTCCTCTTGTAGTCTCTGTAGAATGAAGCCTGTAGTCATTGTCACTGGGCTTAGATCAAAGCACTAGAGCCTCATAGTATATTCTCTGGGTAGTCACATGATGATAATGTCTGTCATTGGAGTCGTACCATCTTCTCTTCTGTGTGTGTCTCCACCTCTTACACACACAGCTGTGCTTGTCTACGGGAATTCCTAAATAATAAAGGATAGTTTCCTGTCTCAAGAAACTCAGTCACATCTACAACTCACATTTTCCTTATAACATTTCTAGATTCCGGGAATAGTGACCTGATAATCTTGTGTGGCTATTATCCAGCATTCCACAGTAAGTGTGAGAACAGTCTTTAAATAGGGAACAATTCCTTTGCTAGAAAATTAGCTGCTCAGATGACCTACGTGCTGCAAAGTAGCTGACCAGAAGATGTGCATGCTGGGAAAACCCTGTGCAAGTGCAGTACATGTTCGGACCTAGGTGCCTACATATAATTCGTGCTGGGAATCAACTGTCCAGTTGAAGTACAGGCTAGGAACTAGCTGTGAAGTAGAGATGCATACTGGGAGCTAACTGTTCTAGAGAGTTACATGGTAGGAACTATCTGTGCAGAAGTGGTGCGTGTTGCTAACTAGCTGTGCAGGACAGGTACGTGCCTGACACTTGCTGTGGAGAAGTGAATGATACTAGTCAAGTCCTGATATCAGGAGAAAATGTGCGAAGGTGATTCCACTTGCCAATTATCTCATTGGTGGAATTGGTATGACTGGTCCCAACTGACTTTTTGCAGATGGTCCAGAAAGCCTATAGTGCTATCTTTTTGAGACAACCTCATTTATTTCTCAATTTCTATTTCTCAACAGTGTGAGAACATGGGAAAAATTTCACTTCTCTGTCTCAATTTCTTCTTTTGCAAAAATGGGGAGAATTACCAGCATTTAACTCTCAGGGCTCTCTCAGGCATTGAAGTTCACAGTGCCATATACATATTAGTTGCAGTTTTGCATTATTGGTGCTGATGTTATTACTATGGTGACAATTTGAACAGCAGTGGTGATACAGTAATGCCCACCATTGTCATTCCTTAAGAACTGACTGCACATGATAGGATTTCAATTCAGATAGGATTAGTTGCTGTTATGCCTCTTGTTGCTCTGACCCTTGCTTATAGGTTATCTGTTGTTGAAAAGGCATCTGAGGGGCTGTGGAATGGCTCAGGAAGGAAAAAAAAACTATTACTAGATGTTGTCTTTTGATCTCCATAAGCTTGCGCTCTCTCTCTCTCTCTCTCTCTCTCTCTCTCTCTCTCTCTCTCTCTCTTTCACACACACACACACACACACACACACACACACACAAACACACATACACAAATGCATGCACATCAGCATGAACACACACACAGTGCAAAAATATCTTTTAAAAGGGCTTTCCTCTTGATGGGTTGATATTACTGTTAAATCTGGTGCCTGCAGACAGACTCAGCCTGCTTTTAGATATGATGTTGGTAGATGCTTTGGAGATATAGGATATGAATTTCTAAAGGGTGTTAGCATTTGGTCTTCTACTTTCTTTGCCCTCTATAAACCAGTGATGGAATTAATTTGCATGGCCTGTAGCAAATGCTCTCAGCCTGTGTGGGGCTCATTTGTGAACCTGTGGCCATTTATCACCCTGGTTCGATTTGTTTAACAGTAGATGGTGCCATTGGCATAATGCGTCTCACTGTGCAAAAGGGAAGCTGTACCCTGACCTCACTTGAAGAAGCCACTATGGGATAATTTCTTTCCAGCCCATGACTGACATTACAGTGCGGTTACAAATGATCAGTGAGGTGGATGGTTAATGCAGTCTGGACCAGGATTCCTATGATTTATGCTGATAATTAGCTCTTCCTGGGAAATGGCCTCCATGTCTAGATAACTTTTATTTTTTCCGACAGTCATCTCCATAATGATCTATTAGTCTACAGGCTAGAAAGAAAGGAAGGGAGAAGGAAGGAAGGACCTCGGGCTGTGGAGTTCTTATTTTGTCTTCAAATCCTCATTCATTTAAAGCCAAATGTGACCGTGCCCCCTTTTACAGAGGTTCATTGTTCTAACTTGCAAATGCAACTCAAAAGCAGGAAGGCTGGGTTCTTATTTGTCTTAGTAATGGCTTCTGGAGTTCGGATAGAGCATGCATTTTGCCATACTTGTCCTCGCTGGGCTCCAGCCACACAGAGAGGACAGACAACGTTAGCACACTTACTAGACTGGGAGAGTAAGCAGAGGGAGGGGAGGAATAATTAACCTGTTTTAAGCACAAGTCATCAGAGATGGATGGCAGAGCCAGTATAAGGGGAAATGGGCTAATTATTAGAAGTCTTATGTAAGAAATATGACACAAACACAAAGTGCTACACATATCCAGGGCACAACCACACTTCAAGGTCAACTGAAACAGAGATTGACTGTTAAGGTATCTCTTCCCTCTTGCCTGCCATGTGTTACCTGTTTTCCATAACCCCTGGAAGCCCCTGCACTCACTAACTCATCTTGCTGCTTCTGGAAGTTATGTTTTTTTCTGTGTTCTGACTCACCCACAGCAGGAGGGACTACTTGGGTTATTGAGATGGGAAACCTGGGCTGTTGCCTAGGGCTTTTGTTTGGTTTTTGAGCAGTGAAATCCATTTCAGAATAAGGATTGTTGTGTTGGGAAAAAAATCAGTTTTCCCGACTAGGCTGGGTCATCTCCATCATGGTACGTGAGGGAAAATTGTCACATTGCTTCCCAGGATTTAACACCAGGATGAGCATGCATTAAACATGCACATGGCAGGGTGGCAAGTTAAAGTTTTCATTCTACATTGAGAAGATAAAGCCAAGGGGTTAGGTCATCAGTAAGCAGTCACAGAAAGAAGACTAACGGATGTTTTTATTTTTTTTTTAAAAAAAAAAATCTCTGAAGAAATACCTCCATGACAGACAGCTAGATTGTTCTTAGCTTTCTCAGAGTCACTTGATTGCCAGCCTTGGGAATTTTATCACTTTCCTTTAGAGCAATGGTTCTCAACCTGTGGGGTCACATGTTATATATCCTGCATATCAGATATGTACAATTCATAACAGTATCAAATTACAGTTATGAAATAGCAATGAAAATAATTTTATGGTTGGGGTTCAGAACAACATAAGGAACTGTGTTAAAGAGTCAGCATTAGGAAGGCTGAGAACCACTGCTTTAGAGCATGCTGGTTAATCAAGGAAACTTTCCCCTCAACACCCATTCATCTTTTCTATTATCTTTCTATTTTCCTTCTCCCTCTTTTCCTTCCTTCCTTCCTTCCTTCCTTCCTTCCTTCCTTCCTTCCTTCCTTCCTTCCTTCCTCCTGCTTCCCTTTCCACATCCCTCCATCTTTTTGTTTCCCTCCTTCCTTCTCTTCACACTGTCCTTTCCACAAATGCCCATCAAAGCTAATCCCCAGAAATATCTAATGGCTCAAGTCAAGCACCTTAGAATTTCCCATAGTTATTGACTGTGACATAACTGTAGAGGAGGTTGATTCCCAGTCCATTTTATGTGGCAGTAATCTCTGAATTTTCAGAAACTCTTTTGGTTAGCAATTTTGTCTCCTGGGTCCAGTATTTAAAGTTTGAATTTGGTGGGAGATCCTGATCTGACCAAGCAGACAGCAGGGATATTTCAGTCCTTTTTGTTTATCTCCAAGGTTGAAAGGTCATGGCTACCCATCCCCAAAGGGAACATATTCTACCCTATGAATTATCTTCCCAGGAATATTCTACTTTTACAGGGAAATGTCATGGACCAGAGGACAGTGATGAGCCTGTTGCCCTCTTGTGCAGAAATAGATTTAAATTCTTG
The DNA here is from genome assembly GCA_036184795.1 of Tokudaia tokunoshimensis. NCBI lineage: Eukaryota > Metazoa > Chordata > Mammalia > Rodentia > Muridae > Tokudaia > Tokudaia tokunoshimensis. The sequence goes on from BTHU01000010.1 coordinate 97,332,275, forward strand.
AAGACATCAAGATATTGGGCATGTTTAGACATCCCAATGATAAGGGAGTGTCTAATTCACATAATGACTAATTTGTCAAGTCTCATTGCTCTTTGCTCAAAAGATGTATAAGAATTTGTATTTTAAACATTTTCATTTTCAACTCATTCACAGACAGACACCTGAATCTGTCCTTTTGGATACCATTAATTTGGCCTTGAAACATTCCTTATAAGAATAGAAGAACAAATGACAGCAGAACATAAAAGTGTTGTCCTCCTCTGCAGCTGATATTTGAATAGACCATAGCCTGTAAGTCAGCTATTTTGTGGCCTTCTGTCATCTTTATTTTGCTTGTAGTATGTTCCTTTGAAAAACCTCCAGATATCCCTGGAAACTGAGTTTACTTTGGTAAAGAGTTCTTTGGCTTGGGGGAATGAAGACTGAAGATAGGTCTCAGTTTCAAAAGAGCATCCTACAAAAGCATGCAGACCTGAATCAGATGCCCAGAACTCATGTAAAAGCTATACATGGGAGGACAGGTAACTGTAACCTTAGTGCTGAGGAGTACAGAGACAGATGGATCCCAGGAACTTGATAGGCAGCCTGGGTGAGGTCTTTGTTCAGTAAGAGACCCTATTTTAAAACATAAGATTAAGAACAATAGAACAAGATACACAATGTTGCTCTCTGGCTTACACACACACACACACACACACACACACACACACACAGAAAGAGAGAGAGAAAGAGAGATAGAGATATATAGAGAGAGACAGACAGAGAGAGAGAGAGAGACAGAGAGAGAGAGAGAGAGAGAGAGAGAGAGAGAGACAGAGAGAGAGAGAGAGAGAGAGAGAGAGAGACTGCATGCACACAAACACAAATGCATACGCCACACAGAATTCTTTAAACTTTTAAAAGTTGTGTGGTTTTAAGAAGACTTTGTAGTCCTTGAAGGTGGGGTACTCTGGTGCTGGTGCTGGTATATAAAACATGTTGCAACATATTGATAGTATTTCTGATCCCTAAATAGATGAGAGGATCCTGAAAACAGAATCAAAACTTTTGTCTGAGACCTATTGTAAAAGATTCATAGGTAGCATATAAATCACATTATTTTCATTGAGCCAGGAAACTGAATCTCAGGAAGCAGTAGAGGAAGCATTGCTGTGTGACCACAGAAAGAGTTAAGCCATTTTTCTATTTACATGGTTTATTTCACAAGTGTCTGACTCATTGGGCATAGCTAGCACAGTTAAATTACAAAATTACTATTTGGTCCTTTTTTATTGACTACAATTCAAGGCTGCTTCAAGCCTCCCCAATTTAATCCCCCCTAGCTCTTTGGCAAGAATGTTACGTTTTATTTTCACTGTTAAACTGTGTGAGATACCCCTAAGGCTACATGGAGACTTGCTCTCTGTGATGGTGGCTAACGGAGTGTATCACTTTTTCATGATTTCCCATTCTCCTGTAAATTGGGAGAGGCAGGGAGAGCAGTGGGTTGTGAATTTTGTGTTGTCAGCACTTTCCTGCCACAGTCTCAGTCCATGTGGCGGCTATTTTGGTAATTAATTATTGTGTGTTGGCTGCTCATCATTCCAAGTTACCATTTAGCAACCTGTCAAATACTGAGCTAATTAGCCTATCTTATGGAATCTCATATATTTATTCTACTTTAGTTTTAGGCATCATGACAATGCTGGTTTCTGCTGGGTCAGAATAGAGTTAAAAGGGAGATAGTGGTGAATTACACCAGACTTCTCACCAGAGAATATGAAAGCTAGAAGATTCTGGACAGATCTCATACAGACCCTAAGAGAGCACAAATGCCAACCCAAACTACTATACCCAGCAAAACTCTCAATTACCATAGATGCAGAAAACAAGATATTCCATGACAAAACCAAATTTACACAATATCTTTCACAAATCCAGTGTTACAAAGGATAACAGATGGAAAACACCAACACAAGGAGGGAAACTACTCCCCAGAATAAAACAAGAAAGTAATCTTTCAATAAATCCAAAAAATATAACCACATAAACATAAAAATAACATCAAAACTAACAGGAAGCAACAATCACTATTCCTTAATATCTCTTAACATCGATGGACTCAATTCCCCAATAAAAAGACATAGACTAACAGACTGGATACATAAACAGGACCCAGCATTTTGCTACATACAAGAAATGCACCTCAGTGTCAAAGACAAACACTACCTCAGAGTAAAGGGCTGAGAAACAGTTTTCCAAGCAAATGGTCCCAAGAAACAAGCTGGAGTAGCCATTCTAATATCAAATAAAATCGACTTTCAACCAAAAGTTATCAAAAAAGATAAGGAAGGACACTTCAAAGGAAAAATCTACCAAGAATTCTCAATTCTGACCATTTATATTCCAAATGCAAGGGCACCCACATTCATAAAAGAAACTTTATTAAAGCTTAAAGCACACATTGCATCTCACACAATAATTGTGGGGGACGTCAACACTCCACTCTCATCTACTTTAGTTTTAAGCATTATGACAATGCTGGTTTCTGCTGGGTCAGAATGGAGTTAAGAGGGAGATAGTGAGTCAATCTATTGTTATAGGTTGCCTACCGGAGATGGCCACTCAGACATTTTATAGCCGATTGAAAATCTTTATTCTAGCAGGCTAGAGCTACATTTAGGTGTTCAAGACCTAAGTGTAACCTGGAGCATTTAGAGCAAAGAGCTCTTAAAGGTATCATGGTATCTTGCTCTGGTATTAACTACAGGTGTGTGTGTGTGTGTGTGTATGTGTGTGTGTGTGTGTGTGTGTGTGTGTGTGTGTGTGTGTGTGTGTGTGTGTGTGTGTGTGTTTGCACAAGCAAGCAGTTTAACAGAAGTCAAGATAAGCAGTTAGCAGGTTAGTTGGAAGGGAGATTTGCTCAAGTAGGCAGTTTAACAGAAGCTAAGATAACGTAGCTGGGGCATGTTGATCTCAAGTTCCTAGAATGAAGTTAAGTAATTTTCCACAGGATTATTCATTAATGAGAGAAAATTCTAATTGAACTTGAAATGACTTCAGCAAGAATACAAGATGGAAAAACCTCTGCAGTGTGTTGTCCTGTTGTAACATGAAAAAAATGAAAGGCTTGTCTTTGTTTTCCCATTTGTTCTCACCAAGAATGGCCAACCAAAAGTATTTCACTGACTTCAAATAATTTGATTTTGTTATTATTGTGACAGAGGGTGAGGAGCACACACCATGCAAAGCACATGGAAGTTAGAGGACAGCTCTGGAGTCAATTCTTACCTTCTTTTGTGGATTCTAGGTATTAAACACAGGTGTTCAAGCTTGTGCTGCAAGTACTTTCACACACTAACTCATTGCACTGGCTCTGTGTTGACTTTAGTCTGACACACTAGAGACTGGAGTACCTTACCATCACAGTACATGTGTGATGCAAGACATGCGAGTGCATGACATGACACACTTCAGACTATTCTATGTGAAAGTGGTCTTAAAATTCATATTCTTGTTAAGCTTTTTGTGACAGAAACACGAGGAGCTAAATTAGGCTTGTGTATGACATTTCTTTTGTTGTTGCTCACTTTCTTTCCTTCCATTATGGTGGATCCACAGTAGCATATTGCTTCTACACTGACAGTGCACCTCAGTTTCAGGGCAGAGTAAAAACACTATTAGAAGTTTCAATTGCCCAGATAGTCAGCTTTCCCTACTTCAGGTTGTGTTCTACCAGCTCATCAGGAACAGCAAGTATCCATCTGGGTGTCCATTGATGGATGAATGGGAAAAAACACATAGTGTGCATGCATGACACAGCTTCATTCAGCCATAAAGAAGAATGCAATTATGTTGTCTGCATAGTATAATTGGAGATGGTCGTATAAAATGAAGCCAGTCATAACCAGATAAAAGACATGCAACATGTTTTTTCTTCATAAGTATAACCTGAGTTTTAATATTCACAGACACATATGCATGCACACACACTCACACAAACACACACACACATACACACACACACACAGAGAGAGAGACAGAGAGAGAGACAGAGAGAGCATAAAAATAGAAGGGGGTCCATTTAAGGGAAATAGGAATAGCAGAAGGTGACAGGGAGTGAAAGGAGAGGATTATGGGAAGGAAATATAGTCAAAGTCTGTGTCATTATATACTTCATCAAAAATGTCATGGTAAAAATATTGCTTGGTAAGAGGAATATATACTTTTAAATGGAGTAGTAACTTCCTGATGATGACTGAGTCCCCTCTTGATGAGGAAGAAGAATTGGGACCACAAGGAATTGCACATATCAGAATATGAGTCTCCACTTTCACTTTCATATGGGCTTTGTCTGATGAAGCCACTATCTTCCTTCTTTTCTGAGTTGAAAATCTTAGCTGACTCCAAATTGGAGACAGACTGCTTACTTTCCATAGAAAGAAGTGGATTCTTCAGTTCAACAAACAACATTCAAACTGGTAGCTACTTCTGAAGCTCAGACATTGCTGTGGTGTCACATGATTGGGAATGTCTGCAATTCAAAAAAGACAAAGTTTCAGGTTTTTTTCCATGTCAATCAAAAACAGGTAAAACTACTTCACTGTAGGGTAATTTAGCCAAGTAGTGCAACTGTTTCTGCAGAGAAAGCAGAGATGAGAACGGAAGAGGAATACGGATTATGTTCCCTTACAACTGTTAGTCCTGGTAGTTACTTGTAAAAGCAAGCTTGTTTTCCCCATCTAATGAGAGCATGGTATCGATTCTGTATAAAAGTTCACCCTCTTGAGTGTTATAGCTCTCATATTACCTGTTGATTGTGTTTATTGTGTTTTATAATACAGGGCAATTCTCTGCTCCCTTCCTCAAAGATATGAGAAAATATTTTTTGATCATATGTCCCATTTTTCAGGTTTATATTAATGCTAAGATATATTTTACTTGTCCATCTATTTATCAGAGAACTAAAAAAGAAATCAATGGCGACGGAAAAATTCTAACAATATTTTTATTTTTCCTTAGATGGTATCACTGTGTATCAGAGACTGGCTTCCAATTTAAGATTCTCCTGTTCTCTCTTGCCAAGTGCTAAGATTACAGCTGTGTGTGCTCCATGCTGCAGCTTGCCATTTTGTCTTCTATAGCAGTATATTCTAATGACAGCAGACCCACAGATTTGTGCATTTTGTGTCTTCTTTATAGAAATCTGAGTCGATCTGAGCTATCATTTGTAGGGAGTATTAGAGGCCTCTGAAGAACTATGTGTTGATACTTAACCTCTTTGAATTTGTCAGTTGTGAGCCACTAAGAGGTATAACCATCAAATTCAATAGTTTTAAATGACTAAAATATCAGAGAGATGAGAAAACACCTTTGAGGACTAACTTTCAGCAACAGCAGACGAGAGTTAATATGAAGCTGTTAGTCTCACAAAGGACATGGGCATAGGTATCCTCCCTTCCCCCTTTCCTGTTCTATACCTTTGATTATTCATAGCCTGGTTCTCCTACCAGTTAGAAGGCAGTGGAGAGAAGTGGTATTGATGAGGGTTGATTAAGCAAATTAATGAATTGAGACAGAGGCATAGTAAGTGAGAAGAATTTAAGGAGCAGAATTGGTTTTTGCTCATTGACCATACAGTGTAGGCATTTAACCACAAGGGGATGTTTAGGAACGTTATATTGCCAAGGTAAGTGAAGAAAAACTATTTAGAATTCCAACCCATATGTGTTGGAAGTTGTCTCCAACCCCAGCACTCTGAAGAACTCTGTGTTGATACTTAAACACTTTGAATTTGTACTGAAAGCCACTAAGAGTTATAATCATAGAATTCAACCGTTTTAAATGACTAAGATGGCACTGGCTGAGGCACTTTGTGATGCAGTGAATCCTGAACAGCATCTCTTCTCATTCGATAGTTTCTGTCTTTTGCCAGAGGTGCAAAATATTTGAGACTGGAAGTGCTTGTCATTTCACATTTCTCACATTTTATTTATTTAACTTTATATTTTTTAGTTGTGTGTGTGTGTGTGTGTGTGTGTGTGTGTGTGTGTGTGTGTGAGAGAGAGAGAGAGAGAGAGAGAGAGAGAGAGAGAGAGAGAGAGAGTATACAACCCAACCCAATGTGTAAGTCCTCACCTTCTTTCTTGTTTAAACCAGGGTGTCTTGTTGTTTTTCTGCTATGCAAAACAGGCCTAAAGTTTTCCCAGTGATTCTCAGTTTATTATTTCCTAGCTCATGTCAGGCAGTTCTCATGGTGCAGACATCCATGATACTTTGTATGGATTATGGGAATCCAAACTCAGGTCCTCACATTATATAGCAAGTACCTTACACACTGAGACATTTCCCCACATTTAAGAAAAAAGTAGCAAATGTTATTCTGGTAAGGATATGAGGCCCCAAGTGACTTAACTTGTTCCTGGTAGGACCATATGTTGATGAAATTGCTTTGACATCTCGACTTAGCAACATTCTGGATAGTTCAAGGTAAGAAGACCTTTCCTAATATATTTAGTACCTATAGTTCTTCATGCTGGATATCTAGACCAGAAGACTCACTTTACAGTTGAAGCAATATATATATATATATATATATATATATATATATATATATATATATATATATATATATATATAAAATAGCTAGATTCAGGGGCTGGCCAGTCTGAGCCTACTTAGTGAGGGATATATATATATATCCCTCCCTTCCTCTCTCTCTCTCTCTCTCTCTCTCTCTCTCTCTCTCTCTCTCTCTTTCTCTCTCTCTCTCTCTGTCTCTGTCTCTCTGTCTCTCTCTGTCTCTGTCTTTGTCTCTGTCTCTCTCTCTCTCTGTCTCTCTCTCTCTCTCTCTCTCTCTCTCTCTCTCTCTGTCCATGTGTGTTCACACTAAATCTTTTAAACATCAGTTTGCTTTTGATTTCTTACAAGTGACCAGAGTCTGATCATTTTCAGGACTTTGAAAGATCTTTACACAAAACCAATTGTCTTTTTGAGTATAATAGCTTAGAGCAGATGAGCAGGGAGGGAGGACTCTCAGTCCACAAGACAAAACCTGGATGTGTCCAGTGGTCCCCTGATGGCTTTGATCAATGCAAACTGCTAATTGAAAGGTCTGCCTGCATCTTCCTTCAAAAATGATTTTCTCCCTGACTCAATTACTGGGATAATTGCTTCCAGTTTCAATGTTTTAACTGAGCAGACCCAGTGTTAGCATCAGAATCTTTCATTCTGTGTCTCTCTGCATTGTTTTAGGGAATAAGCCTTCTGTGTACCCTCCTGTGTTACAGGGTTGGCACATACCCTCTTTTGTTTCTCTCTATTTGTGAAGAGATCAAGTTGTTTTAGAGAAGTCTGGAATTTCTTTCAGATTTAGAATTGTTTAAGATCTCATTGATAATAAATATTTGGCCAGGATGATTGGTCAGGAAATTCATTAACATCAACAAGTATTCCTTGTAGCACAACAGGGGCCTGTAAAGGCAACTGGCTGGGACCTTGCAATGGAAGATGAGTCAAATAAAAGCTGGGTTACAGGTTGTGAAGTGGGGCAGGCAAATGCAACAAACTTGGGTCAATATTGATGGAGTGGGGGAGGCAAAAATAACCTCTGTGAGACCATGTCATTAGACTACAGGGAAATTTACAAAACATACTTGACAAAAACATATATTTCTATATTTCTTTTTGAGAAGATAAAGTGCTTATTGTATGCTTTATATAGCTACATTAAGTGGATATTGGTTTCTACTGTACACATATGATGAGCTTAAGACTTCTCTTTGCACTTTTAATTTTTTTTAATAACCTATCAAACAAAATATGCAGTGTGCATTTACCAGTGGCTGTAGCTATCTAGTGGAGTGTGCTCAACTTACCAGGGGTCACACTCTTAATGAAAAATGACCCTGAAGCCAACTGTCTATTGGTTTTCACCTGGGGTGGGAACTCACAAGTTACTTGACCCCATGCAAGAAGTTGTCTGGGTTGATCCTATGCAGGTCTTGTACCATCAACCAAAGCTGCTGCGAGCTCACTGGTTCATTGGCTCTGAAATGCTCAGGAAACAGTGGTTTGTTCCAAACCTCTTGAATATCTTGCTCTTACAATCTTTCTATCTGCTTCTTCTATAATTGCTCCTGGGGATGTGATATAGATGCCCCATTTGTCACTGATCTGTCCACAGATATTATTTCTCTGTACATTGACTAGTTTTGAATTTCTGTGTTAAATATTGTCCAATGAACAAAGTGTTCTCTGCTGAGGACTAAGAGCTGCAGGGATCTATGAATATAGGAATAGGAGTTTTAGGGACAGTTTGATAAGAAGCTTGGAGGGGTGGTTCCATAGGAGTAGAACTTACAGATCCTGGAGAAGTGAAATACACATGCTCAAAATACATTGTATGTATGAAGTTCCTTAAAAGCTTATTATATTTAACTTATGAAAGTGTTCTCTGAAATGGTTGCAGGTTTTTATATCATGCAGGTTTTACAATTTTTTTTCCTGCTCTTCTATATTGTTTCCTGAGCCAAGAGGTGAGGATGATAAAGATGTTGTATTGAGGGCTAGTCTCTGCCGTTTTAGCATTCCTTTCATGTGTCTGAGCACTGCCTGCTACCCACTGCTAAATAAGCTTCTCTGACCAGTCTGTCATGTGGATGTCACTCATTGTGCTGGTCAAGTAGTCTTTAGTCCAGTGATGCAGAGATAGTGCAATACACATAGGATTCAAAGTATCATTCAGTACATAAATATATTCCGGGATAATTATCAATTGAATAAACATAGAAAGGGTTTTTTGAAAACACAACATCTTTCCGTCTTAACCCACCCCCCAAAAGAACTGGAGTAGAAGTAACATATCTCAATAAAATAAAGACTGTGTGTGTATGTGTGTATGTATGTATTTATGTATGTATGTATGTATATACATATATATGTATATATAAAGACTATATGTCTATCGCAGTACATTAAAGATTTTATATATAGAGAGACATAGCTCAATAAAATAAATGCTATATATATTATATACATTTATTTATACACACACATATACACACACACAACCACACACACACACAACCACACACACACACACACATACACACACACACACACACACACCTAGGCTACAGTTAGGTCTTGAAAGGACCTGTATTGGAGAACTTGGGAAATCATTTATGTTAGAGCAGATAAAGGAATATGAGCGGAACACCCAGATCCCAGGAGAAAAAAAGGGAGTGGGGACATGCATTGATTGACATCTGGTGTGCAAGTTCACAAATGAGCAATTCATTGATTGAGTCCTGGTGTGCAAGGACACAAACGAGCATCTTAGTCCAGTGGCAAGACCATTGAGGTAAGAGGATCATCTGGGTGTTTGTTGGATGGAGTGATCAGATATTAATGTTCAAGATGAAGCAGAGTTGGCAAACATGTGGGAAGCTGAGATAGTAAGGACTCATTAATCCAAGAGGAGCCTGTAGTTAAATTTGAAAGCTCTCTACTAAAATACTGAAGATGAAAGAACCATAAAACAAGGAAGTTTGGCTTTCTGCTCTCTCTTATTTAGGATGTTAGCTTCTATAATTAGACGTACAGCAGACAGGATGTTGTAGTTTCGCTTGACATTGCTTCCTGGTTGTGTAAAGAAATAATCATATAAATAAATATTAGTAGAAGGTACAGCTCTCCCTTGATGCCTGTCTTATATTCTGGGTTCCAAGAAGATAAACAAAGATGCAGAGAAAAATCATTTCGAAATACCATGGGTCCGGATATTAAGGAGTTACACTAATGGATGAGGGTGTTTCCCACTTGGTGAGTGCTTGCCTAGCATGCACAAAGCCTCAGTTTCAGCACTGTAGGAATTAAGCATGGTATCACATTCCATTAATACTCACGAGGTGAGAGCAGGAAGGTCAGAACTTGAAGGTCATCCTAGGTTCATATTAAGTTCCAGGCCAGCCTGCTCTGCCTGAGACCTAGTCTCAAAAATTAATTCATTAGACATAAAATTGAAAAGGCTCCAGATAAACAGCTGAGGGGTTAAGACCATGCCATGCTCTTGCAAACCAAACCCAGTTTGGTTTCTAGCATTTAAATCATGACTCACAACTGACTAGAACTCTAGGTTTAGGGGATTTGACGCCCTCTTCTAGTCTCCAAGGGGGGGGGGGTTTCATGTGCATAGATATGTAGCAGGCAGGCATGAATGAACATGTGTGAGTGTGCACACTCACGCATGTGCATACACACAGACAGAGATAGAGGGGGGAGGGAGGGAGGGAGGGAGGGAGGGAGAGAGAGAGAGAGAGAGAGAGAGAGAGAGAGAGAGAGAGAGAGAGAAGAGAGAGAGTTTTTTAATTTTATCCAGTCAAGTAATTTCAGGACATGAAAACATTCCCCCAACTAGTAAACATTTGCTTGCTTTATTTCTATATGTTTAGAGATCACTAACAGTTCATAAATGAGGCACCACACCCAGAAGACTAAAAAGATTATGACCTTGGAATACAAAAACAGAAAAAGGAAATTAAACTTTGGTTTTAAATTCTATATCCCCTCCTTTATAGTATGGATAAAACCTTGCATAATCCCAAATTGTGCAGTACAGAGAAAGTCATGAGAAACTGTGATCTTGTTCATGCATTTTTCTCATGCACAATGGAAAAGTGTGAAGAAGATGAATCTTCCTGGAGCATCATACTCTGTGCAAGCTAGTTCTTTAGAGTTTTATTTTCCTCTGAAGTGTTTTGAATGGGCAATAGAGGAATTCATTACTCAAATCTTTTTGTTGGGAACTAGTTTCTGACGTGTGAGACATACCAAAAGAAGGAGCCTTAAATTTCTCTTTATGACTAAAAATTTGAAACTGTAGAGTTAAATATTAACCATCTTCCTCATTCCCAGAGTCAGTGTGTATCAAGAGTTGGACTGTCAATTGTTCATGATAATTACTTAGGTAATGAGATAATTACAGATGTGGTCACATGGTTCTAATTTTGAACAATGCTGATACTTGGTGCACAGTGGGTTTGCCTTTTCTTTTCTTCTTCCCCTCTCTTCTCCTTCCTTCCTTTCCTTCCTCCCTTCCATTTATTTATTTGTTTGCTTGTTTTCATTTTTAATTTTCCCATCTAAACCAGACTACTTGCTACATAATGAATATGACCTTGAACTCATACTCCTCCTGCCTCTTCTGGAGTTACAGACCTGTGCCACCAAACAGAAATTTATCATTCTTTTAAAGTTATAAACACCCTGGCACAAAGCATTGTTCACAGTTGTGAAATGCAGTACTTATCTTGGTTGCTAGTTCTCTGAACTTCACGAGATGTTAGGGATGTATATATATATATGCTATATTGTTCTGTAGGTATTTTTGTAACCAGTAGTTTTAGTCTTCTTCATGGTATCTGAGCCAACATGACATTTCCTAATACTCTTAGTAAGATCATTCTCCCTTCATGTATTTTGCCTCTGTTTATAGTGTGTTGCCAGTTGAGAGTGGACATATGTATTATGTCCTTCTTCCTTTATTTGTAAGCAGTATTAGATCATATTTGTGGGTTTGAAGGCATTCAGGAGTAATGTAGCTCTAATTGATATCTATAGTTCTTTTAGTTCCTGACATATCTCTTGCTTTCAAAATAACTTCTTGTTGAATCAGTACATGAAAAGAGAAATAACATCTTTTAAGCATGACATATCTATGGAAATCATGAACCCACAGCAGCTATGCATACAGATACTAGTTCCACAGAAGTCAGGTCTGCCTGTCAGTAGGCTATAAAGGCAGGGAGGGATGTGGGAGAGGGGCCACCACTACCACAAACTTCTGATCAGTTTGTGATCTTTGACAACAGATTCATGAGGAACAGGAAAGTATTAGTGAGTTCAATAGACTTCTAGAGTTAGCATCGAAGTAAGAGTCACACAGACCACCCTAGCTAAACTCTGGGTCACAAAACAAAACAAAATCCAGTAAATAATGATAAAACAATTGGGGGTCATGTAGAGTTACCAGACTACATGCTATACATGTATAAAATTGTATAAGAACAATATTTACTAATAACTAAAAATTTTAACATAAAAGGTAAAAAGTAAAAGTAACTCTTTGCACTTTCTCCTAATAAAAATTAAACCAAGTAAAGCATAGGTATGAAAGAAAACAGCCAGAGAAGAATGAAGCCAAAATAAGGTCTATGATAATATTTGTGTTTTGGACATAGAAAAGAGATTAAAATAGAAGATAGAGCTGGTATATTTGATGACTTATTTCATTTATTCTTTCCCAAGCTTCATTCCTACATGTCTGTACTCATATTAAAATAGCTTCTTTCACCTTATGTCTGATGGCTCTTCACGGTCTTTTCTCATTACTTTGTAACATTTTCAAAGTACAAGTTTTTTTTGGGGGGTGGGGATAGTGTGACTGATGAACTTGGCACTTCAAGCCAGTGGGAAGAAAATGATATGTCACTTCTCATTGGATGATCATGGAAAGCTGTGGGTGGATCTGACACAGGGAGGGAAAGCAAGTTCAAACCTCCCCTATCGGTCCACCAGCTCCCCATCTGTTCTTCTCTTTCATCTGCCTCTTTTTGTTAAACAAACACACATAAGTCTGTATAGATTTATAAATGTATATCTATGTAGGTTATCAATATGCAGAGATATGTTTGTGATGCAAGCATGTTCTTATCCCAAAATATTTTATTAAACTGCTGAAGTTTTCTAAGACTGGCAAATTGCTTCTTGTTCTACTTACCATTAAATAGAAAGAATAGCAAGACTCTTAGAGCCATCAGCTTCATGAGAACATGTAAAAAAAAGCTTAACTATTTTATTCTAAAAAATGCACCTTTTCTTGTGGTTGTGTTCTCTTGTCTTAAACAGACAAACAAGCAAACACAAGCTATTTTTATGAGCTTGATGTTAAAGACTAAATTTGAAGTCACAGGAATATTTTAGTGGGCATGTCCAATAAGAAAATGTGTTTTGGTCTGGAAATGTACTAGGGGTCCATGGGTCTCTTCTTGCTCTCTCACAAGAGAGCCTCAAAATGAACTCTTAGGATGGTGACTTGACTTAGATGAAGTCTAGAGGAGGCATCTTTGTAATGGGAGAATGGTCCCCCCAAGGAATCGAAGAGACTCAATGGCTTTTCTGCCACATGACAATGGGAGAATAACCAACAGCAAGAGCAGAGGGTGACTGTCCCCAGAATCTGCTGGCATTCCTTCTTAGTCTCCCCAAGTTCTAGAACTGTGAGACATCTGTGTCTCATGGCATCTTGCAAAGATGGCAAGAACATCTTTGATGAGATGTAGGATGTAATTATGTCTCCTTGTCACTAGAATGCATATGATTCTGAAACTTAGTTTAACCAATGAAAGTGGTAAGCCTCTCCCGTGGATGTGTGTTTGCAATGCCAGTTTATGAGTTTCCATTGTCTGGAAGGATTTGAATATGATTTAAGATTTATTTCCTATCAGCTCACATCAGTTAGATAGATAGATAGATAGATAGATAGATAGATAGATAGATAGATAGATAGAGTAAGCAACCATTCCAACCTGTAAGAGACAACTGCTATGAGGACCACTTTTGTGCAGTCCTGTGTCACTAGATTGGAGGGTTGTGTATCAAAGCAGCATAACCTCCTGACTAATGCATTGCAGTTCCCGACTCTCTGCCTTCTCTTTTACTTCTCATGTTAAACACATCCTTCTCTGTCCCTTTATTTAGCATCATCTGAATGTGTGCAGTATTTGATTTTATTTTATCCATAGAAGGGTATCAGGCAAGTAGTGTTTGTGTCTAACAATTTGAAGGACAATGGCTAGCTTTGCCACTAGTCAAAATCCCCACAGTTAGGGACTGGAGTAAAGGTTAAGAAGGTATTTTGTTCTTTCAGAAGACCTGAGTTTGGCTCCCAGCGTTTCTGTCACAAGCCACATGAACATCTGCAACTTCAGTGTATCTGATGCCAAATTATGGCCTCTGTGTGAGCCTGCCTAGGCACACAGATGCACAATTACACGCATATGCATACACATGAATTTTAAAAAAGTTTTAAGTATCCCACAGTTAGTAGTATGCATACACATGTGCAAGTGCACACATACACAGTAAAAAGAATGAATACAAAGGAAAACTCCTTTTTTAATTATGAGAGGGTAGGGAATTCTGAGTTGACCCTAGAAGTTTGAAAATTATTAAATTTTAAAATTTTTAAAATTATTAAATTTTTAAAATTTTTAAAATTTTTTTTTTAAAAAAATTTTTAAAATTTTTTTAAAAAATAAATAAATAACTTTAAAAAATAACTTTAAAAAATAAATAACTTTAAAAAATAAATAAATAAATAAATAAATAATTTTAATAAATAAATTTTTAAAATTTTTTAAAATTTTTAAAATTTTTAAAATTATTAAAATTTAAAATTATTAAATTTTAAAATTTCCCAGGGGTGTGTGTGTGTGTGTGTGTGTGTGTGTGTGTGTTTTCAGTGGCAGTGCTATTGCATATGGTGGTGATGATGATTAGTGATGGTGATTTTGATGGTGGTGGTAATGACGGCAATAATGGTGATTGTGATGACTATGCTGATGGTGATGAAAACTGAACTGATGATCACTGCTGCTCATTTGATTATTCTTTGAGACAGGATCATGTATCCCAATCTGGCCCCAAGCTCTCCATGGAAATGTGGATAACTCCCTTCACCTCCTGAGAACTATGATTCAGTTTATGTGATGCTGGGGATTGAACCCAGAGCTTCATGGATGCTACTACACAAATGCTTTATCTATTGAACTGCATCTCTGTCTCTACTGATGATTTTTCTACAAACTTGCCCAACATCCTCAGTTTTTACTTAGTGCTAGTGAGCAAGTTTAATTTCTATATTCTGTCCCTTCTAGTCACAGCAAAGAGACCTCGTAGCTTAGGATGGGGAAGGTGAAGTGACAAGGTGCTTTCCCTTTGGTTGCTAGAGAAAGATGGGTGACTTTTCCATTGTCAGCACAATGAAGATTTAGCACCACCAGGAAATCAATCACAGAATAGTCCCATTAAACCTGAAGATGCCTCCTTTGGATGTCGATGGCTTCAGCTAGTCACACCTCACTTCTGATACACATAAATATTGGAGATGTCAGTGGATGCATGTCCACCCAGCTTTACACCAAGGATTTAAGAACTTCGTGATATTATTTGCCATGAATAATTGCTTGTGGAGTGTTTTGGATCACCTTGCATAACTTTCACAGGCTGGATTTAATTTCAGGTTTGACTGCTATATTGTAGCCTTGCAGAGCAATAACAAAAAAATCGTAATTTAGATTAGGAGAAACAAAACAAATGATGATGGGAATATTATCATAACCATAATTTTACAGCACAGTTTAATTATTTGGTTCAGTAATGTTCAATAATTATTTCAACACCAAAATCCCTCCGCATCCCAGCCCCTCAACAAACTAAACAACTGTTTCACTACCAGCAGCTAATTTATAAGGCAATTTCGGAATCTTATGACTTCTTGCCTCTCTGAGATTTATAGTCACTAATAAAAGGCCCTAACTTCAAGAGGCATGAATTAAAACTCACTTATAAAGACTGAAAATTCAGATGTTTTTGTTCTTCCTCTATTCAGAGGGGTTCATATTCTTGTTGACTTGGTATAAGTGGGTAAACCCTGAATTACAAGGACACATTAAATGTTGGGAAAATAAATGAATTCACTCACACATCTAACATAGGCAGTACTAGGCATGAGCCAGAGAACATCCTTTTCCTCTTTAAACCTTTAAGAATTAATCCCAGGAAAGATTATTTTGCCCTTCCCCGCCCCCCTTTTTAAAACAAAGCAACCCAAAGTTTAATTTTGTGCACCCAAAAACCACGTTTTTCTCCTTCCTCACTCTCACCTCCCATAGCCAGTGATCAAATTCTTTTGTTCCTCAGGCCTGACCAACTTTTCCCAGTGTCTGAAGGTATATAAATACCTCTTCTCTGGCTTTTGGGCTCCATCCAGATCCTCCTCAACTGCATTTCACAAGCCAGTCATGATGAACTCTTCTGAACCATGAAGCAGATCCCATCCACTCTTGCCAAAGTTTCCACCATCACTTTCATCAGCTTTAGAATGGAGAGTTAAGACTGTTGCAAGCTTCAGGAAAGTGGTCCTACTTGACCCAGCTTGTCCACACATGACCTCACTATTTCATAGTCCAGACAGCTTGAGTAAGCTTGGGTGTCCCTGTGTATGAGTGTGTATGTGTGTATTTATCAGGGAGTATGTGTATATATCTGTGAATATATATAAAGTATTACATATGTGCATGTGTTTGTGTACGGGAACATGTATGAGTTTGTGTGTATATGAGTTTATGTGTGTATGTTTCTGTACAGGGTATTGTATGCATTTCTATGTGTGCTTTATGTGAATGTGGGAAGTATGTGTGCATATGTTTATGCAGCATATATGTGTGTATGTGTGTGTGTTGTAGTTATGTGTAGATGTATGCATACATGTACATGTTTGTTTTTATGTGTGTAGGTGATTATATGTGCATGTGTATAATGAATGTATGTATATGTATGTATATATGTATGTTTTCATATATAGTTATGAGTGTACATATGTGTATGTACACATGAGAATATCAACATATGTATATGTATGCTTGTGTATGTACTAGCATGTCTGTAATATGTGTGCATGTAAGACATATGCATGCATACATTGATGTGTGTGCATGTCCTTCTCTGTATGACAAAGTCATGCCAAAACCAGTTGGAATATGTAATCCATCACTCCTAAAGATCATAGGCTTCCGTTCTTCTGTGAGATCTCCTGGACTAAGTACCCTTCTTTGTTCTGCCACAGTACCATTGAGGAGATCCCGTCATAGCTTCCCTTTTTAAATATGATTCCTCAATCCCATACCAAATGTCAAACCCTGAGAACTGCACTATGTTTGTTTATATTCTCCACTGAGCATGGTGACTAGTGCATAGTAGGATTCAGAAAGTCACACCTATCCTGGTGTATCCCTGCAAATGACTTTTCTGCTTCATGATCCCTGTTACCATACTCCTCTGTAATTCTTTTGCATCAGATTATGCACCTTTATCATTTAGCTTTAAACACATTTGTGGCTCTTCTCCCCAGCTCTTTCAACTCGAGCTGAAGCAACCCTGGATTGGAATTCCCTCACTATTCTGTTTGTTGGTTTGATTTTTGGAAGGCTAGTTCCTGTTAATATTCTAATCATTCTCTCTCTCTCTCTCTCTCTCTCTCTCTCTCTCTCTCTCTCACACACACACACACACACACACACACACACACACACACTGTACACACACATACACACACACTGTACACACACATACACACACAAACATACACACACATACACATACACACTCACACACATACACACACACTCACACACATACATACACACATACAGAGACACAAACACAATTAGCAACAAGTTGCTTTGAATACTTCCCATGGCAGGAAGTAGTTCCAGGACACTGATGACAGGCTTCCACTACCAGCAGATTTATAGCGTTTCTCAAAACCCAAACTCTTTGTCTGAAAGGAGGTAAAAAGGAGAAGAAAGAAATTGAGGGAGAGGGTTGAATTGATTTCTTCAACCAATATGGTCAAGTTCAATTTGGGTCCTTAAAAGAGTTAACAGAAAATGACGATTCAAAAACTCTATGTTCCATAAAAATAGCACTATTAAGAAGAAAGCCCTGCTTCCCTGTAACCTCCCTGACACTCTTCTCTGTTGGACTTCCCCGGCTGCAGCTGCTTTTGAGTATAATGCCATTGATTTTTAGACATTTCATAAAGATAATTAGATATACTGGAGTGTATTCTATATTCTCAGCATTTCAGAGGCTATGCAAAGCCACCTACACTTTTGAAATATGTACCTGGCATTTCTTCTTTGAGAAACTTTCAGCTTCTGCACACTAGTTGGGGGCAGGGTGGGGATCTCTGGCAATTCTTCTAAGACTTCCTGAAGCGGGAAGCAAGAGAGTGGGAGAGGGACTTTCTGCTTCCTTTCTCACCTCTGTGCATAAGTATCTGAAAACTGCTGATGTATGTTTAACTTTTACATTAGTAAATTTGGTGACAGAGTTCAACTCTTTAACACCTTAATATGTCTTATGTTATAGAGTGAAGACAAGTGCCGAATCATTAGGATCACAAGGATTCCGGTTTTTAGTTATTTAATCTGAATGCAATTAGACAGGAAGTGATGCCCTTTACAACATATATCTCTACCAGACTTTCAGTGTGGCACCATTTTATGTGAATCTGTTTTAATCTCGTGCAGCTTCCTCAAGGCAATGGCAATGAACGTTAGCTCTGTTCATGCGATTGTTTTTGGTTGAAAGAGAAAATTGCTGCTGTATACAGTATTGAGTTAAACATGTTAGCATTTTGTCTTTATTGAAATATATATATATACATACATATATTTGCAGCTGTAAGATTCTCTCTATTCAGGTTTAGGTGGGAAACATATTGAGCACTGGGGTGCCATGGTGCTGTTACATCATCACTTCTCATCAACATCACTTTGAAAATCATGTGCATATTGTTGTTGTTGTTATGTAGTCATTAGGATTACACAACAACACACATTGGGTACCAAACTTTCAAAGTACAGCCTGGGAAGGATATGAAGTCGACACTGTATCCCTTAGAAATGATCATGGAATCATTTAAGAACTTTTTTGGTCATCATATTGAAAGGTCTTCATTGTACCTAGGTAAGAAGAGTAACCTCTGACCTGGGGAATAACTTGCATGAAGTACTTCATAAGAAAAGCAGGGATTAAGCTGGGACAGCAAGAATCTTGGCTTCTGGGAAGGCATGTGGCCAGAGCAGTTGTTTAAGAGTGTAAGGATTGAGCCTGGGAGGTGACTTGGTTGCTTAAAGAAAGTACCTGGGAGGTGAGCATGAGGACCGAGTGGGATCTTCAAAAGCCACAATTTAAAGCCTGGTGCAGAGATGCATACTTATAATTCAAGAACTGTACATGCTTGGCACATACTGGCTGGCCAGTCTAGAGTATTTGGTTTGATCCAGAAAAGAGAGGGATTCAGTCTCAAAAAAAAAGTAAAATAAAATAAAATCTTTTTTAAAGGACAGGAGAGCTGGAAAGGTGGTTTGGCAGTTAAGAGCTTTTGCTGACCTTGCATGGGACTGGAGTCTAACTCCCAGCACTCAGACTTGCCTATAACTCTTTCTCCTAGGAATCCAAGTCCCTCTTCTGGCCTCTGAGGTCACCTTCACAAACATGTGCATGCATATACACACATGTACAGATAAAAATAAAATATTTTTTAAAAGTTAAATTCTACTTATATGTGCCTGTGTGAGTGAGTGAGTGAGTGAGTGAGTGTGTGTGTGTGTGTGTGTGTGCATATGCATGTGTGTATACATGCACTCATGTGCACGTGCACACATTGGGTACCAAACTTTGAAAGTGTGGCCTGGGGAGGACATGAAGTCTACACTGTATCCCTTGGAAATAATCATGGAATCATTTAAGAACATTTTGGTCATCATATTGAAAGGACAATGAGGGCCATTGAAATGACTCAGTGAATAAAGGCCAAGCCTAGTGACCAGAGGTGAATCCTTGGGCCAATGAAGTTCACATGCAAAAATAATCAATTAAAATAGTCACTCTTCAGAAATCCAGTGGTGCTACAATGAACATCTATTTCCAGCTCTCGTCAGTGCATCTCTACTACACAGGAACTACTTATTAAATTTTTGCTAAAAGTCAAGTCACTCCTATCAAACACATCTCACTGAGAGGGCTCAGGCTTTTTGCTATTTTATGCTAGAATAAAATAACTGGTATTGGATTTTTCTTGCTCAGGCTAATTTTCATGGATAATGCATTTGTTTTCCTTTATTGTGGCTGACAACAAGAATGTCATT
Organism: Tokudaia tokunoshimensis; assembly: GCA_036184795.1. Classification (NCBI taxonomy): domain Eukaryota; kingdom Metazoa; phylum Chordata; class Mammalia; order Rodentia; family Muridae; genus Tokudaia; species Tokudaia tokunoshimensis. The sequence continues at coordinate 97,352,254 of BTHU01000010.1, forward strand.
ATGAGCCATCTGATGAAGAGAGAAGCTGCAGTTCTATCCTTCTAATCAATGTGTATTTTTCTTCTCTATGTCTGTGTACCTTATGACAAAACCTGGAAAGAAAATTCATCTCATAAAACTGCCCAGAAGATGGGTTTCGGGCCTAAGCAGTCAAGGTGGAATTGGATTCATCACAGTTCAATTGTAAAAATTGCTTTCAGTCTACCAAGTGTTGAGTATAGTGTTCTAACCTCTCAGCCAGTTTCTGCAATATTTATAGGACAATAATTCATAAAATAATGAATATAACCTTCCAGTGGAGCAACAAGCACACACTATGTTTCTGCGTTTGTTCCTCATTAAATATTCATGTGTATATGTGTTGTGTTTGCTCTGTCACTGGCCATTTACCAGTGCTTAACAAGCACAGACAGTTCTGGACAGAAAGAGAAAGAATGATAGTAAACAGAACTAAGGTAAAGCAAACAAATGAGCCAGCAGTATCTTATTTCTGCCTGGTTACATTTCAGAAGTGCACATAACATTTTTAATATGGTCCATATTTCACCAGTTAGACATGTTGACATGTCCTAGGATAAGATGGATGGTTTGACTAGGATGTATATGGCTCTGTGTAGCAGAAACAATGTTTACTTCCCTGTAGCAGAACCCCTCCCCAATGTAATTCCCTAACAACTGATATAAGCGAGTCATCTTCTAATGAAGACCACATTGTTCAAGGGCAACTGAAGCAGAGGAGTGGGAAGCCTGATTTCTACTTGATATTAGACCATTGGGTGCCTACTTACAGTAACTAGAAGGAAAGAGAGCTTCAGTTCTTGCTGTTTGAAGTTTCCAGCAAGAGAGTTTTGCTTGTGTGCAGTTGTAACCATTTCATACTGGCAGACTCCTGTGCTTCCTAAGGAATTTCCCACACAGCCCATCAGTGAGAGAGAAAAGTTATATGCTGTTCTTCCATTTTTGACAGTGAGGAAAATACAGGCCCAGAAACATTACCAGAGTGGAGAGAATTATCTCTGTAGGGCTTTAAGATATATAAATTGCATATAAAATGCACTTTGGTAGTATAACTGAGGGTGTAATTCATTAAATTGTCTTCCTCTATTCCTCCAAATGCCCACATGAAAAGAATCTAGAGGGTGTGGCTGCAGTCTAAAGACTCAAACATATTTATGCAAATCATATGTTCTTGGCTCATCTGAGTAGTGTAGAGCTGGATTAGGTGTAAGGCTTGAAGAGAACCAAATCATTCATGTGCTTGAGAGGGGAATCTGAAGCCCAGGGTTCAGCTTTTCTGCCCAATGCCTTTTCTTCTATGTGATATTTTGTGCTTTGTGTGAGCATGAGTCCTCCTTCTGGTCAGTCATCAGCTGAAATGAAAATCACAAGCACAGCAACACTCAATCCAAATGAGAGAGTTTCTAGAACTTTCCTTTCCCTTTTGTAGCAAAGTCTACAGATATTGGTAGTGATGAGTCCTTCTTCATCCTGAGTTTTTGAGAGACTTTGAGGAGCTACATCGCAATCCCTGGTGTTGATTGAGTCCCCCATGGCCATGCAACAATACATATGATACACATTTCTGTTACTTCCAAGTCTTTAGTATTTAGGAGTCATGTATTACTATACAATCCCCTATATTCTGAGCAATATTCCATTTACTTGTATATCTGTAGTCAAGGAATATGGCTCTGGATTAGGTGTGACCAGTTATATTTCAAAGAAACTGAGCAGCAAGAGGCAAAGTGAAGAACAGAGTCAGAAGGAAGGAAAAACGATGAAGCTGGGTAAGGAAAGCACTGAGATTTTCCTGGAGAACACAAGTCTGGCATCTGAATTTGAAGGGGGAAAGGGATGTCCGCAGAATTTTGATGGTTCTGCCATGGAGAATCATCGGTGAGGAAGCCGTGGGGATTCTTTCCTGTTCTACAGATGAAACTACTGAAAGTCAGATAAAGAAAGTGACTGAAAGGCTTATACAGTTACTAATGAGCAAAGTCAGTATTACTGAATTCTCTGAGCACAGGCTGAGTGGTCTGAAGCATTGGGAAACCTGCTGGAGAACCAGTTGCATCCTCTGCTCTGTCCTCCCATGATTCCTTATTCTTTTGCTCCTCCCTTTCTTCTTCCTTTTCTTCTTCTTTGTTCCCTTGCCTTTTCCTCCTTCCATCCTATTTTCCTCCCTCCCTTGTCTTCACTCTTCTTTGCTTAGCTCACATATAAATTATTGAACCTGTTGCTGTGTTTAGTGCCCAAAATATGAATATACTGAAACAAGTGAATCTCCTATGATCAGACCTGTCACACACAAAATATTCGTAAGAATACAAACTCTTAATAACTTTTTCAGGAATGTTACTTTTATTTATGCTCAGTGAATTGATATTCCTGTTATTGTTGCTGATTTATCTCCAAGTGAATTTATTAGTCTATCAGACTGTTTCATGAAGGGCAGACAGACTGTCCATCTCCTAAATTCTGTCTTTTGTAATTAAGAGCAAATACTCCATCTCCTATCTCACCCAGTCTCATCTTTTCTTCCTCTTGGTATTTGCTGGGTGATTTGGCACTTAATCATCGGAATGTTCTTCATACTTTTTAAATGGCATTTTAAATATTGCTCCCACCATTAATAGACAAGCTGCAGCACAACTTTAGCTGCAGAGTGTATGTTCATGTGCTACGGAGTTGGGGAATAATTAATTATTGATTTGGTAGGAAGATTCATATAACATTTTCATTCACTGCTTATTAAAATATTTATTTTTAACTTTAATTTTGTGCATGTGTGTGTCTTTGTGGGTATGTGTACATGAGTGCAGGTACCCACAGAAGACAGAAGAGGGCATCAGATTACCTGGAGTTGGAGTTGTAGACCTCTGAGTGTGCACTGGGAGTTGAACTTTTGTTCTCTGAAAGAGCAGTGTGCTCTTAAGTACTGAGCCATCTCTCCAGGTACATCGATCACCATTTTCAGCCATGTACTGACCAGGAAGTATCAATTGGTTAACACATGTTATAGGAGCAGAGTAAGATCCATTCATACTGCTCTATTTGGCCGAACCACCCATCATGTCTTATCAGAGCAGGTGTGTACAAGCTCTGAGTCTATAACCCCAAATTCCCAGCCTCCACAAATGTCTTACTTCATTCTCCTGATGGTGTCGTTACAATACTCTGGCAAAAGTGACTTAAGAGAGAAAGGACTTATTTTAGCTGATACTTCTTCAAGGTACTATCCGTTGGGACAAAGAAATCACAAAATCAGGAAACATGAAGAAGGTGGTCATATTACATCCACAGAGAAGAAACACCATTGCACAAGCTTATGCTTAACTAGCTGATGTTCTCCATTCTAGGCCTTGTGGGATCCCTTGCCCCAAGAATGTCACTACCTACAGTAAGCAGTCTCACCATCTTATTTCAGAAAGATAACCCTGCACAGCATGCAGAGAGGTAACTCTAGATTCTGCCTGCTACAGAATGAACACTCACAATCACAACTAACATATTCAATTTAATTTTGGAGAGGAAATCTTTTTTGCTGCCTTTGCTGCCATGGATTCAAATTGACAAACAAGTTTGAAACATTTCACAGCATGTAAATTTGTAACCTTGCTTCGTGATATTTTTTTGATAATTTTTTAAAAAGTTGAATTTCATTGACTGGGTACTTTAATGTATTAGTCACATAGACCCTCTGTGCCTCTTCCTCTGTTTAATTTTATCCACCTTTTTTTCTTTTCTCTGACGGTTTTTCCTCTGATCCAACTTCTCCCTCTAAAAGGATCTGTTTCTATACCCTAGCTCTGAGACCTGATCTGTACTGGATTCACACATAGCTAGTCACAGATGATCTCCCAACTCTGAGTGACCCATTAGGGGATACAGGGAGCAATATGAAACCTGAAGTGATAGCTCAGGGGATAAAGTACGTGCTGCAAAAGCATAATGACTAGCATTTAGATCACCTATGCAAGTGCCAGGTTGGTGTGGAGGTCCACCTTTAACCCCAGCACTAGGGGAGTGGAGATCGGATCCACAGAGCCAACTGGCTAAATAATGAGCCCAGTTGAATCAATGAACTTTTAATTTAGTAATAAACTAAAAGTTTAGTTTAGGGCTTTGGGCTGTGCTCTCCCAGCTCCTTCACATAACAGCCATGTTTCTCTGCCCTGCACTCTCCTGAAGCATGGCATCATTCCTCTTCTACACTGCCCCCCTCCCCAGTATGACAGATCTCCCTCTTCTCCTTCCTCCTTCCAGACTCAAGCCCAGGAATCATAAAGTTCCTCTTTTGTCTGCCTTGCCCAACCATTGGCTTCTGGCATCTTTATTTACCAATCAGAATTAACTTGGGGCAGGGTCCCTCTGTGTCTTACTTGCAGACTCTCATGTGTAAACAATTTTGGGGACCAAAATTTATATTAGAACACAAGCAGCATTAGGCTAAACCCACTACATCTTGCCTGAATGAATAAAGTAGAAATCAGTCTAGGAAGATACCCACTGTTGACCTGGTCTTTGTAACCCCTGGCGTTGGCTGCCAAGACAAACAGGTGACTGTAGACCAGCCAATCATTGTTTTGTTTTGTTTTTAACCCTCGTGTACATGATTGGTGTGGTGTGGCCATCTGACAGATGGAGGCATGGATGGAGATTTCTGTGGAGCATAAAGAAATAGCAAACTTGCCTGTTCAGTTTCCACAGCTTCTAACATGAAAGCTCAGAAAGGGTCAAGAGCTGTTTTTTTTTTAATTGACTGTCTGACATTGGAGCCGGAAAAATCAGGGTAGGAGAGGAGGGATCTCAGATAACGCTGGCAATGTAGAAAGTTAGAGGCAAAGCATGCTGCTGTGCTTTGAGGTTCCTGGGGCTGTGAGTATTGTTGTGTGAATGATAGTTTGAAGTTATTGCATTGTGCTTCAGATCATTGTATTTCCTATGTGATCTTTTAGTGTTATTGATTATATTGTATTTTTGAATGCATATCTCAATCGCTACATGTGTCTGCTGTTCCTGGAAATCAATGTACACATGCTTTATGAAGTCAGCAGTAATAAGTCCTTACACTGATGCTCTTGTGTTGACATTCTTAACCTGAGAAGGAAGGAGAGTATAAGCACTCGGGAGGCTGGAGTCAGACTTAAACTGCAAGGCAAGACCTTATCTCAACCTCCTCCCTATCACCCACAGAAAGAATGAGACAGATAACAAAGTTTCAAGATGAGTATACTAGAGACAGAACGAGACAAAATATAAATACGTGTCAGCTTTCCCGTCTATACATGTAGCAGACATTGCTAATCAATCATGATATTTGTACTTCTGGAGTCAGGGTTAGTTGTTATTTCTTAGATCAGTTCTCCTGGTGATGACTTTTAATGTTCAGAGTTAGTGCATACAATGAAAACCACCTGTCCTGTGGAGATCATGCAAGGACATCCAGGAGGACTTGGTCTAATCAGGAACCAAGTAGAGACTAAACACTGACTATATTAATTCACTTTGGTTGTGAAAACATAATACCATTGCATATGTAGCTTTAATAATAATAAATACACTCCTGTACTTCTGCAGGTCAAAAGCCACAGTTGAAGATTTTCATTTTTGCTTTATTTTTTTTTTTTCTGAGACAGCGGATGCCTTCTGAGATTCCCTCCATGACTTCTAGATATTGTCTTCTCTTTCTCTTCTGTGCACCTTCATTCCTTCTTCTAGATTCATGTTCATAATGAAGTAGGATAAACTCTCAGAACCTGAGTTTTACTTGGTGACCTATGCAAAGATTCTGCATTCAAATATTCACAAGATGACATGTCATGGAGCCAGAACTGTACCAGGCAGATTTCATGGTCCATAGTTCAACCTGCTGCCTTTAATGAGTCGTACGTGGGATTTGGCACCCCACTCGTGGATGCTTCTGTCAGTCTGGAGTTCAAGCTCTCAAGAAACACATGAGGATCCACATAGTAACAATTGCTGGCCAGGACAGCACTGCAAGCCCCGTCCCTGACTGTTTTGTTAGTTCAGTATATAAAGAAGAGGAGAAGAGGGGTTGATTTCATATTAGACATAAAAGAGAAACTAAAACCAGAGGGGAAGCAGACAGTCAAGTGTGGAGAAAAAAAAGACAGTCTGTGGATATGGTTTCTGTAAAAATGGTGATGTCATTCTTCCTTAATATTTCAGTGACTCCCCATCCCCTGCAGGTTAAGACCTAAATTATTCAGCAAGAAAATCAGATCTGCTCGGGATCCTAGCCACTTTACTCTGTCTCTCGCTCCACTCTTCCCAGCCTCCGTGATTCAGACACACTCAGTACTCAGCAGCCCCCATTCCAGTAGACAGGTGTAGAGTGGAAGAACTGAAGGAGACAGTGGTCCACATGGGTGTGTCAGCTGGGTTTCTGGCCACTGCCACTTGACAACAGCCCTGTCATGCTGTCTCTCCGATTGATTGATTGATTGATTGATTGATTGATTGATTGATTGATTTTTCAGCTAGCAGTGCCAAGTGCTGATAATATATTTTCCTCCATCCAGGAATGCCAATGAAGATCTAATAAGTCCATTTAGAAGGGGGCTCAAAGCAATCTAGTACATGATACTTTTCCTGTATTGCAGCAGCCATTGAGACAGAACATAAAACAGCAAAGTAAACTCAGGTGAGAAGTCTCTGGGAACACCAGAAACCTAACACCAGAGGGTGTCTGTCATCCTTGGGGGACTCTTTGCTTAATTTCATTGTTCCTTCTCAGATATAATGCCCACCCCAGGTGTGACCAAGCACTTCTTTCCTCTTCCCTCTTCTGCCAAACCCAACCAGGAGTGGTGAATCAGACCTTGAAGCTTTAATCAGCTTCTCCTCCTTTACTAATCAATAAGTGGTCATTTCTTAAAGTGAGATTCTGTTACCTGAAGACAGATCTGCAGATATCCTAGGTGACCCATGTGTCTTCCGGCATTGCTCTATTCGTAGATGACTTCTCAAAGAAACCATTATTAATGATGTAATTAATATGAAAGGCTACCGTATATATCAAGCAGGTCATTAAGGCAGAGGTGGGGATGCAGCCATTTATATTAAAGATACATGTTATGGTCTGTACTCAAGCAATAGGAAAGGCATGGCTAAGAAATCTTGTTTTTCAAGCATGCTCTGAAAATTTCAGCTCCCGCAGATCCTCTTCTTGTTTGTTTCCCACGATTGTATTGCCATTTTTAATAACTGTATGAAATGAGTTAATGAGGTGGAATTTTTGTTTATATGAATGTGTGTGTGTGTTTGTGCATGTATACATGTGTGTTTGTGCATGTGGAGGTCAGCAGTCAATACCAAGTGTCTTCTTCTGTTGCTTTTCATTTTATTTCTTGAAATAGAATGTCTCACTGAACCTGGAGCTGCCCATTGACTAGAGTATCTGGCCTGAGAACAGTAGGTAACCCCTTGTCTGTAGCCCCAGCTGGAAAACATTGAGATTTCAGGTTTCCTCTGCCACAAGTGGCTTTTAGATAGGTGTTGAAGATCTGAACTTAGGTCTTCATGCTTGTAAAGCATTTTGCTGATAGAGCCATCTTTCCCAGTCTCTCGGGCACATATTTTACAGAAATATACAATCAAATTCATCACAGCCTTTGGAGACCAACTGATTTAATGACCACGGGACCAGTGGACACTAGGAAAGCTTGACTGGAGTGTACTAGTTTCTCTCCAAGAGACTCCTGTCTTCAAGGATATTTCTTTCTAACTTGTTGTATGAGTTATATTCCTGAGGTCGATACTATATGCAATGGAGAACTTTACATTGAAGGGAAAGAGTTAAAGGAGCTAAGCTGTTCTACTTGTGTTCAGGACTCAGGACAAGGCTTCTCTGTCTTTGCTCTAAGTATCAACACCGTGCCTCTCACATCCAGGATGTTTAGATGTAAAAGAAAATGATGTCTTAACATTATAGACTCTAAAAGTATCCCATAATGTTACGAGCTAGTCACATGTTTTAATGAAGCCTATGAAATATTTTTCCTTCTTCCTTTCTCCTAAGAATTGCTTTTGTAGTATCCAACATGTTAAATGTTTTTAATAAAAGCTTAGACTAAGTTAGAGGGGAACATCTTTACCCTAGGTACTAATGATATTGCCACTTACAGAATTTAAAATACCAAGCAGATGGAGAAATTGTAAAAATTGGGGAGTCATACACTAAAGGACTGCTTTTTTGTCTGCATCAAACAGATTCTCTTAAGTTGGAGATGCAGTATGCTGGCAGCTGCATTAAAAGAAAGCACCTCCAGCTAGTCCCAGAGGATGGAGCAACCACTCCTGAGCTGCATGGAGCTGCTGCAATGGACTCTCCCCAGATCACTCTGCCCAGGGTGTATACTTATTGGCTAGCTTTTCATCCATGTCTGTACCAGATGTCAGGAGCCCCGAGGCGGCAGCCAAGCATTTTCTGCTCATCCTCTCAAACTGTGGGTACTATAAACCAGTCACAGGTTTGAGCTTTGAGTGATCAAGACTGGGATGTAGCAACCTCATCTAAAACCTCAACTGACAGCAGGGGCTCCATCCTCCGTTGCTCCAGGTGACTGAAATATCCCACATGGAGAAGACACAAGCTGCAATACTGATCACTACTATCTTAGAATTTATTTTTACTTAGTGGGTATGCCTGCCTGTAGGAAGAGTCTGTCCATATGTGAGTGCAGGTGGTTATGAAGGTCAGAGAGGATGTCAGATCCCTGGAACTGGACTTACAGGTACTTGTAAGCTGCCAGGCATGGGTGCTGGGATACAAACTCAGGCCCTCTGTAAAAGTAGCAAGTGCTCTAATCATTGAGCCCTTATGCTGACTATTGCTAGTGTATAGAGTTGATAAAGCCCCTGATATGCAAGACTATATTGTTATCTACATCTCACCTACTTTTCATAGCTCACATTTTAGTGAGAAGCTTTAAAAATGAATTGTAGTTTTTTTTTTTAAGTGTTAAGGGGTAAACATTTGGGTCACACCACAGGCCTCTTGTCTGAGAGCTTTGTCACCTCCTGTCTCATAATGATTTCTATTAAAATAAAGTTAGCCTGGCTCCACCATATTTCATGGTATGTGGCACTCTAAATGTGGTGTTCCAGGCTGTCACACACTGTCTAGGATGTTACACAAAGTCTAGTCATGCAATTGTATTTTTTAAAGAGCCCAGGAATTGAGAAAGACTCCAAGTCCTCTTCAGACATGTATCACAGCAAACAGGTAAAATGTTTGAAAAGCACAGCTTGTGAGAAGTTGGAGGTTGCTAACTATATTTTGTACATCAAAGATACTGATATTTGAAGCACCAGCGTGTGCATGTGTGCTAGAATGCACAAATATGTATTGTAAGATGACAAAGTTAACAAAGAAGTTATAGACTTTTATTATAAAAAACAATCCCACCCTTCAAGATACAAAACTCAGAAAAAGTGTATGCTTTAGAATCTATGGGCAGAAAGGTAAGAAATTGTTCTGGAAAGATGACTCAGCAGGTAAGAACATTAGCTGCTCTTCCTCGGGACCTTGGTTCGTTCCTCAGCACAGACATGGAGTCTAGTAACTGTAACTTCAAATGCAGGGGATTCAATATGCTCTTCTGGCTCCCGAGTACAAACATGATCCACAGGCCCACATGTCAGCAAAACACCCACACATGTAAAATAAAATTTAAATAAGTTAAAATGTGATAATAAATTATAATAAAAGATATTTTGGCAACCCCTTTGTTTCAGCTAGATTATCCAGTGTGGTCACGAAAGCCGAACTGTTCTGTGAAAGTTAATTGAAGCCAGACCACAAAGCTCTTGCACTTCCTCTCAGTCTTGATGGCAATTGAACCTGCATCCTTCAAACTGTTCTCTAAATTGTGCCCGTGCACACTCAGGAGTGCACACGAGCACACACACACACACACACACACACACACACACAGAACTGTACTGTATTACTAGTCCTGGGTATTCAGTGTTGTTGAACATTGTATAGATATGTTTATATACATTCAAACACATCTTTTCTTTGCTTAGATTTCTGTGTATTCATCCTAGGTATAGATTTCAACCCAGTTAATAAAATTAGTTCTAGAAGGATCTTTCGCTCCCACTCTCTTTCAGAGGTCACCTTATTTTTTATTGCTAACTCCTACTTGGTCTGCCTTGTTTGCGTTAGGTGTTTGGTTTGAGGTGGTTTTTTTTTTTTGTTTGTTTGTTTGTTTTGGTTTGGTTTGGTTTTTGGTTTGTTTTTTTTTAATTTGGTTTAGGGGAGACACTCCCGGTTATTATAAAATTTTCAACAACTCTCCATATGAAAACCCTCTCCTGAAAGGCAGGTTTTACTTGGAATCTTAAGAACATTGGGCAGGAGTTAAGACATGTGAAATATCCAATGTCTTTACAAAAAAAATAACTGGTTTTTACAAAAACAATAAAAAGAAATCAAAAGAAAACAAGTGGCTGTGTGGATAGTTTGCGGATTCTACTTGGCAGTTTTTGTCTCAGTCTCTCGGTACTTTTATGCCATTGACAATATAACAGAAGGACTGAAGCTGTTTGCAAACTTTTTCATTTGTCTGTAAAACTCTGACCTGGTGGGGAATAGCTTCCCAGTGCCCCCGTTTAGAAAGCAATGCTCTCTTTATACAGGCACTTATTGTCTTGGGTTTCATTTTCGGTTCAGGGGAAAATTAAATTCCCTTGCAACCACACTATCTGCCTACCCAGGACATTTTATCTCTGCGTCGTTTTTATTTGCTATTTGTCCTTTGGGTAAAATACTGCAGGTCCATGAGGTTGTTGAGCGCATTTCAAAGGTCTTCAGGGTTCAGCCTGTTCCTTTCTGCAGGTCAGTATTTAAATAATTCCTGACCCAGAAGTCTTCTATATTCTAACGTTCACAGGAAAGGAAGGGGGAGGGGAGTCTCTGGGATAGCAAGACAGCCTCACTCTGAGCTTTTCTCTTTGTGAATTGCATCATTTTGAGCACTTAAATTTGTTCCCGTGCAGAGCACATAAGAATTTTCTGGAACTTACTGTCAGTCCATGAGCATATATAAACCCTTTCTGTTCTTAAAGCCTCTCCTTCTTGGATTACAAAGGACTGTGCAGACAGATTACACAGGGTTACATTACATTGCACTTTTCTTCTTATTGAAGCTAGTTACCATACTGGACAAGAATACCAAAAAACATGAGTTTAATTTTTAATTCCATTATTGTCATGCTTAATAGGAGTCAGTTTATTCAAAATATTCACCGTTCTTCATCTTCATTGATAATGCTTAGCTATTGTTATACAATCTACATGCAGATGTGCTCTGAGCCGTTGAACAGTAGGAGCTATACCAATCCAGACCTGTGAGCAGACCCTGGTCCTGCCAGTGGCCTACACTGCTCCCTTGCACAGAGAACAATTGCCTGAGATTTCACTGGACTTCACTACCTGTGAGCTTGAGATGTCAGTCATTAGTAGAGTATTTCCTTAACACATGCAAGGCCCTGGGTTCCATCCCCAGCAGCACAGTAAAACTAAATGAAACAATCAAGCAAAAGAAAATTGATAACTGTAATCTAACCATCCCAGACCTTGAACTAGCATTGTTCAAAAGATAAGTAATATTCTAAGGGTTCATAGTGGTGCTTGTACATTCTTCTCTAAGTTCTAGGGGGTAATTGACTAGGTTTCCAGTACCAAGTATTATTTTTCTCTTGCTGAGAGATTCTTAAGTACAATCAGAGAGCTGTTTGTTTCTACAAAGGTGTGGTTACTGCCAAGGTATGTGTGCAACTACTCCATCTATAAAGTTATCATGCCATGCTAGCTGTTTTTAGGAATATATGTTCCTAAGTGCCTTTTAAGCAGCCTGTGAATGTAAATGTAGCAGTAAGTCTCATTGACCAATATAGTATAAACATTATTTTCTCTTCTATCCTTTAGTAACATACCTTATGGCATGCAAGACAAACAGTGCTAGCATCAGTATCCAGATTGCTACCAGACTAAGATATATATGTTTGTACTGTTGACTATTATTGATGGCCAACCATAGGTTACCATCCTCATCCAGATATAGATTTTATAAACTTTCTTTTTAAAAGAAAGACATTTTAGCATAAAGAGGAGTAAAAATAGCGTGGTGACACTATAGGTTTTAAGCTGATAGGTAACAACAAACAGAACCCTAAAGATGCAACACATTGTAGGTGCTTGGGACCAATGCTGCTGTGAGTCTTTCTTATACTTTTCTATCAGGTTGTATGAGAATCACAATGATATACGAATGGGTCAGGAAGATGTCACGTGACAGGCACACATGAAGAACTACACAATATAGGTCCATGACCAATAACAGTACAATGGACAGATGATTGCAGCAAAGTCTCAGGTTTGCTGAGACTGTTTTCCATTTTAGTAGTATATCATCACACTTGGATGACAAGAGAGGATGGCAAATAAATGCACACACACACACACACACACACACACACACACACACGCAAAGGACACATAGCTGCTAACTTCTTTTTTTGGTTTAATGCAGCTTTTTCCCAACCTTTTAGACCACTTCCCATCCTAACTGCTAAATTATTGAGAGCATTCTCATGCATGTAAAAGTCACACACCAAAGTCTTTCTAAGTGGGAAGTATGAATAAAGAAGAATGAAGTTGAGCAAAGTTTGAAGGAGTCTTGTTTGGTGATGACTTGGCTTACGTCATGCCTGAAATTTGTTGGAATGCCCCTGGCTATTTGTGCTTCTGATACCTGGCAACCATAAGCTTTTTTTGAAAATAGCAACTGTGTCTGCTTCTTTGTCCAGTTCTGCTGACACTTAACAAGTGTCTGTATTTTCAAGCTGGGAGTTGACCCCACTCCCATTCATTCATCGCCAGCTTTCAATTAAAGCATGCCCATGTGATCTGTTGCAAGTGCCAATACATCCATTCAGTTATTAACAGTAGTGGCTTTGACAACATGTATTACTGCTGCAGATTACATAATATAAACCAAAAGAATACTGGGTACTTTGTCTCTGTGAAACCTATTACTTAAAAGAGCTGAGCTAGGGTTGGGATACTGTCTCTAATGAGGATATTGAACTAGGAACAGTTTATCAACTTGCCAAATGATCAAAGATATACGTCCTTTATATATACATTTTGGATTTCCCAACTCCTAATGTCTACTCGCCCTGTCTACTTTGCAGTACCACCTTGAGAGATGGTGGCAGAGATCAGCCTTAAGGCCCTGATATGCCCTTGGTTATGACTCTTATACTTTATTTGTGACAGTTAATCTTCCTAGTGCTTCTAGCCTAGCATTCCTCAACTGAGTTGTTCCAAGTCACTGAACCTGGCATTAGTCTCCTTGTTTAGTCTCTGTAGGCTTTAACAAATGGTTAATGCAGTGTTTTTCTTTGAACATACTTAATATGTGCTTTTATTCATTGGAACATGGAAGGCAGTGCTCTGAGAAAGTGCAGTCTGTCTTCTATCTAGCATCTCAGCAAGTTCTTGCTTCACAAACAGAGTGAGGGTTGAGCCAGTCTGGGACACAGGACTGTCCTGCTGAATACATAGACATTAAACACAACACCACAATTAAACAGTCCCAGCTTATTCCTTCTTGCTTTTCTTCTCAGCAGGTTGATTTTCTGAGAAGCAGCCATGAGTACTCACATTGGCCATTTGCATTTTGATTCTGCTTACTGATGTTCTCTGTGTGTGTTAGGGGAAAATCTTTGTTTCCTATGTGGAATTTTCTATCATTCTGACATGCATTTGCCAGGTGGACAATATATATTGCATTCCTTTTTGGTTTGGTTTTGTGGGTGTCTTTTTTTTTATTCATGAATGTGCTATGTATAAATTCTTGTGTACATGTATGCATGTGTATTCAGAAGTGAAAAGCTAGCACAGGTGGAATTCCTCAGTTTCTTTCTACCTTTTGAGACAAAATCTTTCTCTCTGACCTTGGAATCACTACTTTAGCCATCATGATTGGCAACTGAGCCTCAGGGATCTTGCCATCTTTGCCTTCACAGCACTGCAATTCTAAACATACCACCATGCCTAGATTTTGAAAGTAGAATCTGGGATTCAAACTCTGGACTTTCTTATGCTTTTTGGTGCAAGTAATTTACAGATTGAGACATTTCCTGAACCTTCCTTTGTTTGCTTGAACTTACATTGAACCGTATCTTCCACACCCTCTGGAAGCTTTGCTCACAATACTGATGAGGTTGTTGTTTTCACCTTTTGAAACTATTGGGTGTGGAAGGTGGGTTCTAGGTGTCAAGATCAAACCAATCATCAAAAATGTCATCAGTCTTTGAGGCAGATGATACAGGGTTTTCTTATACACTTCCCATACTGTGCACTCACATAGGCCTCTGGCCCAATTAGAAGTTCTCTCCTATAAACTGCACCTGTAGGAGATGTAGGATTTATCTATACTATAGGACTCCTATACACAACAAAATACTGGGGACCATGACGGACTCAGAAAAAGGAGCATAAATACTTGAGGTCCATGAAGTCTATTGTCAATTTCCACTATAATCCAAAGTTTCTCCTCTCAGACCTTCTTACAAAGTGATAATAGGATTGAAAGGACATATTCTCCAAGAGAGAATTGTCTTTGAAGGTCAAGATCTGGGCTTTATCAATATGAGAACTAAGAGACAGTTTCAGTAAAACAGATGATGGGTTAGATTATTTAATTTTTCTGTGAAGACCAAGATTAGAGCACCCCTCGGTGATGATATGTTTCATGATACCTATTTATAGTAATCATAGATAAAATCATTGTTTTTACTATAGGGCCAAGGAACAGGTTGATTGAGGAAAGTACAAGATCAGCTGTTATAGAGGAAGAAAAATGACCTAGAACATGATTTTTAGAGAAGAGAATGATTCAGTCAGCAATGTCCTCTGACACTAGGAAACACAGTCCTATATAGGTTTCTTTTCTCATACTGTTAGATGGATGGTTGGATGGATGGATGGATGGATGGATGGATGGATGGATGCATGAATGGGTAGATGGATGGGTAGATGGATGGATGGATGGATGGATGGATGGATGGATGGATGGATGGATGAATGAATGAATAGATGGATGTTTAGGTCAATAGATGGGTAGTTTATAGGTGGATGGATAGATAGGTGGACAAATGGAGAGATGAGTAGACAGGTAGATAGATCGTTGCATCAATGTGTGAGGGGTGGGTATATAAAAGGGTAGATTATTAGGTGGATGAATGGATAGATGAGTAGGTGGGTAAGTAGACAAGTGGATATGTAGATGAATGAAACAGTAGCTAGATCCATGCACATATGTATACATACATGGTAAATGATAACATATGGTTATATATCTTTCTCCTCAACTTTACCTCCTTTCTTCTTTCCTCGTTCAAAATCAAGTTCCCATTTCCATTTCTCTAATTTCAGTCACACATCACACTAAGCATTGCAGCATAATTTACTTAATCTCTGTTGCTAAGGGGCAGTTAGATCAAGCCCCCTTAAGATCCTGCAGATTGCCCTTTCCTTGTGTGAAGTAAGCTCATATAGGGGTGGACTGAGGATCTCTTGCTTCAGCACAAGAATCAGCTTTTCTTCAACTTTGAGAATTCCTTCCTAGTCTGTGCCTAGTCTGGAGGCTGCCAATGAGGCTAACACTTCATCACACTGCTCTGTCTAAGCGAAGCACACTTCAGAATGAGAAGCACTTCTAGGGATGGTGGACACATCCAAAGTTATAATTATCATGTTCTTTTTGTTTGAGACAAAGTCTTACTATGTAGCCCAGGATGACATGTAGCTCATTCTATCCTAAAATTTTGGTCCTCCTGTCTTAGTCTCCAAGTGCTACGATTACTGGCATGAGTTCCCAACTCAAGTATTCAGTTTCATCATCCTTTATACTGATTCTTCAGAATCACTAAAATATTTATGAATTAAGGGATTTTGGGAGGAGGCAGATATCTACTACCAGATTGTATCAGCATGGCTTATATTTTCCTTTAGTGTCCTAAGAAGCCATTTCCCTATGTATTTGTAATTTCATTTTGTTTATCAGTGAGGGTAGTAGACCAGAATAGGGAATGTTAGCTTTAACTCTCTGCAATGGTGCTCAAAATAGAACTTTCATAAGTAATGATGGCTTACTCAGCTAAAGTTAAGTGCCTGGGTGTTTCAAAATGTTTTCTATCTAGAATTTCAATATATGCCCTTCTGAAACTCACAAAGAGAACTCTGAGAATTATCATTTATAGCACCATTCAATTTCACAAGTTGCACAGACTTAATATGCTAGTTGTAGAAATAGGTTACAAATTACTAAAAGAATCTATGGCATCAAAGATTCTTACCCATAGATGTTCAGTTCAGAGAACTACCACTCAAAGAAAGCCATATGCAATCCTCTATGTTTATGGTACTCTAGGTGTCAAAGAGCAAGCCCAAACCTTGTGAATGCTATATGTCCTTGGGGTTTCTATGTGTACAATCCCTTAGTTACCTTCAAAGGAAAAACAGAACTGGGTCTCCACCTTCGAGATTTAGTTAGGTATGGTCTGAGGCCCAGGAAGTTAGAGAACTCTTTTCTCTACCCTGTTTCTGTATCCTCACCGTGGGTTGTAAACTGCTTCCCTACTGAATAAACTAGATTGGACAAAAAAACAAAAACAAACAAAAAGCTCTGTGTGACTCCCCACATACAATTGTGTGTGTGTGTGTGTGTGTGTGTGTGTGTGTGTGTGTGTGTATTTGATTGGAAGGGAAGAAATATATATATGTATATATATATATATATATATATATATAATTAAAAAGAGATAAAAGAAGAGAAAAAGAAGAAAAAAGGGAAGGAAGAAAGGATGCAAAACTTGAGTTACAGATTTTTACCAATATCATGTGTAGTTTAGAGGAAAGAAGAAAAAGATAAAGAGGCTAGAGGGGGAAATTGGTGGCATAAGATATAAATGAGGATTAAAGGAGAGCCAATAGGGCACACAGGATGAGGCTACATCACAGAGAGGATGAGGCTACATCAGAGAGAGGACTATGTTGAGAATCTGTCTAGAAGGGTTTCAACAATGAGTGCTTTTTTGGCTTTACCAGATATGGCAGCACTATCCACTCCTGTATGTGTGACTGTGGGCAGTTGAGTTAAGTCTCCTGGGATCAGAGACCTGATTGGACAATGTTACAACAGAAATTACTCTCCTGTATAACTTTGTCTTGGCATTTCTGAAGCACAAAGTGAGGTGGTTTGAAACATCGTTATCATGGACTCATGGCCAGAAAATCACTGGGGAAGGAATAGACCTGGTAAACAGCGTCCAAGAAACACTAGATATGACAGTTCATCTTCATTTTCAACCTGACAGAATATAGAATCACGAGGAGACAAGACTCTGGACATTGGTGAGAGAGTTCTTAGAAAGGTTTGATTGGAGGTTAGGACTCACCATGTGTATGAATGGCACCATCCCTTGGGCTGGATCTTAGAGTGAAGGAGCAGGAGTCATGGTGAGCACTCACATTCATCTCTTTCTGATTTCTGGATGTGGATGCATTGTGACCAGTGAGCTGTCTTCTAAGATGCCAATTTTCTACTTTTTTGTATTGTGATATCTATTTTACTTGGCATATATAAAAATATCTTTAACATCTCTCTCTTTGTGTATGTGTGTGTGTCTATGTGTGTGTATGTGTGTGTGTGTGTGTGTGTGTGTGTGTGTGTGAGAGAGAGAGAGAGAGAGAGAGAGAGAGAGAGAGAGGGAGAGAGGGAGAGAGACAGAGACAGAGAGACAGAGACAGAGACAGAGACAGAGAGACAGAGACAGAGAGAGGTCCTGTGACATACTTTATGTGCAGAGGAGAGGACAACTTATACAAATTGATTATTTTCTCCTACCTTGGGCTTTCTGGAGATAGAATCTAAGTCACCAGATATATGCCATCGTCGTTCTGGCCCTAATCTCTACACTAAGACAATTCATATCTCTTTAACTTGTAATCATTTGATTTGTATTTTATTTTACAAAATGAATACTTTTTCTTCTTTTGTGAACCAATTACTTTAACTAGGGATTACTTATAGGATCATGGATTAGGAGTTATTTACAATAACATGGAAAACTTTCTAGTGGCCATAACATTGAAGAAAGTTTTCTCCTATTAGCAACTATTCATGGGCTATCAATCCTCATTGAGTAGTGAAGCCCCTCCCTCCTCCATGATGGAATACTGAATGGCCCAATCTTATGCAGGTCTTATGCTATGATTTTTTTAATCAAATATATCTCTGTAACATTGTTCAACTACACTTTCTATGTGAAAAGGCTATGTTGTTAGGATTTTATGTTTTAGTTTATTTCCATACTACACTGCTTTGCATACTTAACCACTAGACCAGAGATGAATGGAAAATAAATCCTATGCTATGCTCAGGGCTCATTTCTGAGTTATGAAGTCCTATATCATCACTGAGGTTGTGACCCCTACATGAAGAACACTCAAAGTTCATTATAGAGGATGAGCCTGTGCTCACTCCTGTGGTGTCAGGTTCCATAGCCAGTTGTGTGCATGCTAGCTGCTGTCAATTCCCTTGTGTTCCATGTTGCATTTGTGAATATAGCTTACGGAGAGGATATGGTGTGGGGGCTAGTGTGTCAGGAAAAGGTTTGGAAGTAAAGCCTGGAGCATGTGGTATTAAGCACATCTCAGTTCCTAGGATGTCAGCTTGTGACAAAGCTGTAGGAGGAAACAGTCCAAATCATCAAGATCAATTATTTAAAACTCATAATTCAGTCCAAATTAAAGATTTAGTGCAACAAACCGAAAAACAAAATACAGGCACAAAAGAAACACGGTGCAGCTCTGCTATCATCATTAGACAAAATGTAAATGGGTCATGTGACAGAAAGAAATAAACATTCAAAAATATCTAAGACTTTCTGGAAGAGAGTTCAGTGGGGTGAGTGTGGGCAAAACTGCATGGGTGGGTTGTGGACTTCTTTTTATCCCGTTCTCTATTTTGCAACAGACACTGTACTGTCTCTTGCACCTTGTATCGAGTCTTTCCTGGATCTGAATTCTTCCTGAGAATGAATACTTACAGTTTTTAAATCTCCAATCTCAGACTCTTGGTTATTAGACAAAATGTCAGGGCCACTGATTCTGACATGGATGCAAAGGAGTCAGTTTGTCTTCTGAGCTGTGGGCATCCTGGCTGTATATCTTAGTGGACATAAAATCTTAGTGACAGCTACTGAATACTGTGAGCCTCAAATACACAATCTGTAAAATGGGTAGAATAAAAAAATCCCTCTCATTGTTCTATGCAGAAGCACATTTACTAATAGCCCAGCACCCGGTGTTCTACCACTGGTATTGCTTTGTGTTGGCCTTGTAGTAAATGCCTCCTGGACCCTTGAACTTTCCTAGGAATGAGTTGTACTCTACATGTACATTTGGAATCTCTGCTGAAGGCATTTGTGCAACTCAACAGATTCCTATAGGATTCAGCAGGGCTTGAGTCCCCCCTGACTTCCCTCCTGCTCACTGTCATCAGGAACAGCCCATGACCCCAGGGGGCTACACTTTACTTTCAAGTTGTTGTTCCCACACTATGTCATTTCTATCTTCCATCCCAGTGCCTAACATGACTTTTCAATTCACACGAAGGCAAGGAAGATAGCTCCAGGAAGACCAATCAAGAAGAGTCAGGCATCAATCCAGGAGAGCTACATTTCCTTACCTCCCTCTAGCCAAATATTTCCCTCTCTGTGTATGTATCTGGGGATCTGTGAAAATTCAAAGTCATGTAGAAAATTTCCTACCAGGTTTGGAAAAACAAGAGACTAATCAAGACATAAGAGGTAGAAACCAATACCCAGGGGGTCAAATGTTTCTTAGCATGGACCTGGTCCTGAAACTCATCTTTAGGCTGCAGTTCTCATCTAGAATGACAGCATGCTTTTATCACCTTCCATAAACCCAGACTTAGCTCTTGTTTATGCAATGGATACCCAGTCCCTCAATTATGCTGTGAGAGGCTGAAGGGAAAGATAGATTTTTTTTTATTTTTTGCAAAATCTGTTTCTAGAAATCTCCAATAAACTGAAAGAGTTGAGCACACAGAATTTTCTGTTGTTTCTGCAAAGAGATAATTTGTTACATGGAAGCTCATTTGCTTATGTGGAGTAAATACCGCTTCAGACCCAGTGGAGATTAACACTAGCAGACGAGATAGATTGAGAAGGAAGAGGCATAATGCCTCACTGTTATATTTACTGTGTTAAATATAAAGTGGGAATTGATGAAAAATTTGCTAGAGTTTCCCATGTGAGCCTAAGCGATGAACTGGGGTTTATTTGCCATCTGGCTTTTAAGCAGGGATTTTTTTTCTTGTTGTTGTTCATGTCAGAAAAATGGCACCTTCAGAACTATTGCATTACAGACATCTGTTCATCAGACCTTTGCTTGGATGAATTATTCAGAATACGCTTAAGGTTGTACTTTACCTGACATATGGAAATATGAAGCTGCACACACAGTGTCGGCATATATCTGTCTACATAAAATCAGGTGTCATGCTTAAAGCCTGGAGTGTTGGAACATGGTAGGTGGCGCTTTAGCATGTGGGATATTAATTGCTCAGCCTGCTGTGACTCTTGATGCCTGAATTTCTAGAACCCAGTCTGTGGAATGCCATGTGATTATTGGATTTTGTATTTCTTTCCTTTGCTTTGCTTTCATTATAACCTTAGGATATCAGTGGGAGAGTACCCTTAGTGAACATGCATTCAGTGGCAAAACTGTTGGTGAAATAAGCAAAGTATACACAACAGAAGGAAAATCTACCTGGACACATGGGAAGTCTCCAGAAGATGATCTGAATGGAAGGCAGGCTTCAAAATCCCCCTTGACACATATACCATCAAATCATTATAGCAGAAATGAGCACTGTATATAGACACTGGAATTACTCAATATTTTGTTTTCATTATTTCCCACCTGCCAAGCCCTTCATCCATCTATCAATCACCTACCCTCACAGCCAGCTACCTATTTATCCACACTATCCATCACCACTGAGCCACCCATTCATCTCCGCGCTCAACTATGCATTGGTCCATCAACCCATGCATCCTTCTACTTACCCAAGACCCTACTCCTAGATGCATCCATCTGCCTACTCAGTGACCCATCAATGTACTTTCTGATTTATTCACCTATCCATCTATCTATCCAGAATTGGAAAATACTTCTATTTGTACTGGAGAGATGTCTCAGCAAGTTAAGAGTTTTCTATGAAACCTGGTGATCTAAATTTAATTCTTGGAACCCATGATGTGCATACTCACATACATATAGACACAGATTAAATAAACAAATGTAAAAATGTTAAAATAGTATATGTATGCCAAGTACTGGAGTTTCCTCCTCCTCTATGCTGCCATGACCATATAAGGAGAAGAACAGACTAACAAACTCAAGTAACCTACAACACCAATGGATATTTTCAAATTAACATGAGTGCTCCTACAGGAGTCTGTCTAGGGTAAACCTGGCAAAATATCAAAGACTTCCCAGAGGAAGATTCTGTGAAGCTACCATAAATAAAATTGATAGACAAGATTCTTGCTTGTCAAAGAAGATTGATTTGTCCTTCAGATGGGAAGGAAGATGCAATGTCCTAAAAGTAGGACCAGAGGGTCCCCAGTCCACTGCCTAGAGGCCATTGAAGCTGGGGCACGATGCTTCTGCAGGTAGGAAGGCCAGATCTACCTTGACAGTCACCAGTTCCAGAGCCAGTGTCTTTCATCCTGGGGTGAGGAGGGAAGAGACCATTCAACATCAGTGGTGGGAATCAAGTAAACATTCCAACAAATGGTACCCAATGTAACCTGATTAAGCATTTCAAAAGATCCTTTATGCCTGCTTTCCAGTGCCCTTGGTGTTTCAGTTTTCCACTATCTTAGCAGTCCACCAGTGTTAAGGAATACAGACATTAGGAGATGAAATTGTTTCTGAGAGGTGAAGTCCTTGTGAGACACAAAGAGACACCACATAACTTTGCCCAGACCCTGGTGAGAATTTCATTGATCTTCATAACCTTTTATGGAAATGTTCTACAGGGTTGGGTGCTCTCATTATTAGAGAGATAAAAGTATCCTTCTTAGGATATAGGATACCTTTTTATGGTAGAAAGAAGTGTCGCTGTGCTGCCTGATTGGGTTTGGAACACTCTCTTTGGCATAGGGTAGTCTCAAACTTGCAATTCTTCTACCTCATCTTCCTAAGTGCTTAGATTATGGATGTGCATCACCACTCCCAGCTCTAGGATGTCTCCAAGGGCAGAAGAGCAAGTCTGGGTGACAGAAAGCAAAGTTAGGAACAAACCTGGACAGAAAATGATTCTAGATCGAACCTCCACGAGAGAATGATTACTATTTAAAAGAGGATAAGACCATTCGGAGGTCAAAACCCACACTCAAGGTCGACAGTCCACATGGTCATATCATAGAATAAGCCTGCCTAATGTGGGGCAGAGACAGGGATCTTAGCATATGTAACCAAAATATTCCATTTGTCACTTCCCTCCCCAGAAGTTCAGCTCACTCTTCCATTATTTTGTAAATGAAGAATATGTGTCTAGAAATATGTACACACATGTGTGTCATTTATGTCCCAACCCAACACACTGCTTATATTGTTCCCGGCCTTCTGAGTTCAAGACTATTTGTCCTAGCAGCTTCCCCAGGACAGATACTCTGCACAAGGCTCGGGTACAGTTTATGAAACCCATCCATCGCAGTGGTATGATCTCCATGTCAAAGCAGCTGCTTTGGCCCCCTGAATTCTCCTTGGTGTTTTCTCCTGAGGACCCTGTGCTTTGTACCTGCTGGGAAGGACAGCTTGCCTTCTAGAAGACACTTTTGCTATCCAAAAGCTTGAGGAGGGGGAAATCAACACGGCTAATTTGGTGAGAGAAGAATTATCTC
Organism: Tokudaia tokunoshimensis; assembly: GCA_036184795.1. Classification (NCBI taxonomy): domain Eukaryota; kingdom Metazoa; phylum Chordata; class Mammalia; order Rodentia; family Muridae; genus Tokudaia; species Tokudaia tokunoshimensis. The sequence goes on from BTHU01000010.1 coordinate 97,375,300, forward strand.
ATTCTGTGATGGGGAAAGTTTCTATTCCACTTTTCTGCAAATTCCCCTGCTTGCAATGCCCTCAGACAACAGAACAACAATTTGCTGGATAAACAGAAACAGTAGGGAGAGTGCCTCCCTGGCAGCTAGTCTGTCAGAGGTGCTGTGCTTGTTAGCATAGTGGAGTTAGAGGAAGCCTTCAAGTTGTAGGAAAGTGAATTACTTAATAAGCTTGGTGGAACTTTCTTCCCTGGGAGTCAACACTATTAAAACAGAAAAATTCAATAAGGCGATTTTGCAGCATTAGCATTTTGTACTTCAGCTTGATGTTCAAACACTGTCTCTTTACCCACTTTTTGATATAATAGTAATTGTTGCTTAGCTGTTGCTTCCTAGCTTCCAGATGTGAGGGTCACAGGTTTTTAAAGAAGCCATTAGGTTACCCTAAAGCATTTCAAAGCACACAGTTAGTAGATTGAACTTCTGTTTATTCATATTTCCCTCGGCACTATTTCCTCTCAACACCACCAACCAAATATAAGGGAAATAGCACAGCAGGTTAATTTCTCATATTAGAGTCCTTTTCACAAGTATCTGAGGAAAGTTCATACTCCATGGATGAAAACAATACTTTCAACGCACAGACCAAGCCAGCTTGTCTACATTGTTTGATTAACAGCCAGGGCCTATGGCCTGCATATTAATTCTTTAGGTCTCTTGTATTCCTTGGAAGTACAAGTCCACATGACTTCTCTGAAATGGCACCAACTTCCTTCTTGTGCCTCCAACATGGACTTAAAAAAAAAGCTTTGTTTTTGTTTTGTTGTTTTTTAAGTGTGTGTGTGTGTGTGTGTGTGTGTGTGTGTGTGTGTGTGTGTGTACATGTGCCTGTGTGCCTGAATACAGTACCTACTGAGTGGAGGAGAGCATCTGATCTCTGGAGCTAGCATTACAGGCAGTTGTAAGCTGCTGAATTGTACTCAGGTTGTATCCACCAGCAATAAGCACTACTAAGTACTACCAAGACATCTCCCTATACTCCCTCCAGTAGATGAGCTGTTTAAGAGTTGGGCTGCAGACTTGCTTTGGAATGTTCTAGAAAAGCAGTACTGTAGCTTCCTCCTTTCAGGCCACCCACCTTCTGCATTCTGAAACAGACAGTGAAGCCCCAATTGCTATTCCATCTTGCAATAGGTCACTTGCTTTCTTTCTCTTATTTTACGTATTTACCTTTTTGTAGTACTTAAGTTGAACTGAATACATTCTGCATGCTTATCAAGCTCTAGGTTGACATCATATCCCCAGGCCTTGGATTTTTGAGACAGGTTCTTTCTGTGTTCCCTTCATTGTCTTTGGACTTTTTAATTTCCTTCCCTAACCTCTCTATTGCTGGGATTATAGGCATGTTACATAATGTCTGGCTGCTTCATAAGTTTTATTAATTGCATTTTATTAATTTTTATTTGCTCAGATCCAGTGTATACCATGGCATATGTGTGGAGGCCAGAGGACAATCTGTAGTAGACAGGTAAAACTAGGTTGTCAGGCTTGGCCACAAGCACTTTTACCCACTGTGCCATCTTGCTGGCCTCATCTTTATTTGTAGTGCCCCTCTGAGGATTGCAATTAATATTGATGTATTAGAGAAAATGTCAGTGCCAGACTGCAAAGATACCCATTCCATGGGCAACTCCCCAAAATAGTTGATAAGCTCCCCAAATATCACCATGTGGAGCAGAAAGATTAAATATTTATGTGTGTTCGCTGGGGTAATAAAATTGCATTCAATTATGTCTCAGGCACTACCTAATGATTGTTGAAAACTCAGTAATAACACAAAAACTCATAAAAAATACAGAATAAACAAGGCTGGAAGAAAATTATGGGAAAATAGCCTCTGGCTTGTGGAAATGGGACTTTATGTTGAAATAATTTGAAATAACAGTATATGCATTAAAAAAATCAAGTGAGTTTATATAACCACACTCTAATCTCCAGAAACTTTTCTTTATGCTATTGTACTTTACCAAGTTAAAAATAAATAAATAAATGTAGGCTACTACATCAGTTGGATTTACAGGAAACTGCAAGTTGTGCTGAAGAAACTCAGCCCCTAGGGGGACAGGCCAGCTTTTTCTGCATCTTTGAACTCTTGCTGGTTAGACAGAGCTCAGCTCAGAGTCAGGGCTCTTTTATTAATTGCAGAAGTAAATGAAGAAATAAATTTCTGTTTAGTAGTTCTGCTCCATTCCTCTGTTCTAGGGAGTCACAACAGTGGGTGATGTTGGTTGCACTTAACAATATATGAGGATACTGTGTGTGTGTGTGTGTGTGTGTGTGTGTGTGTGTGCGTGTGCATGTGTGTATGTGTATGTGAGTATGTGGGTATGCTTTCAGGTATTCTTGACTGAACATGTGGTTTAGAGTGAATATCTTCCTCTGTCACTCCCCACCTTGCATTTCAATAGGTAAAACTTATTTACACACACACACCACACAACCACACCCACACATGCACACACACACACACACACACACACACACACACACACACACACACACTACCAGCAATCTTTCAAGTTCCACTTGTCTGTTTTTCCAGCCCCAGAGTTATAGATATATGCCATCACACCGGGATTTAAAATAGGTGCAGGAAATTTAAACTCTGGTCTTTATGGTTGCACAGCAAGCTCTTTACCTGTTGAGTCATCTCCCCAGCCCTGACAGCATTTATTCTTGGGTAATGTGTCCTGCTGACGTTGGTGGGGTAGAAGTCAAGAAAGTTGCTCCATCTTTTACAGTGTTCAAGGGGACCCCCTTTGCTCTATAGAATGTTTACAGAGTTGAGGTTATAGTATCTATCCATGTAATCTGTCTGTCTGTCTATCTATCAATCATCTGTTTATGTGTCTGTCTACACACACAATTAAGTTATATACATATGTACATATAGAGAAGCATTGTATCTAGCCATCATGAGCTTCTAAAGATGACACACATTGTTATGTAATTTCTTTCATCTCAGGGACCATCAAGGTATCTTCTTCCTTGTCATCAATGTTCCTTTCCTATAACCTTCCTCCTTCCCTCTCATTAGACTCTTGAGATCACATTGGTCTATCATGGAGAATTCAAACTAAGCATGCATCTTAAGATCATTTATACCAACTGGAAGATTCCTTTGCTGTGGTGGATGGTAGAGTAACTAGTTCTTGGGATTATAATGTAAACTTCTTAGGGAGTGTTGCATGTAGCTTTTCCTAGAGAGACATGACACAAAGGTCTATTCACTCCAGATGGGGGAGCTATCCAGACTAAAGTATAGATCCTGTCAAATCCCATCTTCACCAATTGATTGGTTAATTTGGGTTACTTGCAGGAATATGATGAATGAGAGATCATTAATGGAATAAGAATGATTCAATGGTAGCTAAGTCACCACAGATCTACCCACACAGAAATGATTAATCACTATTTAACTGTAACCCTGGAGTTCTCTGTAAAGCTTAGAGGCACCCCAAGAGATTGGTGTCTTTCCTAGGTATCTAATTGGAGAATCTGCCCCATGAGCCCCTGCCAGCAGTCATTGACTACTTCTAGAATTGTGGGTGAAGGGTCCCCTGAATCTTGCTAGTTTTAGGAATTTCTTGAGACTTATATGTTGTTTACCATTTATGTCTGATGGCTATCCCCACTCTTATTGAAAGGAAAGCTTCATCTTACAACTTCCTGAGCCATAAGGAACCTCCCTGCAGAATAGGATGTTTCAACTAAGAGAGAACTGCTCTCAAGGGGGAGTGACCTGGGATTCTCTTTTCCTCTGCCTAGGTCTATTCTTAAAAGGCTTGTGATGGAACTAGACAGAACAAGAATGTTCTCATCCAAGCTGTGGCACTCAGGGGCTACATGGCTTTTTTATGGTACAAGTACCTTCTCTATAACACATGGCTGAGTAACAAGGATGGGGGAGTCCTCAAGCTCACGTGCATGGTAAAACATACTAAATCCTGGTAACTAAAATAACCATTGCTCTTTTCCTCATTATATTCTTCATACCTACAGCCAGAAGCCTGCCTACCTGAAGCAAAGGGTCCAAGCAGGCTTTCTGCTCTAATTCTCTTGTGAGACTGTTGTTTGCCTGCATTTCCTTTAACTAAATATGTTTAGGAAGGATTTGCTTTTTGTTTGCTTAGCAAATCTCATGATTTGCTCCTTTCTCACAGTGATCCATGAGCAAATCTCTGTTCACAGAAAAGATGTTGTTTGGTCCTTTAATTTGCCTCTTGCCCAATATCACATAGAAACATCAGACCCCAGGCAGCCTGGAACTTGGGGGGGGATATATGGAGCAATGGGGTGTTGTCTGACATTATCCCTTGGGGAGATGCGAGTAAATGTCTACCGACTCAAGATAGGAACTTAGTACAGACCCACAAATACAGACCATCTTCGTAAACCACTACTTTTTGGGTTACTTATAGAAGTGTCTGGCGGTTCCTCAGAAAACTGGACATGACACTCCCGGAGGATCCTGTTATACCACTCCTGGGCATATACCCAGAGGCTTCCCCTGCATGCAATAAGGACACATGCTCCACTATGTTCATAGCAGCCTTATTTATAATAGCCAGAAGCTGGAAAGAACCCAGATGTCCTTCAACGGAGGAATGGATTCAGAAGATGTGGGATATTTACACAATAGAATACTACTGTGCAATTAAAAACAATGAATTCATGAAATTCTTAGGCAAATGGTCAGAACTGGAAAATATAATCCTTAGTGAGGTAACCCAATCACAAAAGAACACACATGGTATGCAGTTACTGATAAGGGGATATTAACCCAGAATCTCAGAATACCCAAGACACAATTCACATATCAATAGATTTCCAAGAAGATGGAAGGAGAGACCCCTGGTCCTGGAAAGACTGGATGTAGGGGAATATCAGGACAGAGAAGCGAGAAGGGGTTGAATGGGGAACAGAGGGAGGGAAGGGGGCTTTTGGGACTTTCGGGGAGGGAGGAAATGGGAAAGGGGAAATCATTTGGAATGTAAATAAAAAAACTTAGAAAAAATAAAAAAGAAACTGACAAAAAAAAGATTTATTTATGGTGGAGGCATGTGCCATGGATCATCTCCTTGCAAAAGGAATGAAAGTTTCCCCCCAATTTCCAACAAATCTGCTTACATTTTTCAAACTTGAAGTAAGCTTACTAAGAGTATTGAGAATATCATACTATAGGCGGTCCTCAAATGTAGATAAATATAAAAGATGCCAATGTCGTTGAAAAATACTTGAACCACTAGTAACGGTGACCCAGGGTCAAATGAACAAGAGCAAAGGTTATGAAATAGAGTGTAGATTTCCGGGAACTCCTGTTTAACCATTGCTTCCAATGAGAGACTCATCCATTAAATAACTATTGTGCTGGATACTTCTTGTTTTGTTTTACTGTGTGTGTCTGCATCCATGTGTATACACACACATGTATGTGGAGACCAGATTCATCATTACATGTCATTTATCAGATGCTGTTCACCTTATTTTCTTGCAACAAGAACCTATCACTGGCAGGATGGCCCAGCAAGTCCAAAGAATCTAATTCTTCCTTTGCCTGTATTTGCATGGCCAGTGCCCAACAACTGGCCTAGAGCTCATACTCAGCTTGCTGAGATGAGGCAGTCTCCTCCCCACCCCCTCCCAGACCTTCTCCAAGGGAGCTCTAACCCTGAGGTCCAGATGCCTCACATCCTGCCCTCCACTGTCTCAGCAGGGTGCTGTCTGGCTTGCAGGGTTTTGTCTGCCAGGCCCTCTGTAGACCTGGCTCCATGCCTGGCTGGGACCAGCCTGCCTGCCCTGGCACATTCTCCCATACAGAGCTTCTGGGCTGGTGGTAGTTAAGTCCATTGTGGGAAACAATTGTGTCTGAAACCCACAGTGACAGCAGGCATGCAAAACTACTTCCCATCCCTGCATGGGGTTTAATTGTATTTTCCAGGAGGGCCGATCTATTAGCAAGGTGCCTGTATCAGCTGTGTAACTTTTATAAAGGAAATATTAACGGCCCCTTGGGGTGAAGGATATTATAATTATGTATGATTTATACACTCGACTAATGTATACACTGCAGTTCACAAGAGTGCTTTGTTTGACGTGGCCAGAAACATTAAGCAAAAAATAGTGTCACTGTCTGGGCTGGAAACCCATCTTTGGTTTTATGTCTAATCTATCCAGTGCTAAAATATTTGGAATGATAACTCTGGCTGCTGCTGTGAAGGAAATACGGATATCATAAGTCCATTTCTGATTTCAGACATGTTGTAATTCCCTTCTAAAGTACCTTGCTGAGTTTAGCATATTTATCCTCTGTGGTGAGTTCTCCATGTATTCAGGTACAAAGGTTTAAAGAAATAAAGGAAGGACAGGAGGGAGGGAAGCAGCAAGGGAGAATAGGGTTAGAGAGAAAGGGAGAGAGAGTGAGAGAGATAAAAAAAAAGCCCTTGTAATCACAATTTGGAGACTGTGGAAGACCTTATAGTATTTAGTCTAAGATGGTCTGACTCATTAGAAGTTTGGCCGGTAAAAGACCTAACTTGGTAATGGTCTAGGACCTAGAAAAGAGAGGGAAGAAAGAAAGAGATATAGAGAAGGAGGAGGGGTCTTTGGGGCCATAAAAACACAGGAGGACCTGGTGTGGAGGTCACTCCCATCTGCAACTTGGGAGATACTTGCTAGCTGGTGGATTCTCCCTAGGGTCCTGGATTTGAGTTTTCAGTTCCGGATAGCGGGAGTCACAATACCCTCATTTCATGTGATTGAGAGCAGGAAGTGCAGCTGGCATGCAGTGATGGCCTTGACAGGTGGGAATCAGGCCCACATGACAGCACAGCTTGGAATAGCATATACTTTGGCACATGACAGTTGTGCTCTCAAAGGGAGTTCTGTCCAAGGTAGCCCAGTTGAACAGTTTCTCAATATCAAGGTTCTGCAGTGTTGTGGTAGCATAGGTAGAAGACCTTTTCTTTACACCCTTTTTTTCCTCCTGGTTCATGGAGGAAGAAGTCCCTAGTCCTCTATGCTTATTGGGTGACCTTTGAAGAAGAGCTTTTAATGGATTCTACTCACTGTATCATGGGCATGAAAGCAAGCTGCTATTCTATTCTGAGTGTGTGTGACTAGCTGTCCATGTTGGGAGGGAAATGAATGGGTTTAAAGGTGTGATCGTTGTGCCCTTCAGTCAATCCATACAACATGGTATAATGTAGGCATTCCTAATTATCTGTGGGAAGGAGTAGGTCCTGAAACCATGTGCATACATAAATCGACAAGCACTCAAAATGTTTTATGACTAATTGCTCTATTTGTATAGATTCCAAATGTTTCCTCATGTCATCTCTATATTAACATGCAACACCAAACTGGGAAAGTTTGGATCTAAATTATCTACTAAGCCACATATAGGAAAGCCTTGGTTCTCTAACATGGTTCCCCCAAGAAGCAGCAGAAAGTTCTAAGAAGTGAGGCACAGAGGGACATGCAGTGCTTGGGGACATGCCCTTGCAGGAGATAATAGGAGTCTGCTACTCATTTATTAAAACCCCTTTTTCTCACCATAGGGTGAAAACATTTCCTCTGCCACACACTTTGCCATGACGCCTTGCCATAGACCCTCACCAAGCTTGGGGGCAGCCAGGGATGAGGACCTCCAAAATGGCAAGAGGAAATAGTCTGTGTTTTTATTAAGCTGAATAACCAAGTGTTTATTATAGTAACAGGATTATCTCAGGCATTGCATTACATTAACAGAAAGCTAAAATATGACTATTGTAGAACTAAATGAAATCTTATTTCCTTTTCCTTCCCTTCCTTTCTTTTATTTTCATGTGCTTCTTCCTTTCCTCTCACTAAAAATAACCACTCCATGACACAAGATATGATCTGTTCAAAGCTACATCTTACATTTAACCATCCCTACTTTCCTAAAAGGAACATTCTTGGTCTATATTCATGCAAATGTCTCCGTTTGCAAAGTCCAGAGGTGAGAATCAGCTGAGATTCTCTTCTCCACTTGTGTTTGCCTATCCAATCCCAACAACAGTCTTCACCCCTGCTCATTATACAAAAGCAAAGTGACACCCTGTGTTCCTGATGGAGCTTCTGTAGGCAAGCCATGAGCAGCCATGTTCTGTTATTCTGAAGCCCCAGGGATTGTGTCCATGGAGTTGCACTGAACTGGGCTTTCTGTAAAGGGGTATAGCTAGACATTCCATAAAGAAACTCAAATTCACTTTTGTTCTTGGTATCTATTTGACAGGTACACTCAGTTTTGTCTCTGCTTTTCCTAAATCTGAAATGAAGTGAATCAAAGCTGATATTGTTCACTTTCCTAAGCACCCCTCCTGCAATGAGCATCAGGTGGCTCTGACTCAGGCTCACCCCCTGCACCAGGTGACAGCTAAGGTTTTACAGACACACATGGCCCTCGCTGAGCAGGCATGGTGCACTTTGATGAATAGGCTCTTCCATTGCTTCAGCAGGAGCCTCAGCATCTGAGTGGAAATATTTTACTTCCTTGGAACTCTGCTCCTCTGCATCGCCACTAGGAGAATGGTGCTCTAGGGAAGAATTCTCTCCTCTGTGAAGGATGCTGGAAAAATACCAGAGAGCAAGCAGGCTGGAAGAAGGGCAAAGAACTCCCCAGTCTTGGGATCCCTGTAGGGCACCCTTTCTCTGTAGGCCCATGGGGGACATTATAGGAGATCCACATGAAGAGTATTAAAGATTTACATTGTGAATTCCAACCTGAATCAATTGAACCAGACCCAAGTGAGCTCAGAACTAGGGGAGCTGAATTTTTAACAAGTTTCCATGTGATTCTGGTGGTTAGTCACATTGTATCATGCTATGAGTTATGGAGGATCTTTTTTAAGTGGAATCACCTTAAATCCAATCAAAGTATTGCTAAATAGATATCTATATGTACCCCCAATTTATAACTTTCATGTTTTAACTCCCTCTCCCCTTTTATAGGCACTGTTTAATGAGTAACTTGGGGGATAGAAATGGATGAAAAATTAATTTATTTTCCAAAACTTTCTTACCCTTCTCAGTGAAAACATGACTGCATATTACTGAGAATCCACCCTAGGGGAGTCAGGCCTGTGGTCTTCCCAAAGACAAAAATCACTCCTTGTCTTCCCAAATGCAGCAACCCTAAGATAATTATTTCACATGTATATGATGCTAAAAATTAGTTATGGGCGTAGAAGCGTACATGAACTTTGAATGCCAGCATATTCTATCACTAAAAACCCATATTGAGTTTAACAGATGTAGGCTTATCCCTGGTCTTTAGTAAAGGACAGAGAAAAGTGTATGGAAGGGAAAGAAAGAGGCAGACTAATTTGGAAAGAAGAATTCCTAGATTAAACATTATTTGTCCATATAATAACAACTGTTAAAGTTTGTTGTGTGATTCTTATTTATCATATCAGTGATGTGGTTTATTAAATTCCCCTAATTCATTCACCAAACAAAGCCCTATGAGGTAAATATTGCTCTTATGTAAATTTTTTTCTTTTTTTAATTTATTTTTTATATATTTTTAATTTACATTCCAAATGATTTCCCTTTTCCTGGTTCCTCCCTCCCCGAAAGTCCCATAAGCCCCCTGCCCTCCCTCTTTTCCCCATTCAACCCCCTCTCACTTCTCTGTCCTGGTATTCCCCTACATCCAGTCTTTCTAGGACCAGGGGTCTCTTCTTCCATCTTCTTGGAAATCAATTGATATATGAATTGTGTCTTCGGTATTCTGAGAAACAAAAGCATTAACATTAGTGCAATTTTAGGAGACCTTTCAGCCTCATGTCACATCTTGATGATAGTAGCCTTGGACTGGCATCTTGTTGTTAAGGTCCAAAATCTGTCTTTAACACTTCTCTGCTATTTGAATGTCATCAGGATTATTTGTGAAAGAAGCAATGGCATTATTAGACCAATGACTGAAATGTTGATCAATATGATTAACAGATATTGGTAGGAATATATATATATATATGTAATATATATATATATTATTCATGTTTATGAAGATGTATATATGTACGTGGGGGTACAGATGTGTGCAGATAGCATAGGTTAATGTAAATTTTCTGCCTTGATAGCTCTCAATCTTATGTTTTGAGACTGAGTCTATAGTATCATAGGATAACCTTCTGTTACTTCTCATATACTCCTTATGTAGAAGAAGAAAATCCTAGGTCCCATTCTCAAAAGAAGGACTTGACACATGGCCATGGACTATAGAAGTGAAGGACTGCTGGAGGTCTCCTTTCCAGTCCATAAAACACTGAAAACATCTACGAGTTAGAATATGCCCAAAGTCCCAGACATCCTTGGACATAAGACATATGTTTAGTAAGCATAGCTGCCTTTATTAGCTGTCATTTTTAGCTAGCTCTGGCTTTAGGATGGGAATGCATCTCCATTTAAGGATATGGCTGGCTCTTTGTCAAAGCTTCTTATGCACAGGCAAGGTGTGGACAGAGATCCCCAGAACTCTGTGAGATTTGGTGTTTGAACCCAATCGTCATACATTGATATAAATCACAATTGACTTGGAAGGTGGAAAGCACCAGAATTTAGGTTCAAGGGTCCAGTGACAGTGCTCCCTGACTTTTCATGCTTCTTCATGTGTCAGGCAGCCTAGGACAGTAGACACCTCTTTCTGCTCTTGCATACTGAAAATGAACAAGCTGGCAGGCCTCTTCCCAAATTGAGGCATGGCTGACTGTCATCTCTTTATGTTTTAAAGAGAAACTTTCCCACAGCTGACATCTTTATTTTCCTGTGTCTGTGGTTTGATTTCCTGGAGAGAGCCAGCTTTTCAAGGAGTAAAGGAAACTGAAATTCCTCCACCTTATGACTGTTCAATAGGAATAAGTTATATGGGTGATGCAAGTGTTGGTTGAACTTAGGCCCCATTTTAAGGCTTGTAGTTTTTACCAATTGAGACATTTCAGCCTATTCTAAGAAAACAGAAGCATCCTCTATTAGTTGTCTGGCTGTAAGGCATTAGAATGATAAATCAGAGAGCCAGCCATGATTTGAGAGGACATTATGTTAGAAGGATCAGAAGGCCATTTGATTGTAATTTCCATTTCCAGGTATGCAGCCTTGACAATGTCTTAGTGTGCTTATGGCTCTGATTTCTCTGTGGTCATTGTTAGTGATGGCTAACCACAATGTGTCCAAATCAGGTCACTTAAGGGAACTTAATAAACAAGTTACTTAAAAATCTATGGACAGTTTGTGAAGTGTATAGACGTACAAACCCTGGGCCATTAAAACAAGACATGTCCTCACTCCTAGGTCTGAAGGGCAAGAAGACGAAAAAATTCTCAGAAAGCAGAGAGAGCTAAGGAGGTAACCAGTCTAAGCTGAGCCTTGTAATAAATGCTTTGGGTCCCTCTCCTCCTTCTGTCCAGTCAGCAGGTAAAGGGTCCTTTAACCCTATGGCACAGACTGCTGGAAACTGTGGAACCTGATGACTAAATCAGCAACTTATCCACAGGATAGAGTACAATGAAGAGAGGGTGGAGAGTGGGCCAGCAGGGTTATATAAAGGACAACAATACCCATGCCACACATCACCCTTTCACATCCCCTCTTCCAGCTTTCTGAGTATTAAGGGTGGGGAGTGGGTATGGAGGTAGTCACTAGCACAGACCTAACAGTTTTGATTCCTGCTTTCCATAGAAACCAAGGCTCTTCAGTAAGCAACCTACTCTCTTGCAGCCTCTGTCTTACTTAATTTACTTGTTGTTCTCATAGCTTATCTCACAAAAACAACTTAAGGATGGAAAGGCTTATTTGAATTTACTGTTTGAAAGTACAGTGCATCATGGTGGGGAAGGCATGGTGGCTGAAGTATGAGGCAGCTGCTCATGAAAAGCACCAAGGCATTGATGCTGGTGCTCAGCTCAGTTTCTCCTTTTGATTCACTTTAAGAGTCTGGTCCATGGGATGATGTGGTCCATAGTTAGGGTAGGTCTTTCTATTTTAATTAAGCTACTCTAGTAATTCCCTCACAGACATGCTCAGAGGTTTGCATCCATGGCGACTCTAACTCCTATCATGTTGACAAGGTTAACAATTATAGTGTTCATTATTTCTCCTATACATTACTATACATTATATAATACATATATCTAACACTCAGGCTTACTATGGCTGAAAAATTAACCTCTGCTTCTGTTCCTTATATGATTTTTATTTGTAGGGTGCATCATTGAATGAATTTTATACCAACTAGTTTATTGTATCATCCTCTTCTCTCTTCATACTGAATGTAAATTATACAAAGGGTATGTGTTTGCAATCTCAAGAGTTGGGAGATGTAGGCAGGAGGATCAGAAAGTTTAGGCTAGCCTCAGATCCTTAGGAAGCTTGAGCCCAGTCTGACTATATGAAAAACCTTTTAAAAATGAAAACAAAAGAGTGGTTTTTTTTCAATGAAGGGTTATATAATGCAGGGTACCAACATTTTTAATTTTTGGACAATTTGGGGTATGCATCCATGGGCTCTGCCTTCTTGAACTTGTGGTGCAATTCTATGATCTGGGTGTTGTTTGCTGCAGGGAATCAGACTTCCTTTGTCTGAAAGCTGTAGAAAACACACATCTAATAGGAAATAGCTGTGCACAGGAGAGGAGTTTCTCTCCCCTTTAAAAAGAGAATCAACCTCTCATACAGTCAACTTTGAAATGCTTCAATTGGGTTCCCTGATTTCTTAAAATTAGCTTTTCAGTGAAGAACATCGTCTGTATTAGCATATACAAAAATAAACAGGTAAATAAATTAGAGCCAGCAAGGTTATTTTTTTTTCCTTTAGACACCTGCGCATTCTTCTTGTAGGAATTTCCCTGGTGTGTGCTAATCTGTGGGTTTTTCTGTAGATACTGGAAAGCAGTGACTGCTCCTCCTCTTCCCCAAGCCTCTGGCCAGATTTTCAAGCAGTCCCCAATGCACTCACTATTGCAGTTAACTCTTCACTACCTAAATCTAACTTCTCCCTGCCTCAGCTCACCAGCTATTTCCTGTCTTCTTTTACACCCTTCACCTTGTCTCCCCCATTCCTCTATCCTTCCCACCTTAACTCCTTCCTCTCCTCTGGCCCTCCACTCCTCTCCCCTGCCCACTTCCCTTTCTCCCTCTTTCTCTTCTTTTATCCTTTGTTCTTCCTTCTCTCTGTCTCTCTTCCCTTCTCTCGGGTCCTTTCTCCTCCCTCCTCCCTTTCCCTTTAGCTCTCTAGTCCCTTTCCTCCCCATCCTTCTCCTGTCTATACTATAGATCACTATTTAGAGTTTGCATTCTCACCTGGGGCCCCAGTTGACTTCACCCTCAACATTTCTGACTCATTAGCAGCAGCTATATCTAAAGACATGTCTTCTTTCCAATCTCCAGACTACACACAGTCCTTAGAACCATGTGCTAGTTTCGTTAGCTCTGATGATCATGATCACTTTGGAAAATCTTCCTTTTCATTTAATAATTGTGGAAGTTCCCTGAGCGTATATGCCTCTCTTCTGTGATACTCTCTGCTGTGTCTTCCATACTGCTAATAGTCCTCTGGGGAGTCGGCGCTTAATACATTTATTTCATGCTGCATAACAATGATAGCACTGGGGGCACTCAATAGATAAGAGCTCATGGTGTGAAAGCAAAAGGGTCTGAGTTCAAATCTGATTGTGTGCAGGTGTGTTTGTGTGTGCCTCTGTGTGTGTGTGTGTGTGTGTGTAAGGCAGAAATGGCTGTTCTGATGCTTGGGAAGCCACTGTTGCAGAGCTGATTTTGGATGTTCTCTGGCCAGCCAGACTAGTTGAAAGTGACTAGGAGATAAGATAAGAAAAAGAGTGACCAAGGTAGTGGAGGAACAGCCCATTAATCCCAGCAGAGGGAGGCAGAGGCAGGCAGATCTCTGAGTTCAAGGCCAGCCTGGTCTACAGAGCAAGTTCCAGTACAGCCAGGGCTACACAGAGAAACCCTGTCTCAAAAACAAAAAAATAAACAAAGAAACAACAAAACAAAAGAGTGACTGAAGAGATTACCATCCTTGACAACTGTTCTCTACATGTGCATGCACATCAGGATTGCACATATGAACACACACACACACACACACACACACACACACACACACGAAATATTAAAATGAAAAAAGAACCAGATGTTTTCACTTGCATTTCTTCTCATTTTTCCCCAAGTGACTGTGTTTCTCCTTGGGCTTTTCATGCCCCATCCCACCTTTTCTAGATCCTGTTCCCACCATCTCTAGGACTCCAGCTGATTGTGAACTATGTTGGCTTTCACACCTCTTTTTCAGCAGATGGCTTCACTCTTGCCATGTAAGGCTGGGAGTTCTAAATTTCAGATACAGGCTGGCATCATATAGGCTGTTAATAAAGATGGACAGAGACTTGTATACTTCCCTTTAGGAGTAGACTTAATTGGTTGGTGGGGAGCCTGGGCAACAGGATTTGTGAGAGTTCATTGCCAAGGTTGTGAACCTGTGGTGACAGACAGATCCTGGGGGAGGAAGGAGAAAAGAATATAGAACATCTTGATTTCTGGGGCCAGCATATGTCACATTGAGAGTAGAGACTGGATCTAGGTGACAAAGGATTGAGCCCAAGACACACCTGAGTGAAGATCCTTGAAGTCAGAAACAAGGCTGCCTCCCTGTGTTAACTAAGCCCTCTCTGTCTCTCCACATCAGTTTATCTGCGATAACCTTGTTAGCCCAAAGAAATTATATATTCTTCAACTTCAGTCCACACACATGCTGAATACGTATAAACATATATCCATACACAGGTAATGATGATGATGATGATGATGATGATAATAATAATAATCTCTGTGATTTAAGTAGGAGATAAACAAAAATAGTAAAAACCACCAGATATAGTAAATAGTAAATAAGCTAGAAAGTATATCAGTCAATTGTGCTTGTATGTATGTGTGTGCCATCATTTTATTTTATTTAATCTTTTTTAATTTTTACAAGCACACATATATCCACATGTAGAGAATGACTGATAACCAACAAATCCCAACCATGCACACCAGCAGCAGCAGCGGAACGGAAACTTTACAATGCAGCCTGGAGAAGCATCACTCTTCAGATGTCTGGGCATGCAGTCCCCAAAGCAGATGTCATCTTGTGTCGCTGGGAAGTCAAGATGCTCGTGGTGCAAGCTCTCATGCTTGAGTTCCAAGTGAGCAGACTCGAGCCAGTCAGCAGGATGCCAGGAAAGTAGCGTGCTTGCCCCAGTCCCCAGTCTAGTGTTTTATTCACAGGTCCACATTGCAGCTGTTCAGTAGTTTATGAAACACTTCCCTTCTCCTGGACATCCTGCTACCATCAGAGCAAACATATCCTATACTTTGAAGCCAATTATATTCTTAAAAGCTTGGCTCATAGCCTTCATCAAAGAGAGGAAAAAACAACATGCACTAAGGGTTGAATTAGGGATTTGATAGGGGAAAACACTATTCTGTGGTTATCATCAAAGGGATTAGCTCATATTTTAAAGCAGTAATATAGAAGTGAATGGTGCTAGAATCAGTGCAATCCACAGCTGTCCAAAGATCCACAAGCAATATGGTTGCCTCAACCAGGTAAACAGCAGCCTTCTGATATATATCAGAAACATGCTTTTTCTGTATTAAGTAGTTTTTGACATCATGTTTCGCTTTATTGCAAACCACAATGCCTTTCCAGTGACGAAAAAATCTAGTTATGACTAGCTGTGAGAAAACTGGTCTGCATGGGGCCAGAGAAATTTAATTTTTAGCTTTTAAAAAAAAGTACCAGCAAATTCAATTTTTCTCACATTTAGGGGTTCTTAGAGTTATACCAGCTTGTATAACTAGTATATTAGAGGATGTGCTACTATGGCTGATTTTTTCAGCACATTTATTATTTATGAAACACAGAGGAAAATAGCTAGGAATGATTATTTCAGGGAATCTCCGGTAGCTTTTATTATTATTATTATTATTATTATTATTATTATTATTATTATTACTATTGTATTCAGAGAAGTTGCTCCTGCTGTTTTAATTCAAACATTAAAAGTTAAATCTCTTTTCATCCCAACCTACATTTTTAAAAAGCTGCTTTAGTCCTTATAATGTAGAACAAACACTTCGTGGAAGGAAAAATGCCCAAGATGTGATTCTGGAGCTGAGGTTTATGGGGAATCAGATTCATTCCTGCCAACACATCTGGAAAGGACCAAGCAGAAAATAAAACCAGTCAGTCTCAGGTCAATTTTCCGTGTTTCTTGCTACTCTGTCTCCCTGTTTCGGTCTGTCTATCATCTTTCTTTCTATCTCTATCATATATCTATCTATCATCTACCTATTTATTATCTATTTATCTAATATCTATTATATATCTATGATTTATCTCTGTCTCCCCTCAGAACCTTTCTTTGCTGAGATCTCTCAAAGCATGAAACCAACACCCAGTGAAGAAAGTCTTCAGGCCAGTTTCCCAGTGTGTGCTAGGGGATACAGGAGTGGCAACCTAAATTACCACACATCCTCTGAGTTGAGATAGTGTAGAAAACTTCTAAATTTACAATCATTCTAATTAAAAAGTGGGTTGAAAATATTACCACAGTTTGATTTTAAAATGTCCACCACAGGCCTGTATATATAAGTACTTGTTCCCCTCCTACTCCCACTGTTGGGAAAGGTTGTAGAATCTGGGGAGTGGAGGCTTGCTGGAGGAAGTGGGTCACTGGGATTGGGTCTTGATTTAAACTTGCTTCTAGTTGAAGCAAAATCGCTTTTTGGTTGGGTCGGATATGAGAAGGAGCAACTGCATGTACCAGTTGGGGAAGGATATTCCCACTACCAAATCTCTTCTCTAAAATCTCTTGAGAGTGTCAGCCAAGCAATTCCTCCCTGAGTAGTTTGCCGTAGTGATGAAGCACAATACAAACAGAAAAAGTCTCCACAAATGTATTCAAATGGTCAATACGCATATGACAAGATAGTCACTTTTCATATCAAAATGTAAATCAAAGGGCTGGAAAGATGGTTCTGTGAGTAAAGTGCCCACTGCTGTGCAAGCACGTGGCCCTGAGCTCAGCTTCCATGTAAAAGCTGTGTGCAACAACACACATCTGTAACTCCAGCCCTTGGGGCCAAGACAGAAGGGTCCCTGAAATTTACTGGCCATTCACCTTAACCAGGGAGAAACTTTAGCTTGAAAAGTAAAGTAGATAAAGATCAAGGAAGATAACAAACATCAACCATTGACTTCTATATGGATATAAACAAAACTGTGAGTGCCCTCATATGCATGTACACACATGCATGAACAAGTACAGATACCATACACACCTACTCATCTCTCTCACACACAAAGAAATGGAAGTCACAATTATAAAGAGATAGACCTTCGTGTCTACAGCAGCTATATTTCTTTAAAAGAACGTTGGTGTTAGTGAGAAGCTTTAATGGTTGTACTTTGCTGATGGAAATGTACCATGGGCTGGATGCTCTGGAAATCACTATGATGGTTCCCAAAGTAATGGCAGTGAACACATGTGTTTTTAAATGTTTCATGAATGAGGCAAAGCTGCCTAAACTGGAAGGTAAGTAGGATACCTACATTGCTTTATGAAAAATGTTAGAAAATGCCTTTTGGTGGTTATGTGGATCAGCAAGTAGAGAGTGACTTTTACACTAAGGCAGGCAACATCAGATGGCAGTAATCTGTTGGGCAAAGTATTTCTCTTCTAGGTCCTTGAAAGAATGTGACCCATGAAAAATGAAAAATTTGGCTCCTGTGACTATAGACCAGAATATACCAATGTGTAAATATGCCTCCTTTGCCCATTTGGGAGTTCACAAGTATAGTTTTGGTAGACAAGAGGGGTGTCTTCTCAGTGCAAAGGAGAATTTGCCTGCATAAGGCTGACTCAGGGCTTTGCCTTACTTCTGAGGTTACTTTCTGCTCTGAGGGTTCAGGTCCCATGCACTCAATAGATGCCGGCCCTAATTTACTGTGTTCCATTTGTTGTGAATTGTGGAAGGATATTACCTTAAGGATATTCTTTTGAATATTAAATTAGAATAAATTAAGGCATGTTGCCTATTAAGCTTAAATCAGAGTTGAGTAATTGCCTTTTACTTTATGCTGCTAAGTTTGTTGGGGATGTAAGGTATTTGTTTTAATTACCAAGTTGGCACACTGACTCTCAATGAGCATGGGCACAGATGCAGGTAAACAAAAACTTTTGGGCGACTTCATGAGCTTTAAATAATGCCTAATTAGATACATTTTATTAATGCCCTACCCCTGATTGTTACGTTTTCCCTTTGTTCAACGTTAAGCAATTGACCTCTAATGTTTACCTAGCATCATAAATTATTCTTGGAATGGTAGTCAGGTCTGTGTTTTATCAGCGTTTAAGTATGGCCTCAATACTGCATTGTAAGTGATAGGCCGTATTTACAGCATGCACACAAGTGGTATGAGTCTGTTGTGGTGGTATCTCACATTTTACTGATGAGGCAGCTAAGACTTAGTAGAGAGAGCATGAAAAGGTCCTTCAAGAAAATGACCTCAATAGCTGGGAATGGGATGCAGTTCTGGGCATTGAAGCTCTAAATAAAATCTATACTTCTTAAATTTTGTATTGATAATGCAAAGTACAAAAAAGGCTGAATCTTAATACATGAATAGAATTCTTTCTTTTCTTCTGACCTTAGTCTTTAAAAAAATATAGTCTGAAAATATTTAACTGTTTTCCAAGTAAGACCATTGGTTAATAACAGTGGAAATCAACACACTATTAATATGCTTTTATCCATGGCTGAGAGATAGATTTTATGTACTTTCAAATTTTGAATACACAAAAACTATACCATTTCCTCCATTCATACACAAACATCACACAAATACCATCTAACACGGTATGTGAATCTGGGACAATTTTGCTTGAAATGATATCCAAAACAGCATCTAAAATAGCAAAGAATATAAGGATATACAACTTTGCTTAAAACTTAGCTCTCTCTCTCTCTCTCTCTCTCTCTCTCTCTCTCTCTCTCTCTCTCTCTGTGTGTGTGTGTGTGTGTGTGTGTGTGTGTGTGTGTGTGTATGTGTGTGTGATTTATCTTGAGGTTAATGAATGAGCCACATGAAACTTAAACCAAATTTCAGAATTTTCATTAAGAATGTATCATGTAGATGGTAGAAGATAAATGTCAAGACTCCTGGTGATTTACTATCTATTACGGAATTCTACTCCATAATACATTATTTAATCAAAACTCCCACTTAAATGAGACAGTAAAAGTGGCATGGGTAATATTTAAAGTTTGCATAATTCACACTATACATGCATATTTTTAAGGCTTAGATAGCTTGTGTCTGACTTGAGCATGAAGTCCCTGTTGCTGCCCATTTGGGTCATAACACAAATAGGCAAGGAACTGCTGTGAGTTGTTGTAGCCAGCCTGAATTTTGTGAGCTCTTTAAAGTCAAAAGTACAAATTACGATGTCTGTTTTACATTAGACAGCTCTAGGGCCTTAAAGATTTAGGGCTCACTAAAGCCCCTCTAATCTTCTCTCTGTCTACAACAAAATCTTATGTTTATTGGTTCATGGCTATCATAGGGTAACAGCAGTCCTGTGGTGATGGCTGCTGTATGTTGAATGCTATCATGGCGTGAAGGTTATTGGGTGATAACAGTTGTGGGATGATGGCAATTGTGGGGTGACAACTGTTGTGGGTAACAGCAGTCATGGGGTGATGGTTTTCATGGGGTAATGGCTGGCAGAGATGATAGTTATGGTGGGATGAGAGCTGTCATGGGGTGACAGCATTCATATGGTTGATGGTGGCATTACATCAGGTACATATATTAAGGGGAGGATAGTTTTTTGGTTCCTAAGGGAAATTCCTCTAAATATAATCATTCTCATATAGGGAACCAGGAGATTGCATAGTGTGTGTGTGTGTGTGTGTGTGTGTGTGTGTGTGTGTGTGCCAGCCCAGAGGACAAAAGAGAACCTTAGATCCCTAAGAGTTGGAGTTCAATAGTATTTGTAGGGCACTGGGATCTGAACTATAGTTGTCTTGGCTGTGAAACATGTGCTGTTAACCACAGACTATTCCCTTTTAAGAAGTGATGTTGTATAACTGGCCTACAGTTTGCATAGTTACTAAAGAATTGTGGTGTACTATGAAATCCCCATCTGGTGTTAACCCAAGTTGGGCACAAATGAGCTTAATTTTATTTTTTAGAACTATTTTTTTTGCAAATTCATACATGTATAACATTTATTTTTTTAAAAAAAAAATGTGTGGTTTTCAGTAGGAAATCTAACCAGATAGAAGCTCAATTTTCTGAAACTGAATACCTAATTTTAAATATGGGAGAAAATCCTTAGGTTAGAGTGTTTCTGTGCATACTACTCTTGCAGAGGAACTGACTTTTATTCCCAGTGCACACACTGGGCAGCTCCCAGCCATGTGTAACTCCAGCTCCAGGAGGACCAGGAGGATTCCTGACCTCTACAGGGACCTGTATCTACATAATCCCCAAACACACACAATAAAAGTAAAACAAAACTTAAAAAGGAAAGTCTTTTCAGACACCACAATAGTACCTTGAATCTTTATTATTCCTTTCCCATTCAGGGACTATGCTGAGGGATTTCTTAAAGTAATTTGCCTCTGTGTTTTGTAGGCTAGAAATTCCCATAAAGGTTCTCCTCCATCATCAGCTGTACTCTCTTCCATCCTCCACACCTTCCATATGTCATAAGAATGGGTTTGTCAATGAATCCCATCTCACATGACACATTAGGTCATGGAGAGAGACTTAATGACAACATGATAGTGATAAGGAAATACAGAAACACTGTATATCCAGAGTGTTAGACTGAGTTATGGTCACTATCCCTAAAAGTGAAAGGCTGATGAAACTGTACTTGCAGCTGAATTAGGGATGAAAGAATCAAGATGAGGTCAATTATACAATCAACATCTCCTAGGAGTTGAAGACTGAGGAAGACTATTGATGACCATGAGTCAGTGACAATAAAGGACAAAGGCAGTCTTTTTATTTGGTGATAACAGTCTTATAGAAACCTGGATATAGGAAGAGATGCAAGAATGGGGTAGATGGGATAAAGAAATGAATTCCCATACAAGTGTCTTTTCTGGACAGCGACTTTTAGGGGGGTGTATCAGGTATTATGACCAATTTAAATATTCTTGAGAGACTGATTTATAACCAAACTGAGAGGGAGAATTACAAGGGGAGGGTTAGGTGCATTATTTTCATGTCACTCTCATGGAAGATTGTAGTCTCTGACTGGACTGCAAGAAGGACTTGTCTTGAAGGTTCCATGTGGTACTGATCACATGTGTTGTGCCAAGCACAAGGTCTGGTGACTGTCATGATTCATGTTAGAGACTCAACAACATTATCGTCAGCTTTGTGCGATGTTTCATGATGGAATGAAGAAACTGGATTCCCTGAAGATACTTTAACTTTGGTTCCACTGCAAAAACTGGAGGTGCAATGCTGACCATCTTTTATGAGTTACTTGTCTCACTGCACTAAATGAGACAATACCCTAACAACAACAACCCAATTAAAGCTAAGGGAGGAAGGGTGTCCTGCAGCTCATGTGTAGGAGGAGAGTTAATCATGGTTGTAGGAGCTTGAAGCAACTGCTCACATTGTTATCTGCCTTCAGGAAGCAGAGAGCAACAGATGCTCACACTCAGCTCATGTTCTGTTTTCCTACCAAGCCCATGGAGTGCAGCTGTCCACACCTTCTCACAGAGATTAATTTAATCTAGATAATCTCTCCCAGGCATGTGCAGAGATTTGTCTTCCAGATAATTCCAGATCCAGTAGAGTTGTAAATCAAAATTTCCCATCATACCTCTTGATGCTGAAAGTTATTCATGCCTAGTGAAGATCTCCTATGTCTGGTGAACTGAGCAGGGGCACCTGCATCTGCTTGAGCAGGTGTGCATGTCAGTTGCAGTGGATGCCAGTGTTGGTATCTCCAAAGAGACCACGACCAAATGTGCTCACTCTGCTTGGAAGATCACACAACTATCTCAGGAGATTGATTCAGATATAAAAGAAGAATCCTTTGGTCTTCAGGTGGGATGTCTCTGAAGAACACTTTATTCTGCTGAGCCAGGGTTCAGGTAAGGTCTAGGTTATAAGAAAACAATATCCATGCTGGGCCACACTAGAGCACACTACATTGTTTACAACCTTGTAAGTAACAGAAGATAGCTTAGACCACAGAAGGAGCATCAAATGGCAGGTTCTGGCTTATTTTGAAGAACACATAGGCAAGGATTTTATAAAGTGACCAGAGATTCTAGATCTCAAGTTAAATGGTGAAACACTCTCCAGTTTTTATAAATTCTGGTTGTAAATAACTGTTTCTTAAATGCAGAGATTCATGATCTAATAGCTAAAGACATGGTATCCACTGCAACTTTTAAAGGTTTAGATGAGCCCCTTATATTATATTTCCCTTTTATAGGAGCATAGGTTACATTCAAATTAGAAATGAACCCATGACCTAAAGATGTCTGGCCGTGTTCTGCCAGAATCCAATTAGCACCTTGAATTGATTGGTGATGTCTGATTCCTGGGTGGGCACAAATTTGCAGCTCTCAGCTATTCTGTCTGTGAATGAAACCTGACGGTGAAGTGGCAGGTTGCTGTGCTGAGGACTCTTGGTCCTCCAAGGTAGAAAGAGTCATGACCTTCAGCAGCACTTATTCTTATCTGAACATTCTGCATCCCATGTTCTGATGCATTATTCAGGCCTTGTGAAGATCGAACTGAGACCATCTGGCTACCCAGAGCTCCTTTTCTGAGATCACATGGAGGTGGGATGCAGAAATAGAGATGAGTATGTGAGAAAAAATGGACTGTGGCTTCACTCTATTCAGAAAAGCACATAGGAACCAAAGCTCTGCTACCTAGTTGTCACAAGTCCTTGTGTGAGTCATATCACCTCTCTGAGCCTGTCTTTATGGGGATAAGAAATTACACATGTCTATATTTCCTGGAGCAGGCACATAATATAAGCAGTCAAGGCTGACCACTTGCTGACCTACCTGAACAGTGCATTCCTTTCTAGATGATCTTAAGGGAATGTCTACTGAAGGGTACCAAATATTCTGTTTTTAAAAGAAAATGTAGACTTTTTTTATTATTTTAATATAGTGTTAATAGTTATTTGATAATTTCATGTATAAATACACTATATTTTGATCCTGTTTCATTCTTCACTCCTCCCTAACTCCTTCAATCCCCACTTTCCCCTGCCAAGTTCATTCCCTATTAACTGTCACTCTTCATATAGTGTAACTTGTGCTCCTTCTACATGTATGTGTACGGGCCATCCACTGGAGGATGGCCAACCTCCCATGACCACACACTTAGAGAAAACTGACTCTCCTCCTCTAGCAGTCATTAGCTATCAATAGACACTTATCGAGGGCCGGGGTTTCATCAGCCTCTTATCCCATCATATTGGAATGTTAATTGGTTTTGTTTTGTGCTGTCAACAATGTCTATGAGTTTCTGAGTGTATCAGTTTTTAAATATCTAGGAAATATTGTTTTTCCTTATTCTTCCACAAGTTTTGGCAACTACAATTTTTCCATTTCTCTTCCGTGATGTTCCTTGAGTCTTGAGGGGTGGGATTATGATACTACGGTTCCATTTGCAGCTGAACACTCAACAGACCCTTATTTTCTACCCTTAGACTGTCTGTGAATTCTGTATTAACGACTGTCCACTGCACAAAGCAGCTATTCCGATATGGACTGCGAGCTGTGCTCTTTTTATTTTTGAGATACGAAGACTCCCACTAAATCATACTTTTGAAATGCTGCTATGGTTATACCTTGCAGACCTTTGATTCTTGGCCATCTGTTCACAACTTTGCTGTTCACCTTAGAATATAATCTGGGTCCCAACTCTGCCCTTAGGAAAAATTCAGTCTTTGGATGTGGCACAGCTGAATTCACAGGGACCTTTAGCCTGAGGTTTCTGGTGGAGTATCTATAGCCTATAAAATTGTCCTTCTCCATACACCTCTATAGCAGCCTGCCATGGATGATTCTAGATAGGGGATATTGAGGCCTCTTAATATTCTTTTAAGGTGGAACAATTTGAGATTAGAGGTCATCAAATATTTCTCAACAAAGGACAAGATACAGTAAACATCTTAGAACTTGGGAGCCATATGGTATATATAACATCTCAGCTGTGCGACTGTAGTGAAAACAGGAATAGCTTTAGACAGTAGCATATGGGCGTGGCTGCCTTCCAATAAAACCTTATTTACAAGAGCAGTGAGTCAGCCAGACCCCACCATCTGGTTTCACACTGACCCTCAGTAGAGTATCTGTGCTTTGAGGAAGTGTGTTCTGTGTATTTTCTGAGCTCTCTTGTAGAAATAACTCTTGTCCATATTGCTAACTGGCCTAGTAATGGATTTTTCTTAGTGTCTTTACTTCTTCCAACCTCGATATTTACTGTTTGTATGCATAACCTCCTCTCCATAAACATAAAGATGTACTCTGTGTATTTGGGTTTTGGAGTCCATATTAGTTGCTTTTCTGTTGCCATAATAAAATAGCATGACCAAAAGGAACTTAAGGCATTTATCCTTGCTTATGGTTCCAGAGAGATATACCTGATCGTTCCAGAGAGGGAAGGGTATAGTAGCAGTGACAGAGAGCAATGGTATAATGACAGTAACAGGGAGTTTGCTGGTCCCATTTTCTCCTGTACACAGTAACCAGCAGGAGACCAGGAAGTGGGAAAAAGTTATAGGTCCTCAGAACTTGCCCCTGTGATATAGCACACCCACTAAGGCACTTAAAGGTTCCAAAACTTCTCCAAACACAGCGCTACCAACAGAGAAGCAAATGTTTAAATATGAGACCCTATGAGGGACATATTCCATTTAAAAAACCACAGAGCCCTTTCAGCCTGTGTTTGAGTGCCAGTCCTAAGGCTTCCTCCCTCTATTACCAAGGATTTTACTTGTTTTTGTGGCTCCGTTTCCATAACTGAGAGACTAACTGAAGCATCCACTAAAGTACAGGTAGGAGGTCATGGGGAAGTGAGGTCCAGTATTAAGTGACAAAGTTTGATGAGACCATGGGTGTTTGTGAGTCTTCCTGTGAAAGGCAATCATTCTACTCTTCATTGTCCTTTAAGAATCTGCCAGCACCATGATCCAAGGCTCTTCTGACTTTTTTCATTTTCCTCCTCAAATTTGGAGCAAGGTCTCTCTAGTCAGGTTTGTTGATATTATCAAAACCTGGATATAGGTTTGGAACCTGCAACCCATACTCTCCAGTTGGTTCATGAGAGAAAGCACAGATGGGTATGTAGAGCTTCTGCCTTCGACTGGTCATGTTTCAGTAAGCGGGGAACATATGTTTTCAGGAAAGATGTAGGAAACACTTAAGGCAGGAGGGGCTGGAAGCTGAGAGAAATCTTCCTGGAACATGAATGGGCCTACGTTGTTTCTTTTTGCAGCCAACCTTCTGTGGAATGAAAGCTGTTCCTGGAGCCACGCAGAGCTAGATTTGATTTCTGCACTACTGTATCATCTCTAAACATGAATTGATGATGGGACACACCTTAATGCACATTGTGAACTTTCTAGTTTCTTCTCTGTTATTTTACACCTGCTCCAGCATCCTTCTACCTGGTATGATGTGAAATGAACTCTGTTCCTTCAGAGTCCTCTTTTCTCTGTGTGGTACACATCCTGTCCTGTATAGAAGCACATTTCTCTGAGACTTACAGCCTCCTGTGCGCTATTGTGGTTGTATCCTGTTGAATCCCAGCTATTTGTTTGGACGTCTGCCCTGGATGTGAGATCCCCCTCCACTACCCTCTATGCTCTCCCCTTATTACAAATAAGGGTGATGACTCAGCAGTTTGTATTCCCAGTGCCTGGCATAGAGGAGACATCTGATAAATGTTTGATGACTTAAATTAGATTGAAGCTGAACAAACTGAGAGTGCATTTGGCCATTATTCCCCAGGCTTAGAAATGCTATGTGAGCAAGGAGACTCACTGCTAGAGTATTAAAATGATACTGTGGCCTTCCAGGTGTTGGATGTTGTACATAGAAATTGGGAGGTCAGTCTCAAAGATGAAAGGCAGGGTTTTGGAGGCAGAAGGTGAGTTAACTAAGAAGAAAGTGATATTTTAGAAAAATGACCCTGGAAGCTACTACTGAGCAAAAGAAATATGCAAAACGCCACCACACCAGTCAAGTGATGGCAGATTTATTACCTGTCTCTTGTTTGTTCCTGTATAAAGCACTGATAAAGGCCATGAATGCACAGGGCATGGCAGAGTTGCTCATCCTTCTGGGGAGTCAGTCAGCTCAGCTTCCTATGAGATGAGGATGGGCTAAGCTGATGATTTCTCTGTGTCGATCCAGATAACTATTGCTGCCCAGTAACCATCCTCAATATGTCTTCAATAAGAATCTATTGAGTCAGCCCACTGGCTTAGTCTTTTGGCTATTTGTTTGTTTGTAGGCATGGGTGTATTATATGTACATAGAGGGAATACACTTACACATGTGTGAACATACATGCAGTCTTTGGAGGATGGTGACTCTAGATTCCATTCCTTGAGAGTCCATTGAGACAATGGACTCATTTGTCTGAAGCTCATAGGCAGCCCCAGGAATTCATCTGTCTTCACCTCCCCAGCAAAAGGTGTTGTAGAAATTATGTAATTATTAAACTAAACTTGGGGTTTCTTCTCCACCTTTGACCATTTAGTTTCCAGATAAAACACACACACACACACACACACACACACACACACACACACACACACACACTTTATATTTATAATAAGCCTTAAATAGCATGGAAGCTGGGTAGATACCTACCCTCTATGCTATTAGAATCTACTTTTCTATCAATAAGCCAAATTATTACTTACTATTTACTTTGCTTCATCTAGGATTCTCTTAACTCCAGTTGGCCAGCCCTCAGGGCCATGTTTCTGTGGCTCACCTAATCCATGGCATCTTCTCCTTCTTCTGTACCTTCTCCTTTCGTCATGATTCTCCTCCAACCACAAGCCCAGAAAACCTAAACCACACCTATGCCTCTTCTGCATAGCTATTGGCTGTCAGCATCTTTATTTACCAATCCGAAACAACTTGAGGGAAGGGTCACAGGTCTATATACAGACTCCAGGTATTGTGGGACTGCACTTAGCATTGCAAGAGACAGGAAAACTGAACCTCAACAAGTAGAATTATAGCTGTTTTCAGTCATACCTGGATACTTTCTATATCAGTTTTAGGGATTTAACTCAGTTCCTCATGTTTACAAGGCAAGCATTTTTTTTTCTACTGACCACTTCTTCAGCTCTCAGGTAGGTGGCTCTTAATCAGAACTATTCTATAATTATATAAAGGGGCTGAGTCTGGGTGGCTTTAATGACTACCTCACTCACACCTGATCATGTAGGCCAATCATCCATCTATATGTTCATTCATTTATATGAATACCAAGGATTCTATGGCTCAGATATCAAAGACTCCCTAGTTTTAGGGAAAGGGCTGTCAACTCTACTACTTGCTGGGAAAGCAGTAACATTATATATATATATATATATATATATATATATATATATATATATATATATATATACACATTGAAATAAAAGGACAGTCATCCATTCTTTCTGAGAACAGGTGTTTTTTTCCATCATGTTCCAGGTGTACTCTGCAGAGGAACTCATGAAGTGAGTCAACTGGGCAATTCTGATAGAGAAAATCTATGCTGCCATTTTTAAGGAGGGAGAATAGGTGATACCTCTTCACTTTTGTAGATTTCTGCTTCTAAAATAGAAACCCGAAATGAAGCTCTTTGGATCCCCAAAGGTGCTCAGTGATCATTTTCTGAATTTGTGTGTGTGTGTTTGTGTTTGTGTGTGTGTGTGTGTGTGTGTGAGAGAGAGAGGGGGGGAGGGAGAGAGAGGAAGAGAGAGAGAGAGGAAGGGAGAGAGAGAAAGGAAGGGAGAGAGAGGCAGAGATGGAGTCAGACAGAGACAGAAAGAAAGACAGAGAAACAGAAAGAGAATGTGCCAAATTCAAAAAGAAAGAAATGAAAGCCAAAATTTAAAACTGCTGTATTGGTAGAGAAGTTCAGTTATATCTATTGGAAGTTGAAGACAACAAGGAATGTTGCTACAAGGTACTCACCCAGCCTGATACTCTATCCCAAGGAACAGTTTCCAAGTGAAAAAATCAAACCACATGTATTCAAACATTTTGCAAGTTCTTCTTCTGTGTAAAGGCAAGATGACTGCATGCTTCTTTTAGTTGGAGTGGGAAAAGGCCTGGTTATGGTGTTCTTTTGTATTTTGCTAAGATGTGTATGGACCCACACTTTCAGATTTCTATTGCCCATTGAAATCTTTCCCCAAATAAAGGTTAAGTTCAAGTAAATAGGTGATAAATGAGGATAAGCTTTGACCCAGTGTGTCTAATGATGTTCTTGTGGACAGTATAAGAATTACAAACATAGATCACACACAGGGCTATATACACATGCACATCTATCCAATCCCCTCACATAAATAAAAGAATGCTGGTTACTGTCATAAACATATTTTGAACATCAAGATTTCAGACCTTTACAAGTAATGTTCACAAGAGACCAGAACACTGCAAGGATTTGTTAGCTATCATCCTATTGGCAGCTAAAGTCTGGAGGTTTACTTGTTTTCTTCCTTAATCATGACTTCCTTGTTTTGGCTCAATTGTTTGCTGTTCCAACAAATACCCTAGATGAAGAGTTTAAGTGACTTGTTTTAGATCACACTTTTAGAAGCTTCAGTCAATGGTCACTTGGCTTCATGTTTCTGGACCTAAGGTAAGGCATGGCATTGTGGTGCCGGGTGGGTCAGAGAAGAGCTGCTCACATATTGGTGTCTAGGAAGCAGGGAGATGTAGAGAGTCAGAGACTAGACGTACTTTTCAAAGGCATGCTCCAGGGTCCTGCCTCCTCGAAACAGGCCTGACTGCCTAACAGCCCATTCATATAGGAACTGATCAAAGGCTGGCTAACCATTCATAAAGGTAGACTTTTCTTGGCCTTACCTCCTTCCCAGACAACAAGGCATGAAATTTAAGAGGGGCAATTTTATATTCTAGCCATATCACTTTGATGAGAGAAAAATAACCTATAATACATAAGTCTGCCTTTTTCCTTAGACAATAGGTTTCAGTCAGAACTCAAGATGAGATATTGAGCCAGCAGGGCATATCACACAAATGACAGGGGGAAATAACACTTCTCTACAAGCCTGGGCCCCAGATAACTGACCACACCCAGAGTGTCAATCACCTTCGCAGCCGTCTTTGAAGGTAGGGTTTAGCTCTAGTAGCTGTGATTTATTTTGGTGTCAGAGAGTTATTCACATATTTATGTAGGAAGAAGGTGGCAGATCAACAGCTCGTAGATTGCAGAGGTAGGATGTCGTAAATCAGCGTGGTGATTCTGGTCAGCTTGCCAATTTTGACACAGAGGCTTGCTTATTTATGGTATTTTAAGGTCTGAGGAGTTGATTTATAGTTGCAATAACACACTGCTATCCATTAGTAGTTCCGGCATGTATAACTATGGCCTTCTTTTGCATTTAATGATTGGCAATTTTTATATTGTGTAGATATAAATTGTCAAGCCGGAACAAAACCCACTTTTAAGCATAATTTTGTTAAAATATTAATTTTCAGTAAGGCATCACCCATCTTTGTCCTAACTGTGCAACATTAATTCCAACCACACCTGGTTGAAGTTCCATGGCCTTTGGGAATTGTCATATTCAACCACCTCATTTTATGAGGTGGGCTACTCTGGGTGGATGAGGAATGAGTTTTGGAGGGTGTCTTTTCCTGGCATTAGTGTGATTCTTTTGAGGCATTTATTACAAAGGCAGATTTATAATCTAATCTTTAACTGTTGAGGCCAAGTTTCAAAAAGCAGGTACTTCTGAGCCTCAAAAGGCAGGACCAGACCTGAGGGCCAAATTTGGAGGCAGCTGGGAGGGTTCAAGTCCTATTATGCATTGCTTACCAATTTTGTAAGTCTTTGACACTTATGTAAGGACTGAAGTCAGGTATTCTTAAATAAGCCACTGAAACTTACCAGGCTGTTCTAAAAATTCAATACAATGAAAGGTGTCTGTTATACCATCTAAGGTCATCAAAAATTCTTTCTCTCTTGTTCACCTCTAGTGCTCAGTCCCTGTGCACATGCATGTGTATATATTTGCACTATACACATCTTCTGGACTGAATAATTTTTTGAAAATGCTTTTCAACATCCCTAGCTATTGTTTCAGAGAATAAGTATATTCTCTCAAATGTGAGTATCATGGGAGTATGTCAGCTCCTCACTTGCTTCCAAGGGCAGGTTTTTGTTCCCTCGGAGAGTCTCAGTGTAGTATTGGTCTCATAGGCTAGTGTATTCTTTTGAGTTTGTCACAACAATAAGAGAGTAAAATAACCATATGTCATACTGTTCCCTATCTAGACACCTCTTTTAATGACCACCTCCCTATTCTCATCAAACTGGCTGTCTCCCCTTTGTTCCACAAATCTGAATGGTGGTTGCAGAGGTAGGATTAACATGTGGCAGCTTGTCAAATCATAGAGAAGATGAAGAGCAGGTAAAGTTAGGAGCCCTACTTAAAAGAACCTTTGTAGAAGAAGCAAGTCTACTTTATTTTTGGAGTGATAGTTGGGAGAGAAGAACCTCTGCTTCAAAGAGTGAGACTCTGCAGAAGTAGGCACAGGATGTCTGATACACTCAGATTCCCCCTTATCAACCCCTATGTCACCATGCCTTAGAGTTTGTTGATTCTGGGTGTCTTAATTATGGTGACTTGTTCAGAAGGCGAACAGATTTGCCTTTCACTCCTGGAAACCCTTGCATTTTGTCGGAAAGAGAGCCATGTCGTGGAAGTAGTCCAGTTGTTTTCCCAGAGCCCTTATTTGATGTTTTCAGTGAGGAATCAATATAGTATGGGGTTGGGAACTGAAAATATAGAGGAAGTCTGAGTTGTTTGGTTCCAATCTCTGCTCAAGTGTGGGAAGCAAGACATAAGAAATGGTGTCCTGTACTTTTCTTTCTTATCTACCCTTAGAAGACCATGTTCTCTGGCATATTGGAACATATTCTACATATTGCTAAAATAGATGGCCTTTAAGAATAGTCACAGTCTGATCATTTGCCTAAGAATTTCGTGAATTCATTGTTTTTAATTGCAGAGTAGTATTCCATTGTGTAAATATACCACATCTTCTGAATCCATTCCTCCGTTGAGGGACATCTGGGTTCTTTCCAGCTTCTGGCTATTATAAATAAGGCTGCTATGAACATAGTGGAGCATGTGCCCTTATTGCATGCCGGGGGATCCTCTGGGTATATGCCCAAGAGTGGTATAGCAGGCTCCTCTGGGAGTGTCATGCCCAGTTTTCTGAGGAACCGCCAGACTGCTTTCCAGAGTGGTTGTACCAGCTTGCAATCCCACCAGCAGTGGAGGAGTGTTCCTCTTTCTCCACATCCTCTCCAACAACTGCTGTCTCCTGTGTTTTTGATCTTAGCCCTCTGACTGGTGTGAGGTGGAATCTTAGGGTTGTTTTGGTTTGCATTTCCCTAATGGCTAAGGATGTTGAACATCTCTTTAGGTGCTTCTCAGCCATTAGATATTCTTCAGTGAGGTAACCCAATCACAAATAAACACACATGGTATGCAGTCACTGATAAGGGGATATTAACTCAGAATCTCGGAATAGCCAAGACGCAATGCACATATCAATAGATTTCCCAGAAGTTGGAAGGAGAGACCCCTGGTCCTGGAAAGACTGGATGTAGGGGAATAACAGGACAGAGAAGCGAGAGGAGGTTGAATGGGGAACAGAGGGAGGGAAGGGGGTTTATGAGATTTTTGAGGAGGGAGGAAATGGGAAAGGGAAAATCATTTGGAATGTAAATAAATAATATAGACTGTGACTATTCTTTTTTTTTGTTTTTTGTTTTTTTTTTAATGATTTATTTATTATTATATCTAAGTGCACTGTAGCTGTCTTCAGACAGCACCAGAAGAGGGTGTCGGATCTCTTTATGGATGGTTGTGAGCCACCATGTGGTTGCTGGGATTTGAACTCAGGACCTTTGGAAGAGCAGTCAGTTCTCTTAACCGCTGAGCCATCTCTCCAGCCCCCGACTATTCTTTTTTTATATATATATATTTTATTTCCAATGACTGGTTGGGTTCAGTTGTATACTTTTGACTTTGTGTCTATGGTGTGGTTCAGAGCTGAAGATAGCAGAAAGTTCTGTTCATACATAGAGTCGAGGATGGGTTTTGTTGTTGCTTTGGTTTTTCTCATTGGTCTAATTAGTCACAGATTTGCTTTGATGAAATAAGTCAGTGATAACCCAGGCATCTCTTCTCCCTCATGGGTTGCCTATGTAGAAGGTACCTTCACGTTATGGCAGTCACAGGCTGGGCAAATCCATCCCCATGAAAAAGAGGTTCTCAACCTGTGGTCAGAACCCCTTTGGGGTTCAAACAGGAGTTGCATACCAAACATGCCGCATATCAGCTATTTGTATTACAATTCATAACAATAGCAAAATTCCAGTTATGAAGTGGCAGTGAAAATAATTTTATGTCTGGGATTACTACAACATGAGGAACTTTATTAAAGGGTCACAAGCATCATGTCTTAGGAAGTTTGAGATCCATCTCCATAATGGCACCTGTCCTTCCTCACCACATATTCCAGGAGGCTCAAAGGAAAACACTAGAATCACTCCCTAAATATTCTCTGGGTTAGGTAGAACCGGCCCAAGGCCCAGTGTGTGGGGCGGGAGGAGGTGCATACAGATACACAGCGATAAAGATGCTCAGTTAAGGTCCCATCTCTAGCTCTCACAGATGCCATATCTGAGCTGCAAAAAATGGGCGACAAGATTTCATTCTTCTCTGAAAAGCAAAGGGGAGGGGAAAGCTAACTCAATATGAGGGGGCTAAGAAAGTTGAGGCGCAGCAGTTTTTCCAGTAAGCTTGGCCGTCTTTGCTGATCCCTGCACTCCTCAGCCATTAGCAGGCTGGGCAATGCTTTGGTTTATGAGGCAATTATTCCAACACACTCTATTCAAAATACACATTAGAACTTAACCTTCTGAATTCTGAAGTAGCATTTTATCACCCAACATTAGGAAAGAGACAGAGTCAGCATATTCCACCCCACCCCCCTTTTATGATCCAGTATCATTAATGAAGCGCTGGTTGAGGACCTTCTCACAATTCTTCCGGATAATCTGTGACACAAAAGGCATCCTGCGATACAATTGTCTATTGACTTATTCCATAACAGTGGAAGCATGTGGCTCATTCTCCAAACAAAGCCAGAGAATGCAACAACTGAAAGCCGCCGCTTCTCCTCCCCTGGTCCTGAGAGCACAACTGGGTGGGGATGTGATGGTACTGGCGAGGCAGCAACAGCAATGGCAAGTTAATATGGAATTTCTAATTAGGGTCACATGCTAATGAACTCCCTCTTCATGTTAGTTTTATGCCGCTTCAGAAATTTTTTATCATATGCTTAAAAATTTATGGCCAGAAACATTAATGAAAATGAGGCGTGAATTGGAAATTGTGTCATTATGGAGATGAGGGTGGCCCAGCATTGATAATTTTCAAGGAGGGTTCCTTTATTGCCTTTTTTTTTTTTTTTTTTTGGAGAAACTGAGAAAGGGTCCAGGTGAAATTAATGGTGAGGCTTTTCCTCCATCCTGACATAGGCGGTTTGGTTCTATGTAAAGTTATAAAAGTTTGATTTTAATAAGATTCTGAATTAATTATAAAGAGAATATTAATCATAATCGTAGTCATTTCTCAAACTAAAACCCTACCATTGCAGTAATATCTTAGTTCTTAAGTGCAGGAAGATATGCAGTTTCTTTCTCTCCTGGCTTTGTCTTTTTGGAAATTAAAATTCACCTTTTCAAGAATTCCGTGGGTTAGAAGCCCATGACTTCTCAGCTGTGAAATATCCACCTGGCATCAAATTGTGTTTTAAAAGTACCTCTTCTTGCTCTGTTCTGGGTGACAGGCACTTTCTGCAAAGCTGTGGTTTCTAGGAGGGAGGGAGTGCGGGCGCATGTGACTTTCTCTGCTTTCAATCTCAGAAAACAGTTGTTTTGGGTACACGTGGTGACTGTGGGGTGTGCGTGGATTTTCTGTAGGGTGAGTTTGGGTTGTCTAAGAATTCCCCTTTAAGCATATCACATCACAGTTGGCCCCAAAGTTGAAATGAAATCACATCTCTAGGTGTGAGCTCTAGGGAACATCTTTGGTCCTCGTGGTAACTGATTCTATGCGCTTTTGGCACCAAGTTTCGCTGACTGTTTGAAGGACCGCTTTTATTCTGTCTCCACTTCTCTGGGCCCCTTGTACCTCCATGCACACGGACTGTAGAAAAGATGCCCCTCTGTACTCTGTCCCTCACCTCTTTCCCATCTGCACTGAGAACCAAGTGAGTTCAGTTTTCTCCTTGCCAGCATCTTGTCTTCAATTCTCACTACATCTACAGAGAAGAGTGCAGTGCCCAGTCTTTGATTTCTTCAACCAGCATATCCCCAGTGATTAAAGAGATGGTTCACAGGCAGAACATTGCCAAGCCTGGCCAATGAGAATTCTGTGAATGTCTAGGATAGTGAGCTGATAGGCAGTCAGCCCTGACATGCAAGGAGCCTTTTCTAACCTTGTAGTGAGAACTTGCTGGAGTCAGGACAGTCACAGAAGTCAGAGTTTTCACTGGAGGTAGACTCTTAACAACAGAAGGGACCCCCAGTCCATTTCAGATCATTGCTTAGATGTATATTACTTTTCTGTGTTTGCTGTTCCGACGGCCTTCAACATGATGGGTTAAAACAACTACCAAAAATTCTTTCATAGTTTTAAAGTGCTGAAATTCACAATGACCAATCTTGTAGTCAGGTCCTTGACACAGCTCTAGAGGGAAACCCCACAGCTTGCTTCTTCCAGTTTGTGTGTGTTCCGGGATTCCTTGGCTCGTGGTGGACTGAGTCTAATCTCAGCTGCTATTTTAATATGGCTTTCTTTTTTCTTTCTTTCTTCTTAAGACCCTTGTTCTTTTACTAGTATTGCCAGTGATTAAAATCAGAGCTCATTCTAACTTCAGGGAACTCTCATCATGAGATCCTTGAGTGAATGGTATCAACAAACTCCTGTGTAAGACAACATAGACTATAGCATGCTCTCATTCATAAGCAGAGGGAGGGGCCTAGGAGAACTGTGTTACTAGTGGAACACAATTCATCTTTATGTGATGGTAAGTGACAAATGTCCACTTGATAGGACCTGGAATTGACTGGGGGAGAGACCTCTGGGCATATATATATGTGGGATTATCTTGATTGTGGTGGGAACACCTCCTCACTGTCTGGGATCCTTGACTGTAAGTGGGGGAAGGGAGCTAAGCAACAGGAGGCAGTCATTGCTCTGTTTCCTTTGGTGGTTGTGATGGTAGGCCTTTGAACCTGCTACCTTCACTTCCTCACCAAGGTGGACTGGACTTTTGAACTGTGATTGGAAAAACTGTCTCCCTTAAGTTGCTTTAGACAGAATATGTTATCACACTCACAGAAATAGAAACTAAGATACTATATGATCTATTAGCCCTACTAAGTTAATAAGTTCCTTCTTCATATATTTTCTATATCTACACCTTCTCTTGATTTCAGAAGAAGATGAGAACTCAAAAATATAATCATGAGAATTCAGCTTAATGTGTAACCGAACATGGGCAGAGTAAATGTGGGGCTGCCTGATCTTGCCATGATTCCTGAGTAAAATGGCCTTCAAAAGAGAGAATGGATGCTGGCCTTCAGCCAGTGCTCCAGCTCTATAAATGCTTATTCAAAACCCAACCATGAGTGTTCTGCCTGCAGCAACAGACGGAGGTGCCTCTCCTCCTTCCTTCACTGAAGGATTGGGGGCCGACCACTGGTTCCACAGCTTAAGGGATTTCTAGCTTGGGGTTGGTACCCAAGGGCAGCAAACACTGCTCCATCTTTTAAGGCCCTTCTTTGAATAATTGTATGAAATACAACAGCTATATTGTTCTAGAGCAAACTCACCTTTGGGGATTTTAAGCAATGGCTTCATTGTTTAACAATATTTTTAAATTTTGAGATTATAGGAACAAGACCATGACTTTTCTGTAGGAGTTTAAAAATAAAAACTTGCTATCTGAAGGCTTGGCTTTCAGTTGGAAGAGAAGGTGGTAGCAACAAAGGCTGCCTCACCTCACTTGGATCACCAGTCTATCACTGAATACGTTGTCTTAGAGATTCTGAACCATTTGCAAAAGGAGTGAAAATTCAATTGCAACTTAAAACTCAAAGTTTTGATGATAAACTACATGCTGCACCTCTAGAGCATCCTGGGAAAAGAAGAGTTCTGGAGACAGGGAAGTTTTCTGCTGTCAGGGATTGTGCAAGAGAGAGAGAGAGAGAGAGAGAGAGAGAGAGAGAGAGAGAGAGAGATGCATAAGTGAGATAAGTGAGGAACATGCAAGAATTTTCAGGTAATGAACATGTTGTGCTGAGGATGGCCAAATGTGACCTTGAATTCCTAAACCTCCTGCCTCCATCTCCCAAGTGCTAGGTTTACAGGTGTATATCACCATGACCATGCTGGCTGCCTGCCTTCATCCAAATTCATAAAATCCGCAAAATGAGCGCTGAGGTAAATTATGGGCTTAAGCCTATGGAGTAGCATGACCTAAGATACATGCTCTCAGTTTTAGCAAATGTACCACTCTGGTGGAAGCTTATAGTCTAGAGCAAGGTCTTTTTAGGATGGGTGGACAAAGGAAATCTGTATACTTGCCACTCAGGCTGTGGTAAACTCAATGTTGTTCTACAAAATAGTCTATTAGGTTTTTTTGTTGTTTGTTTGTTTCAAAAAGAGAAGTAGCTTAGATTTTTCTTGACAAAATCCTTGTCTCAGGTGATTGGAGATATGTATTGACAAAGGGTGTCCTTCCAGAAGTGTGATCCAGACGTACTGGCTCCCCATCTCCTGGTCTCCTGTTGGAAGCCTTTCGGTGCTTCTTAGCAAAAACCTTAAATCTGAAAATGCCCTGGTCTGAAAAGAGAGTTGAAATCCCTGCCCACCAGTCACTGTGAGATCCTGGCCCAGCCTGACTTAACCTCATTAAGCTTGTTTTCCTCTTTATAAAGTTAATCCAGGTTAATGCCTTGGAGGATCAAATGAAACAACGGTTGCACATCAGAGATGCACAGTGTGTGGTGTGTACTAGGTGCTCAATAAGTGGTATTTGGGATGATTGTTAAGTGATTATCTATAAATTCCCATGCACATCCTACAGTCAAAGATGGGAGGGTAATTAGATACTTTCCTGGAGCATTAGGTGGGTTGGTCCTGTGGGACACATTTGAGATAGGGTGGAATGAGTTCCTAAATAAAATTCTTTACTTTTTTTCCAGTTTTGAGGTAAACAATAAAGAATTGGAGACTAGAAAGTCCTAACATAGACACATCAAGATTTAATTAAGTTTTTAAAAAATGAGTATGGTGGCTGGGAGGGTCAATCTTCCTTGTCAACTTGATTTAGAATCATCTGGGAAACTAGCCTCTGGATTGTCTATGAGAACATTTCCAGCCAACTAAAGAGGAAAATCCCATCCTGAATGTGGCTGGAATCCTGGAATGGATATCTTAATAAACAAGAGCTAAGAGAACTCTAATAAAACCAGCCCCCCACATACACACACACATACACACACACCCTGCTTCCTGCCTGCTTTATGGTGTGACCAGCTGTCTTGCTCTCCG
This sequence comes from Tokudaia tokunoshimensis, assembly GCA_036184795.1. Lineage (NCBI taxonomy): Eukaryota > Metazoa > Chordata > Mammalia > Rodentia > Muridae > Tokudaia > Tokudaia tokunoshimensis. Next base: position 97,413,327 of record BTHU01000010.1, read on the forward strand.
GCTGCTGTACCTTCTCTTCATGATGGGCCCTATCCTCTCAAACTTGGAGCCAAATAAACCCTGCCTTTCTTAAGTCCCCCTTTCCAGTATTTTATCATAGCAATGAGACAAGCAACTAAGAAACTACCTTATTTTTAGAATTTAAAACATCAAACATAATTGAATTGAATGGTAAGGATAACAGCTTATTTTTTCTGCATAACTTTCAGTATAATAAGAACTCTATAACTGCATTTATAGTTACCAATTTATTTTTTTACTTTAATTTGGTGCTTTGGATGTTCCCATTGCACAGGTTAGGAAACTAAGGCATAGAGAGATTAATTTGTTTGCCCAAGGAAAATAGAGAAATAGAAGTAGAATTTCTTAGCATCATGCATGGGATTTAGAGCTAGGTCCTTCGAAATTTTTTATTACATTTTTATTTATTTACTGTGTGTATGCGTGTATTTTGGAGGGAGATGTGGATAGGTTGGAATCACTTCGCTCCTTCTCCCATGTGGGTCCCAGAAGCATGTACTTGGGATTCAGGCTTTGTAGCAGAAGCCTTTATCAACTGGCTCATCTCAGTGGCCCTAGTCCCATGTTCTTAACTGGCTTAAGTTTTAGTTTCTTACACATTTCTGCAAACACATTGTCTGACAGAAATAACTCCAAGGATGAAAAATTTATTTTTCTCATGGTTTTAGAGGGCTTCATCACATCATAGTGGGTAAGGAAGAATAGACATGTCAGCTGATGACTGGGGAAGCTGGGCAGAGGCCCTACATATTCTCACAAACCAGGAATCACAAAGAGTAGAACAGGAATCACCTGTACCTAGTGACACCATCCAAGGAGATGAGTTCCCAAGGGTCACTGGCTGAGGGGACAGTTTCTTTGCTATCAATGGGGCTGAGGCAGAGGGGCCAATATGCTGGTGAGAGGAGCAGGGAAAGGTGAAATTCTAAGGAGACAAGTTAAATTATGCAGTGACTGGGTTTTTTGAGATGATGAAATACCAATCTCATATCTGTCTGTCTGTCTGTCTGTCTGTCTATCTATCATCTATGTCATCTCTCTGTTTCATTTATCAGATGTCTATCTGATTTATCTCATTTTTTGTGCAACCATTTTCTATTCATACACGCATATTTATTTACTTTCTACCATCCTGTTTGCCTATTACTTGCTATCTCATCTTTCTAAATATGCATCTTTAAGACAACTATTATCAATATCTATTGATCTATTGATTATCCATTAGCTAGATAGCTATCTACTATAATGAATTACCTGCATTTATATATCATTTCACTGGTCTGTCATATTAATATTCTAAATTACTTCCTTCTCCCATCCTTCCTTTTTCTATCTCTATCATTTACTTATTTATTCATTTATCTTTCTATATCTATCATATAAATTCCATCTTTCTATATATCTCGATCATCTACCTATATCTATATTAATATCAATTACCTTTATATATTTCCCTATCATCTATGTTCTCTGTGTGTATCTGTTACCATATCATCTATCTATCTATCCACCTATCTATCTGTGGTGAGTTTGAGGACATCACAGTACATGACCAGAGAAGTAGAAGGTGCTTCTAGCCCTTGGGAAGACTACCTAGCAAGTGGAATATGGAGTAGTGGTGTATGAGCTGAAAATGGGATATTAGGAAGAGCTGAGAGGGATGTGGGAAGGAACATAGAAACCTCGATGCTTCTTGCTCACTCTCATCTTCATCCCAGGGTGTAAAGCAAACTTTTCTGTGTGTTTTCCTTGGAATCCTGTTTTTCCTTCATCTGTTTGTTTCTCCTCTTCACGCTCAGTGTAGATTGCTCAGCATGGGTAGGTCTGTCCCGTGAAATACCGTTGCTCTCTTCAAGAACTTGAACCAAACCATTGAACGTGGTAAGTCCTTGGTCAAATTAGGTCTTGCCTAGTTGCTTGTATTCCTCTGAGGGCAAGAATATACATTGTAGGCAGCAGCTAATCAGTCCATAAGAGTAAAGATCTAAGAATAGAGGACTTAGAGACAGCCAGGAATGTCTTCTGAGGACCTGGATTGTCAGCCTGAAAAAAGATGCTCCTCACCCTACTCGATTTCTTCCCACCAACCGTTCTGGTGCCTGGGTTGCCAGAAGGCTGACATGCTGTGAGAGAGGCTGGCAGTTCCGCTGATGACAGCAGGAAGGTGCTGAGTCTGCAGTTGGAAGGAAGCCATGCAAGCTCCCAGGGCTGGAGGCAGTGAGATCTGACCCTGGGATGAAGTAGCGAGTGAGCCTCTCTCTAGCAGGGATGCAGTGCTAGGGGCTCATGGTCCACACAGCTGGAGAACAGAGGCTTCTCCCTTTGGCTGCAGGGTTGGAACCTCATCTCCATGGGTCTGCTTTGGCTCCCTTTTTAGTACAGAATGACTGACAGCTTTAGCTGGGATGATGCATTTAACTCTACAAAGCCCCCCAGGCAAGCTGTCACTCCAAGAGAGGATCTTTGAAAAGAAACCTGGTAAAATTAAAGGCAATGGAAGCAATAAAAACACTGCGGTTCTTTTTTCTTTCCTACACTTATCCACTCCCCACACTGGGACGTTTCCTTTTATTGTTTGCTGTGTGCTCTTATCTAACACAGTTGTCCTCTGAGAGGGTCTGGCCAGTGCGATTCCTTCCATGAGAACCTAGTGCCTCTCCGCCTTTGGTTAATGTCTACCACTGCGTGCTCCTTCTAGAAGTTAGACTTAGCATACAACTTGGAAAATCCTGGTATGACATGAAGGTGCAGGTGATGATACCTGTCAGCATCAGTTCTCAATGATACAGTATACTGTATCCCAAAGGACTTGAGGAAAGCCACAAGGATCTGCCTACCATCTAGCACACCCAACCAGTCAGTGCTCTACCAGCAACCACCTACATCTCTAGGGTGTTTTTTTTTTAAATCTGCGTGATCCCTTCATTAATGGCAAATATATTCATCCATGTTCATTTTAGTCAAGACCATCAAGTCTTGTGGCTGCTGGGTCACTCAGGACTTATGATTCTGTGTTAGAGTTGATATAAACAAGCTTTTTAAAAAAGAAATAACCTCAAGATGGTGCCCAGACAGGTAGGCATTCAGAAATCATACTTTGAGAGAGGGAAGATTTGAGAGCAAAATCAGAATGTTGGAATCTCATGCCTTTTCCCTCTGGCATCTATATTAATTCCCACCTGAGAGCAGACAAGACAACTAATGAGAGACATGTCCTAAGGTATCAGTAAAAGTATTAACCTTGGATTCTTTCAGAATTTGCTTAGCTGCCAAATCCAGATCCCGTCACTTACCCTCTCTCTGTTTCAGGTGTATCACCTGAGCAATGAAGACAGTGATAGAAGTCCAGTGAAATTAGGTATAAAAATGCTTTTGGCAGCTACTCAACAAATAACATTTAGGATAGGGTTCAGCCTGTGGTGATTTAAGTAGGGCAGAATTATATGGGAACAGAGATTTATTTTTATTAAAAGCTTGGTATTTTGGTATTTTGTATATTATGCATGTTTTATAGGACATTTAGTAAAATATATGGAACTCTGCTTGGTCATGGGCCTTCTGGTGCCCCCTGAGTCTTTGCCTAATCCTAATTACAGACCTAATTTTAGATGGGTAATGACCTTATACTGTAAGTAGGCAGCAGGTGTAGTTAGTTTCAACTATCAACTTGATTGGCTTGGGAAGGTCTCAGAGATTAATCAAGCATATCTAAGGAAATCTCTATGAAGGACTTTACTGTCTAGAGAGAATAAGGTGAGAGACCAACACTGAATATGATCTCATATAGGGGCAAATAGAATATAGAGAAGAGAAAATCTGCTAGTAGGGGTTCTCTTTGTTTTCTGTCTCTCTTTTTTATTTTCTCCCTCCTTTGACAACTTCAGTGAGTGCCTTAATTTTATTTTTTTTTCTTTCTGGCCTTGAGTTGCCTTTCTTTTTTTTTTATTTTTTTTATTTTATTTTATTTTATTTTTTTTAATTTACATTCCAAATCATTTCCCCTTTCCCGTTTCCTCCCTCCCCGAAAGTCCCATAAGCCCCCTTCCCTCCCTCCCTCTTTTCTCCATTTAACCCCCTCTCCTTTCTCTGTCCTGGCGTTCCCCTACATCCAGTCTTTCCAGGACCAGGGGTCTCTCCCTTCCATCTTCTTAGAAATCTATTGATATGCAAATTGTGTCTAGAGTATTCCGAGATTCTGGGTCAATATCCCCTTATCAGTTACTGCATACCATGTGTGTTCTTTTGTGATTGGGTTACCTCACTAAGGATGATATTTTCAAGATCTGACCATTTGCCTAGGAATTTCGTGAATTCATTGTTTTTAATTGCAGAGTAGTATTCCATTGTGTAGATATACCACATCTTCTGAATCCATTCCTCCGTTGAGGGACATCTGGGTTCTTTCCAGCTTCTGGCTATTATAAATAAGGCTGGTATGAACATAGTGGAGCATGTGTCCTTATTGCATGCAGGTAAAGCCTCTGGGTATATGCCCAGGAGTGGTATAGCCAGATCCTCAGGGAGTGTCATGCCCAGTTTTCTGAGGAACCGCTAGACTGCTTTCCAGAGTGGTTGTACCAGCCTGCAATTCCACCAGCAGTGGAGGAGTGTTCCTCTTTCTCCACATCCTCTCCAACAACTGCTGTCTCCTGTGTTTTTGATCTTAGCCATTCTGACTGGTGTGAGGTGGAATCTTAGGGTTGTTTTGGTTTGCATTTCCCTGATGGCTAAGGATGTTGAACATCTCTTTAGGTGCTTCTCAGCCATTAGATATTCTTCAGGTGAGAACTCTTTGTTTAGCTCTGTACCCCATTTTTTAATAGGGTTACTTGCCTCTCTGGAGTTTAACTTCTTGAGTTCTTTGTATATATTGGATATTAGCCCTCTGTCGGATGTAAGGTTGGTAAAGATCATTTCCCAGTTAGTTGGTTGCCGCTTTGTCTTTTTGACAGTGTCTTTTGCCTTGCAAAACTTCGTAATTTAATGAGGTCCCATTTGTCTATTCTTGATCTTAGAGCATAAGCTATTGGAGTTCTGTTCAGGAAATTCTCCCCTGTGCCCATATGTTCAAGGTTCTTCCCTAGTTTCCCTTCTACTAGTTTCAGTGTGTCTGGTTTTATGTGGAGATCTTTGATCCACTTAGAATTGAGCTTAGTGCAAGGAGATAAGAATGGGTCAATTTGCATTCTTCTGCATGTTGACCTCCAGCTGAGCCAGCACCATTTGTTGAAAAGGCTATCTTTTTTCCACTGGATGGTTTTAGCTCCTTTGTCAAAGATCAAGTGACCATAGGAGTGTGGATTCATTTCTGGTTCTTCAATTCTGTTCCACTGATCTACATGTCTGTTACTGTACCAATACCATGCGGTTTTTAACACTATTGCTCTGTAGTACAGCTTGAGGTCTGGGATACTGATTCCCCCAGAGGTTCTTTTACTCTTGAGAATAGTTTTAGCTATTCTGGGTTTTCTGTTATTCCAGATGAATTTTGAATTGCTCTTTCTAACTCTATGAAGAATTGAGTTGGGATTTTGATGGGGATTGCATTGAATCTGTGTATTACTTTTGGTAAGATGCTCATTTTTACTATATTAATCCTGCCAATCCATGAGCATGGCAGATTTTTCCATCTTCTGAGGTCTTCTTCAATTTCTTTCTTCAGAGACTTGAAGTTCTTGTCATACAGATCTTTCACTTTGGTTAGAGTCATGCCAAGATACTTAATATGGTTTGTGGCTATCGTGAAGGGTACTATTTCTCTTACTTCTTTCTCAGCTTGCTTATCCTTTGAATATAGGAAGGCTTCGGACTTGCTTGAGTTGATTTTATATCTGGCCACTTTGCTGAAGTCGTTTATCAGCTGTAGGAGTTCTCTGGTGGAGTTCTTTGGGTCACTTAAGTATACTATCATATCATCTGCAAATAGTGATAGTTTGACTTCTTCCTTTCCAATTTGTATCCCTTTGACCTCTTTTTCTTGTCTAATTGCTCTAGCTAGAACTTCAAGTACTATATTGAAAAGATATGGAGAGAGAGGGCAGCCTTGTCTAGTCCCTGATTTTAGTGGGATTGCTTCAAGTTTCTCTCCATTTAGATTGATGCTGGCTACCGGTTTGCTGTAAATTGATTTTACTATGTTTAGATATGGGCCTTGAATTCCTGATCTTTCCAAGACCTTTAGCATGAAAGGATGCTGAATTTTGTCAAATGCTTTCTCAGCATCTAATGAGATGACCATGTGGTTTTTTTCTTTGAGATTGTTTATGTAGTGGATTACATTGATGGATTTCCTTATATTGAACCATCCCTGCATCCCTGGGATGAAGCCTACTTGATCGTGGTGAATGATCGTTTTGATGTGTTCTTGGATTCGGTTGGCAAGAATTTTATTGAGTATTTTTGCATCGATATTCATAAGAGAGATTGGCCTGAGATTCTCTTTCTTTGTCGGATCTTTGTGTGCTTTTGGTATTAGCGTAATTGTGGCTTCATAGACTGAGTTGGGTAGTGCTCCTTCTGTTTCTATTTTGTGGAACAGTTTGAAGAGTATTGGTGTTAGGTCTTCTTTGAAGGTCTGATAGAATTCTGCACTAAAACCATCTGGACCTGTGCTTTTTTTGGTTGGAAGACTTCCGTTTTCTGTCTCTTGTCTCCTTGTCTCATTCCTTCTTTCCTCCCTCCCTTCCTTTCTTCCTTCTTTCTTCCCTCTCTTCCTCTCTTCTTTCTTCATTCCTTCTTTTCTCCCTTCTACTAGGTAAGCTGTCTTGCTATGCCATGCCTACTCAACATAACATAATTAAACCCATCATCCAAGCTGAAGTTGGTTTTGGTCAGCTATTTTGTTACATTGACACAAAGTTTACCTAATGCACGAGTGTCCACTCTGACCCAGGATGCCACAGGGGAAAATATAGTTTCTCACATATATGAGTGCCACAAGTACACTTTGTATATTTTACTTTACATAATAGGAAATGCCTCTGAAATCCTAAGATAGGTAATGCTCTGTTTCTCCACAGTTATTATCATAGAGGAGCCTATGCCTGCTTATCTCTTGTACATCTCAGCACAGTGCCTCTTTCCTTAGACTTGTTTCTTCTTAGTTGTGTTTATTTAGTAGACTATTGCACCTTACCTTTGACCTCCCCATGAAGAAAGATGGTCTTAATTTGCTCAAGGTGTAATAATAAAATGTCTCTGCAATGAAGTAATTCCAAGAGTGTTTGAATTTATTATACACATTTTAGGAGGCTGGGAAGTCAAGACTCTAGCAGGTTCCATGACTGCTGACCACTTGTATTCTGGTTTCATTCTGTTGCTGTGATAAATACCATGTGAAATACGGGAACATAGGGAAGAAAACCTTTTATTTGACTTACACTTGCACATCACAATCCACCCCTTGAGAGAAATTAAGACAAAACTCCAAGGCAGGGGCCAGAGAGAAACACTGCTTGTTGGCTCACTCAAAGGCATAGGCATAGCTTACAAGTTTTGGGCATCTCAGGTTCACCAGCCTAGATATGATACTGCCTACAATGGAAGCTACATCTTACGACCAGCACCTCACCAACCACCAGTCAAGAAAATCCCTCAGAGTCCTCAATGGAAAATTCCTTACTGGGTGAATCTAGGCATGTCAAGTTGATAGCTGAAGTTAATACTTGTTGCTTTAAAAAAAAAAAGAGCAGGTACCTGTTCTATTTTTTTGTGACACTTCTGATGCCATGACCTAGTTTCTAAATGCTGTAGCTCTTCTAACTATGGAGCAATATTGGGTATTAGGTTGCAACATGTGACCTTTGTAGGGAAAACACACATTTAGACCATGGCACCCATTAGCTAGTGTGGGCCCAAACTGTACTCTCAAGGTATGTCTGCGGAAATTGCCAACCTGGGATGCCCAACCTCAGTAGAAAGGAGGAAAGTCTCTGCCAGCAAGACAAGGTATGCTTGACTGTGAGGACCATGAATTTCGAGGTCTGTTTCCTATGAAACATGGGGGATTTGCATTAGTGCATATGCATGAGATGATCACTTCTACTCCTACCACCACTCCACCAGCCCTATGTGACCATAGATTGCTCAGAAGGTCCTTCAAGTAATCGTTGTTGGTGATTATACGAGTTGTTTCTTGTTGCTGTGTCCCCAAGTGCCCAAGAGAAGAAACTGAAGGTAACAGAGGTTTCTTTGAACTGACAATTTGAAGGTTTGGTGCCCATTATGGCAGAGAACTGTGGCAGTGGCTGGCTGTGTGGCAGCTACAGCATGTGGCGCCTGCTTTCTCCCATTTTAGAGTACCAGAAGGCAGAGGAAGGGGATCCTGGTGTTCTTCTGCTTATCTGTCTTCTGCCCTTTTCATTCAGACAAGTACCCAGTCTGTAGAATGGTGTCACCACATTCTGAGTGAGCCCTCGTGCTTCACTTAGGGATGTTCTCTAAGGACACCTTTGCAAACATGTCTTTAATTGGCCTCCTATACCAGGCATGTCCACTCTGCACCCTATAGCTCCTAAGCCTCTCAGGGTAGCTATGAATATTGCCAAGCAAAATTTCAGTGTCAAAAGGTTGTGTACCCCTGTCCTGGGTGTCTCTCAATCCAGCCAAGCTGCCAAAAGTAAGCACAGCTAAAAGGGGCCACCTTCTGTTTTTCTGGAGATATAGTGATGATGAGGATGGATCTAACACCTGACTCAAAAGGTCATGCAATCTATTAGAGGAAATCAGGCATTTTATGAATGAATAAGTCCCCATGTGTCAAAGGAGGAAATGCTCAGAAAGTACTGTTGGATGGGCAGAGGCTGAAAGAAGAGAGGTTGGTGCTGAAGGGTGGGTAACTGGACCAGGATTCTTCTGGGAGGTTGTGGGAATAAACCAAAAGGCTGATGAAGAAATTAAAAGAATGGCCAGCCACAGAAACAGCAGGAGTAGAGCAATCCAGAGCGCAGGAGCAAGTGAAGCTGCCTGGAGTGGACAACAAAAGTGTGGGGAATGAAGGGGTTAGAATGTGGGATCCTGCTAAGCTCTTGAGGTTATAAGAGGTAGTGTGTGCATGAGTGTATGTTGCTTATGTGTGCAAGTGAACATATGTGTATATGTTGTGTCTATTTGTATGTTGCATGTACATGCTGAGCATAATTATGTGTGCATATGTGTGAATGTGTATTATGGTGTGTGAATACCTGCATGTGCATATGTGTGTACGTGTGTATGTATTATCTATGTGTGCATGAGTGTATGGGAGCATATGTGTTTGTGTGTGTATATGTTGTGTCTATGTGTATATTGTATGTATGCTCTGCATGATTATATGTGCATATGTGTGAATGTGTGTATATGATGTGTGCATGTGTGTGTGCATACGCACGTGTGTGTGTGTGTGTGTGTGTGTGTGTGTGTGTGTGTGTCTGCTTGGCAAACACTGGAGGGTTTGAAGAGGCAGAGTGTCTTCTTACATTACATTATTTAAAGATCACCAGCTGTTCTGTGGAGCATGGAGTATGGGGGAAGGGAACAGACTATTTCAGAATCCAATGCAACAGTCATAGACAGAGAAGGCTGTGGCTGAATTGAAGATGCTATTTTGGGAGATGTAAGCAGGGTTACAGAATAAGGATGTGTTAAGGGAAGCCATAGGTCTGTTAAGAGAAAGTAGAAAACAAAAGAATGAGAGGGATTAAGAGTGGGTGCAGGGAAGGCTCTAATATGTGTTTCTGATCACCTGTGGTGATTGTGAAGGCTTGTGCACAGCAGCCCTTGTGGAATGGATGGTGGAAATCAGATGAGTTTGAGATGCAGGGAGAATATGAATGAACCTATGGAATAGGCCTCCAAGACAGCTCCTGCACAGGAGATGGACTGTGAATGGATACAGAGGCAAGGGAAACATGTTTAGACTGTCAGGGACTGTGGTTGTTTTTCAAGGATATTATAGCTTATAGCAATTATAGTAAAGTCAGTATTAACCTTCTTAACTATTTTAAGTGCATCTTCAATAGTGGTAAGTATGTGTGTATTACTGGATGATAGATTTTTTTAGGATTATTTCGTCTTGCCCATCTGAAACTCTCCAGCTTTTGGATCAGTACCTCTGTGCCCATCCTCCAGGTCCTCCCCACTGTCATTCTGTTCTCAGCATCTGTCACTCCAGTTATTTGACCTGTCCCTTATGGAGGTACCACATTTTGCTTATCATTTGAAAACTTATCATAGAAAGCACTTGCCGATGTTGCAGAATGGGTTAAAATTCCTTCCCTTTTATAAGGCTAAACATTACTGCACCATGCCTGTTACTCTTCTGGCAGTAGACATGGGACTGAGCTCTGTTTCCTCATGTCTTTTGTAAGCAGCGTGCCTGAGTTAGTTTTCTGTCATTGGACACAAGTGTCCCTGACAATTCCTACCATGTGCTTTGTGAGTCCTTCAAGAACTTATGAGGGAGTAGACAAAAACTCAAAGTGGGAGGGTCTTTGGATCACACTTGAAGAGATTAGCTCTATGGCCACTTGAGGCCACTGTATTCTGGACCTGTGGCAAGGCAGAGCCACTTGTTGGGAAGCATGGGTAGAAGGGAGATGCTGCTCTCAAAGTAGCTAGAAATCAAAAAGAAGAGAGAGGGATGGAGGGAGCAGAGGTCGGGGGCAATAGAAGGGAAGGAGAAGGCACATACACAATCATAATGAGAAGCAACTCAGAGAAGGCATCAAGAGTCTGCCCTGGGTACAGGCTTCTGCTAACTAAACCAGACTTCTTAGAGTCTGTGCATCCTTCCAATGGTGCTATCTACTGGACATCAAGCTTTCAATATACAAGATGTCAGAGACCAATAGAAAGCACAGAATATTTGTTAGATTTGCTAGTGGATACATACAAAGAAACCTTCTGGGATTTCTGTTTTCTCGACAAAGCTAGAGATAAGGTTATCTGAGACATGTCTCTACACCCATGCTTGGATATGCCTTCGCAAAAGCCTCCTGTTAACATACTGGATGATTAACAGCAGACACTCGACATCAGACTCATGCAACTCTTACGGGGCTAGGAAGAGGAAACAAGGCCAGGCTTTGTCAGACAAGCACAGCACTTAATATAATCACTGGCATTCCGGAAATAATTCACCTGTAAGAGGTAATAACACATCAATCATTCAGATGCATTTCTCCCACAACACCAACAGTGTAACTTGCCAGTAACAGACAGCTCTGGGCGCAACCAGAAATTTTCTTATGTAGAGATGCTCCTATCTCTAGTTAAAGTGGTATGTGAGGCTGATATTTCAGCTTCTACTTGGAGGATATGTTTATTTATGTCTTCCTGAGAGGATAGCAAGATGGGTCTTGTAAATGGTGCAGGTTTTTTTATTATGTTTAACAGTTATCAAGGACACATTTTTAATTTTAATTTTAATTTTTATAAGGAGCTGGGCCAATGAATGAAAATTCAACTCATTTTGAGCTTTCTGAAGTCAGATACATAGAATTGGGTATATTGAGTTTCAACCTTTGCTTTCTGATTACTTTTTTATTTTGAAACTTGGCTTCACTAAGTTGCTCAGGCTATACTTGAATTCACTCTGTAGCCCGGGATGACTTTGAACTTGTGATCCTCCTCCTTCAATCTCCCAAAGAGCTGGGAATATATGCCACCAGATCTGTCTCAATTAAATTTTTTCATATCTGCTTCTGGTAGGTTCTCTTTTTAAAAGTATTAAAATATTATTTATCTTGTGGACTGTGAATTTTCTCTTGAGTATTCTGAGTTTTTGGGTGAGTGGTTTACCTCACTCAGCATGATAATTTCTAGTTCCATCTATTTTCCTAAGAATTTCATGAATTCATTATTTTTAATAGCTGAGTAGTACTCCATTGTGTAAATGTATCACATGTTCATAGTTGCCTTATTATAGGTTGGAACATCTTCTGGGTATATGCCCAGGAATGGTATAGCTGGAAAGCTCAAGAAGGAAAACCAAAGTGTGGATACTTTGATCCTTCTTAGAAGGGCGATCAAAATACCCATGACTCACAGCCCACCAATGGACTGAGCATAGGGTCCCCAATGGAGGAGCTAGAGAAAGGACCCAAGATACTGAAGAGGTTTGCAGCCCCATAGGAGGAACAATCATATGTACCATCCAGTACCTCCAGAGCTCCCAGGGACTAAACCACCAACCAAAGTGTACACATGGAGGGACCCATGGCTCCAGCTACATATGTAGCAGAGAATGGCCTTTTCAGACAATCCTTTTGGTCCTGTAAAGACTTGATGCCTTGGTATAGGGGAATGCCAAGTCAGGAAAGTGGAAGGGGGAGTTGGTAAACAAGGGCTTTTGGGGGAGCATAATGAGGAAAGGGGCTAACATTTGAAATGTAAATAAAGCAAACATCTAATAAAATATTATTTATCTTGATTTCAGAGTGTTTGACTATGAGTTAAATTTTTCCCCAAGTTGGGGGCCTCACGTCAGCCTTAGCCAGCCCCCATGTTGTCTGAAGTTCTTCAAAATAGTTACTGGCCAAGGTCTGCCAGCCAACTTATCTGGGCAGTGCTATGTAAGCTGAGTTTGTATAATGGACATGTCTCTTTGCTCTGACTGGCCTCTCAGTCAACTTCTATAGTGGTTACCAGAAAGCCCCTCAGTCCCAGGCAATTTGTTTTTGCAGTGGAACGGAGACTATTGCCAAGGGGCATTGTTCATGTATTACACTCTACATCCAGTGCAGGTGCTTACAGGCAATGTATCACAAAAGCCCAGATGGATGCTGTGCAGGTTTCCCATTTCATAGACCACAAAACTGAGGCACAGGAGCCAAACTGGAGTCCATACTTCTTCACTTCTACCCCAGCACATCAACCAGGACTCATCACTCTTACAATTCTTACCATGTACTTTGTGAGTCCCTTAGGAACTTACTGAGAGCATAAACAGAATAACAATAATACAAATGGTATTGCACGATCATAGACTGTGTTTATTCTAGGAGACTTGGGTGTGTTATGGAAAGCACAGAGATAAGCTCTGTGTTGGTAATCACAGAGCAGGAAAGGAAGTAGGAGGATTTCAGAAATTGACTCCACTGTGATGCTGAGAACAGGAACTTGGCTGCAGACATCAGGACCATGGGGTTCACTCTCTTCCCTTCCCTCTTGACTCTAGGCTGCTCATCTGTTCTTTCTGTGAATAAATGAAGATGTCATTACATACATAAGACAGTTTCCAGAGTTCAGTGTCTTTCCATGTGGGTATGGAATTTTTCCCAAACTTTCTCTTGGTTCCTAACTTATCTCAAGTTCCTTCCTGGCCCTAGCTTTGTGTGGCTGAGCCTCACTGATTTCCTTCCTCCTGAATTGCCACAGCAGTAGGCATATGAAGCCCTCCCTGGGGGGGATTGTTTCAAATGAGTTAAAATTGAGATGGAGAAATGCCAAATAAAGGCCACGTCTTTGAAGAACGTGAAAGAGCAAGTCTCCGTCTCCAATAGACAGGCTGGATCAAAGGCACTTGAGGCTTGTTTGCCTTATGAGAAAACCTGCTTTCCAATCTGGTTTGAGAGCAGCACATGAGCACTGGGGACCGAGAGATGACAATTGGTTGCTCATCTTCCAGCTGCCCAGACAAAGAAATACACTGAACAGCAAACTTTCTCAACCAATGTGAGTGAACATAGCTCTGCAGAACACTCAGCGCCCCAGGTCTTGCATCTCTGTTCCTTGGACACCCCAAGCCACCTCTTCCCTTTCATGTGGGTGTCAACTTCAGCTGACTTTGCTGTTCCAGCTCCTAAACACAACAGCCGGGTGTGAGGCATTGAGCCCCTCAGCATAAGGCAATGCAGCTAATTAGCCAGGCTTGGTTCTGCCCTCTGCTTCGGTTTGCAGAGATCCTTGGTAAACAAGCTTCTGATGTTGGCACATATTGCTTTGTACTTCACAGACAGTCTACATGTCTCCTTTATGGTGCCACATAAAAAAAATCTTCAGTTTTCTTATTCTGGTGTCTATTCTCAGCAGGTCTTTGAGATTAGACATGGCTGCTCATATAGATGTCAAATGATGACGATGACAGCTAACTTAGTGAGTGCATGCCACCTGCACAAACATGTTCACCTGGGATAGAAAGGGGAGTTGGGATTCCAGCAGAGAGGTTGAATTTGGTTCTCAGCAGTGATACCAGACAGTTCACAAATGCCTGTGCCTCCAGCTCCTGGGGACCCTATACCTCTTACATACATACACCCATACATACATACCTTCATACATACACATGGTTACACATGCAGGCACACACACACAAACACACACATACATACAGATACACACAGACATACAAATAAACACACACAGAGAGACATATGAATGCACACATAGGCACACACAGGCACACACAAACATACAGACATACACACAAGCATACAGACACACACAGAGATAGGCATATGCACACAGATACACACAGACACACACACACACACACATACACACAATTTCAAAAACTTACAAATCAAAAGAAAACCACTTCTAATGCCTTGCTGCATATTTCTTTCTTCAGTTCTCAGATCATGGAGGTGGCTGTTCCAGACTCATTTTTCACAGGGAAAACGTGCTGAGTCACTAATACACAATGTTCTGTGTTCTCAATACTATGAAGTTTCTTCTGTGCTTCCTTCTACTCCTCTCAAAGAGTTTACATTTTTTTCCTCCAAATTTATGGATTTGGAAACTGGGTTGTACAAATTATTATTATTATTATTATTATTATTATTATTATTATTTATTATTATTATTATTATATCATCATCTTCTTCACTGCACATGTGGTAGGTTTTGCATGTAATACAGCACATGTGAGGCCGTCAGAGGGCAGCATTCAGGAGCCAGTTCGTTCCTTCTGCTTTGGGTCATATGCCAAGTGCTTTTTACATGATGATCTGTCTATCAGGTCCAAGCATTGAAAATTTAATTGGACAGCCAGAAATGGCCTTGTATATCAGTAGCCTGAATCTAGAGCTTATGCTCTATGACTCCATCGACTTCTCCATGTCGGTCAGGAATGGCTGTACCCCTTCAAGCAGTGACCCTGTAAGGCACTATGTGTATATTGGAAGTAAACTGAGCCTTGGAGGTCAGACACACTATTGTTGAGACTCCAGGTCTTCTCTGCCACCTACCTGACTTAGGAAAAGTGTCCACTAGGTTTGATATTCAGACATAATTTATGGGAGAAGGAGATTATGCTTCACTTAGCACAAATGTTAGAACCTAGAGAGGGTACAGTTAGGCACTTAACATAACCATGATGAGTTCAAGCAAAATCATGGCTGGGATTAGATGTGAATTCACATTCCCAGTGTAATTTCATAGAAACAGAACTTGGAACTTTAAAATGTGGTTTAAACACTCAAGTCTCGTTTTCCCCTTGCTAAAATGTGCTTCTGGATAAGATGCAGTAAAATGGTAGTCATTACAAGTCTCTGCAGTACTGTGAAATTAAGCAGCTAGGATCTAAAGTTGTCCAGGCAAAGGGGGCTACTTGTGTGATTATAAGTGCACTGGTTGGATATGAGCAACACACATGTACAATAGAACCACTGAATTAAAGTGAAAAGTTCCCAGAGGGGGAAAAGTGACAGCAATCTACAATTCCTCTTCTTCCCCTACACCTTTTTTTATTGATTGAGAGGGCTGGTGCTGTGGTTACTTAAAGTCAATACTTCCAAGTGGATACAGTGATGTTCTTGTGGAAAGAGAAATAGGAAGAACAGAAGGGTATAGAGGGCTCATGACTCTTCCAAGGGGTAGAGGGAGCTCATAAGTCTTCTTAGGGTTGCAAAGACAATATACACTCCAAATAAACACTTGAGGCAAGATAGTACTTTTAAATATCCAAGTTCTTACTGATTGGCATAACTGTGGGTGGGCATCATCTAGAAAGTCCATTTTATCACCTGCTTTATCCTTTTGGTTATTATGAAGCTATATAGAATCTCTAGTAACATTTTGAAAATGTTTCTTTTAAGATTTTTTTTTTTGGTTTTTCGAGGTAGGCTTTCTCTGTATAGCCCTGGCTGTCCTGGAACTCACTCTGTAGACTAGGCTGTCCTGGAACTCAGAAACTTGCCTGCCTCTGCCTCCCAAGTGCTGGGATTAAAGGCGTGTGCCACCACGGCCCGGCCTTTTAAAGATTTTTTTAAAGTTAATGATTTGATTATGTGTATGCATCTCTGAATGTGGGAATATGCACGTGAGTGCAGATACCCAAGGAGGCCAAAAGAAGGCATCAGATTTCAAGGAGCTGGAGTTACAGGTCACCCAACATGGGAGCTGGGAACTAAACTCAAGTATTCTTCAAGAGCAGTATTAACTCTTAAGTACTGAGCCAAACCTCCACACCTATCTAATGACTTAGAGTTATATACAATGTCTGCCCCAGGAGTTTAGATCAGCACTTCTTGCTAAAAAAAAAAAAATGAGAGAAAATATGGAATGATGTAATTAGATATTCTATAAAAAGCCAAGGAGAAAATATCCCAGACTGATACAATTGTCCATTTGTTGGTCTACTTCCTGTCCACAGACTTGCTAGCTTTAAAAAATTATAGGATTATGGAAGATGCAAAGGAAATGCTTACTTCAGCTCTTAAGAGTGATGTTGGCAATTTTGCATTGTGCTTCCTCCCCAGGGGTGGTGCAAAATGTTTCCAGTACATTAAAGTATAATAAAAACTTTGGCAATATGGCAGCTTTTATATTAATTTCTTAATTTTTCAGGCATGATTATAAATCTCTTGGGGTGGGGAAAGGTGAAGCCTCTAGGTCATTGCTAAAACAGGATTGATTTCGTGAGTGTTGGAGTCTTCTCTTTAGAATGTGCTGTGTCCTGTGACCTGTGTCCTACAGGTCTTAGGGTGGTAATGAGATGTACACAGCCCTTTCTGAGGGAAGGATCAGCTATAGGCAATAGGCAAAGGCATCAAATAGGAGGGCCAAGTACAATTTGGACTGGAAAATGTGGTGTTGGTCAAGTTGTTTGACTGCTGCAGTGGCAGAATTATGTCACATCTGAGGACTGAATGCGCGCAGTTTGCTTGGGTTGAAATTCTGACTATTTTCTATCTGTGAACCCTTGGGGATTCACTTTAGACAACATGGTTAGTTCCAACTCCTTTGTCAGTAACATGCGGTTCTTCTATGTGTATGTAGACATTTGTGCACATGTTCTTATGTGTGAGAATACATGTGTGTGTTCAAGTGCTCATACACACGTCATGGACTCTTGGAGAATAGAGAAGTCAACCTCTGGTAGTGTAGCTCTGTAGACATCCACCCAGATTTTTGAGATAGAGGCTTTACTAGGATCTGGATTTTTCTGATTCAGCTAGGGTGACTAACCAGGGTTGCCTCAAGGATCTAGCACTGTGTGCCTCCCCAGTGGTGGAATCAGAAGTGTATGTGAGCATGTCCAGCTTTTTTCATAGATGTTGGAGACTGGACTCAGAGCCTCATATTTTGTAAAGCAGGTACTTTATCTACCATGTCTTATCTCAATTTCCCATAAGACTCCTAGGGACATTCATACCATATGAGGATATATAAACACCGAGTCTTACTGGCTTTGATGAGTCACCTTCCCAGACAGGGCTTACCTCCCACCAGGTTATGCAAGTAGGTTAACAATGAATATCTCTATTCAGGAAACCAACACCTGCCAGCATTTGCTATTGGTATCTGAAGCCTCCTCGCTCTCAGTTAATTACTCACAGTGACAGGGCATTTCTGTAAGCTCTAGACTCAATGGATTCTGTAATATTTTTACTGTACAAAGTCAGGGGTCTTGCCAGTGAGCCTTCTCCATAAATCTCTTATCTATGTACTTGCAAAGGAAAACCTTGGTAAGATCCAGTGAGCAGTCCATGGGCCATATTCTGACTGATTCAGTGATCTGATGGTTAGAGAAAGGCCAACAGACCACCTGAGTTATTTCTTTGCCTTCTTCTTCTACAGCCCTGGGAGTTTTCAAGATACCTGTGTGAGGTGGATTACTACAGTTCTCTTAGGCTGATTCTTAGTCTGCTTTTACCTCAGCCATTCTGGAGCATAATACAGTGTAAAGCATGTAGCTTAATTTTGTAACCTGTTTTACATGATGATCCAGTGGGGATTCACTTTAGACAACATGGTTACTTCCAATATTTAAATTGTATTCATTTTCCTGAACACGTGTAACATTTTCCTAACTTTATCTTGAAATGATATTCAGTCTTTGAGAAAGTCCAAAGTTCTTACAATCCCAGTGGTCCATTAAGAAATGCCAATTTGTAACATTGTTATCTTATCTCCCAATTACTTGACCCTGTCATCCTAAATCCTATTTTGCCATTTGTATGTGGTGGCAAAGAGCATTGTGTAGACAGTTTTAGAATATCCTCTTCTTTCCTTGAGAGAAATGAATCAACATGTTGTAGGACACATTCCTCTGTGGGAGGTGCTTGCTTTCCTTGGTCATTCTCTGAGTTCCATCTGAGCAGAATACAAGAATGATTGCAGGCAGAGAGACCTGGAAAGGCATTCAAAGCCTTGTTCCTGTATGTGTCTCCTACCCTCATATGGGTATCATTCCTGATGTTTTCTAGGATCAGTGGTGGTTTTTTCTCTGAATGGAATAAACTTGCAAATGAATGCCTGCCACCATCCTGGCTACCATCCCAGTGGTCTGTTTGCTACTTGCATTTTCAGAGTCTCCTGTGAGTGTGGTGGGTCTCTTAAGAGGAGTTAACTAAAGAACACAATTTTCATGGAAGACAAAAATATTTTGCCAATCCCAGATCCCCTGTAATAGCACAAATGACCACCATGGCTTTGGCTTATGTGTCGATTCGCTGAACCATGAAATTCCTATGCTGGTCAGAAGTACAGTGATCATCTGCTCTGATCCTCCTGCTTTTCACATGAGGAAAGGGCAATCATGAGGGGATGAAAAGTTTGCTAAAGTTCACAGAACCTGCAATATTTTATTCTAGACTAGGTTGTTAACTAAGCCAGTGAGATGATTTGTGAAGTGTATAGAAAACTTTCAAAACACACACACTTGTACACGCATATGCACACACACACACACACACACACACACACACAGAGGCATGTGAGTGTGTGTGGTTTTGCACCTATTATGCATGCATTTTATATTCATGTATGCATATAATCATACATAAACAGAATGTATTTGCATATAAATATTCATTCCTAGACACATATTCATCATTCACACAAGTGTCTGAATATATCATCTCATGCATGTTCACAGAGGCATGTGTTGACATGTATACATCTACAAATACACACAGGTAGACCCAAGTTCTTGAGAAAATGCACAACATTATTCTCAAATGGAGTTGCAATTCATTTGAACAGTACTTACATTCTGGGATTCCAGTGTCTTCAACTTACAGTCTAGAACAGTGAACCTGGCTATAGAAACACACCCAAGCACAGGATCTCCATCTATTCAGATGACTAGAGGCCTTGGCAGCACACAAAGTGGAGTGAGATCAGGATTAGCTTCACAAGGCATCACAGATGACAATCTGAAAGGGACTGAGAAATGCAGTGTAACCAAGAGGATGTCTCAATGCACTCACATTTCATCCTTATCCAGGGTGGCACTGAATGTTAATGACAGTTCGCTCGTATGAGACCCCAAAGGCCACTCGAGTTTACGAAAGTCAGCAAGGCACTCATCTTACACATCATCTTCTTTAACCCTCGTCTTGGCTGTGATAGTGTGAGAGCGTTAGGTCTGGACGGATTAATACTCCATATTACACAGCCAGAAAATTATGAGGGCAATAATTGAACCTGGAGGGCTGGGCAACTGGCTCAGTGGATAAAGTGCTTGCCTTGCAATCATGAGGACCTGAGTTCAGATCCCCAGCATCTATGTAAAAAACAGGCTATAATAAAATCTATAATCCCAATTCTCTAGGGCTTGCTGACTAGAGAGTCTAGCTAAGTCAGTAAACACCAGATTCAATGAGAGAGTGTGTCTTAAAAACTCACGTGGAAAGTGGCTGACAGACACTTGTTTTTGACCTCGAATCTCCCCATGCACACAAACACATGTGTATGTGTAATTGACACTTCACACATGAACACATACATTTGTAAAACATATACAGAAGAATCAAATTTGAATGCAGAGGTACTCTTTTTCCTTATGATGACTTCACTGTTGTTATCATAACCAATAAAATATAAGAGTAGCTAAGAATACATATTTAACATGAAAACACTCCTATCTACCAATGTAAATGTTCCCTAAGATCTCTCCCTAAGTTTGGGGAAGAAAGTCCACAGAGCCAGGAGAACTCAGCCTATCCATTCATATGAGAAGACCTGCTCCCTTTCAGCCCCATGGACAGCTAAGATGTGTCAGAACTTCCTGTATTGATAGAAAGTTTCTAAACCCTGATGTCCATATAGAAGACATTCATTCACCCCATGCAGCTGTGGGGCAGAACAACATGCACAGGATTTCCAAATCTTAGAATAATAAAGCTATAATATAGCTTATTCATACTTTATCTTTTAAAAATGTGCAATTGCCAAAGAAATTACAGCATAGTAGCTTAAATGTAATATATTGTTAAAATTAGCTTTTGTGTCTTTTTTCTCTTGATTTTTAAGTCATCTCCTATAAAATTTCAAATTGTACATACTGCTTGTCATTAATATTCTGTGGTGTGTCTTAGCTCTAGATTGTTCAACTATGAGTATACTTGTACATTTATAATTACAGAACTGTCTAGCAGCACAAACATCTTTCTGATAAAAATATTTTCTTTTCAACACAAGAACATATACTGTACAATGACTTATAATTTGTTCTTATCAGGTAATAATGCAATTTTCATTACACAACTCTCCTAACATCAACTTCCATTCTCTAATTCCTTTTGAACAAAGTGACTATACAGATTTTCATATTTTAAGTACACTAAAGTGTTTGCTATTCACATGCATCCAATATCATCATAATTTTTGTGTTACATGTATATAAAATTGTATTAGAAACAGAACAAGTCAAAGGAATAAATGGTAATCCAAGGAACTATCTACAAAGTAGATGGCACAAAATTGGTTAACTCTTCCGTATTTTAATATCAGCATCAGGGAGTTGATGTGTAGTGTCAATTGAACATAAGTCTAGCACAGGCCAAAGGGGCCACATACATTTAACATTAGACAGATTCCTTTAAGTCAACAGGATTGATAGTCATCACATAGAAAGGTGACAGAGTTTCACATCAGAAGACCCAAAAGTCCCCACAAAGGTTCGAGCATATATTTGTGCAAGTGAACATAAGCAGCTTCTTAAGTGAGCCATTCCCCAAGTCCATTTCAGAATAACTCCAGCCCACTCATTTCTCAATATCCAGGACAAATATATAAGCCAAAAACTATAAAAGCCAAATATTACAAGCTACTTATTTATAGTATTTTTTTTTATTTCAGGAGGCTCT
Source organism: Tokudaia tokunoshimensis (assembly GCA_036184795.1). Classification (NCBI taxonomy): domain Eukaryota; kingdom Metazoa; phylum Chordata; class Mammalia; order Rodentia; family Muridae; genus Tokudaia; species Tokudaia tokunoshimensis. The sequence goes on from BTHU01000010.1 coordinate 97,434,863, forward strand.
TACTTTCCTGATAAATAGGTGAATGAGAATCAAAAGTGGTTCTACTGTAAGTGAGAAGAACCAACCTGATTATTCTCTATTCTTGGTCCAAAAATTATTGTAGCATTATTGTAATTATTGTAATCTACACTGTGGATAGATACTTCTAGGTTTCTCCAGAAATTTATTGGCCATCAGGCTTTCCCTCTCCAGGCAGGGTACCATAGGCTCTTGATAAGCAAGTTGCCTTAGGAAACTAACAGCTCCACCATAGAATTGTTTCAGGGAACAGTGAATGCATTGACATCTGTAGTTGTAGGTGAGGCTCTAGGGAAGCTATGATATTCATAAGGATCACATGGGTTAGCAAGGTCAGTTGCTGTTACTATAATAAGTGCTAGAAAGAGCCAGGTTGAAATAGGAAATGTTTATTTAGATTGTTTAGCCTTATAGTATGTTTCTACTACTTTGAGCACATGGTGAAGCAGAACATTATGACAACCACCAAGGCCCAGTAGATGGTCACCTTATGGTGACCAGGATGCAGAGAGAAAGAACTAAAGAGAATCACGCCTGTGCTATCAGGTATCTTCACTTCTCCATTTTGTTCCTTCATGAGCCACAACCAAAGGACATTTCTCCTCAAGGAATCATCTCTAGGAAATACTCTCAAAAAAATACCCTCACAGACACTTTATGAATCAAATCATCTCTCAGTCTAGTCAATTTGACATTTGGGATTAACCATTTCAAGGTACTGACTCCATTATAAATTCTATTATTCTACCTATAGAGTTTATGATGCAATCAGTTAGGTCTTCAAATGGGTAGGATGCTTGCCAAGAATTTATGTACTTAAGAGGGTCCTGGTTTTTTATATTATAGTATTCATAAAACATCCTTCTGGAATGTGCAATCTGTCTCCAGGTTACACTGACATTGGGTGTCACAACTTAGAACTTCACTCATGGCTACGAAGAATAGGTTGGTTCTCATTACTTTTCTCCCTGCATGTGAGGCCGTAAGTGGAAAGGAACACCAGGAGCCAGGTTCCAGTGTGGGTGTTGATCTCCACAGGCATCTGGGGTTCATCAGCAGTTGTGACATCTCTGTGGTGTTAATTGCACAGTATGGACCTGCCTCTGAATCAAGGGAAGAGGGCAGGTAAGGATAGAAGTTACATAATTTGAACCATATGCTGTTTGAGCCACAGAGGGATTCAGAAGCCAGCTACTTATTTTATGGACAAGATGGCCTGGCTCCAGTGATCAGCTCAAGTTCACACTGGGAAACTGCCTCTGATTGCTTTGAATGTAGAAGTAATTGTGTGTGTGGTGTTTAGCCCAATAAGACTGGTGAAAGACCTGAGTCTTCCTCTTCCAAAAAGAAAAGGAAAAGATTATGTCAAAGTAATTGTTCATTGCCCAGTGTATAATTAATGTAAAAAATGCTGGTTTTAATTATAAAATGCAGTATCCTGCTCCCTTCATTGTTTGCTACTTTTAACAGGATGCTGAGACCCTTCTTCTGGGAGTGTTTTTCTTGTCTGAATTTCTGACAGACTTTTAATTTTGCAATTGTAGCTGAATTTCTAATCATTCCCCAGTTTCTTGGATCATTTAGTCTACTCCATTCATCTTGGTCCTACTGCAAAAACTATAAGTGGATGGAACTTCACACATGGTTCTTTCTTTTGAGTATGATTTGTTGAATGAAATCACATGAGAGTCATGGTATTGAGGGATGTACAGTTGCCACAGAGGAGGCACTGCAGTCATAGGCAACAGTTACTGTCAAATCCTGGGAGCCACCTTTGTTACTCAAGTGAGCCTTCATCATATCAGGATCCAGAATATATACAGACTCAACAGGTAAACCAACAAAAATACATTTTAAAATATTTATATTTTTAATTGTGCATGTATGAGTGTGTGCCACATGTGTAAAGGTGCCCATAGAGGCCAGAAAAGGCCATAGAATCACATAGAGCAAGAGTTTTAGGCAATTGGAAACTACCCAATGTGAGTGCTAGGAGCCAAGCTGACATCCATTTTAAGAGCAGAGTGCACTCCTAAGAGCTGTCTCTCCATCTCAAAAGTCACATGCTTAGTATTAAGAAGTAGGGAATGAGGCAATGTCTTTTTAGCAATGAATAAATTATTTATTCAAGCATGTCTTTATTTTATTATTATATTATCATTAATATGCATCCCATTATTTGCTTGTCCAACAGTTTCATAATGGAGGTTGAACTCAGGGCCTTATGTATACTAGGCAAGTTCTATATAACTGAACTATATACATCCTCAGCCCACTTTGAACAATTTTGTTCTGAGACAGGTTTCGCCCTCGCATTGGACTTACTCTGTAACTCATGCAGGCCTTGAACATGGTATCATCTGCCCTCAGCCCACTGAGCAGCTAAGATGACAGACTTACATACGTTTTGTTCTTATTAGGAGTTCTTTAATTCTGCTCCACAGGCTTTGCACACTGCTGCATAGGCCTAAGTGAAAGAGAAGGAGAAACCAACTCTTTGACCAGGGAAGTCAGTGGGAGAAGGTTTTCCATGCTCTTAATTTTATTCCACATTGTGAAGCACAAGGGATCCAGGAACATATGGGAAGACTTGAGTTTAATTGTTAAAACTCCGCTCTGCCAGGCCGCTTCCTCCCTCTAATCTGCACTGGTTAGCGTTTGTGTGCATTAGGTAATATATTTAATGTTTCTCACTCCGATCCAATTTTCGTGTGTTTGGCAGCAGCCCAGCTTCCATGGGCAAGGGGCAGGGGAGACCATAAATCTGTCACCATGGAGCCCAGAAACTATATTGCTATGTTAGACGGTATGCTTGTGTGAAGAGTCCAAAACGCTTGTGAAGCAATACCATCTCTTCCCTGAAAGTCTCTCAGGGACCAAATTAATGTATCTCATATTGTATTGATTGGAGCCAATAAGTGCCTAAATGATTTGATGCGAGACAGAGAGATTGTGCAGGCAAGAGGGGTTAGGAGCAGCGTTGGAAGAAGTATGTGGTTTAATTACTGTCTGAATTTCACCAATCTACCTCCCCCCTTAGGAATTTAACAAATAGGCCTAAGTGCACTTTAGCTGTTCTTGACAGCTGTTGAAAGGAGATCAGCCCTTGATGAGGGAAGTCTGGAGGCTTAGGGTATTGGTGGGAGCGGCAAGCCACAGAGAGCGCCTCTTCAACCCACAAATTTAGCAACAAAATACAGGATGAGGCTTTTAATGTTGAGCTAAGGAGAAGAGAGATTTATGTAGTGGTTCTGCTTTATTCTCAGTGAAGTGAGATCCTCCTTCGATGCAGGGCTGGCTCCATGTTGGCATCTGCTTCTTTAATGCCACACTTAGATGTTGGGTGTGGAGACAGTTTGTGCACATAATCTCGTGCTTTCTTCATTTTGCATCCCCTCTGTGTTGGAGACCAGAACCCAGGGTCTCGGGAAAGCTGACTATTGCTAGCTCTTGTGTTAATGGTATGTTAGGAGGCTCTTTTAGGGAAATGAGAGATGACTGGTTATTCTTTCAGGTTTTTTTTTTAATAGAAGAGAGAGAAGGCTAACCCTGACTGAGATTCTATGTCAAGCCCCGCACCAGGAAGATGAATGTTGTGCATCTGAGAGTGTTTTGATTACATCAATAATTCAAAGAAAGCACTGTCCACTTAATCTCTTTTACACTTCTCCACCAGGAAAGACCCCAGTTTCATCCCACACTCCTGCAGCTATCATTTTCATTTGCTCTGTTTGAAATACATTATTCTGTTTTCCTGGAAATGTTTATAGTTACTACTGACCAAATTGCATGCACACCATTTGCTCTCTGAGACAGATGAAAATCCACTTTAGATGGTAGACACAGGCGAGGTGTTATCAAAGCAGAGTTCTAAATTGAACTTGGATTTCACTTTACTAGGCCACGAGTCTGATGTGGCACACAAGTCTCATTTGTTTGTGTATAGTGATCAGTATTCAAAATACAAACACATAGGACTGACAAGAAAGCTCTGTGGGAAAAGCCCATGAGAACCTGAGTTTAGTTACTAGAACCTGTGTACAATATTGGAGGGTTTGGAGGGATAAAATGGAGGGGCAAGTTATTTTATAGTGCTATAATTACAGTAATTGCAAGAAAATCATTTATTTTTCTCTTTAATTAAATGTAGTCTTTTCTTCTACAATATAATATGAATGTAGTTTTCTCTCCTTCTACTCCTCCTTGTTCCTCCCTACCTCTTCTACCATCAGAATCTCCTAGCTTTTGGTCTCTCAGAAAAGAACAGGCTTCTAAGAGATAATAACAAATAAATATTTAAATTACAAATAAATGTAATAACAAAACAAAACTTAATAGGATAAAACAAAAACCATCCTATCAAAGTTGGACAAAGACAACAGAAGAATAAAAAGAGCCCAAGAGAAGAATTAGAAACCTGCTTTTGTGCCCAGTCAGATATCTCATAAAAGTACAAACTGAAAGCTATAGAGTATACGTAAAGGACCTTGTGTAGACCGTGTAGGTCCTTGGCATGCTGCTTCGGTCTCTGTGAGTTCATACATACTTTGTTTAGTTGTATAAGAGAACCTTATTTTCCTGGTATCCTCTATAACCTGTTTCCTTGCCTCCTTCCTTCTCTTCCAATGGGTTTCCTGAGCTTTGAGTGGTAGAATTTGATGGAGGCATCTCCTTTTGAGCTGAGTGTTCTGAGGTCTCTCTTTCTGTATAAGTAATGTCTGGCTGTGGGTCTATGTATTTGCCCCCATCTGCTGCAAGAAGAAGCCTCTTTGATGCTGGAGGAGGAATTAAGGCACCAATGTGTAGGTATAAGAAAATAATTTTTAAAAGTTACATGCCATAATGTACATTTGTCATATCTTTGCTTCTGTGGAGAGATGGAAAGTGGAAACAGGAGCATCCCCAAGGAATTTGTAAGCCAACTAGCCTGATGTATGCAGTGGAGAATAAAAGACCTGATATCAAGCTAAGGAGAGGGTGGGAACTAATAACCAAGGTTCACCTCTGCCCTCTACATGTGCATTGCAATATGCAGGTCCCTATGCATAGATAGATATCACACACACACACACACACAGACCACATATCCTCATCATACACATACATACATATAGAAATACACATATTTTTAAAAATCCTATGTGTGCTTCTGAATGTGTGTGTACACGTCTGTATCCTCAGTGCTGGGCAGGTAAGGACAGATGGATAGCGATAGCTAATTAGCAGCAGCAATTCTAGCTGAGCCAGTGAGCTTCCGGTTCAGCGAAAGACCCTGTCTAACAGAATTAAGAATGGGAGAACAATCAAAGAAAGACAACAGACATTGACCTCTGGCCTCCATATACCGATGCGCAAGTGCAGACAAAGCAACACACAACATATACAGAAAGCCCACATAGAATTGTGTATATATTCAAATGTGTGTGATTGATTATCATGAATAAAGTGCTCATTATTAAGTAGGAAATGTAACATTTACAACATCTACAGCCTGTAATTTAGGCTAACAACTCAATTTACTTGCTATGGACACTTTTTCTGCAGTGTGGCTTTACACAATTGGGAACAGCTTCTAGTTTGATTGATTAGTAAGAGGTTATCATGTATGTGTGTTATACATGTGGTACTTACAGAATTAATGCAGTCTCTATGTGTGTGTCTCTTTGTGTGTGTGTGTGTGTGTGTGTGTGTGTGTGTGTGTATGCACAGGTACGCTATTGTATATTTGACCCTCATTTGGAGAAATGTCTGTACTTTGCTATTGTGGTGTGTAATGGGCTTAATGATATTTAAAAATTCCCAAACCAGTCATCATGCTGTGAGAGCTGGAAGAGTCAGAGTTTGAAGGAAGAGCTACACATTTTCTCACTCTAGATTGGCTTAGATTTCATAACTCAGCTCATAATTATCTCCATCTCTTCACCCACCCCCTAGAAAGGAATTGTCAAATTGTTAGGAAATACATACAGGACAAAGTAGTATGCCCCTGCCTTTGTCAGACTTTCTAGTCCCTATCTGCAGTGTTCCCTTTGGAGGTATATTTATAGCATAGAAATCTAAGCCTCTGGACTTGCCTTGATAATTGGTCCCCATGTTGATGGCCTTGGGGCACATGGGAGGCCCATCAATGATCTGAGTATATTCAATTAGTTATAATGTCAAGGGTATCTCTTTGTATCCTAATTCTCTGAGAACTGCCCTTGTAGAATGCATGGCAGTTCTGAACCAACTACTCATTTTTGACCTCCTGGCCCTTCTAAAAATACAAAACTTTGATCTGACCCTCTTGCTTTTACATTGAAATACATATGTTTACACTGGGTGCCCCTAGTTTAAACAAGCAGTAGAATAAATCTAAGTTTCTTTATAGCCTTTCCATTGTGATCTTCTCTTTGAACATTCATGTGTTTGCATTTACACAGATGTTGACAACAGTTCGTAGTTGTGATCATTAAATACCTACCAGACTGGGTGGGGGTTGGCTCAGGAGGTAAAGTGCTTGCCTTACTATTGTAAATGTATGAATGTGGGTCCCAAGAACACATGTAAAACTGAACATAGTAGTTCATATTCACGATCTCCATGTTACTCTAGCAAGGTAAGGTATAGAGACATGAGAATATCACAGACCAGCTTGCTTGATACGTGTGACAGTAAACTTCAGAGGACACTGTCTGAAAGAAGATGAAGGGTGAGGGTGGAGACCAGGATTTCCCTCTGACCTCTGCACGTGCCTGCACTCATGTGTGTAAACATGGCTGAACATCAATCACACACTAGCATGAAGATTTGAAAAATACTTATGAAGATTATTTGTGTGTGTGTGTGTGTGTGTGTGTGTGTGTGTGTGTGTGTGCTTGTGTGAGTTGTAAGCACTAACACACGTGATTTGCAAGTATTTGGTTTATTTTGACACCACTTTTGCTGTAGATGGTCTCTCTTCATCTACTGTTGTGGGACAGTGAGACATAAGGCTAAGCATTTTACATAATACCAAATGTCTATGTATTACACCAACAAACACTTATGGTGCCAGAGATGGTAAAAACTGACCTGTAGTGGGAAGAGGAAAGACAGTGGGGCCCGAGAAACTCCAATCACAGCACTGGTATGTAGTGAGTTACTTCACCTAGTCATAGACTAGGAGATAAATTGAGCTTTGTATTCATCTAAACAGTCTAGAATTTCTTGGTCTGGGAATGGAGCTTAGTGGTATAGTAGATGCCCTGGATTCAGTCTCTATTACTTGAAATAAAATAAAACTTTTAAAAGCCTTGACAATTTTTCAATGTACAATGAAAGCTCTTTTGTAATGTTTCAAATATCTGCATCAATTTACATGTGCATATATTTAGATATAAATATTTATGACTAAAAGAGGCACATAAAAATTAGAAAGAAACAACACAAAGATTTTGTTTCATTGGCTGTTTTGCTTTCAAATTCACAGTTCTCCACAGTTAACATCACTTTGAACTGACATCGAACACAGAATTATCTGGACATTCCTATCTCCCAAATTAAATAATCGTGTATTTTAAGAGATAGCAATTGCTTTTAAAATCTAGAGATATGGGATTCAATTTCCTTTTCTAATGAAACAAAAATCTACATAGAGTATATTTAAATTTCTTGAAAGAGTTCATTTAATAGGTCTAAAGTGGTCTCAGCAAAATCCACAACTTAAAGATACAGTTGGAGCCTCCATTGGAAATAAGTTGAACTTCCAAGAAAGAAATGGGTGCTGATTTGAGTTCATTTGTACAGAAGAACATTGCACCAGCAATCAGCTTTAAGTTAATGTTAACAATTATAATGTGTATCCTTTAATTGTTGAATTTTAAATCTCTTTCCAGTTTCCCACTGAGTTTAATGTGTATCCAAATTACATGGCCAAGAAATTCAAGATGCAAAAGATAGATTGCATTTTGCAACTATCCTATAATTATTGCTTAATTTTTAAAAGGTCTTTCTCGAAGTCATGGTATTGTTCAATTTCCTGATACTGAACAGAAGACAACTTTTGGCTAATGATCAGTATAAATCTTGGAGTGGAACTTAATTGAACACTAACTTTGTTGTTTTTGCAATGGCAAGCTACTCAGTTCCCCTTTTCTCTAAGGTATGCCTTCCTACTCTCTGAGCACAAATAATTATCTTCTAGCAGGAAGTGTTCTTTGAGTATTCTTTTATGTATCTGAGAGCCATGCAGTATCATGCAAACTCACACAACAGGAAATCAATTCCAACTCTGATACCCATTTTGATATTGTAGGTTTTTTTTTTGAAAAAGTGGTATTTTTTTTTTTAGTTAAATATGAGCATGAGTATTGTGTCTGAGTACAGATAGCTGATGGTACCCACAGGTGTCAGATGATGGCATCAGTCTCACTGAAGCCAGAATTGTAGGCAGTTGTGAACCTCCTAACATCAAACTTAGGTCCTCCACCAAGCTTCCTCAACTGCTGAGTCATCTTTCCAGCCCTGAAGATTGTATTCTGGGGGGTGGGGGGGGCAAACAAGGTTTCTCTGTATATCCCTGACTGTCCTGGAACTCACTCTGAAGAACAGGCTGACCTCAAACTCAGAGATCTGCCTGCCTCTGCCTCCCAAGGGATTAAAGGTATGTGCCATTTCTTAAGTATCCCAACAAAACCTGATTTGAACAGTCACAACTGTGTGTGTATTTGTGTGTGTGTGTGTGTATTTGTCTCTGTGTTTATTTGTGTGTGTGTGTGTCTGTCTGTCTGTCTGTATGTGTCTCTTTCTGTGTATCTGTGTGTGTTTGTGTGTACATGCACATCTGTACATGCATGTCATGGCATGTTTACCTGTCAAAAGACACTTCCAGTAGTACATTTTCTTCTTCTACCATGTGGGTCATGGGGATGGAACCTAGGCTGTCAGGGTAGGTAATAAGCAATTATAGTTTCCCATCCATCTGCCTGATTACATTTATTATTATTATTATTATTATTATTATTATTAAGTACATGTGTCATTTGAAGACATTCCATCAGACAGTCGATGAGATCAGAAACATCTGAAAATGAGAGAATCTTTTGCTCCAGTGGAAAGTCCACAGGCCTTCTGAAAAACCCTGCAGATCACTAACACATGGTCCTAAATTTCTATCGACTCTGGGCACACGAGAAGATTGATCAATCCAGCAGACTCACATTAATTGTGAAATAGAAAGGAACGGTGCGATCAATGGTGAGGATGAAAGTCCGCCCGACGTTGCCACATCCAGCTAATCCGATAATGAAGAAGCTGATGTATAGCATATTGGAATTCCACCGTCTGGGCAGTTGTCACCATAAAGAATATCCTGCAATTATTGGGAAAAATTGAGCAGGCAGCAGTTGGGCCAACATAATCAGCCTGATGCCATAGTAGTTTTCCTGATTAAACACTAAATTAAGTGGCACTCTGCTCTGTAACCTGCCTGCGTTATGAAAAATAATCCAACAGCTAATGGGAATAAGTTTGTATTTTAATCAAAGCGAACTATGAATATTAAAATATTCCTAGGCTATTTTTGTGTCGTTTAGCTGTGAACATGTTTAACAATTTATAAATGGTTCTTGCCATTGGCTGCTAGGGAAAGGGTCCCATGTTATATTGGGAGGTGAGGTTCCTGTGTGAAAATCAATTAGACTTGATACAAATTCAAAGAACTCTTAAGGGAAAAGAGGGAAAGAGGGAAGGGGGAATGAGGAGAGAGGAAAGAGGAAAGAAAGAGAAGAGAAGAGAGAAGAGAGAGAGAGAGAGAGAGAGAGAGAGAGACAGAGACAGAGAGAGACAGAGACAGAGAGACAGAGACAGAGAGAGGCAGAGACAGAGAGAGACAGAGAGGAAAAGAGGAGAGAGAGGGAGGGAGAAGGAATGAATTTCTTAAGAGACCCCGGGAGAATTAAAATTTAGTTAACTTCTGTAACAGTTTGCCTAAAGGCATCAGCTCTATTCTTTGCTGAAAAGCATATAATCATTCCAAGAGGATAAAGCTTAATAAGCCAAGCATAAGACACAGATCCCTTATACATGTATGTCATAATTAAGTTCTGTAGCTCAAAGCCATGGCTGACCTATCACTATACAGCAAGTTCTCCAGAGATAAAAGGAGACAAGATGTTTAGAGACAAGAAAAGATGGAATGTGGATTGTGACCATCAAACCTTCAGGGAAATGCCCTGTGCGGCCCTTTATCCTGGGACACTCACTAGTGAGGTGTGGTGAATGCTCTGTACATCCTCAGAGAAAGTGCTGGTCTACACCAGAATTCCTACAACACAGTCACTTGATGCCTGATGTGTCAGTGATGACCGGAAACAGCATGTGTACATTTATCTTCTTCCCTTTTAAAGGTTCTATTCCTCAATGTTCGTCAATCTGCACCTCTGCGGATAGTTGGGCACCACTCTTCAGTTGATTTCTGCCTTGTTTTCTAAAACAGCATCTCTTTCTGAAAGCAAGGCTTTACTTACCAGTTAGGATAAGCTACTTGGACAGTGAGCCAGAGGAATCTGCCTGCCTCTCCCTTGGCCATGCCTTGCTTTTCCAGAGAATGTTGAACATTGAACTCAGATCCTCATGCTTGAGCAGGAAGCCCTTGGTTGACAGAGATGTCTCCACAGCCCCTTGGGTCACCATTCTTGACTGAAGAGGCCCATGGCACCTTCTCCTTAGTGAGAATTGAAAGAGGATTTTAGGCAGGAAGAGTAATCTCCTTTCTTCCCATATGTCTATTTTGATTTGTTAATCCTTAATTCAAGACAATTTATGGCCCTGCCTTTCCAATGAAAGCAAATTCCCTTTCTCAGAGGGATGGGGGTTGAGGAAAGGAGAGAGATGTACAAGCACTGTGTGAAGGTGAAAAATCAAAAGCTCAGCTGGGCTTTTGGTATACGCTCGTAATGGAGTGCTCCAGGGTGAATGTGGGAGTATCAGGGGCGAACATGGGAGCACCAGGAGTTCATTGTCAGCCTGGGCTACATAAGACCATGTCTCATAAAAGGCAGATACTGCATTATCTAGCTTCATTTTACTAACAGTCCCTCATAGATCCAGGTTCAGTTCTAAGAACACTTATGCAAGTAACTCATGGTTTTACAGTTCTAGAAAACTGCAATTCCCTCAAGTTTCCCACTTTGCAGAGGAAAAGCTGAGCCCGAAGACCTTGCAGAGTTATTGTGACAGATGGAGTTAGTCAGAATGTCCTCCCTTAGCAGTTGTTTACAGTTGTCATGACCCTGTTGGGGGAGGGGCACGGTGAATTTTGTCAGCTTCAGCTTTCCCAGGCTGGCAGTCCCTTCACTTCCTGAGTCTCACAGCAGCCTCCACCCTCCATGCAGGATTTGATCATTCTATGTGGAGGAATTCACTGCCCAGTTACACATTCTGCTTTAACCCACCTCCAGTTCAGTCATCTTTGGACAAACGTTCTCTAAGTTGTCTGGGCTATGTGCTCTGAGTCAGGGATTCTAGCTCAAGCCACCCATTCATCTAGAACTCCAGTATAAAAGATGTTGAGACTTAGGTTCTAGTCATGTGGATTCAAGAAGTATAAGCAGCTTGAGAGTACAGCCAGGTCAAGATCCAGATCTCTCAGTCTGTTCTGTGTTGGAGCAAAACACCCCTGACTTGGAATTATATGAAGAAAAGAGGTTTGGTGGTGGGCTTGCAGTTTTAGAGGATAAAAATTCAGGTTCTTATAGCATCACAGGTTGGGGCCTCCTGGCTGTTTCACATCACTGCAGTGATATCATGGTTGGAGCTAGTACCAGATGGAGGGACATTATTCCTAAAAGGGAATCTGGGATCAGCTTTGCTCTTTATAGGTCATCTCTGTCCTGAAAGTTTCCTGGAGCCCTGTAGTAACTATGCTAATCCCTTCTGATGGCAGTGCCCTCAAGGGTCTAGCCACCTTCCAGTATACAGAGTTATTGAAGGATTCTCTATCTCAACCATTCTATACTAGATTCTAAGCTTTCAACACGTGAAATTTTGTGGAGAACATAAGATCAACATCATTTATTGACTCAACACAAGACTTTGCTCTGTTTACTTGCTTTGCTCTTCCATAAATGTACAAGACAGCAGCATGTGTTCCAGATTTAAAGGTAAAATATCCAAGTGTCATGATCTTAGCACCTGTGGATGATGTCACATTTCTATTAGTGGACAACAGGTTGACAGTGAAGTCAGTTAAGCCTCACCCCCTTTTCCCTTTTATGGGAAGTAGATGATTCTTCTCTGTTCCCCTATAGTATTGGGGGCTATGCAGGCATGTGAGAAGGCAAATGGCCTTCACTCTTCTGATCTGAACAATCTTGTTTGTCTAGTAGAGAAGAGAGCACAGCTGTGAGGAGTTAGGAACACTGTTTTCTGCCCCCTTCTCCTTACCTTGGCCATAGTGATTATACTAAACCCTAAATGGCATGCAGGAAAGACTGATCACGAAGAACTTTAATTGTTTTCTTAGTAGATCATGAAATTGTCATCTCACATGTGGTCCGTGTCCACCATGGTAGCTCAGATCTGGAAAAGATCACTGTCAATCCCAGCACCATAAACTGTAGCTGCCTTTCTATGACAGAAGGATGCTGTTGTGGGCAGTTTTATAATCATTGGAAACCTGTGCCACCTGGGTAATAGGAGGCACTCAGTGCTTACTGGCAAGCTTTCACCAACCTCAATAAAAAGATAGCACATATGTGGGGCTTAAGAAACAGAGACAACATCTATTTTTTACAGGAGATTTGAAAATCCTTTGCTAGACCTGAGGTGAATTCCTTCCTGAGTAATCAGATGACATTTGCTTGGAGTGTGTGTGTGTGTGTGTGTGTGTGTGTGTGTGTGTGTGTGTGTGTGTGTGTGTGTGTTTGTGTGTGTGTGTGTGTTACTGAGCAAACAATTCCCTCCTTCTTCTTCTCATAGGGATGCATTTGTCTTCCTTAAGGCACCCTCTTTAATTGGAGCTCAGATTATTGACACAGTTTGGGAAAGATGATTATATTCTTTAGTCCACAACAACTGAAGGGCTATTTTATGTAGATATGTAAAGTATGCAGGACACAGTACCTGAGGCTGTCTAACTCCCCAGGGCTGGGTATACCGAGTGTGTATCTCACAGTTTATTTGTAACTGAGTTTTTCACATTTACACCCAGATTATCTGAAAGCAGGAGAACTGATGTTGTGAAATGTGCAGACTAGAGAAGAGGCTATAGGCTTAGGGAGCCCAGATTCAACTCTCAAGAGCAAGTTACTTCCATATGGAAGCTTCAGTTCTTTTCTCTAAAAAATAGGATAAAATGATTGTAAAACTCACATTGGGCTCCTAGGAAAATTAAAGCGGTTAAGGTGTGTGAAGAACTTTCCTGTGTGTTGCTCGCCATGTATGTACCACAGATGAGAGCCATGCTGTCTCTGTAGGAACATGTTTGCTCACATCCCTATTCAGAAATCATCTACCGATTGTCCGATACAGCCGGAAGAAAGATGCGAACATTTGGCAGGTAGTCAAGGAATGTTATTCACCATCCCCAGTACAAAGGGTATCACCAAAGGCAAGGGATTGCCTGGTCCAGAATGTTGACAGTGCGGTGCTGAAATCAAAAAGCCCTGGTGTTTTCTTGTTTTCATCAAAGCTTCTGATGAGACAGCTATCCTAATCAGAAAGTAAGAGGATGATCTTAACTAAATCCTGAATATTCCTTACATGGAGTTTCTCTCTATTTTCTTTAAAAAGAGGTTTCAGCAAACTGGAAACCAAGCAGGTAACAACGCTCACCTCAGTAATAGTGATAGGCAGCTTTTTGGATTCAGGGATCATATTGTGGAGGCGGTGTGGAAGGAACTAATTGGAATTCTGAAAAGTTGGCTTAGGAATTCAGGCCTGTACAAAGTAACACATAAAGGGTGTTGGCAGTTTCCTTTTTAATATTTCCCGAAACAAGGTGAAGTTTAAACTGGACCACAGTCTTTGCAAAAATGCTTCCAAAGGCTTGGGGACATTAAGATTGTAATGTATTCTCATCCTTTCCAAGTGATCAGAGGAGCCTTGTCATGGTGCAGACTGGGTACTACACTTCAGTATATATTCCTCTCTAAGTTCTACTTAGGAAATATAAATCTTCTTCACTATTCTTTTTTATGTCTTCATGAAACTACACATAATTTGGGTTTGGCAATACAGTCAAGTTTGGATTATGTTCTTTTCTATCCTCTCTAATATTCCATGAGTAATTTTTTTTATGAAAGTAGTCTACCATTATGAAAGACATGTTGTGATAGACATAGGTACCAGAACTGTTTATGAACCAATGATCTGGGATTGAATCAGGAACTCCTCACATAGCTGGAGTGGTGCTAGACCTATAAAAATTGGGCATATACCAATGAGATCTTATTGAAAACAGGATCTTCTGACATAACTAAGATAGATAATTTTAGACCCACTGTGCAATAGTGGTGGTACCAGGTCCTCCAGCAATATTCCAACCTCCTGACATGGGAGTCCTTCATCAGGAAGTTTTGATGACAGAGTTTTCAGACATGAAATTTTCCTACATCAAACATAGTCTTAATTTTCAGGACACTTTAGTTGAAAGAGCTGTTTACATTATTCTGAATTTCAGACTAACTGGAGAGCCTCTAAGATACCCATTTGTGATTCATCTCCTCTTATTAAGGATGTTATTTTCATGAGCAAGGACAAACATGCATATTTGGAATTTTCTTTGATGATTTGTGAATTTGACAAATCAAATTTCTCTTTTATGCAATGCCTATCTCTCATATTCTGTCTTCAGTTACCAACATTAACGCCTTTGCCTTATTTAGGAAGAAAGACAAAATTATAATTGTATGGGGAAGAATTGTGGGTTGCCCTATTTCCATGCCTTTAATTGTATCTATAGATGAAAACAGTTTGATTCAGAGAACATAAAATCTATATGAACTGGAATAGTCTAATTCATGCTTCATTTTCCCAGAAGTTGGTAAAGTAGAAAATATCAGTATTTACACTCCTTGGGTCAGAAGGAACTCACTTTCTTGACTCTTTTTTTTTTGCATTTAGATAAGGGCCTGTGCTAATTCTGAGACTCAAGTGATCTCCTTGAGGGAAACAGGGTTTTATCACTAGACTTGGAAAGATCTGGTATTGATGCAAAGACACCAGGCAATCAGTGTGTCACCAGAGATCCTGATGCTCAAGGACAATATCAAGTTCCTGTCTCTTGAATCTGGTGAATGAGACATGCAAATGATGGGCTGCAAAGGCAAAAGGAACATATTAAACAGCAGCAGGTTGGGACAGGGAGATGCTGTAACTTAGATCAAGGGATGAAAGGTTGAAACATCACCAGAGCTGTGCTAACAAGAGGAGCTCTCAGAGTAGGTGATGTTATGACCCGTGGTGCTGAAGTTGAAATATCTACCTCCTTGGAGAGCCTTAGGACTCAGTAAACATGGACTACAAAGCCTTGCACTTCTAGTGAGTCAGGTTGTTCACTGTCCCTGGTTTGAGAGGATTTGAGACTCTCTGTTCTCTACCTGTTCCTTGATTCCTATTTACTAACCTTGCAGTCCCTGCCCTGATTCCCTCAGGTGGTAAATACTTCATCTTTAGTTTCCTTTCCTGGTAGACTTGACCCTACTTCTATCCTGACGTTGGCACCGTCCTTCTGTTCCTGTGTCCATTTCATGTCTGACTGCACCCACCCCAACCTCTTCCCTCATACCTCCCTGCCCCCTACCCATCATGGTTCCATGTTGCTGTGAGCAAAACTCATTTTTCAAAAGACAGATGGTGGCAACCCTGTTCTCTCTAAATAAAAAAGAAAAACAGCTGCCAAGGTGCGAACAGGAGTCTCTGGCAGCAAATCCTATCTACCTCGAGTGCTGGCAAAGTTTCCCTTCCGGGAAGAGGAGCTATCTAAACAAAATGTGCAGCTTCAACTGGGCTCTACCAAGGCCCAAGTATAGAGCAGTGGCAAATAATGGCGATTTATAGTAGACTATAGACCCAGCACCTTTCTATCTTGGAGGGTACATATTTAAATGTGATGCTAACGGAGCTGAAATTTATAGCTCTCTAATAACGATAAAACGCCATCAGAGAGTGAGATAAATCTCTGGCTGCAAACCTTAGAATGCAAGGCACACACTCACACAGGCACACAAGCTTGTAAAATACAGCCCGGGTGCTGGGTTTGGAACTCTGGGTTTGGAAGAAGCCAGTGGGAAAGAAGTGTTTTATAGAGGACTGCAAATTGTTGTTTTCATGAGACCGGGGTCAAGGTACACTGTGGCCTCGGGTGGAAATGAGCGTTGCTTTGTTCCATGGCTGATATATATTTGACCTTGGCAAGGAAGCTTTTCCTTCTCCAGATCCTCAATAGCTTTGCCCTTTACCTTTTCACGGCCCAGCGACAGGCTTACTTTCAAACAAATGCCCACGAATTACAACCCCCTGGGAAAGGAACATCTTTTTCTTATACCCTTTTCTTTGTCTGATGATTGCATACACGTTTATAATATAAATTTATCCAGTCTACCACCTTTGTTTCCTTCCCTCCGATCTGTCTCCTGTCTTTCCCCACCATTTTTTTTTCCCAACCAATTTCATATGCTCTTGGTTTTAAAAACACCCTGAGTGTTTATTTATTTATTTTGAACTGGACTCTCGGTAGCTTGGCAAGGAGAGAGTAAAACAAATTAATGAAGCCTGGATGGTTGCCGGCTGCCTGGGAGGAAGGAATGAGATGTGCAGCCTTCCACTCTGGGTGCAATCCATAAGATGGGGAGGAGAGATCACAGAGATCCAAGCTGGGGGCCTTTCCTATACGTTTAAACGCAGGACCTGCAAGCTCCCAGCGCCTGACTGAGTGGGCCTGCAGCCTGTACAGGGTGTCAGCTGGCTCATTCATTGGAGTATTTCAGTCTTGTGAGTTAAATGCCACTTGGAAATGAGTCTCCAAGCCATCCTGAATTTTCTCCAACTGTGCGTGCTGGGCTTTTGTTTTTGTTGTTTGTTTGTTTGTTTATTTATGCTTTGTTGTGGTTGGTTTTTTCCCAAGTCTATAATTAATGAAAAGAGGGGAAGTCTGGGCCTGGTGTCACAGTCTAGTAGTCACTCAGAAAAAAATAGGAAGGAGAATCACAAATACAAAGCCAGCTATGACTACAGAGGGCACTCAAGACACACTGGGTAAATGAAGGAGCCAGTTCCTCAAGATATAAAATACAAATAAGACTGAGGATGTGGCTGAAGCTGGCCTCTAATCTTGCCCAGTGTGTGCACTACCCTTGATTTGAATTCTAGAAAAGACAAGGAAAGGGAAGTCCTCTCTCTTGTTCTAGATGGTTCTTCCCACTTCTCCTTATGCAGAGGTTTCCTCAGTAAATAAATATCATATTTAATAAGCAAATGAATAAATAATCCAGGTAGAATATTTGTTTTTCTCTAAGAAATGTGAGTTAGAAAGCTTGCTTCAGTTCCTTCCACGAGAAGAAAGTTGGTTTTTTTCTAGGTGCTTCATAATTTGGGTATGAGTGTGTGATTGAATGTGTTGTCTTATAGTGTCTGTTTTTGGAGATGTGGATGTTTAGGAATTACAAACCCTATCGATAGAGCTGGAAAGATTCACATCTTTCTCCTGGGCCTTTGCAGGTGTGTGGAAACTGACAAAGAAACAGAGCTGTTCAACTTGAGACGATAATCATTCTTTAGGTATAGAAATTTTGCCTGGTATTATTCTGAATAAAAGGCAATCCTTTTATTCATCCCTATAGACAACATCTCTAATATCCCTGTGTGCTTTTCTTTTTTAAATTTGTGTGTGTGTGTGTGTGTGTGTGTGTGTACATGCACATGCATGCATGTACACAAGTGTCTGTGCCAGTGTGTGTGTACAAGTGTGTGGTGTGCTGTGAAGGCCAGAAGAGGGCATTGAATTCCCTGGAGATGGAGTTACTGGTCATTGTGAGCTGCTTGGCACAGATGCTGGGAGCTCACCTTGGTCCTTTGCTAGAGCACTAAGCACCCTTAACCACTGAGCCATTGTTCCAACTCTTCTTCTACTTGTCATTTTTTTTCTCAAATAGTGACAAAAGTCTAGAACATAATAGAACCCATTCCATTTACCTCATTGAGTGGTTGTTATATTATTGCTTGAGGAAATATAAACAAAGCTGGGTATGCTAGGAAATGCTGGTACTTGGGGAAAATGTCAATCAGAGTCCTCAGACAAAACTTTCAGCTGAGTTTTGCTGACTCCATGAAAATCAGAGGCATAGGAAGATGGAGGAATAGAGGGAGGGAGAGAAAGAAGTTGGGTAGGGAATGAAGAGAGGAAGGGAGAGAGGAGAGATGAACAGATAGCAAGAGAGAGGTAGACAGATAAAGAGGCGAGGAAAGGGCAAGGCAGGGCAAGTATGAAAAGGAGGGAGGAAGGGAAGGGCAAAGGAGAGGGGCGATAGAGGGCAGAAGAGGGGCTCGGCTACTGCCTTCTCTTTTTCCTAAGATGTTTTGTAGCTTTCATTAGATTTTCCAAGTAACCCTTCGGTATTACCCCTCAGCCCATGGTTTGCTTGTCTCTATGTTCTCTATTGAGAATGGTCCACTTGATTATAGTCAGGATGACCTGACAAGGATCACAGGCTAATTCATTTCAAGGAAAGGTGTGGCTGACTGAAAACAAGCTGCACTTGTGTTGCAGTGGTGGTCAGTGCTTCTTCTAAGACTGGAGTGATGCAAAGCCTCAAACATTGCTAAGCTACCTCCCACCCCCATAGCCCAGGAGGCAAAACTCTCAGGCCTGATACCCTGACATCCTAAGTCTTACCAGCTGCCACCTTCCACTACAAGGTTTAGTGACTCAGTGACCTTCCCTCTTCTCCTACGGGTTTGTCCTGCTCTATTGCATGTTTCACCTCCAACATCTAGTTCTTTTACCCTGATACAGCCCTCCTGGATTCCCTCCATCCTAGGCTTGTAAAACAGAAAATGAGGTGCCTCTTTTCAGAACCGCCCCCCGCCCCCCATACTCTTTAGGCAGATGGATCCTTCCATATCTTGTTTCAGAAGCTTCCTCTACACAGACTATTTCCCACAAGCTGTCCACTCTCAGGCCAGGGGTAGGACACACAGGGATTCCCTGTGATCCTTTGCCTTTTCTTCTATAATTCTAAAATTATCTCCAACTTAGCCGCCCATGAACAATAATAAAGGAAAATAGAACTTTGGAAATGCCTCTGCTTTATCCAGACAAGTGAAAGATGGGGTGGTCAACACAAAGGGTTAGCAGATAGACATAGAATGAAATGTGACTTGGTTTATATGGTGTCATAATGGAAGGGCTTGTGGGAGAAGGGGGCCATTTTTTCTCTCTTGGAACTACAAGCCCAGTAGAGTCTTTACATCCCTCCTTTCCTCATTACTGCTTTGCAGTGCGTAACTTCATGCTTGCTGAATAAACGAATAAGTGCAAGTATGACTGGGGAGGAGGACTGTTCTCCTTACCTAGCCTCCACTCAAGTTTCTCTTCTTTCTCAGCATGCACTGCTTTGATCCCATAGATCTTACTGACTGGTTGGATTATCTTGCTTTGGATTCAGCGTACATGCTCAAATGTCATTGGCTAAGACAATTCAAACATTTGCCATTCTGCTGCCCTAAGTATTTGAATCCCCAAGAGTTCATCCATGTTTTAGATGCTCCACAACACTTGGAAGAAGTATGCTGCCCTGAGACATGAATGCCTGCTAATAGTCAGCTGCTCACATCCTTCTGCTACCCTGTCCTTTTATAGATGGTATTCCTGCTCCTTGAATACATTGATCTACCTTTCTTGGATTAGAGCATCTTAACTCCAAAAGCAAGCCAAAGTAAAAGTTGACTATCTTGTTATATGATTAGTACTAAATATTGAGATCCATGGCTCAGATTTTCCCCTATGGTGGAGACATAGGGTCATATTCTGGTTTCAGACATGAATAGATTGTTTTTACCAAATACTGCAGACTTGATACAAATAAAGAACATATTTATAATTCACTAAACACTACCTTGAAAGTTTTAGTTACATGTAAGTCTTAAATAGAGGAAGCACTACTGAACTTTACAATATGATATAATAATGGGCTAAGTGATAGTGTATGTGAGTTTGAAACATGATATATGTAAATTGCAAAATTGCCAACTTAAATTATGTGCTGTGGTGGTTTGAATAAAAGTGGTCTCCATGGGCTCATATATTTGAAAGCTTAGTTATCAGGGAGTGGAACTCTTTCATAGTTTGGAAGAATTCAGAGGCAGAGAAAGTATATCACTAGGATTGAGCTTTGAGGTTTCAAAATCCTGTGCCAGGCCCTGGTACTTTCTGCCTGCACTAAGTTACTGCTCCACAACCATATGTGCTGCCAGATACCCTGCCATGATGATCATGAACTATGAAACTATAAGAAAGCACCCAATTGAATGCTTTCTTTCACAAGATTTGCCTTGGCCATGGCGCCTTTGTAGCAATAGAATAGTGACTAATGGCTAAGGCATGTGTCTCCCACCCTTGTTATCATTATAACATCAAGGTAGCATTTCTTATCCATGTTTTATAAAGTAAGAACAGCATGACATTTGAAAGACACTATGATAATCTAAGTCTGATAGCTACCAGGATGCAAAGGGAGGATTTCAACCCAGATCTTTCAAACTTCAAAGGAAAAGACAGACTCCCTCCAGTATGTGTCACCTGTGGGCTCTGTCATACCGAGGCATGGAAGAAGGCTCTCTGAGATCAGTAGAACACTGTAGAGAATTCAGAAGGGAGACTCCAGGTTTTAGGGATGGGGCAGCCACTGGCATTCAAAGTCCTGCTTCTCCTTTTGGAACCGATGAAAGCCGTGAAAAGAGAGCACTGAACTCCACCGATTTAACAGTGAGTCAAAGGGCACCAGTCCCCAAGTTGACTTTTGTAAGTCTTCCAGAACTCCAGTGAGTGACTAAACTCCAGACAATCTGGATCCATTAGGGTATTCATGGATAATCTCTCTGAGGAGTCAAAAAGGATGACAGCAGTGCATATGGGTGTGGGGAGCCAGGAAGGGTTCCTGAGAAAGTTGAGACCTTCTAAGATCCTGTACCCATATCTGGTGGAAGGCCATTGTCTTCTGATTATTTGAACAGACATAATTGAAAATCCAATATTATATTTACCCCACAGACAGATGATATGATAAGAGGATGAAAATAACAAAAGTACATTCATTTACTAAGCATTTACCATATTCCAGCTATGCATCAGGAGCCTTTCTGTTGACAATTCCTGGTTCTCCAAGGAAGACAAACTCACCCACAAGTAGAAAAGATGAGCCAACAGAGCCCAGAGAGGTTAGGTAACTTGTCTAAGGCCATTTCCCTAGAAATGTTAGGGATGGATCCCAGCCTGTCTGACATTAGCATGTTTTTCCATTTCTTCTCACCAGCTCTCCTCTTACCAGCTCAAGGAGGCCAGATTCCAGTACAATGCTTCCTTTCTTTGCTGCCCAGATCTTCCATGGGGGAGGATTCAATTCTTATTCATTATAACTCCAGTGAAGCTCCTATTTGAAAAATAATGTCAAGTGATTTTACTGGGCAGTGATGTTATAAGCCTGGCACATTCTGTATCTCATATCTAGCAAAGGAGAGCAGAGGAATACAAAGGGAAATAGACAAAATGAGGCAAGAAAGCCCTGCCCATGTGCTTAACGTTCCTTTGGGCTAGAGAGATGACTCAGGGGGTAAAGATGCTTTTTACCAAACATAATGACTCAGGTTCAATACCTGAGACGTATATAGTGGAAGGAGGAGAATTGACTTCCACGGGTTGTTCTTATTTTTGAATAATAATTTTGTTAATTCTTTGAAGATTTCATAGAGTGTATTTTTATTATATTTATCCTGCAGATCCTTCAAAATTATCAAAGTTAGAGATTCTAGAAACTGAATTGGAAGTGTGGAAGACTCCTTATTTTGACTTCTATATGGGGAGCTATCCATCACACTCCTGGGGGAACATTTTGATCAGATAGTCACTTAAGTTTCTCTATCATCATGATCACCATATCTTAGGAAAGGATTTAGGAAGAAAACCTTAAAGCTGGGCATCTCCTAACAGCAGGCTATGGTGTGGCTCACTAAGAATGTGCTGTTAATGCATTTTAATGACATGCTTTATAATATCTTATTAAAGATTGCAAGAGCATCTAATCATCATTTAATAAATATTAATGAAGCATTTACAAATCGCACCTTAATTTATAGTGTTGGAACTCATGTCCTGCCCTGGTCATCAATGCATGTGGGGCACAGTACCCCGACAGAGTAACATTATGCCATCCCAGTACCATAGTAGCATTATGCCATCCCAGTACCATAAGTGATTTTAAAATAATAATAATAGCAGTAGTAGTAATTCTTGGAGTTCAGTTCAGTGCAATGAAGCTTGATACCCAAAGCAGTTTTAGCAATTATTATTCTGTTTGGGAACATTAAAACATAATCTACCATGAATTTATAATCCATAGCTTCTCTCTCACTCACTTTTTAATAATAGGCAATAATTGTAAGCCCTCGTGCAAATCTTCCTGCAGATGTTGGGTGATCCTTGCTCATCTGGCACATGCTGGTGTGCAGGGGACTGGTTGATAGCGGGTGTGCGCTCTGCTGATTCTGTTTCCGATATTCATAGAGCTTAGACCATGGCTGCTCATCGTCACCTTGTGGCCTGGATGTTATCCCCATAGCACTCTGCCTGGCCTTGCTGTGAGGCCCATTCCACAGGGCCATCATGACTACTGTTTGCAAATCACACTGGTCTTCAGACAGAGTGGCATTTGCATGGGCTTGGAGGTTTTCCAGGTTACAGAAAGCAAAAATGGGAAAGGCACTTAAAAATCACCTCCTTCTACTTCTTCTTTTATGAACAAGAAAATGAGGCCCAGTGGGGAGAGACCAGTGGGGTTCATAGGGTCACATGGAGAGGCAGAGATGAAAACAGGCCTGTCCCAAGGAATGCAACTTAGTCTTTTCCAAACTCACAGTTGAGAAGAAATGACATGTGCTTTTAGACTATGAGTTTAAGTGGTATTAACTAGAAGGCATATGTTTGGGAAGATGGTCTGGAGAATGCTGGTCTTCAGGATCAGATGGTCTAACCCTCTGGACTTCCAGCTGGGCTCTAGTGCAGGTGACTAAGGATCATCGGTACTAAGAGGAAGTGACCAGCAGATGGCGACGCAGGGATTCAAACTGCAGCAGCCATGTCCTAATGTGGCCCTGGGTTTGGGATTCACAAACCCCAACAGAAAAGTGCCCAGCTTGAGAAAAGGGCTCTGGATTTGTCCTGCGCTTTTGCTGCAACACTTGGACATAACTGGTAGCTATTTCCTGGGTGGGTGAAAAACAGCCAGATTAAGGGGAGCCAGTGCAAGCTCACATCTCTGACTCAGCTGGGCTTTGGATCAGATCCGGGGGGGCGGGGGGGCAGTGCAAAGAGAGAATCAGAGACAGGAGAAGCCCATACAGGGGTTGTGTGCAGACTAGGGGTGTCTGCTCTTTACAAGCTATGTCCAGAGTTCAAGACAGAAGAGAAGGCAGGAAACTTCGCTGCGTCCCAGGATGTGAGGACACTTGCTTCAGTCTCTAGCTTGGTATTGCTTTTGTGTCTTCACAGTTCTGTTACATAGACAGTAGTGCTAGCCTGTCATAAAGTAGTAGATTAACCTCTGTGCCCTTGTTTTACAAAGAGATTTAAGTGACTTTTTGGAATCGTGTTACTCAATAGGAAAAGAATGGTTTAGGGTGATGCTTATATTTCTATTTCAGAAGCCTAGACTCCCCCACCCCAATCCCCCCTGTTTCACTGCCTCTGAGACTTGCTCCTTTATCTATACATATTGATATCTCTCACCACAGCATCCCTGGGGAGTCTCCCCTTCCCTGTCTCTGTAGCTGTAGTCTTTCTATTCAGAGATGGAGGAAGAAAGGCTCTAGTCCCTTGGCAGTGCCTGGCTGACCCATCAAACAAACATACTATTCTGGCATCCCTTAGCTACCAAGGTGAACACTAACTCTTCCTTCTTCTATACCCAACCTTACATTCCTGCCACCATTGAACATTGGTCCCCTGTGCCTCAGTGTTAGAGAAAGCTCATGCTTGGTCCCTGTTTCTCTGGTTCTTACTGACAGCTCATGGTATCTCCTGATTGCACAGCAATGCTGTCTCCAGGGAAGTCTGTGATGGCCCTGGCTCCTGGACTTCCTCTGATGTAGATACTATTGCCCCTGGGCTCTGGAGTGAATCTATCTGAAGAAGCTGCTCACCAGTTACAGCCTGAAAGTTGTTCCATTTTTCTCATCACTGGACTTTCCTGGGCATCCCTGGTGGGAGCCGGACACTGCTTTCATTTCATGACTCTTCTTTTCCAAGCTCTGCTCAGACCTCACAGTGTCAAGAACAAGATCCCTGACTTGTGAGAATAGGTGCTGCCTGCACATGAGAGCTGTATCTTACTCTACTGTCAGTCACACTGTGTACAATTGCAGAGAGAGAGAGAGAGAGAGAGAGAGAGAGAGAGAGAGAGAGAGAGAGAGAGAAAAGAAGAAGAAGAAGAAGAAGAAGAAGAAGAAGAAGAAGAAGAAGAAGAAGAAGAAGAAGAAGAAGAAGAAGGAGGAGGAGGAGGAGGAGGAGGAGGAGGAGGAGGAGGAGGAGGAGGAGAAGGAGGAGGAGGGAGAGGAAGAGGGAGAGACAAAGACAGAGATGCACACACACTATTTTTCTGGTTAATAAACAAGCAATTGGGCAAAGAGGACAAGGCAAGTCACTGGATCCATTAATTGCAACTGTTTTTTATTTAACCAGCATTATATAATAATGACTTAGGGTCAGGAACTGATTAGAGAGCCTTTGAGGCATAAACACACATACCTAGTCAAAATTTTATGATATGTCATTATTCATACTTCCTCCCTGATCTTCTGATGGGCTCCTGGAAGCTCATACCAGCCAAGCCACCTGCTCAGAGCCCAGCAAGAGGCCAAGTTCTGGATTCAAAACCATGTTGTCAGACTTTAGATTCGCTCCAAGATGTTCTTATAATTTGTATTGTCTCTGAGAGCTTATTGTTTTCTGACTCACCCACTGTATTCAGATTTATCATGCCACAATGCAAGAGGGCACAGAGATCAATCCCAAAAGCTAGCTGGTAGGGCCCAACTTTGAGAAGACACAGGGAGGATTTGTATATGGAGGGTGAAGAGTTGAGAAGTCATCAAGCAGGACTTCCCTCCACCTTTGTAATGGGAGCAGCATGTTTTCTAAGTGTGACAGTGAAGGAAGGGAGAAAGGGAAAGGAGTAAAGGAGAGAGGGAAAGGAAGCACAAAGGAAAGGCAGGAGGAGATCTGACGGGAAGAAAAAGGAAGAGAATAGGAAGATAAGTAAGATGAGAAGAAAAACAATAGTAAGCAAGATAGAAGATGGAGGGGAGGGAGGAGAGGAGAGGAAGGGAGGGAAAAGGAAGGCGAAATAAAGGGATAAAGGAAATAAAGATGGATAAGATTTAAGAGAAAAGATAGAAGAGAGGGAAGGAGGAAGAAGTAAGGCAGGAGAGAGAGAGGAAGGAAGGAAAGAGAAACATCAGAAAGGCAGGAGGGAGGTAGGGAGTAAGGAAGGAGAGGAGGAGCGGAGGGAGGAAGCATCTGGAGAGTGGAGATTCAGTCCTGAGAAATGGCTTTGTATCTGCTCATTGCTTGGCAGGGCTTCGCTGCCTCAAAACCTACAGAAATATTGCAAGTCAAGATCCAATATAATAATTGGCTTACAGATCTGAAAAGGGATAGCTACATGCTTCCATTTCCAAGATTCATTAGCACAGCTCTCCCCATAATAGAAGGGCTTGCTCTACCTGTGAGCCATTTTCTAATCAAACTGGCACAGGGTCCGTGCTCCACCTGGGAAAAATGGGCTGCTGTAAAATTGCTCTGCCTTTGTGGAGGCCAGGAGGCGAATGGAATGGATTTGTTTTCCGTTGACACTTGATCATGGATTCTGTTCCATCACAATGAGGAGCCCTTGCTTTTTAAATCCCACAACAGAGGACTTTGACTCCTGTTTTTGAACAATGCCCAAAGCTGTATCTTTGGTTTTCTTTGAAAATGTGGAGCAGGTGTGAATTATCACGAGGTCACCTACTAAAGGCCTTCTAAGGATACTTTTCTTGGTGATGTGGATATGGAAAAGTTGTGTCATACAAAACTTTGTGGCGAACAGAGCTGCATCCTGCAGAAGTCCTATGAAAGGATGTGCTAATGTCGGTCAGTCCTGAGAGTGAGCTAGTGGCCTCTTTTTGGGGTAGAACATAAGAACACATACCCCCAACTCTGGGAAAACTCGGCCTATGCTGTTTTTTTTTCCTCTGGTTTAGCATGCACATGATTCCCTAGGGTGTCTCAGAAGATCCTCATTCCATTGATCAGGAGTTGGGTCTGGGACACTTCAGGGCTAATGAGCTTCAAGACATGGCCATGCTACTGATGTACGGCTTCACTCTGGGGATGAAGGTTCACTGGGACACTCCTAGAATAATGTATGCTTAAGATTTTGCGACTTCCTTTTGCTTCCTCAACCACCATCACCCACTCTGTTTCCCAGCAGTCCATTTATCCTAGTTAAAGGGCTGTCCTGCTCCCTCCGATTATTCCTCACCACACTGATTACGTTATTCACTTAAATTAAATAAAATGCACCCTATCGAATGCACAGCACACAAAAGAATATTTATTTGAATATTAAGTACAGATAAGGCTTCCCCTGGGATTATTTCAAGAGCACATTTGCAGGATTTAATTGCAAGATTTTCCTGCTCTCAGTTGCTTTCAGAGCGTTCCTTATGAAAATATTTTCTTTCTGAAGGTAAAACTCCACTCTGTTGGTTTATTATTATTATTATTATTATTATTATTATTATTTTAGATATGAAGAGCTCTCTGAGCTCGGTCATTATTTCCAGCTTCTAATTAATACTGTAGATGACAAAGCAAACTGCAAGCTGACCTAGATTCCTCAAGTAAATTGCCTGAAAATTACAGAAATGCCCCCTTGTCCTTTGGACCTTTTGATATCCTCATTCTTCCCACAATTGTTCCTTAAGCTTAGGAGTTTAATGACTCAGGAAATGTTTGTCTTCAGGTGCCTTTTCAGAAAGAGCATGTATATATACATGTGTGCCTAAGTGAACACATACACACACACACACACACACACACACACACACACACACACACACAGAGAGAGAGAGAGAGAGAGCGAGAAAGAGAGAGAGAGAGACTCACATGTGCACTCACAGAAGAGTCATATACATTCACAAATACACACACACACACACACACACAAACATATCACACACACCTACACACAGAGAAATGAGCAGTACTAAATTTTTTCACATTCATTCACACCCATGTGGCAAGAGCAATCACCATCCCTTTGTGACAATTGAAAAGCAGAATTAGAAACACATTACTCTTCAGGCTTCCTGGGTTGCACAATTGTGTCCACTTCTTGAGCGCGCCATTCTTTAATGTCCTAAAAATCAAGCATAGAAAGATCTCTCCAAGCGATAAAAGATTCTTCAGGTGCTGAAGGCAAAACAGCTCAGAAAGCCGGCCAGCAGATGTCCACCTCAGATGACAATGTCACTCATGTCCCTTCATCTCTGTCTGGAGAACTAGTCTGCTGGGACACTGTTCATTCTCTTTTTATGGTAGCACAGTAGTATAGAAGTATGGTAGCATAATTTCTTTCTGCTGACATTCTTTCTGATCCATGGACATGGGCCATTAAGATCCTAGCACACAGCTTTCTAGAGTACCCATTGCTTTGCAAAATGCTTTCTACTGTTGTGTCTGTGGCCACGGCATCTCAATACCATTGTGAGAAGGACAAATCACAGCAAAAGCAGAAGTGATGCTGTTCTAATTTGATTTCTCTTTCTGTGATAAAATACTCTGATAGAAAGTGACAGGTAATAAAGCAGTTTATTTCAGCTCACAATGCCCAATTTTAGCCCATTATTGTAGGGGAAATCAAGGCACATCTAACTGCTAACCTCATTATATCCACAATAAAGAGCAGGGGGAGAACGAATGCATGCTTATTCACTTTCTTGCTAGCCTGTGCTCAAATGGATGTCTCCACTCTTCCACAGATCAGGATCTCTTTGCCTAGGGAATAGTGCTGCTCACAATGGGCTTGGCCTTCCCACATCAATTAACTTAATTAAAAAGATCCAAGTTCCCTCACAGATATTCCCACAGGCTAACCCAATATAGAAAATTCCTGGGGATCCATCCATATACAGTTACCAAACACAACCTGTATTATGGATGCCAACAAGTGCTTGCTGACAGGAGCCTTATATAGCTGTCTCCTGAGAGGTTCTGCCAGTGCCTGACAAATACAAAAGTGGATGCTCACAACCATCCATTGGACTGAGCACTGGGTCCCCAATGGAGGAGCTAGAGAAAGGACCCAAGGAGCTGAAGGGGTTTGTAGCCCCATAGAAGGAACAACAATATGAACCAACCAGTACCCGCAGAGTTCCCAGGGACTAAACCACCAACCAAAGAGTTCACATGGAGGGACCCATGGCTCCAGCTGCATATGTAGAAGAGGACGGCCTTGTTGGACATCAATGAGAGGAGAGGCCCTGAGTCCTGTGAAGGCTTGATGCCCCAGTGTAAGGGAATGTCAAGACAGGAAAGCAGTAGTGGGTGGATTAATGAGCGGGGGGGGATGGGATAGGGGGGTTTTGGAGGGGAAATGTGGAAAGAGGATAACATTTGAAATATAAAGAAAATATCTAATAAAAAACTGGGAAGAAAAAAAAGAAAAAAGAAAGAAAGAAAGAAAATTCCTCACTGAGATTCTCCTCCACTCTCCTCCCAGAGAATTGTAGATTATACCAAGGAGATGAATACAGCTAGCCATCACATTAGAGCTCACCATTGCATTCAAACTCACTATCACATTAGAGCTCACCATCACAGTTGTGTACCACTTTTTACACAATGGAATACTACTCTGCAATTAAAAACAATGAATTCACGAAATTCCTAGGCAAATGGTCAGAACTGGAAAATATCATCCTTAGTGAGGTAACCCAATCACAAAAGAACACACAAGGTATGCAGTCACTGATAAGGGGATATTAACCCAGAATCTCGGAATACCCTAGACACAATTCGCATATCAATAGATTTCCAAGAAGATGGAAGGAGAGACCCCTGGTCCTGGAAAGATTAGATGTAGGGGAATACCAGGACAGAGAAGCGAGAGGGGGTTGAATGGGGAAAAGAGGGAGGGAAGGGGGCTTATGGGACTTTCGGGGAGGGAGGAAACGGGAAAGGGGAAATGATTTTGAATGTAAATAAAAAAACTTAGAAAATAAAATAAAATTTAAAAAAAGAAAAGGAACTAATAGAAAGCATTCTGTGTGCTAGAAGCTTTAAAAGTTGTGTGCTTTTCACATTTTAAGTACTTTGCAAATATGAGCTCATTCAAATTCACGTGTGACATTTTGAGGAACAAGACAGGTCCAGGACAGAATGTTTGTCCCTAAGTTGATGAGCAGTGAACTTGAGATTGGAACCTGAGGTGCTTCTCTAGTGTTTGACTCTGATCACTTAAGATGTTTGATATATGTCTATCCATTAACATCATCAAGATGCTTGCCTACAGAAGTCATAGTCTGTGGGTCTAGGGTGCATGCATTTTAATTGGGAAGGAGATTATAAAATTATTAACTCCTATGACAATTATCATTAGAACATTGTAACATCCAATGAGAAAGAAACAACTAAACTAGTCTAGTTAAAGCATCTTAATGTGAAACTGTCTAGAGAACCTACATTCTACTGTAGTAGATAAATGCAAATGAGATGCAAATAGCCCACCTGTCCAACCTGACTTTTTTCTAGCTCTAACAGTGGGCAGGGAGCATGATGGGAAATCCGAATTGTGATATTCATGCTGCATGAGCACTGCTCCTCTCTGGCTGTAGGGTAATGATGGTCCCAGGGGACTGGTCCAGGGAAACCTGCCAAAGCATTTTAGTTCTGCAGGAGATTTCCATAGGTATTGTTTGAGTATTCTTGGACTGAGCAAATGGCTGGGGTAAAGCTTGGAGGGGGCAATTATAACCCTTAATTATGAGGAAAAGGAAAGTCAATTGTGCCTACCACTGAAACAAACAGAAATCACCTTTGTCATGGTGATAAGAGTTGGTTCCAACCCTCCTCTGCCTTGATTCACAAAATACCTTATTAAATCTACAGAATAAAAATATGCCTGGGGTGATAGTTTATTATTAGGGTAAATAATAGGCAATATGTTTCCCTCACCTTGAATGTAATCTGGTGCAGAGACATTATCTGGCTTAGCTCCTGAGGTGTTTACTGGTCACATCAGCTTGGAGCTGCCCTTTTGTTCCAAGACCAGTATGCAGCCTTAAATTCAGAACTTCAGAAAGTAACTTCCTTCCAGTAAGTAGATGGGTGCTGGATGGAGGCAGAGTGAATAAGATCCTTACCACTGGTTTTGGAGGACAACTACCTTTCATTTAGGGTTGTCTGCTTCATCTTTCTTCTTAGACGTATTTGTTTCAGACCTGGGAGACTTTACTCTCTGATTATTTAGTAAGTACATGCATGAGAGAAGAAATATAACAAAAACAATTGGTCTGAAGCAAATACTCTTAAAACCTGTGATCTAAAAATCTTTTGAATTCTAGGAGCATCCCGACTCTAGTTTCCCTCTAATAACAAATATGTGTATATATATATATATATATATATATATATATATATATATATATATACAAAATATATATATTGAGAGAGAGAGAGAGATCTCCACTTGGTGACTTACAATACAGAGTTAAGAATGACTCAAAATATCCAAGGATGCTACTTCACTCCAAATGTAAGTGCCATAAACATCCAAGTACCACATGCATCCAATCACTGCAAGCATCCGATCAGCAAGACCATTCAGGTACCATAGGCATGCAGTGTTACAGATTTTAAAAGGCTGCAGAGGGGCTTACTACTCCTTACTGCCTTCCAGGTACCTCACCACAATTTTGAGGCTAAAACCTACTCAGTCCAGTGAGATTTTGAAACTCGCTCAATAATATTTTCCCAATGATGGTGAGCTATAAATTAACTGTGGTGATGTGTTCAACACATGGACTTATGCATGCTTTTTCATCAATAGGTTTTGTGTCTTTTTGAACTTATGTGGTCTTGCCCTGCCTTGCCTTCCTTTTTCCCTTCCAATGGGCACTGTATTTCCAAGCAAAGCACACATGGTTTCAGAACCACATTCTAGTTCTCCCCATTGCTGAAATGAAAGTAACACAGGAGAGCTGAGCTGTATCCCATCCCTACCTTGTTCTCTAGAGACACTGTCCTCAATGGTCCTTCATGAGCCAGGATTGAGTCAATTTTCCATGGCTGGCTTGACTCACTATTGTTGCTTTTGTATTTTATTTCTTTCTAATTCATTATTTCTTACTCTCTGTTCTGAATCCTATGCATTGGCCACTGTTAAAATCTTTCCATCCTTAAAACAAAAATAAATAGTCATTGAAGTAGATGACAGCATCTCAGTTTGCCGACCAGACATAAACAATCCCATCTTTTTCTAGTTAGAAGATATACTACATTGCTGGATATATATTTTAAAACAATGATTTGGTTACAGCCAATGCCAACTAAAACTCTGTTCAGGGATTTTAGATCTTCATAAATTTGGGTATTTGAAAAAAAATTCACTTATTTCCTCAGAAGTCAGACTGAGAAAAATGAATTCTTTAATTTTGATTTTAAATTGATATAGATAATTTTATTTTCATACTATAGAAAATCCATAGGGGTTAGAGTGATAGCTCAGTAAGAGAAGATGCTGTGCAAACATGAGGACCTGAGATCCAGTCCCCTTTACCCATATAAAAAGCAGGGTGTGGCCAGATGAGGGATGTAGATAAATGGAGGGTTGCTGACAGATCATTGAAGCTACCAGCCTGTTTCAAGTTTCAGGGAGGAGCCCTGTCTCAAGGTAATGAGGATTCTAGCCTTTGCATATGTGCTTATGGCTATAGACATCCCACATACCTCCTCCAACAACCTTTGGATACCATAAATTTCCAGAATGGAGTAAGGTCTCATAAGCTTGTCTCCCATTTGCTTAGAGGCTCAATCTTCTGCAGGCACTACGCAGATAGCTAAAAGAGTTGTGTGATTGTCAAGTCCTGCCCACAGACAGCTCTTCATGGCCCTCTTTATCATCATTTGGATCTTTGCACCCTCTCTTTGTCAGAGACCTTTTCTAGGGAAGCACCATGCTTCAGGTATAGCTGCAGTCTTTTTGTTAGCACTGCTCTGGGGTGGTACACTCGAGTGTTATGTATACCTACATCATTCAAGTGCATAGAATAACCCAAAATATACTAAGGAAAAGGCAAAGCATGCTATTCACCCAAGGTCCTTTGGGACCTATATTTACTGGGTTTCAGAAGAATTTATAATAATTACTAGGACAGCCAAGTTGAAAAATGCACAGAGCCTCCCATTGATTTGATTTATCGAGTTTTGTGTTGCTAATCTTCTGTTTCTGTCCTTTAAAATGATTCACAATTGTTCTTAAAACTGGACTCTCCAACATCATGTACTACAAACAAGAACACATGGGCATCTATTTGTCCATTCATTTATCCTGTGTCTTTGACTCTTGCTTTCACAAGGCAAGTTGATCTCTACACAATTTCCTCTTACATTTGACTCTTCTCCCTTACTCAATTATTGCATGTCCATAATCCCTTTGAGCTTTTCATTCTTCTTCTTTTCTCTCCTGAATATTTATTTGGATTTTCCCTTGTGTGCATGGTCTGAAACACAAAACAGAAACACATGATTGTATTCTTACACTCTCTGAGGCTAGGATCTTCCTTTCCTTATGTGCTCTGAGTAATTTCCTAAGTTAAGTCTGGGAAAAAATTTATATGATAAAATTGTCGGTATCTCCATGTTTTGAAGGAGATGGGGAGATCCTGTAGAGTAGCCCTTGTGTGAACATGAGAATATATGTTCAAGGCAATCTAACTCTGTACCCAGAATGCCTTCAGTCTTGAATTCTTCCTGCCTCTACCTCCCACATACTGAGATTTGAGGTATGTGCCACTATATTGGATCCCTGCAGGCCTAACCATTGCAGAAGACACTCAGTATCTATGCAGCAAGGAACAGATAGTTTTACAGATTCTAAGCACCATCCTCATGAAGAGGGAAGCCCTGAGACTTGAACCTCTGGCCCTCATCCTTACAGAGTTAGTCTGATTAATTGAGAGACAGAGACAGACAGACAAAGAGACAGAGAGATAGTGAGAAAGAGAGACAGAGACAGAGGGAGAAAGAGAGAGACACAGAGAGAAGCAGAAAGGCTGGCACTGAGACAGAAAGGATTGAAAGAGAAAGTTCAAAACATATGGAAGGGAACGCTTGCACACTGCTGGTGGGAAGTAAACCACCCCATCCACTGTGGAAATAAGCATGGAGATTCTTCATTTAACTAATAATAGCTCTGCTAACCTTACAGTGTAGTATGGTCCAGCTACACCACTCCTGGCTATTTACTCTCTACTCAATATATTTCACAAGTACTTGTCCATGCATGTTTATTTGTAGCACTTTTCACCAAAGATAAGTTCCAGAAAAAAACTTACATCTCACAAACAGGGCAACTGAGGAGGAAAATATAGTCTATGCACAATGTAGTCATATATAGAAATGCATTGAGCCATAATGAAGAGTCGTGCTATGTCTTTTGTGGGGGAATAGGTGCAAATCTAAGCCAGTCTCAGAAAGGAAAACAATATTGTTTTCTTTCATTTGGTGGGCACCCTAGACTTCTTGTACAGATATATAAAACCATACAGCTGTATATGGCATTTAACAAGAAGCAAAAGCATCTAGGGAACAAGGAGCGCTACGAGTAGCAAGAGTATATTATATACTTGTATGAAAATATCCTTCTGAAACCATGCACCATGTACAGTGAATATACAAGAGAGGAGACAAACAGAGGGTACACACACACACACACACACACACACACACACACACACACAGAATGGAATTGGTGAGAATAGCTGAACTGAGCATGGCCTTCCTGCCTAGCTGAAGACAGACAGTGGAAGAAGATGAATCCGGTCTATTAAAGAGCCCCATACACCCAGAAGAGCAAAAGACCGCATGCGCTGCTTTATTGCTGCAGTTCTAACCTTTCATAAGCGCTTACTTGGCAGCCCTATTGAGAGTGGTATTTGATTCTGGAAGCATCTTAAAGGAGCAATGCCCGACCTTCCACTTTCCCTTTTTTCATTTAGGCCATAAAATATATTGGCTTTGTGCATTACTGCCAAGGGAAGGGAAAAATGCCATGCGTTAGTTTCCAAATGAAGTGACATTTAGTGAAGTGTACATTTAAGGTATTTTTTTCAGGGCTGGCTTTTTTCAGACTACAGAATAAGGGTCTCCATCACCCAACGTATGAAATTACAGAGACTTTTGTTTCCTTTAAACATCCAGTCATGTGATGGGGAAATTGTGTGTGTGCAAATGAGTGTGAAGGCCTTTGTGGTTATCCCTTAGGTGCTGACTACCTTGCTTTTTGAGACAGGGTCCTTCATTGCTTTAGAGCTCATCAAGTACTCTAAGCTATCTGGCAAATAAGGATGAGGGATCCATCACCTCTGCCTCCATAGCATTGTGATTCCAGAACCATGCTACCACACCCAGCTTTTAAATGTGGAAACATAGTTTATGAGACTTGAACCCAGAGCTTCATGCACTTTACTAGATTAGTTCTCTCCCTAGCTCCACTGAAAGAATAAGAGCCTTATCAGGCCTTGCAATGCCTTTATGGGCCATCTGAGCATGCTTGCACCTTGGTTGGGGCATTTGGGGAGGAGTGCTGTTGTAACAGAGACACAGCTGAGATTTAGCCATCTTTTCAGGATTGGGTCTCGATCCATAGGAAGGGAGGAAGGAACAAACCATGTATCTGTACTCAATGCTCCAAGCACAAAGAGGAGAGGACTCCAGAATGTGTGCCTAGACGTCAAAGAAGTTGATTCTCCCATGATTGATGGGTGTGCACCATCATAGGTAGTAGTTGAACGTGATACAAGAGATACCCAAGACATAAAATTAGGCTGATGACCTGAAATAGCATTTTATTGCCAGGATATGGATAAAACAAGCAAAGCCTTGAAGAATAATTAAACAAACAAGCAAGCAAACAAAGAGCAACTGTGATCACTCCAGAGAAACCCTGTGTTATCCCTTATCTCACCCAGAGGTTTTTTTCTTTAATAGCCTCATTGAAGGCAAAGGTTTTTTTTATATTATTTTTTATTTACATGACTGTGGTTGAATTCTGTCTTTAATAAGCTCTATAGCAAAAACGTTATGGTATAGCTTCACCTTGCATGGCATAGGCCAGCCTCTGCCTGGCAGACCTTTGTTATTTTTTTAAAGACAGAACATAAAATTTCTAGTATTTCTGGTATTTAGCATTGTATTTAATTAGTACAGATGAAAGCTAGTTCTAGGACTGAAAAATTAAAGAAAAAAAACACTTCTGCTTTTAAAGCTCCGATATGAAGGTAGTTTCTGGTTATGAATGTGCCACCTGACAGAGAGAGTACCTTGAGAACTATATAGCAGCATTAAGAAGAAAACATCAGCAACATTTCCTATACTACTTTTTTAATGGTATGTTCCTCATTTAGAATCTGTGGTCTATTTATTGGAAGTTAATTTTTGTATTCAGTATGATGTTTGGGGACAGAATCCCTTCATATATCTACGTGGATGTGACTGTGCGTTCACATTCAGTTCTTCTAACATCCTATGTTTAGGGTATATTACGTTTTTCCTTTTATTGGGGCGGGTGTCTGGAATAGCATAGTTTGTTTCTAAGGCTATTGCTGTAAGGGTTATGATACATTCATATCTCCCTGTCTACAGATAATCAGTACTTCACCACTTCTCACGAATGTTGGAACCTTAACACCCACTTCAATTATCTTGATTACGATGATTATTCCACCCTGTTTATACACAACAATCATCAACTATGTTTGCTTAATTTCATCTCAGTTGCGATGGGGGAATACAGGCACATTTCCCTCTGTCTCCACACTGTCTTCTTGTGTTTAGCTGACACGATAGAAGAGATACATAAGAGGCTCTCAGAAATGTCGTTTCTTAAATTGGCATCCACTAAACATATAATAGTGATCTCCAAAGCAGTAGACTTGGGTTTTGTTATTTATTTATTTATTTATTTTTATTTATTTTTCTTTTTCTTTATGCGCTTGTTGCGCTCTGGGAGAATGTATGGCTTCTGGGTGCAGTATCTGCAGAAGCCAGAAGATGGTGTTGGATGCCAGAGCTGCTGCTGCAGGCAGTTGTGAGGCACCTGACACAGGTTGGGGAACATTACTGGGATCCTCTGTAAGAGCAGCAAGCACACATAATCATGAACCACCTCTCCAGGCCCCGTGTTTCTATTTATATTTATGAGAAACTTTAGTCTTCCTATCTGTCTTCCTATGTTTTGTTTCCTGTCCCCTATAGATTATCTCTGCTCTTTGGAAGGCTTACCTTCTGTAGCAAAGGTTTGAGGGTAGGTCTGTTAGCAATGAAAAATATTAATTGCTTTCATATTTTATCTTTGTTTGCTTATATTGCTGAAAATGGGATATAGGGACTACCACTGAGCCATACCCCAGTACTTTCATTGAATTTAAGCTGTGGAAAAGTGGTGCTTTCCTATATTTTCCTTGGTTTTTGTCTTTTAGAGTTTTAAAGTTTTTTTTTAAATATTTGTGTGTGCATGGTGTGTGTGTGTGTGTGTGTGTGTGTGTGTATGTGTGTGTTTACATGAAGTTGGGTGCCCACTGCAGCCAGAAGAGAACATTAGATTTTGTGGAGCTAGAGTTACAGGCAGTTCTGAATTAGCAGGGCTGCGACCTGGGAACCCTGTCCACCAGAAGACAGCAAGCGCTGCGAGCCATTCCAAACCCTTCTTTTTATTGGTATTGTTTGTTTAAGTGAAAATTTTGTATTTATTTGTACTATTATTTCCTTGTACAATTAAATGATTTACCTATGTTTGTTTCAAGGGGTTTTTTTTGTAAGCTCCCAGAAATTTCTTTTTGTGTGAGTGTGTATGTAACTGTGTGTGAGTGTGAGTGTGTAAGTGTGTGCATATGTATATGAGTGTATACTTATGTGTGTGAGGGTGCATGTGAGTGTGTGTATGTGCATGTGTGTGTATGTATGTGAGTGTGTATGAGTGTGTATATGTGCATGTGCATGTGTGTGTATATGTACGAGTGTATGTGTGTGAGAGAGAGTATATATGTGTTTGTGTGTGTGTGTGTGTGTGTGTGTGTGAGTGAGTGAGTGAGTCTATATGTGTTTATGTTTGTGTGCAAATGCAGGTAGAGGCCAGAGGAAGCTGTTGCTTGTCTTTTCCTATCACTCTTGACCATATTCCCTTGAGGCAAGGTCTGTCCCTGAATCTGAAGTCAGTCTCAGACCCATCAAGTCCCAGCCATTCTCCTGCCTCCCTCAGTGACAGTGCTGGAATTATATGTACACAGTCACACAAAGGTGATATGGGTACTGCAGATCTGAGCTCAAGATTTTATTCATGAA
The DNA here is from genome assembly GCA_036184795.1 of Tokudaia tokunoshimensis. NCBI lineage: Eukaryota > Metazoa > Chordata > Mammalia > Rodentia > Muridae > Tokudaia > Tokudaia tokunoshimensis. The sequence continues at coordinate 97,472,715 of BTHU01000010.1, forward strand.
TGAGCAGCAAGAACTCTTTTTTTCTGTATCTTTTTTTTAAAGAGAGACTTTTTTCCTACAGTATATAATGATTATGGGTTCCCCCTCCCACAACTCCTTCCAGGTTCTCCCCACTCCCAGACCCAACCATTCAAATCTACAACTTTTCTATCTCATTAGAATATGTCCAGGCATCTAAAAAGTAATAAAAATAAACAAGTTACAATAAATACAAGCAAACCAGAATAGGACAAAATAAGCAATCAGGACAAAAGAGCTGCAGAAAGAGCTCAAACACACACACAGATTCTGAGACACACACATTTGCACACATGGGAAACCCACTAAATTAAAAGTTAAAGCTGTAGCATATAAGCAAAAGCTCTATAAGGGATAAAAACCTATAATAAAAAAAAAGAGCCCCAACATACCATCGTGAGACAAAAACCTCCCCAAATTCCATTGATTTCATTTTGTGTTGGGTATCGAATGCTTGGCATGAGGCCTGCTCTTAAGTGTGGCTTGTATACCCAGTGAAACTCCATGGAGAAAACTAATCATTTCTTGCCAGTAGTTATCAATAGATATAGGTTCTGCTTAGAAATGGTGGCATGTCTGTTTTCTCTCTCAGCACTGGGATCACATCTGGCTTAGACCTGTTCAATGTCAAGTATGCTGCCACAGGCTCTGTGAGTTTTTATGTAGATTCTCAGCCAATGAGCCCTTATTCCTGCCAGACTTCCAGCAATTTTGTCATGATTTTTTGGGGGATGAGTTTATTCTAATTTAACTCCTTGGAATTTAACAATCTTCCTAAACTTGTGAGTTTATATCTTTCCCCAGGTGTATTTGGCTGTTGAATCATTCATTTTTTTTCTGCTCTAAGTGGACACAGTCTATTCATTACTTTTCTGTTCCTGTAATAAAATATACACACAAAAGCAAGTTAAAGAAAAAAGGATTTATTTTGACTTACAGTTCCAGAAGGAATGGAGTCCTTCATGGCAGGAAGACAGAGAAGCCACAGCATGGTTCAAGGAATCCCATTTCAAGCACAGACCAGAAACAGAAAGAAAGAGCAGGAAATAGGGCCAGGCTCAAAGCTCCCCCCAGTTATGAACTTCCTCCAGCAACATTCCACATTCAAAGGCTCTGTTACCTTCCCAAACAGCGCCACTCTCTGGGGACCAAGTATTCAAACACATGAGCCTACTGAGGACATTTCATGCTCAAACTACAATGGAACAATAGGACAAGTAAGGAGGAGGGAGTGTATGTAACCTCTTAGGAGGACAGCTTTTCATGTCATGAAAGTCTTCCCCATGGCTTGTGCTGGACTCAGCCTGAGATTACCCAGAAGGAGACAGTAGTGTGAAGGGATGATGGGGAGGGAGGGAGGCAAAGAAAAAAGAAGGGTTCTCTGCTTTCTGTGGTTAAGATTTCTCAAGATAAACCCAGGGAACTTCTTCTGGAACTTGACTGTCTATAGGTGGGCACTCATGGCTGAGTTCTCCTGGGACTTGGCTGTCCGTGATCAATCATTACTGAGCTCTGGGCTCTCTTGGCTCAGCTGCTAAGAGATAGTGTGAGGCTGGAGAGTATTTCAGACTCAGTCCTTGGTTGCTATTCTACTCACATTTTCCTCTCCTCTCTTCTCTGTTTGCTGTTCAGTGGGAACCCCATCTATATAGCAGTCACTGCCACTCTTCACTGTCCTACACCATGAATTTCCCCTGCCTGTGCATGTTCCTCTCTTTCTTCTTAAAGGACTACAGAGATATAATCTAAAGTGCCTATTTCAAGTACACTTGAGTGTATGATTTTCTGTTTATTTATGTAGCTATACTCCTTTACTTTTTGATAATTTGGAAAATTTCTTCCCAATTCTTTCTTCCTTACATTTTCCTCCTTAATGGCCAATTGAACTGTATTTTGACAGAAAATAGGGTCCATAACATTTGTACATTTTGTAGCTTTTTTCTCATAAACTAAAGTGGGTTTTATCAATTAAAAATATCAATTTTTAGAACTGTGGTTTATTATTGATTTTCCCATTGTCACACATTATAGTTTTTATAAATTTATCTTTCATAAATACTATTGTATAAGCTAGTCTTCCTCCTTTCTTTCCATCTATTTGTCTTTCTTTCTTATGGTACCAAGAGTTGAACCCAGGGACTAAGTATGAGAAGTGAGCATGTCACTTGGATACTTGCCTAATGCTAAATGCATATAGCCTAGGTTTGATCCCCAGCTCCACAGACACTGAGCCTGGTGTTGCACAGTTGTGCTCCCAGCCCTCAGGAGGTGGATGCAGGAGGATCAATAGTTCAGAATCATCCTTGGCCACATAGCTGGTTCAAGGCTAGTCTGGGATACATGAAACTCAGCAACACAGCCAACACAATCAAAAGAGATCTCAGTGGAAACTCTCTGGGTGAAATGACTTACAACAGCACTCTATTCTATCTCTATCTATAGATATCAGTCTCTGGTCTGTCCTAAGCAAACATCCTTATTTTTGTTTTTATTTCAGAAAAAGTAAAAAGAAACTTTCACTACAAAACACATAAAATATACATCAAGAGTTGGTTGCTAAACCTTCTCATCCTCCCGGGAACTTTCAAGGAACTCCCAGAACCCTGTCAAGGCTGTGAATTAAAAGATTTTACAGTGTTTTAAAGGAAAATAGTAACCTGTCAATAATGCAGAACTTAGTTCCATTTTGGCCATTTACATCGAAGGTTCATCCATCAATCTTTGTGTTATATATAGGACCTGGTCTCATAAGATGTATCCCTTTCTATCTTTGAGGTTCATCCATCAATCTTTGTGTTATAGGACCTGGTCTCGTAAGATGTATCCCTTTCTATCTTTGACCCCTGTGTAACCAGCTAAATCCAAATACTGCACTGGCCATCCCCTGCTAATGCATTCTGTTTTGCCTGTTTGGAGAAGAAATCATGTGGTCACTCTAATAAAGCCTCTAGGATGATAAGACAAGCACATTGGCAAGGCACAAATCACCCACCAGTGTTTAAAAGGGGGACTACTAATACTTCATTCTTGCAGTGGTGATGGACACCAAATTGTGAGCAGGCTTTTCTTTTTCTCTGCTATAAGCTTTGGTCTCAGATTCTCCCCTATGTGGTCTGTCTAACAACCATTCCCAAACAGTCTCTCTTACTTCCATCTGGCTAGGCTGGACCATCAAACCCCATCTGTTATCCCAGTATCTCAGAGGCTGAAGTAGAAGGATCACAAGCTGAAGCCCTGCTTGGGTGATGTAATATTCTCAAGGCGAGACAATTTAGCGGTATCTGTTTCAATATATTGAGAGAAAAGAAGGCTAGGGTATAATTTAGAAGGGAAGCACTTGCTTAGCATATATGAAACTCCAAGTTCAGACCAAAGCACCACACACAAACAATAATAGTAATTAAGAAAGAGCTAGTTAACTGCAAGCTGTTTTCCAGGACGTGAAAATGATATTGTCAGTACTTGACATTGGGGAAGTCAGTGCTTTGGCTATTATCTTCTCACACACAACCTAAGAAAGCCTTAAGGAAGTCTGTTCTCCTATTAAACAGGACTGGAGGAATCTGTGAACAAAGAAGACACAAATACAGAAGTGGATGCTCACAGCCATCCATTGGACTGAGCACAGGGTCCCCAATGGAGAAGCTAGAGAAAGGACCCAAGAAGCTGAAGGGGTTTGCAGCCCCATAGGAGGAAAAACAATATGAACCAACCAGTACCCCCTGAGCTCCCAGGGACTAAACCACCAAAGAGTACACATGGGGGGACCCATGGCTCCAGTCATATATGCAGCAGAGGATGGTCTTGTTGGACATCAATGATATGAGAGGACCTTGGTCCTGTGAAAGATCATCTCCCCCGTGTAGTGGAATGCCAGGGCAGGGAAGCGGGAGTGGGTGGGATAGTGAGCAAGGGGACGGGATGGGGGTTTTCAGAGGGGAAACGAGGAAAGGAGATAACATTTGAAATGTAAAGAAAATATCTAATAAACAAACAAACAAACAAACAAATAAAGGCAACGCTCTTTCCCTGCACCACTGAACAATTCCCTTAAGAATACTGCTCCCCTGTGCTGGCTATTTCTGCATTGTTCAATACAGAAGGATAGTAGTGAAAAATTATTAGTATTAATGCCTGGTCTGTTTTTGAGCCTATCCATCAATAGTAACTATTTTCTTCTGTTTTCCTCTCACCTTTTTCCATGTACATATATATGTGATATGTCTATTTGTTCTTGTGTGAGAACACCTGTGTGTGTCGATGCACATATGTGCTTACATGATTGCATATGTCAGGGTATCCCTGTGTGTGGAGAAGCACATGTGTGCTTTTATGTTCGCATATATGTAGGGATCCCTGTATGTAAAGATGCACATGTGTGTGTCTGTGGAGGCCAGATGTTGATGTCAGAAACTTTCCTCAATCTTCTACCTTGTTTTAATGATTTTATACTTTATAATCTATCCTATGTGCACATACACATATGTATATGTGAACAAGTCATGACATACCTATAGGTCACTTGTCAAAGTTGGTCTTCTGCTCTTGCCATGTGGGTTCCAGTGCCTTTATCCATTGAGCCACCTCACCACAACATGTACAACCAGTATTTATGTGGGTTCCAGGGGTCCTGTTGAGCTGCTCCCCAACCCCCTGATTTTATGCTGCTGTTCAATAGAACCTTCTAACAATCTCTCCCTTTTCTCTTTTCTGCAGGTTTTGAGGCAACAGATGAATTGTGAAAGAGAGCAGCTGAGGGTAGGTGTGACCTGCTTGAAACAGGCTTCCTGCTTCCTATTTCTGTCTGATAAGCAAAATTCCCCTTGTCTCTTTCAAGACCTGAAATCTAAATAACAGGCTTCATCTCAAGATGGGTAGAGTTGGCAATATTTATCCCAGCTAATTTCATATTGATTGAGCTGGTAAATACAGTAGATCTTCTTTTGAAGTGCCATTATAGTATATATGGATTTTTTGATTTAGATTTGGCGATAAATACTTCTCTTGTGGAATTTGTTTGACATCACTAGACTCATTTTATGTACAACATGAGGTCTAAGTAATCACAGAGATCAAGAGGACACCTTGCTGCACTCTTGATGTGAGATCCTAGCTGTTTGATAAAAGGCTAAAATGCACTTTTGCAATGGACTGGGTTTAGTGAGCAACACTTATATCAAGGGCTTTTTTAAAAGGAGAATTTGAATTATCCATAGACTTTGGACCTTGTTATCATTTGTGTACAGGGGTGATAAAGCCAGAATACTAAACTTGATAAGTTATTCCCTTACTTAGAAGCAAGTTCCCAGATTTAAGTGTATCAGATGCATGGAAGTTTTCCTTGGAAATGAGTTTTTTTTCTTCAAAGACACTATTCCCCCATCACCATGGTTGGATATCCTTATTGGCATAAGCTTGTGTGGAGTTTTATAAAATATCTGGATTCCCTACCTCTATGTGCCCTTTGTTTTCAAAGCATGTTTATATTTGGGGACAGAGCTTAAGGTTAAAACTGACCACTCTTGGATATCATTGCTGGGGACGGGCCATTTTCACTGGACTATGTGACTTAATTTTGTGTTTTCAGATTGCTATTAAAGTTAAAAGAGTCTGTGGCTTTTCAAAACATAGCAGTACTTGAGGAGGAGGCCTGGGAACCATGATGCTCCAAAGTGTTTGAGAAGAATAATGCAGTAAATGAATATAATGCCTTTGTGCACTGCTAGTTATATCTAAGGACATTTGCTGAGCCGTAATCTCCAGGTAGCCAGGACTCCTAGTGTTCTTTCTATTTTCCAATTGCCTTTGTTACCTGGTTTGTTAAATCCTATAGCAAACAAACAATGAATCCACCTGTATGAAACTGAGGTGGTGGCCTGAGCTTTCTTTTCTTGTTATGCTTATATGTTTTATAAAATGTCCCACCCAGGCCTCTATTAATGTTTCGTCTCAGTCCACATTTACTCTAGCATTAGTGCCATTTCTGCATGTGACAGCCACCAAGATATTTGTTGATCGAAATTGTAGTTCACCTGGCATGTGTGAAGTACCAGGGGTGATATCACATAGCTATGATTCTAGCACTCCAGAGGTAAAGGTGGGAGTAGCAAAAACTAAGGTTATCCTTGGCTACAAAGGACTACAAGCAAATTTGAGGCTACCCTGGGCCCCCTGAGACACTGTCTCCATTTTTATTTAAATGATATTTGCTTTAAGTTTTACTGAACTCTCCTATGGCTCTCTTTCTGCAAACTGAATAACTGGTTTATGCTAGTAAATAATGAATTGGAATTTCTGATTTTTCTCTCCTGTATGGTTGAGCAGGATGGCCAGAAGTAGGTCAGTGCTAGATAAAGTGCAATGGATGCTTATGTTTCCAGGAGGCTTTGACACAGCCCTCAGAATTCAGACAAGCCTGAGTTCTCTTTTGCAAATGACGTTTTGGAAAATGGGGTGAAGAAGACAATGGAGAACTTGTCTGCAATGTGAGGGGTTGATAATTTGATGAAGACATTGTCCTAGGGTGCAGCTTAGAAGCAAGGATGATATCTCTATTACCCCTTCGATGGATCATTTGGTTGGGATCCATGGGGCCCCAAGCCCACCTGTTCCATCACAAATGGTTGCTGTATTTGAGGTTATTGTTTGAGCTCTGGATTTATAATTTTAAACTAATTTGTGTTTTAAATCCATAAATATCTCATTGCAATTGATAAGATGAACTGTATACAGCTCAGTTTTGACACCAATGAGAATGTATTGATCTTTTCTCTTTACACTAGACTCAGGGAACATCCTCCCTGTTATAACTGTGAGGTGTCTCATTGTTTTGTGTGCCGAGTCCTGGTGTGAGTATGTATGTGTTCACGTAAAAGCCATCAAACAGCCATGGCTGCCCTTCCTCTGGTATCATATAGCTTGTTTTCTTACCACTGGCTTGATATTTATCAAGTAGGCTAGACTGGCTGACCAGCAGCTCCCAGGGATCTTGTCTTTGCCTCCCAAGCACTAGGATTATAAATCTGATACAGCATACTGTTTTTTGGGATCTGGATTTGAGGGATCAAACTCAGGTCCTCATACTTGCAAGGCTTGATAATTGGACCTCCTTTTTTAAAAAGTCTGCATCTCATTTTGTAGCTCAAACTGGCCCCAAATTTCTTTTGGACACCAGGCTGACCTTGAACATTTGTCGTTCTCATTGCCTCTGCCTCAACACTGCAGGAACTTACAGACCTGGGTCACCATACCCTGCTCTCAATTTTGACAAATCAGTCTTATGGGTGGACATTTTCCTCTATCTTGTCCAATGATACTCATTGCCCCTCTAACTCTTTCTGTTCTGGCTGGAGAAATTCAACATGTTTCTGCTATATCCCATCTCTGCCTTACTTCCCTGTTCTGCCCCTCCTCTTCCCCCCACCTCTGCCCCTCCTCCTGTTATCTTTTCTCTTCCTCCTCCACTACTTCCCCCTACTTCTCTTTCCTCTCCTCCTCTTCCTCCTTCATCTTCTCCCTCCTCCTCATCCCCATTTCTTCTCCTCTCCCTCTCCCTCCCTCTCTTTCTCTCTCTCTCTCTTGTCTCCTCGTCAATCCCTCCTTCCTCACCCTCCTTCCTTTTTCGTCATTATACAGAATCAATGCATGCGCCACTTTTTTTTTAATATAATCATTGTACATTCTAGGCCTCTGGGTCAGTTTCACTCTGATCCTTTCATATACAAAAACCCAGTAGTCTCAGCCTTTATGTCGAGGGGTTGCAAATTATCATGGAAAAGGAGACACTGGTTACTGAGTAGTACACTAAGACTTTCCTTCTCCACATGGAGATGAGAGCCAAGCAAAGTATTCTGGGAAGTACATAGGATCCTGGAAAGTATACACCACACTGAACTTGTAGCATAGCATTTCTCAGCCTGTGGAACGCTCCCCCTGTGGGATATAATTTTCAGAGAGCTGAACACTAAGTCTTTCAGAAAGGGTGAATCGTTTAGAGAAAAAGTTATTCCTTTTCCAAGTCTCTCTCAATCCTTTTCATGTCAATGAGGAAGTTCCAGTTTAAACTAAAAGAGATTTAACAAGGCTGTAACACTTTCTAAGCTTTCTTTATAACAGTGGGGCATGTGCCTCAGGCTTAAAGCCTGAAGCAGCCTGAGCATCTATATAAACTTCAAAATCATTGTTTGCAAACTGCAGCAATCAAGAATTACAGGCCTAGAACTAGGCCCAGTGCGGTAATTTTAAACCTTGCATGGTTTGTAAGTTTGTGACACTGTGCATAGATTTTTAATCCTCTGGACGTGCAGCTCCTTGTGTGACCTGTTGGGAACAATAATTGTACATGTTGTATAAGCTATATCTGTGCATTGTGTGCATGCATACATGCCCAGGTGTGCTTATGTCTAAATTTCTTCCCTCTTGTATATGTCTGAGTACCTGACAGGAAAGGACTTACGGGAGGATTTATTTTGGCTGATGAGACACATCTGTGATGACAGGCAAAGCATGGTGGCAGAGTTTGCTGTGTGACCTGCTATTGCATTCAGGAGTATCAGAAAGCAGAAAGCTCTCCAGCTGGGAGTGGAGCTGGCCTAGAACTCTCAACACCGCCCCTCCCCTCCAGCAACATATATCCGGGAACCAGGCTCAACCTATTATGTTCTACTTCCTCTGAGACCAGCACCAGCAGCTGAGGACCAAGTGTAGGAGTCAATGGGAACATTTCACAGCCTATGTGTGTGCAGAGGCTAAATTCAGTAAGGTGCTTTGAGCAAGCACTTGAAAAGAAACATTTCTAATCATTGTTAAGTTTCAGTAGCTCTGGTGGTTTATTTTTTTTTTCATAAACTTTATTTGTAGTTAGTGATATTGGTTTTCTGTTTGCAGTGGCAATGCCAGGTTTCCTTGGCAAATGCAACCATTTAGGTTAAAAATGAGTTGCTTTCAAGGTAAGCATGAGCGGCACAATGTTACTGATTACGACAAAACTGGTGGTGGTTGAATGCAAATGGCTGAAGTTTGAGAAACACAGAAATCAGGGTGCCAGCCTTGTGAAAGATGTTGTACAACCTATCTACATTATCAATATTTAATTTGCCAGTTAGAAGCCAGTCTCTCGTTTCTGCAAGATAGGAGAGTGATGTGGCTTGCAGAAATGCAAATTGCTAATGATCTTCTTGGCTTAAATCCATTGCCTTCATCCAGGCATCAGAGAATGAATCTTGCAGCCTGCCTGGAATTGAGCTATCAGAAGGAGAGTCTTTCACCTCGCTCCCCCCTCTTTCACCATCCACACATGCCTCCGTTATTCTTAGGGGAGCAGAGCAGGAACTATAAAACCCCATGACTCCTTCCAAATCTATATTTTCTTGACTGTAGTTTCTGAGTAGCTCATTGTCGGAAAGCCTGCCTCCATCCAGTTATTTATTCAGGAAATATTTTTGAGTGGGAACCAGATGCCAGTCACTGTCTGCGCAGTGGAGATGTAATGCTGTAATAAAACCGATACATTTCTCAAACTCTGATACCTTGCAGGCTAGCGAGAAAAGGCATACATTTGTCAAATAACTCCCTCCAACATACCTATGAAACTGGGAAATATAATATAAGCCCATGCTACACAGATAGGGACAGATGGGAGAATCTTATGGTACTGACCTCCACTTAGCATAATTGATAGACTAATGTGTAGTATAGTGGCCAGTACCTTCAGAAGTCATGTTAGTGTGACATGATGTCCCAGGCTGTGACTGTTGTGTACGAGTTTACCTTTCTTTTCACCCGCTGTGGTGTCTGCTTGCCAACAGTCAGTTGTATGCGTTCCCAGGGCTGCCTCTGCCAGCTGCGCTTGTTATTGTAATTACATTATTTAGTGCAATATTATGTAAACTGATGAAAAATGAGTGCAGTAAGAAAAAGAGCTGTTTCTATGAAAACGGAGTTAAATGCTTTGGAAACACTCTATGAAAGCAAGCCTCAAAGATTAGTTCAATTAACTATGGGCCAGAGGCCTGGAGAGTATGGGGCGGGCTGGAGAAGGGGGAAGAGAAGTCTGGTGATAGTCTGCAGCCAGAATGTCTCTGAGATGTGTATTTATGTTCTGATTCTACACTGAGCAAAATCAGAGTAGATGCAGGGGCCTGGGGATATAAGTCCATGGTAAAGCACTGGACTTGCAAATGTGAGGGCTCTGAGCTGGTTCTCAGATGTCAGGGTAGAATACTGTAGTGTGGTTATTCAAAGAGGACCCCAGGAGCATAGTGGCCAGATGGTCTAGCCCAATTGATAAATTGCACGCTCATGGAATATCCTGTCTCAAAGAAAATAGATAACATTACTAAGGATGACACCTGATATTGTCTCCAGGCCTTCATATGGATGTATTAATATATATATGCATGTGTACACATGTGCTCCAGCCTATATTCAAACATACATATACATACATGCATAAATGAAGAAGTGATGCAAAGTTTGCAGTCACAAAGACAGTGGGTGGGGTTGAAAATACTTGAAAAGCCAGAGTTTGACTATGGTAGCCTAGTGGATGTTGTGGGGTCACTGTGGCAACTATACAGCAATGCCATTGTATAGGAAGGCAATTCCAAAGAGAAATGTTGATGCTGTGTTTCAATAAATCTTCACTTACAATAATAATAAAAAAAACATGATCTACTCAGTGGAGATAGAAACATTATTGAGGCTTATAGATAAAGGCTATAGAAGGTTTTCCATCTACAGAGAAATTCTACAAAGAAAAGGCCTTGGATTTCTATGTAAGACCCAAATTGCTAATGATTGAATGCACATTGCTAAGTTTGTATTAAAACAAAGGTTGAAGATATTTCTGTATTGCTTAATATTCTTTAAAGAACTTTTAGTGAGCCATTTTCTCCCCTTCCTATAGAGCATGCTAGGACAAGGGCTTGAAACACAAAACTGAGCTTGCTTTTATGTTGAAGCCCCAATAAACTCAATACTTCATCAATCTCCAAGAGAAGAGCAGTTTGATCCCACATGACTTTAGATCTTCCATTCAGCAGTTTGTGAGACTTCACAAGGAGGGTGACATTTGTGACATATGTGTGCTTTTGCCTGAAATCATCAAAGTGTTAATTGGCAGTAATCATTACTTTCATTACATATGCATGCATTTCATTTCTTTCTTATTCTCTCTTTGTATAATGTGTGTATGTAAACATGGACAAGCATATACCAGAGATTGTGTGGAGCTTAGAGGGCAACTTTTGGGAGTCAAGTCTTTATTTCTGCCATGGCTTCTAAGGATCGGTCTTGGGGTATCAGACTGAAACTGCATGAGCTTTTAGACACTAAGACATTTTGCACATGTAGATGTTCTTTACAAAGCTTTGATTGCTTAATTCTTTAGATCCTCCTGTCTTCTGGAAAGGTTTCCTGCCCCTCCCCCTCCTCCAATGTTTCACAAAGTCTGGCAGAAGTCAGAATTCAGTGGCTAGCTTAGATGCAAGTACAAATCAGGGGCTGTTGTGGATTTACAGCAAGGACATACAGAACACAGAACTGACATCTGTACCATTAGCACCCCAACCTCTATACAGATGTGATATATACAATCCTGTGTGTCTGTGTGTGTGTGTGCATGCATGTGTACATGTATGCAAACATACATGTGCATACATATGCACACACACACACACACACACACACACACATGCATGTGCTCATGCACACGAGCACCTGTCAAAGATCTGTTTGCTTTAGGATTACCCAACTAATGGTCCCATCTTTGTGAGTTTCTACAAACAGAAGGGGTTTGTCCCCATATAATGAGCTCTCTACTTCCAGAAACTGCATACATTCTATGTAGTTGCAGCAAGTCACCTCTAAAAGCATCCCCCCACTGCAACTAGGTATCCATAAACATGTACAAATGTCTAAAATAAAAAGGCTGTCTTCACAGAACTTTGCATTCTGTACACCTATTTCCACATATTCTGTTCTCTCGGGCTTTGACTGGAACGTTAACTGACTAGTACAAAAGATTGGATGGAGAAATCCAGGAATTAGTGACAGATTTTAATTTCCCCATCTTCATTGTGAACTACAAATAAACAAATGCTCTTGAAACCACCTTCCTTCATCTTTGGTGGCCAATTCTGTGACTGTCATGTGTTCATTGGTTTCATCTTCTTTTTATCAGTTTCTGCTTCTTTGAGTCTTTGTGGCCATTTCCACATTGATGTCCTAGGAATAGTTCAAAGTAACCTTACTCTCATTACCCCTCGCACTCATCTCAGCCGCTCCTTCCATGCGTCATACACCTGCCAAGAGCAAACCTACCCTGTTTCTTATTTTATTATTAATACCAAAAGTCTCCAAGCAAAGTGGCTAACAATACTGACATTTCATTTTGTAATGAATCTCTATATTTCCATTGCCTGATGCCTCCTGAGAACTTGTCTTCTTTACTCTTCCTCAGAGTTCTGAATGCCTCAGAGTTCAGGAGGAAAAAGATCCTTTCCGATAGCAAGAGGTGGAATGGCATTTCCTCTCCTCCCTACTTTGAGGAGAGGAAATGAGCCACTGGGTTTCAGTGGAACTGATGCCAGAAGGCACAGGTATAATAGCTGAGCCAAGAGGGACTCACCTTTCTTGGTCAAGGCATGCACCCCATTTTCCAATAGTGCACTTGGTCTCTATCTGCATAGGTGCTTCACAAACACTCTACTCCAAGAAAGAAATGAGTTCCTTCCTATCTACTTGGTGATTCCGCTTTATGGTAAGTTTCCATTTAATCTTGTCCTAGAGCATATCTGGGAAAGGAGGAGAAGGGGACAAATCCAGTCTGAATCAGTTTGGGGTGCATGTACAGTAAGGCAAGTTGTGTCATCTAGTGAACTTTTAGGAGTAATATACCTATTTACCATTTTATGCCTATGTCTAATTGGATGTGCACATGTTTAAAATCAGATATGTACATGCACAGTGGGGAAATGCTTATATAATCAATAAAAGTCTGTCCATCAAAACTAAGAATTACCCCATGCTATGCCTCTTAGTAACCCCTTCTCCTTTCCTGGACCTCATAAAGAGAAACCCTAAGAAGGAAGTAAACACTGGTCCTCATTTAAGACACTTAGTGCCCAGTGTGGTATATGTAATCTGTTCTAGTGTCTAACTCCTGAATAGTTTTCCTTTCTATTTTGCCATTTTTGGTATGGCATCTTTTGTGTCTTCAGCTCTTGAAGACCCAAAGAACCAGGAAACAAAGTGACAATTATTAGTAACACAGTGAATGAAATGGGAAGTCAACATAGTTTTTCCTGATTGTTTAGGAAGACCCCGCCATGGCCCTAAGACATGCTGGGAAAGCAAAGCTCATTGCGTTTCTTTATGGCCTAGGATTGCTCTTATTTAGATGAGGCTATGTTTGTACACACACGAACAAGATACATGCCAAGCACAGTTGCTGTGATAAAACGCAAGTTTGGGGAGAAATAGTTTATGTTATCTCATGGACTCAGGGAAGTCGAGGCATCAGGACCCTAAAACAGCTTGTCACACCAAAATCAGAAACAAATCAATAAATCTATTCTCATAGTCTCATACAGTCAAGGAAACAAACCCAGGAACTGAGCCCCACAAGTAGACTGAGTCTTCCTGTGGACATAATCAAAACAATACCCACAATCATTGCTCACAGACCAACCTAACCCTAGACCATGCTTCATTAAGAATTGTTTCTCAAGTGATTTTAAATTATGTTAATTTTGATCGTTAACACTTTTCTACATGAAGTAGGCAGCAACTTATTGTCCATTTAGGGTCACTTTAACTCCCCATTATGTGCAGTCTTCGAAGGAAGATAAATTATGGGCCCATGTCTAACTGACGGATGGAGATATAGTCAAGGCTGACCAATCAGATTCTTGCTCCTGAGTCATTGGATATTGAGTATAGTGATGCAAAATAGGAAAGAGGCAGTGGGATTGAAAAGCAGGAGTGCCTTCATTTCTCTGGTGATCCCTTGTAAAAGTAAAGGAAGAGGGAATTCCCAGGGCTGCAGCCTAGATCCTCTCTGATTCCTCTCTTTATGTATTTAAGCCTGATTATCCATCCATCCATCCCTTGAGCTACTGCACATCTTTGAGTGATCTCTTTTTCTGCTGAAGTTAGTCAGAACCCATTCCTTTTTTCCTGTGATCAAAGAATCCCTACTGATACACTGGGGAGACATGCAAAGTTGGAGAATTGCAGAGCCGAGAGTTTGGGGAAAGGTTGCTAAAAGCTGACTCTTCATCACATCTTGCAATGTTTCCCTGATACCTCTGGGCATTGCCAGTGCCTTCTGGTGTTGGCAGCAGGGAGGATGGAACTATGGTTGATGCTAGGCACAAGGATAATCGTCTATCCTGATGCACTTCCCCGGCAACAAGCTGTCAGCTCACAGCCTATACAGTGATTTGTCAACACTTATCCCACTCTCCAGTGGAGTGTAAGTGTTCATGAGTCCTGCAGCCTGGGGACTAAAGACTAATTTCAGGGTCCTTAGAGCATGGTTGTTCTCTTGTGCAAGTCCAAAAATGTGCCTGGGTATTGCGACTATCCAAGTCTTCAAAAATAATTGTTGGACTATATGATATTGTCACATGCCACGCTGAGAAATTAGTCCTTCTTAGATGACCACCAGTTAATAACACCTTGAATGTTGGTAAAAAGCACTATTTTCTGAGCTGGACTCTGACATTGGGAACTCACTAGAAATGGACCAAGAGCACATTGATTCCTAAGATGCTTCTGAGGTGCCATATTGAGCATGAGAATGGAGAATATTGATTTTAAAACTCAGCAGGTGAAGTATTTTGATGTTTTAGCATCACTCTGTAGCTATTGGATTTTCATGCTGCTATGGGCTGAGCTGTGTCTTTCTGGGTTAGTTACTCTTATGTCATTGTGACCTAAACACTTGACACACACAACTTTAAAAAGCAAGGGTTTGTTTTGTTCATTTTTTTAAAGAAGAATTTCTGCCCATCATGGAGCAGGAGCCATGACACAACAACTTAGTTCCTTGCAGCATGGGTGTACCCTAGAGATTCCTTGCATGAGAATGAACCAGTGAAAAGAAGTTGTGCTTATAGCCAGGCATAGCTGTAACCTTCAAATGCCTACTCCTAATGACCTAACTTTTGCAGTCAAGTTCTATCCCCTACAGCTTCCATAGCCTTCAAAATAGCACAACTGACTGTACACTGAATGTCTGAAAAGTCAGCTTGTCAGAGCATTCTAGTTTTAACCATGGCACTTTCCAAAAGTCATGTGGTAAAAACCAAGCTTCCAATATTCCAGAATACTATGGTGTTTGGAGCCAAGAGTCTGTAGACAGACAGACAGACAGACAGATAGAGATAGAGAAACAGAGGAGTGATGACCATGATGAGAGCATAACACATAGAAAGAGATGTCCTCGGAAACCAGTCCTTATATTTCCATTCATTCTTTTTATTTTCAGAATATGAGGAAATAGTTTCTTCTGTTCATATCCCAGTAGTGTTTCTTTATGCCTATTGTAGAAAAATCCATATTTGGTCTTGTGAAGGTGTTAAAATGAAAACAAAAACATATAAAACTAAATAGCAAATCTCAATGCTTTATAGTTTTTTATTCTATGTATTGCTATACTGTCTACCACATTTCTTTTTTTGCCAAGAATTTAAAAACATCTATGGGTCATGTCTGTTCCTTTGTCTCAACTGCTTTTAGAAAGATATGCACTCTTGAAGGCAAAAGTTATTACGTTGGCTCCTAGCATTTAATCCCAACATCCAACAAGTCATGTGGACTTAGGGGATCTTTAAATGGCTGATGGAGGGCAGGTGAAGGGGATCTCTACATGAGTGATAGACATGTGGTCACTCCATCTTAGGAAAGCCTATTCTATATTGAAACTCTTTTATAGTCTCTCATAAATGAGCAAACAAGTGGTATTTGGAAGTCCATATCCTAGTGTTTCATATTGGAATGTTGGTTTCCAAACTGAGAATTCTGCACCTACACAACTATCTTATACAAGAGTTAGATTTTGCCTAGAGGTCTACTCAGGAATAATCTGAGGTGGCCAGATCATGTTTTCTTCACCTGCCCATCATGCCTTGAGCTCGACCTTTGGCCTGAGGAGACCCAAGGGCATCTGCCTGCCAGCATCACCATTTCTGTACAGCTGTCCACTTCCTATCCATCACCCTGATTGAGACATGTACCTGTTCTCTGCACCTACTTCTGGGGCAGAGTTAGCTGAGATCTAAGATCTGGCCCTTCTTGTAAGTCTTTGTTCATCAACAAACAAGGGATTAGATGACAAGCCAATTGGAAAATGCTTGCCTTCCAAGCAATAGGGCTCACATTTTATTTGCCAGGATCCAGTTTTTAAAAAGCCATGTGTGGTAATACTTGTTTGTAAGCCCAGCAATGCTGAAATAGGGAGAGGCAGGTCTTTGGATCTCACCTGGAACTCACTGGTGATTCCATCTAGCCTACTTAGCAAGCTCTAGGTGAGTTAGAGACCTGTTGTCAAGAAAAGACAAAAGAAAAAAGAAATAGGAAGAAAGAACGAATGAACAAGAATACCCATAGAAACAAAGAGATGATAGCCAGTGTTGGCCTCTGATCCCTGCAGGGATGAGCCCACACATGCACACCCAACAGCACACACGCATACCTCCACGTATACACACACACAAATACATAAATAAATTCACAAAATATTAATAAATAAAATAGTACTCATCACATGTGTGTTATGATGGTTTGACATATACATATATCATGAAATGATTTAATAGGCCTAATTGGCATACACATTATCTTATGTGACTACTATAACATTAAAAAATTCTGTTCTCTTTTAGGGCAGCAAAACTTGGTTATCAGGTAATCAGTAATTTGTGTGACTGAAATTTTGTGTCATAGCACACAGCATTCCCTCCAGTTGCCCAGAAAGCATCATCCTCCTCTCTGCTGTGAATTCTTCTGACTCCACCCAGAGGAGAGTCTAGGGTAGGCAGCTTCTCAGCAGCATGGAGGAAGGGAAACAGACTGGTGCATAGAGGTCACACAATGTCTTCGTTACTTCTGCACTTTCTCGCACTGGAGGCTGGGTGGTCTATAATGAGTGAATAATAAGCAAATACTAACAAATATCCTTAAACAATTAAAGTAGGTCAGTTCACTTGTGGGATGCATAAACTATTCGTGACTTCTTGAAACACTTGGCCTGAGAACACTAAAACCTGTGGTCATTGGGGACATGCACCAGAGTAAACATTGTACATATTAATAAGATTTTTCTTTATTCTGAACTTACAGAGGAGGAAACTGAGTGATGCATTATTACAAGAATCCTGCCTTGTTGTAGGACTTCATTTGAGGCCAAATCTGCTTGCTGATTTCAGAACTTGTTTTCCAATTACAGGACATGGCTCAGTATCTCTCAGAGTACCTGAGTAGGAGGTCAGTAGGATTGGAGACAGTCCAGGCTGCTGCTAAGGCTAATGTTAAGAGGATGGAGAAGGGTTGGTTGCTTATATTTGGCATGTGAGGTTAGTCCTAGAACTCAGGCCAAATCTTTGCAGAACCCAACTATCTTCAAATTATGACAGCTAGAAATATCTGACCTGCTTAATTAGCTAGTTAAGGATCTACAGAAGTGTACTGAGGAGTTTCTGTGCAGTTTTGGGTGCTTGGGTTAATTTCTTTGACAGTTGCCTTCTGGATCCTGTCTTATAAAGAGGAGGTTTTTGTTTATTTAAAATGCAGAGAATCTTTCCCCTAGAATGTTAGCTGAGGTCTTAGAGGTCTATATGATCTATTTCAAGATTTATCTACATCAAGACCATTCTACTAAGTGGACATGTAGGTGAAATATTTTCTTTGTACGATAGACTTTTTATATAGAAAAGGGTTTACAATATAAAGATTTGTCACAAGAACTGTGGTAGGAGGGATCAGTGTTCGGACATGTGATCTAACTTCTGAGCTAGTGAGTGAAAGGAGCTTTGTCCTTCCAGGCAGTTTGAATCCAGAGCACCTATTTATCTGTTCGTTTTTCTATCTAAATATCCACACAGAAAATTGTTTAGAGAAAGTGAACTGTTATCCACTGCAAAGAGGTATGGAAATGTCTCTTCACCCCTCCAGTAAATAATGAGTCCGTGGTCACAGGAAACATCAATTATGAGTTAGCAAGAGAAGCTCTGTAGATCATGCTGGCCTAGAACCCTAGAACTGTGTCTGCCTCCTGAGTGCTGTGATTAAAGGTATGAACTACAATTGAGAGGGGGTGGGCTCAGGCTTCAGAGTGGCTCAGGCGTGGATGAGGATAGATGTGGAGATTCCTTTGTTAACCTTTCACTTTCTCCTATCAGGTGTCACTGCAGTCTTTCTCAAAAGCAGAAGGTCATATTGAAAATGTAAAGGGGTGCTGGACCTGTTGACATATAATCTCAGCTATTTGACCCATTGAGGCAGGAAGATTGTAAGTTCAAAGATAGCCTGGGCAACTTGGAAAAACTGTGTCTCAAAATAGAAAGTAAAATGTGTTGAGGATGTAACTAGGGCACTGCTCTGTGGGGTTCTGTAATCACAACACAGCTTTGGATGGGATAGGTCCCACTCAGATACAAGGAAACCAGCTATGTTGGACACATTTATATTTGCCCTGGCATTGTTTCTTATTTACAGGCTTCTTTTAAAAGTATGGAAGCTCTCTTGACTTTCTTGGATAGAAAACCCAAGGGCATGATTTTTAAAACCTTGCCTGCCTTGGATACAACCCATGCAAGCATAGATGAATGCATACTTGAGAGTCCTCTGCTGATAACAACATGGAGATTTAAATTTTTTGCCAATTCTTATACTGTTATTTTCAGTGGCTTTGCAACTTTAATCATGATTGCATGTATGTTTTGACAACTTTACACCAAAGGCATGGTTTTTTATAAATGTCTGAATTAAGTATCCAGCTCTTTTCAAGTTAGCTGAGTTAACATTTAAGTGGTTCTGATTAACCTGGCTGTGTTCATTTACTCCTAAACATTCGACTGCACAGCCATCTCCTTTTGCATAAACTGATTTGGGAGTATAGCCCTAGGAAATATAATTTTCTAAATAGCTAAGAGCATCTCGCCCAGTGTGTTCCCTTGAAACTGAATGTGTAAGAGTCAGCCTCCCTGCATTGCTTAGCTCTCAGGTGGTACAGAGTAGAAATTGGAAACAAACTATCACACTCTGCATTGATGGAAAAAAAACCAGAGCTGATGAAGTGAGAACTGTGAGGGGTATGTATGTGTGCATATGGGGGGAGGGGGACAATGGCTATGAAGGAATGTGCAGGGTTCACTTTAGAATTTGGAAAGCTTTGAGTATGGACAATTTTTCCAGCACAGCATGTTGTCATGCTACCCTCTGGCTACATCTAGCAATAAGAGAAATGACTTCCAATAAAAGGTATATGTCTTTGTGAGCCCTTCTTCCTCAGAGCATGAGGAACGAGGGTCCCATCTGTTGAGATGGACATTCTGGGCAC
Organism: Tokudaia tokunoshimensis; assembly: GCA_036184795.1. Lineage (NCBI taxonomy): Eukaryota > Metazoa > Chordata > Mammalia > Rodentia > Muridae > Tokudaia > Tokudaia tokunoshimensis. The sequence continues at coordinate 97,492,297 of BTHU01000010.1, forward strand.
ATCACGATCTGGTCGTGTATGCTGCTTTTCTGCCTTGAGAAGTACTGAAATTTTAGAACTGTACAGTCATTGGATTACATTGGGTCATTGGGTTGAAATGTTTTGATGAGTATAAGCTATAAGCATGTATCCAAGGTTCATTTCTATTGCTGTATATTCGCATGTAAAAAGCTACTTAGGGAAGAAAAGGTTTATTTGGCTTATTGTTCCATGTTGTGGTCCATCACTGAGGGGAAGTCAAGGCAAGGACTCAAACACACAGTCATACCTTAACCACAGTCAAAAGCATAGAGAAACAAAGAGATGCCTCCCTGGTAGCTTACCTGTTCTCAGCTAGATTTCTTTCCTTTTACATGGTTCAAGTGTCCACCTAAGGAATGCTTCTGACCATAGTAGAATGGATCAATTATCAAGGAAGACATTCCCCCATAACCATGTCCACAGGCCAATCTGATTCAGACAATTGAGGTTTGATTCTCAGGTGGTTCTTGTTTTTGCCAACCTGGCAATTGCAACTGACCATAACAGTATGGTTGAGAATGTTGACCATATCTTGCTTCCAAGTTTTTTGTAGTCTCAAATATTATAATACAGGATGCAGTAAGTACACAAATTAGACATAAAATGAGTTCTTATGAGTATTTAAAGAAAGATATAATTATTCTTCCCCTGGTTTGATATTTTACCTGAGTTTACAATATTTATGTCTAAAAGGCTATAGGTTATATACAACAGAAATATGTTAATTATACAGAGCAGACCCTCACTCCACTCTCCCTTGCACACAGAAACATGAATATGGTCATCTTTCTCTTTCTCTGTACTATCATCCAAATAAGGAGATTAAAACTAGACAGGAAGGTGTGTTCGGCCTCTACACTGTCTTGTCATCTCTTTGTGTCCTGGAGAATCGTCCCCATGACTTCACTCACTCGTGTAGGAATTCCTTTCCATGTCTACCCTCAGGCACACAGTTAAGATCAACATGTTTGCTCAGCTTTACTCCAGTAGCTTCCAGACCATGTTATCTCCTTTAGAGTCTTATTTTCCATTAGTGAAAACACATATCTGGGATTGCCTGGAAAGGTTTCTGCTACAACTGGCATAATTGTTAGTAATAGTACTTCTATCCCTCTCGGTCAAGTCTTAACTTTGGAGAATAAATCATGATTACCTGAATTCTGTTTTCTCCTTTGCAACCTTTCAAAAACATAATTAATGCAACTCTCAGTCATCATGTGTCAGCTTTGTCACACTTACCCATACTCTGCAATTGCCCAGTTCTCTGGTTCATAGTCTCTGCCCTCTATAGTCCCTTTTCTGCTAGACTTCATTCCATTAGGGCTGGAACATGCTTCGTTTATTCATTGTTTGACTCCTTGGTGTCCCTGCCTTATTATGTACTAAATGCATATTGGTGAATATGACTTTTAATTGTTAACACAGTGTGTTAGTCACTTTTCTGTTGCTGTGATAAAATATCATGGCTAAAGGCAACTTAAGAAAGAGAAAGGTTCTTTTGGCTTAAGATTCCATAGGGAGAAAAACCTATCACTGTAGGGCAGTGGAATATCAGCAAACAGCAGGCATCACAGCAGGAAGTTGTGAGATCACATCTTTAACTCTAAACAGGAAACAGATCATTAACAGGAACTGGGGCTGGGGCTTTAAACTCTCAAAGCTCCAGGCTGGAGAGGTGGCTCAAAGGTTAAGAGCTGCTCTTTCAGAGGATTCAGGTTCTATTCTTATTACCTTTATGGCAGCTTACACCTATATGTAACTCCAGTTCTAGGGCACCAGATGCCCTTTTCTGGTCTCTGTGGGTACTGTACACATGTAGGGCACATACATTCAATACATGCAAAGCACAAAACACATATGAAATCAAGGCTCAAACAATTTTCAGAGCTCATCTCTAGTGATTTACTTCCTTCCACAAGCACACACCTTCCCTATAACTTCTTCAAGCAATGTCACCACTTGGGACCAAGTCTCTAAATGCTGGAGATCATGTGAAAGGTTTCTCTTGAAAACTACCACATTTCATTCTCTGGTATAAAAAGGACAAGGAAGATTCAATCAACCTTGTTCCCAGCTGCAACTCAACGTGAACAATTTATGTACAGGGCAGGCTAGAAAAAAATGGAATATGTGACTAAGTTCTTGTGCCATATACAAAACTCAATGTCATAATTGTTTGACCCCTCCGAAACTATGACCAATCCCTGACTGTCATGAAGGTTGTAATATTATGGCCACATCCCAACTAGACCTTCTCTAAGACAGGAGAAAATAAAACTAAGGCTGACGAAATCGAAGACATGGATAAGTTCTTTAAGCCCTTGCAGAATTAAACTCAACCACTATTTGAAGGAAGCCAATGCAATTCAAGTCAGCACAATCTATCAAATATGCTATGGGTATAATACTTGGCATCACATTCCTGGATTTCATGCACCTGTATTCGTTTTCTCATTGGCAGCATCTAGTTTTGTATTATAAGGAAAGGGCTGATCAGTTTCAGTAGATACCATATGACCTACAATGGCAAAAAGCGTAATCCCTTGTTTAAATAAACTTATTAGGAAAACAGTTCTATGGGATAACTTACATCTTAGAATTAAAATATGCGAGCGTTGGACATGGCACAGCCAAGGCAGACATCAACTTACAACAACTGATTTTAACTCCATTAGACTGACACAAACTCAAACCAGTCAAAAGCCCAGCCTAGATGGAGGAGGGGTCCCAAGATCCACCCATGTCAGAAAAGCTATTATTGGCAGTTGTTGGCTGGTAGGGAGCTCATCCTCAATGTGTGGCTATGGGCATATTCATGTGCATGTGGGCAGTACTTATTGCACTCAGGAGGTATTAATAACATGTTTAAAAAGAGCATGCAATGCTAGAGGGAAGCTGTGGTGGGCAGAAATGGGGGGAAGTTGTAATGGATGGATGCCTAAATACAAATTCTACAAATGTATGAAATTCTCAAAGAATGGAAAATGTTATTTTTAAAAATGCCTCAACTCCAACCTAGACAAAAGAATTAACATATATAGGTGATTCAAAGTGATTGTTTCAAAAAGCAAAGGCCAAGCAGGGAAGGATCAACATAAGTTCACAGAGGAGAAACTTAGGAAACTGATGCAGACCTACAACTGCAGGTAAACCCAGATGCTGCAACTGAAATTATGCATGATGAGCAGAATGTAGAATATTGAGTGAGGAAATCTGAAGACAGAAATAGAGCAGCTAAGAGAAAACACAGAGGGGCTGAGGTGGGAAAAGATCGGAAATACTAAACATGAATGTTCACACAATGGACATTTCTGCAAATTAAAAAATGTTGCCCCCTAATAATATGTAATTATTGCAGTAAAAAATAATTGCATTTCTAAGTAAAAGGGAGAGAGAAAATTAGACAGAAAAAAATTTAAAGAAATAAAATATAACAGTTTCTAAAATTGATGAAAATAACAACCCACCTGCCAGATAATATAACACAATAAGCAATACACAATAAAAAATAAACTATTTTGGAATACTGTAAGGAACTGCTCAGAGGCCAGGAACGTAGCTTAGTTGATAGAGAGCTTGCCTAGCATGCACCTGGGGTTTGATCCCAGCACTGGAAAAGTACCATATGTGGTACAGCATACCTGCAATCCCAGCACAGGGAGGCAGAAACAGAAGGATAAGGAGGTCAAGATCATCTTCAGCTAAATTTCAGGTTCAAAGCCAACCTGGTATACAAAAGGCCCTGTCTGAGAAAACAAAACAGTAAAACAAAATAAGCTCCAGACCACCACCAACATCAAAACAATGGAATAAATCTCCTTTAGAAAAGTGCTCACAGTCTACTCTGAAGCACTGCCTTGAACATGGACAGCTGAGTGCCAGGAAGCTTGTCCTGGTAGAAATTGTAAGAGCCACACTATACACCTGAGAAAGGGAGAAGGATCTGGAACTGTTGCTGATGGTGCTGATGGTTTGCCATCATCATTAAAGCAGGATTGGGGAATAGAAGGAAGAGGGAGAGAATACAGGTAAGTGAATACATTGGATTAAAAAAAGGGGGAAGCCTGGAGGCAGCACATGGGGAGTCACCAAGAGCATAGAGAACACACAGGGAGAAATTTGGACATGGTCCTGTGACACTGAAGCTGAGAGTGAGTCTCCCTGCCCACCAGTGAGTCAAGTGCCATTTCCTTCAAAGGGGTAGATGGCAGGGGTCACGTGTGTCCGAGAAGTGACTGAGGTGAGTCATAGCCTAGTCTACTCCCTACACCAGCAGTCCATTGCTCCATGATAATCAAAACTTCAGATGCAAGAAGTTAGTTTCAATAAGAGTTATCTCTAAAGCATTGGTAGAATGCCACAAGGAAATCAAGGAGAGGGCTTGGAAATGAGGATAACTGGAGTAGTATTATTCTGGGTTGACGAGTTTTTGCATTCATGGTTAACAAAGAATAATAAATGACTTACCGATATTTAAAATATGGAGATCCCCTACATGTCCATGATTTTATATTCTCTTAAAAAAAGTTTGTTTACAATTTTTGATAGTGTCTCATTTATTCCGTCCTATGTGTTATTATTATTATTACTACTACTACTAATATTATTATTCCATTTTAATGATGGAAAGAAAACATACCCAATACTGAAATTTCTGGGAAAAAAGGAGAAAAAAAATTTATTCTTGCATATCTTCTATTGCTCTTCAAACTTGACCTTCTCCTCCCTTATGGCCTTGCAGATTAGATGTAGGTCTCTGAAGACACCCCTGTTGACAGCAGTTTTGGTCAAGTGGATATCCACAGAGTATTGTGTGTTCAGGAACTGATTGTAGCCACACACATTCACAAAGGACTTGATCTTTGATTCTTGGTGATTTTGTTCTTGCCTATCCTAACTGTCTTTTTGGCAGGATAGTGGCCAGTTCCAGCAATCAGAATGGAGGAGGAGCCTAGGCAGAGGGTAAGAGTGGGAAGACCAACAGCACTATCCTTCTGGTTTCTTAGAGACAGGACACAGAGTAGTGAGACACCCGTGGATTTTTTTGGGAATATTTCTGAAGGTATACCTATAACTTTCTCCTCCGAAGTCCCTTCAGAGTCCATCAAGCTTGAGCTCTGGAGAGATTATTTCTCTTAGCAACTTATTTCCTGGCTGTGTACACCTATCACACTCCCTTGAGGAGAAGTCTGGCATGGGACAAACTTCTTCAAAGGGTATATGTGATCGTTCTCATTGGACTACCCAGAATAAATAATATTCAACAGACTACAGTGCATCTGACATGATGAATTTTCTTAAGAGAATCAGAATGGGAATTCCAGCCTTCAGTAGGTGGCACAGACAGTGCATCTATTAGCACTGAGAGCACACAGAGGCTCAGAGATGAACTAATCTGTGAATAACCGTGCCATTTGTAATATCGTAAACAGGGACTTAATGGGGAGATGGTGCAGAGGAATGAAGTGTTCGCAACCTGTCATCATATTAGCACAGGGATCAAATTTGTGACCGAGCTCCTGAGCAAACACTCAGTACGAAGTGTGTCCTCCTGTTATAATTTGTGCTGTGTTAGGAGCATCGTACCATATTAGTGACTTTAAAATGTTTTTAAAATAGTATCTCTCGGGTTGACGGAAATGGAATGTTCTAGAGTTGTACAACTATTAGTCATATTAAACTCAGCCTGTTAGCAGATTTCTCTTGCACTGATACTTAAATGAGGTTTTAATATAAACAAAATGTACTTCTGAAATGCGCTTCCAGCTACAACCAATTTCTCCCAGTCCATTAGCTACTTTGCATTCCTTTTAAGAAACTGAAGCTTGAGCTTTTATTGAAGAGCCAAAGTATTTGCTCAACTCATTAATTCACTGGAGAGAAAGTAAACACAAGGGCCCAGGATGCTTCTGTAGTTAGGTTGTGACCCAGCAATCTTGGCATAAACACCACCACCCCTAAGACAAGCATACATCTCTTCAAAGTTTGCTAGCCTGTACCTGTCTGTACTATGTGACTGATGGAGAAGTCTGGACTCTTCCTACTTTACGTTTTTGCTTCCTTTGAGTTTTAAGCATCCCACTTCTTCAGAGAAACAAAGAACAATGGTGTCTAGTATCTGGTACCTACCACAACACCCAGAGATTTGTGGTACCCTTGAAGCTGATGTAAGGTTGACATTGAAAAAAGAAGTAATCCAGGTACAACTAAAATTAACTCATGGCAGTAATCCTCACCTCTAAACACTCACATAAATATCCTCATGGAAGGAGTTTGTGGGTGATATAAAACAAAGATATGAATCTCACATGCTAAAGAACTGAAGTCTGAAATTAAGGATTCAGCCAGCTGTGCTCAACCTGATAGCTCCAGGGGAGGGTCCTGCAGGCTGTTTCTAGCTTCTGATGTCGGCTGTAGTCGCTGGCTTTCCTTAGACCAGGTCCACCTGGATGATACTCTTCTTCTGGTGTATTATAACTTGGCCTTTCCACAGCAAGTATGTAGCTCAGTTAAAAGATCTCCTTTATTAAGGACATCAGTCATTAGGTCATATCCTACTGACCACATAATAATTTGATTACATTTTTAAAGACCCTTTTTCCAAATGAGGCCACATTCAGGGACACTGAGAGTTTGAATTTAAGCATATTCTAGAGATCACAGTCTGAGTTCTCTCTATACTTACTGTTGACTGCAGTAGACACCCTGTATTGTATTGTGTGTGGGGGCGGGGAGCTCTCCACGTCCTAGGAGAATCATAACATTTATTATCTCTGATGGAGACCAAGGGCATTTGCCAGAGAACCCAACCTTCTAAGAACCTAGCAGGAGCTTTAGTCTGCCTTCTGGGCCAAGAGAAGGAGGAAACAAAGGTTGGATTAGAATTCTGAATTCTTTTTCTTACTAATGGCAAAACTATTTATCTGTTGAGATGTGAGTTAGAAGAAATAAAGAAAGATGTGGTAGCTATAACAGCTAACAGATGAGTATTACATCATGTGAGTGGTCCAACACATGCTTGCTAATGATCTATAGTGCTTTAGTGATGGAACACTAGAAATGAAGACACAAATCAGTACGTGTTCTTGTCCTAGGTAGTCCTGGTCTATAAAGCCATCTTTTAGGTTCACTTCAATATGAAAAAGAAATTAACATTACTTTTAATTATCTTTAATCACTCTGTGTCTGTCTCTCTGTCTCTGTGCGTGCATACATGTGTGTGTGTTTGTGTGTGTGTGTGTGTGAGAGAGAGAGAGAGAGAGAGAGAGAGAGAGAGAGAGAGAGAGAGAGAGAGAGAGTGCATATATGTATCATTGTGTGCATCCCATAGTGCTCATGTGAAAGTTTGAGGACAACTTCAAACAGTGCTCCAATGATTCCCATTTTCCACCTTGTTTGGTTGCCTGTTGTTATGTGCACCAAGCTAGTTGGCCCACAGGCTTCTGTGAGTTCTCCTAGCTCCTCATCTCATCCTGCCATAGAAACACTGCCTTTACAGAAATGTGTTCTTGTGTTTATGTGGGTTCTTGGGATTCAAACTCATGTCCTCATGCTTGCATAGAAAACAATTAACTTACTAAACCACCTCCATGGTTCAGTAATGATGACTTATATGCTAATGTTAATCTTAATGCATGGACTTTGTCAGGCACTTAACCTGTGCTGTGTGATACGCCCATGGTTGTGCATTTGTCATGATGCCATGTAGCAGCTGAAAGATATAAAAATGAACTTCCCCACTGCATCACTGATATGGAGGGACATTCATTAACACATGTGGAACTATATAGTTGTTGGAAGTTGGAGAATTATGATGCTGACTTCTGGCCTCTCTTCACTACTCTACCCAAACACAGATCCATATCCTTAATATTAAGCCATGTAGGTAGATGGACATATTTCATTATCTATCAGGCTCAGCTACAACTAGATCCTGCCGATTGAAGATGTACAGGAAGGTGTCCTAAGAGAAGATGAGCTTGAGGAAGGGCAGGTGGCAATGGACACTACAGAGGTTCCACTAGCCAAACATACTCACAGTGTATATAAATGGATCCTGATTTTACCATCTCCCTTCTATTTCCCATGCAACACAAGCTCCCAGTATAAAAGAAGACTGCAACTCAGAGTCCTTCTGTTATCAACTTCAAGTTGTAAATACTTTGAGAATTTTTTTTTTTTGGCAATATCCCTTCTCTTTCTTTCTCGCTATATAAAGAAAAGTAAAATGGCATCATGAATAAGTACCCCATAAAGACCTTCACATCAAGACAGAGAAAGTAGAAGGAATGAAAGTAGAAGAGTAATCTGCACAGTGAGGGGCCTCTGGGTATATGAAGTGATCAAATCTTTGATGGGGATGGAATTTACAAAAGGTGTTTATATGTGTGCATGTGAAAATGAACAATTCGGATTATTCAAGTATGCCAAGAGAGAGAGAGAGAGCTTGATTGCTAAGAGCACTTGTTGCTCTTCCAGAAGACCTGTGTTCCATTCCTTTTTTTTTAATTTTTTTATTAGGTATATTCTTTATTTACATTTCAAATGATTTCCCTCTTACTGGTTCCTCCCCTCACCAAAAGTCCCATATGCCTTCTTCCCTCCCCCTGCTCCCCAACCAACCATTCCTAAAGCAGTTTATAACTGCCTGTAACTCCAGCTCCAGGGGCTTTAATGATCTCTCCTGCTTTCGATGAGTAGCTAAACTCATATGTGTAATTGCATGCAAGCGTGTATATACTTAATTAAACAACAGCAACAAAAATTAGTCAACTTTCCAGATTTGTGGTTGGCAGAATTAGCAGTGAGAGGAGATTGGAGAGTTATTATTGTTAACTTAGTAGAGAATTTACAATTTGTAAGCTGAGGATCAATGGAGATCTATATACAGATAAGGGTAAGGTTTGCATGATAATAAGTGTCCAAAATACAACTGAATTATACACTTATAAATTATACACTTATGAATTATACACTTATTATGCTTAGAATGTTAACTTTATGTTTTACATATTTACCATAATTTTAAAAATAATCTAATACATTTGCAATACTGCAAATTCAAAGGCAAAAGTGGATAGGATAAAATAATGTTCAGTGTTCTTTTGACTTGGAAGTCACTACCAGGGAAGCGACAACGTGGGATGACTACATGCCAAATGAGCAAACAGTGCTTGTGAATGCTGGTTGTAATATATTAGTCAAATATTAGTGAACTCTGGTGAATAAATAAACCATCTCCTTCCAATGACTTATCCATCAGCCTCTTCTTTCTTCAAAATTCCTAGCACGCCTTTACTTGAGAGAGCTACAGTTTGTATTGAGTGTGTCTACTAGAGCCTTGTTTCACAGAAAGAGAAAAAGTGGCCCTCCCTGCTTCTTGTTTGGGGAGTTGTGAATCACCATTTAAGGTGTCTGGCTTGTTCAGATCTGGCTCAACAATTTGTTCTCTTGGTCTCTTTGATCCTGGTTCATGTTCTCCTGGGGAACACACAGCATTATTCCACCTAGTGCATGCCAATATTGGCAGCTAGCTGCCATGCAGATGGCTGATGTGAGGACACAATTCATATCATAGATTATACTGCATAGTTCAATGTTCTGCATTTCTATCTGTTCTAACACAATGTGGTTGATTGCTTGGAAGATCCCAACAAAGTGTTTGAATTTCTATATCATGCTCTTTTGGCTTTGAGGCCATAAAAGATGATCAGTAGCCAGGGAAGGACTTTATCCAAGACCAGTTGTCTTTCTGGTTTCCCATCAAAGGTCTGTGAAATGCAGATCACTTGCTGTGATGACACAGGTCTCCTTCTGGTGGTTTTTCTTTCACTACATCCTCAGCTTTCACCAATGGCTGGCTCCAGTCATACTGGCTTATTAAGTAACAGAACATGGACATCATTTTCATTCTCCTCACACAGTTTATGTCCTGTGCTAGGCCAGTATAAACTTGGCCTCATGAGGAGACCAAAAGAGAGGACGTTCTTGGCTCTAGAAAAATTTATCCCCAGTCACTGTTAGAAAAAGAAAACAACATCATTCATTTTTTCCTATGTACCCATCTCTCTTTTTACTCTTTATTTTGAGACACTGTCTCACAAGGTTACTTAGGATGGCCCAGAAATTATTCTGTAGCCCAGGCTAGACTTGCACTTTTGATTTTAAGTAGCTCAGAATACAGTCTTGAGCCACCAAGTCTGACTCAAAGCACTTTCCTTCATACCCCCACATTGATTAAATAGTCTTTCAAATAATTTTCCGCATTAGACAGTGAACAGTAAGCTCTTTAATAAAGACTTTCATGAAGTTCAAATTTTGATGCCGATTGTGTAGGATTCAACACTTCACAGTGGTATTCAATTTCTGTAGCAGATTAGAAGCCTCTCACACAGACTAGCCACCAGCAGCTTAATCAGTGTTTGGTTAAGTCATCGCTCTGCAATTGATTAGTTATTCTACTGAGCTGATAACTGATAACTGGATTAATTATTTTTAAGAAACTCCTATGTGAGCATGAGAATGAAGAGCTTTGAGTGTACCCACTAAAAAGCAGCTTCCTACCCCACCCACCTTGCAGCCAATGGGAAGAAATGGTTTAAAATGGAATATTTGCATCTGTTTACATTTTTATTAAAATTATTTAAAGGGAAGCTTTGCAGGTAGCAGTCAATAGAAAATGTCATTGTTTTCAGCTCAAGGAATGGAGTTTGAGGAATTGATTGGGTCATCAATTTCATTCTGATCAGAATTTCAAACGTGAACAGCATTTGCAGACACCCCCTGAGGGGGCAGCAAGCCGAAAGTTCTGTCTGGTCTGTTAACGTTTGGACTAGAGAGTGTGAGCATGGCAACATCTCGACAACTTGATTTATGGGCAACAGCTGCCTCCTGCTTGTGTCACAGTGATAAACCATCTCACCATCTTGGGTTAAATTTTGTCTCTAGCAGAGGGACCACATGTTCAAGCAGGTGGAAGGAGAATATACCTAAGAGGCAGAAGAAGCAGAGGCAGGGGTGTGGTGTGGGCTGACTGAAAGGTTCAATGGAAAAAACCAAGAAGCAGAAGGTGCCAATGGCCCCATCCAAGTTAGAGGTATCAAGGGGCAGCGTGCACTGGCTATCTTTCCATTTTGTGCATCTCAGGGCTTATAGCACTGCTGAGCCTATTAGCTTACATATGTTTGAGACTGCTTCAGTTTGATTCAGTTTGAATCCTATCTGTCATCTCACCTATCAGACAGACTCTTTACTTTCAGCTTCCCCACACTCCTTTTGGGCTAGAGATATTTTATTTAAGAGCTGCATGTATCTGTGATAGCTAATTTTGCTTGTCTACTTGATTAGAATGAGAGATGCCTGTACACATTCACCTTTGGTGTGTCCATGAGGAGGTTCCAAAGACCACATGAGCTAAGGTGAGGCAACTTGCCTGAATGTACACTAGTCCTGTACACTAGGTTGGCAGCTGGAGAAAGGAGGCAGCCTGGTAGCACAGGCTTGCTTTTCATTCTCTTTCTGATCACCATGGAGTGAGTAGCTTTTCTCTGCTGTACACTTCCACTGTGATGGTTGTAATAGTTCTTCTCACTACAGTGACAAAAGTATATGACAAAAACCACCTAAGGAGGTAAGGCTTTGTTTTAGCTCACAATTCTAGTATATTGTGAGAAAGCATGGCACTGTGTGCAGCATGGTAGAAGCTGGTAGAGTAGCTGGTCTTATTGATGCCACAGTCAGAAAGCAAATAGGGACAAGCACCCTCCCCCAAAAATCCCAACCTGCTTTCTCCTTTTTAGGCTGTCTGAGATGTTAGCGCATGGGACTGTGCTACCCACCATTATGGCGGGTCTTCCCTACTCAGCTAACCTAATCAAGAATAGTTCTTTCAAGCATGTCCAAGAGCTTGTCTGTTCTGTGATTCTGACCCTGTCAGGATAAGAAATCAATAAAGCATTGCAAGGAACTGCTACAGCACAGACCCAGAAACAATACTTTCAGCAGCCATGAAAAGAAGTCCCAAATAATGCCTCTTCTGTTGTTTATGTTCATATTTTGTCACAGTAATGTTTTGGTACCAATAAGACATTGAGGACTGGGCCATAAGTTATGCTGACCATAAGGTATCCTTCCAGTATTCAAGGCTTATCTGGACTTGGTGGTCCTATGGCTACTCTGGAATTCTTGTGCTGAAGACACCACTTTAAAGATGGGCATCCCTAGTGGTACCTTGCAGCCCTCTTCCTGTGTTCTATGAATGTTAGCCCACTTACAGTCTTCATTGTTTCTTTTTTCCACCTGTAATCTCTCCCACATACTCCCATCAAGACTTGAGAAGTCACTAGCCCCAATCTTGCCCATGGATATCTGATCCAAGGGTCTAGGACAGAGAAACAGAAAAACTTAAGAAATCCAATGAGCAAGACCTGCTGCAATAATCTCAAGGCAAGCAAAGACTGGTAAGCAAGAAAATATCAAGAAAATGAAAGAAAACACAACATTTTATACATCAGTGGGCCATATTTATTTACATAGTATGAATGTTGCATCTAGTTACATCTAGTTACAAGCATAACTAGATGGATTGCTATATAGATGCAAGGAGAGATAAATTGATGGATGGATAGAAAGGTGAGAAGTAGGTAGGTAGATAGACAGACAGATAAAATTTGATAGGTTCTAGGAATATTCAAGGGAAATGTATACTCATGCTATATGAAGCCCACATGTAAAGTGGTGCATTTGCATGTATGTGTGTGCTCACATCTCAGACCATCTCAAAATGCTATAGACTTAACTAATTTCAAGACCAGATTCCTAGGAAAATCCATTTCAACTAACATCTGATCTGAAGAAAATTGGAGGAGTAGACCCTGTCCTTTAAGACTATTCAGTTCTTGGCATCTTCTGTGGTTAGGTGACCCTGATTACCAGCCTACAGCAACCCCTACCAAAAGTCAATCTGATATCACTGGGATAGCTGATGTTTCTGAAGAGCACATCCAGACTTTCTTTTGAAGTGTTCTGGGTGTTTAAATATTAATAATCTGGTTCTATTTTTAAAAAATATATATGCCTTCCAAAATATGTGTCTTCAGGCTGTTTGTTGCCCACTGATTTGAGATGACTGTGTTCTACCACTGCCATCCCGTGACTTCAGAGAGATGGTACACAACGGGTATCCAAAGAGCTGGAGGATGTATAGTTGAACTCACGCAAGCAAGAATCTAAGGAATGAGATGCTTGAATATTTTCTCCCCAAGTTTACCTTAAGTACAAGGGTTTGTGCTAACGTGCAGTGAGGATCTCTATCAAAAGCAGTAACAGAGAAGAGGATCTCCTTTAATCTTCACATAAAAATTGTCTTATTACATTTGTGTGTGTGTGTGTGCATTTCCATGTAGAGATCAGAGGACAGCTTTTAGGAATCAGTTCTTTTCTCCCACCATGTGAGTCTCAGGGTCATATTGGTGTCTCCAGTCTTGAGGTGTATGTTTTCTTCCTACTAAGCCATCTTGGCAATCCCTCAATTACTCTTCATAATGATAAAGACAAAAAGTATATTCAATATACCTACATATGACAACCAACCTAAGTTGACTTGAAATGTCCTGGTTTGCATATTGGATGTCCTGTAACTCAAGAACCCTGGTCTGAACAGGACTTTCAGCCAATTTCCTTTCTATGCTGTATACTATACGTGAGGAACTTGAATATTGCTTGCTGGTGCAGTTTGGTTCAAGAATACGTGAGATTTGTGTGTGTGTGTGTGTGTGTGTGTGTGTGTGTGTGTGTGTGTTTACATATTTTCATATATGTGGGGATGTCTCTATATGTGAATAACTGTGTGTACATATATTTGCATGTGGGGTGGGTGTGTCTGTGTGTGTGAAGACCTGAGGTTAACCTTTGGTGTCTTCATTAGTTATTCTCCCCTTCGTTGAGATGGGGTCTCTCGGTTTTAACCGAATCATGCTGATTTGATTGTGATGGTTGACTCATTAGCCTCCAGCATCCCCTGCCCAAAAATTACAAGAGTGAGCCACCATATCCAGGAGTATTTTATATGGGTTCTGGGGATCCAAGCTATGTCCTCTGGTTTACAAAGCCAGTTGTGGACTTCACTGACTGCTCTATCACACCAGCCCTATGATTTGCATAATTTCCATCTGAGGACTTTGTGATTAAGTGTCATTTCTCTGTGGTTTCCATTGCTGTGCTTCTGATGGTCACTATTTTACAAAAAGACATAGCTATTGCTCCTCCCACCCCCTTGCCCATCATGCATCTTGATGGTGTTGTCTATGGGATGCGTTAACAGGTGCCTCACCACCTGCTCAGCTCTGTAGATGACTCCACAATTTAGCTAATGCACCTTAATTATTTAGTTGACATTTTGCCTTATGTAGTTTTAAGGAGAAATGTAAATGAATGAGACTTAAGTCCATTGTTTCCTCTGTATTATGTATAAAGATGAAACTAATGACCAAGACCCCATTCCGAGCACAAGTTCATCTTCTCCCTTTCCCTTAAAGGCTACCTTGTGTTTTAATATTCATTTCTCTCTTATCCATATATCAATAATTGAGTTCTGCATCAATTAATATGCTGGGCAAATTGTATTCCCCATCCTCTCCTTCACGATGCATTTCAGTAATGGAGATAATTTTCAAGATAAAGTATACAATTTAAAATGGATTAAAAAAGAACAACTAATAAAGGGGAATTGATTCATGGGCAAAAATTTTTGGATAATTTCAGAAAATCTTAGTTGTGCATCTAGCCTGTGGATTTTCTAAGGAGAGCTTGTCAACATGATCAAGTTTTATGCACCCTGCAAAATTTCCCAGGTCTGCAATTGCAAAGAATGAGGGACAAGAAATAATAAACATACACATACATGCTCCCGCATGCACACATGCGTGTGCATGCACACACACACACACACACACACACACACAGGCGTACCTACATTCACATACACAAAAGGATGCACAACTACACATATGTACACACACTTAAATACATATACACATGCATGCTTGCATACTCCACACGCAAGAAAATCAGTCCTGTTGCTGGGGACATGTGCACAATTCCTTCTCTTGATTTAAGAAGGCTAAACATTCATGCCAGTAAGTCTTCGGAGCTTTCCATTTGCTGACTGTTGCTGGTGGGGGTTGGCTTTTCTTTTGATTTGATAGACTGGCACACAGGCTTCCTAGGCTGTTTGTTCCTCTCCCCACTCCCAGTTCCCATACAAACCCAGGCTGAGAGCCATGCAAGCAGACATGGGCAGGCAGCAGCTGCTGCAGCAACCAAGACCCGCAGCCTCGGAGCCCGCAATGACACAATGAAGCCGGTAGATGGCTGTAGACAAGTGTGCTGAGCATGTGGTGTAAAGAGGAATGAGTCTGGGGAGGCCTTGACCTAACTGGATGCTGCTTTTATCTGAAGTACATTTAAAGAGATAAAGGGGAAGCCGGGAGAGGCACATGTTCTTTTCTCTGCAGCTGGAGCTTCGAGTTAAAAAAAAATCTCCGAGTCGCCAGCTCTGTGCTGATGTGCTTGCCTCGGGAGGATCAGCCCTCCAGTAAATTCCTCCAGGAGGGACTTTGGGAATCTACTCCTCGCTGTCAGGATTTGCTAGAGCACCTGCCTTTACTGAGCATACCAGGCTATTATTGTTATTGTTATTTTGTTATTGTTTGTTATTATTATCACCCTCACCATTGGCGGTCTCAACAGTGTCTGTGTTCTCACTATTACTTGATGCCTAAAGTACTTAGATTTGCTCATGAGACAGTCACCCCAAGAATTCTTACCTAAGCAGTCTTGACTAGAGAGAGAGAAGAAAAGGCAAGAGTTAGGAAGGAAAAGGAAAGAGGGGGGAGGGAGGAGGGGAGGGGAGGGAGAGGAGAGGAGAGAGGAGAAAGAGGAGAGAGAGAGAGAGAGAGAGAGAGAGAGAGAGAGAGAGAGAGAGAGAGAGAGAGAGAGAGAAGCAAGCAGCCTGGAGCAAGTCACTCCACACACATTGCCACTGAAGGAATGCTGTCCTGATAAACTCATAAACAATCATAGCCAACCTGGTGTAAGGAAATAAGAGGGACTCTGAGGACTTGGCAGGAAAAGGCAAGAATCTCTACCGAGTGGTTTTCAGTTTTTCTTCCAGATACTCTTGGTGAAGTGAGGAGACTTCTGTTTGCTGACAGAGCCTTTGATTTCTCTTGCAAGATGATGATGTATTTGTGGGTAGGTAGTCTCTCTCTCTCTCTCTCTCTCTCTCTCTTTCTCATTCTCTCTGTCTTTCTCTGATTAATAAATTGACTTCGGGGATAAAAATCGCAGCCTAGAGTAATCGTATTTCGTGTAAGGTGATTATGCCGATGCAGGATAATCTTGCATGGCTACGGTACATGTGCGAGCTTTTCCAGTGGGAGTTAGGCAAGACTTGCTTCATTAACGCTGAGCTACAATTTTATTTTCACG
Organism: Tokudaia tokunoshimensis; assembly: GCA_036184795.1. Classification (NCBI taxonomy): domain Eukaryota; kingdom Metazoa; phylum Chordata; class Mammalia; order Rodentia; family Muridae; genus Tokudaia; species Tokudaia tokunoshimensis. The sequence goes on from BTHU01000010.1 coordinate 97,508,806, forward strand.
TGCAAAGGGAAACAAAAAAAAATGTGTGTGTGTGTGTGTGTGTGTGTGTGTGTGTGTGTGTCTGCACACGTACATGTGGGTACGTGTACAGTGTGCATGTGTGGAGTAGGGGAATATGTTGCTTTCTTTTTTCTTGAGTCATTGATGGTGGTGAATTCAGAGTAAAGAGAAGATCTAGGAATGCCGTTTTAAGCATGGAGCAAATTCTCACTTGTAGCTGCGTAGAATTTCATTTAATTACAAAGCAGGTTGCTGAGAAGTGATGGCTGTGTTTTGGTCGTATACATATACATACATGTCTCCTGTAGAAATAACTCCTTATTTTTTGTGTTGGGTTTGAGCATTTTAGGTGAAAGCTGAGTGTTTTATTTGCTTTAAGCAGATGTGTTTGTGTGTGTGTGTGTGTGTGTGTGTGTGTGTGTGTGTAGATATACTATGAGAAGGCTCTGGCCAAAGGTAGATTTCAATACACTTTTTCTGTCTTATTGATAAATGTATATAGTTATTTGTCTATGTCGTGGCCTTAAATAAACATACAAAAGTAGTGGCCTGTTATTATAGGTAACAATATTTAACTGGTGAAGTAATTGGGAAAACATAGTATCCTAGTGAGAATGCCTTACAAAAGTCCCTTACCTTCTGCTGGGGTGACAAATACACACATCTTCGCTTCATTTGATCAATAAAGAACATGAGTGAAATTCTGACATTTCTGGGAACAAGCTCTGTGGATTCACATTAGAGACACAGACTCTTTGCCTTGCAGAGGGAAGAGGGGCCATGTGCAGGAGAAGTCTGCACCCCACGTCTGCACCCCACCTTTATATTAAACAGTGTCATTGTTATTTCTGGGTTTTGTTGTTCATCAGACTAAGGAGAACCCTCTATCCCCTCCTTTCAGCCACTTTTCTTGCTGAAGTCTAGCCTTGAACTTCTCCTTGCTGGGAAGGCAAAGGCCTCTTTGTTGAATTCTTCCTTAATCATGTCTGCCCTTCGGCCTTTGCCAGTGTCTCAGTTGGATACACCCCTCTTGAGTCCGGCGAATTAGGCACTGTTCAGCCCATCCTCACCCCCTTGTTCCGTTAAATGTGTCATGTCCTGGAAACTTTAACTCCCCCCCCACCACCACCACCACCACAGTTTTGTAGAGTTGAAAACAACCAAGTCTGGCCCTTGGAGGCAGGTCTTTGTATCAATTTCAGGGCAATTTTTCTCTTTAAAAGTGTCTATCTTTAAGAAGTGTTCAGAAATAGAAAAATCCAATAAATTTAAGAAAGGTACTTTTACCTCAATTCCCCTCCCACGTTCTCTGATTAATCTGTGATTAATAGTGTGGGTTTGTTGTCCTTCTTGGAGTTGCTGCAATTACAATTTTGAATGTTTGCAAATGTTGACTTTTTAGGTGTTAAAAATAAGTCATTGCAGGAGTCACCACGTGAGTAATTCGTGACATAACTATATCAGTGTTTATAAAGAGAGGAGCCTGTTTGGGGGTTTTATTTTGTGAGTGGATTCTGGTTAATTAATTTTGTTTAACTTCCTTTAGGCTGTGCTTGCTTTCAGAGTGACTAGCCACTCCTTTGCTCTGAAGGCCTCAGTGGTGTTGCTGCTTTTATTTATGGAGTCAGCTGGCTCTTATAGCCAGGCACATTTGCAAGGCAAAGCAGGGGAAACCACAAATGGCCAGCCTCAGACCTACTTCCAGGGTCACAGAAGGCTTGCTGATGTCCTCCAGGTCATTGACTCTGAAGTTCTCAAAGCTCTGCCTTTCACTTCCTGTTTTCCTCTGTGTGACCCCAGCTTTTGGGTGCCACACATTTTTATCAACTGTATCTATCAAGCTGAAAAAATGGTTGCTACCTGCCTGCCCCTGAGCTTCACCGTTCTATTTAAATCTTTAATTCTGATTTTTTGTTTTTTGATGGTGTGTTGCGGTTTTCATCTTTGCTGTGCATTTGAGGGGGGAGGGGGTGGCAGGCCCTTTAAATTGGAGCAGCTGGATGCTAGCTGCTGCTTAAGGAGATGTGAATTAGCAGGCCTGCATGAGTGCTGGGGGGGAGGGGGAGGGATCAGGGAAATTTTTGCTCTTTTTTTTTCTCCATTTGAAGTACAGCCTCTGCCCTAACCTCCCAGTCTGTAAATTCAGATACTCTAAATATATTTGATATTTCGGTTTGCGAGCTCCTCTTCCTTTAGGAAAATGAGCCTCAACTCCTCGGTGTGTGGCTCTTCTTTCATAGACACAGAGATGAAGATGAGAGAGGGAGAGACAGTTGAAAGGAATTTCACATCGGCTTGGCATCCTTTGTTGATCCTGGCATCAGTGAAGCAGTCTCTTTATAAATGCACCTACCCACCTGAGTCCGTGGCATGGGCGTCCCAGGATCCAGGATCGCGTTAACACGAAGACCCAGACCTTCCTGGAGGATCCTGGAGGAACAGGGTGCCCATACACACTCTGGCCACTTCTAACAGGAAGAGTTAGGAACACATCCCCAAGCCAGCCTGGAGGCTCAGGGTCATTCAGCCCCTTTGCCCTCTGTACTCCTGAGTTTTTTTAAGAAACCTTGCCTAAAAGACAGATAATAGTACTAGTTTTCCTTGTACTTCATTTTCTATGAGTGAGAACTAGTTGGTGTTCAGGGAAAAGAAAGCTGAGGTTGTGTGTTCAGCTGCCCGACTCCGACTCCGACTCCGGGATGACTTCCCAGCTTAGTTTGGCTTAGTTCCTGGGTACTGAGCTCAATCACTTCTGTGCTGGGTACCAGGTTATATATAGTAAGATCAAAAAAAAACTGTTTTTTGAGATAGGGCCTCACTATGTTGCTCATCCTGACGTCCCATTGGACATCCTCCTGTCTCACCTTCCCCAAGTGCTAAGATGACAGATGTATATTACCATAGCTGGCTAGATATACAGTTCTGGATCCATGTAGCCTCCAGCTACACTGTGTTTTTTTCATTCCACCAGAGGCCTCTGGAACACAGATGAGTTGCCCCTCCAGTACTGGGCACAGCAAGGGGCAATGGAGGCTACTTTTGGAACTTAGAGATAAAATTTCATAGTTTGCATTTCTTCATGTCCTTAACCAGAGGGCCTGCAATGTACATTTCAGAGAAATAGGCGTCTACTTTTGGTTTCTCCATATTTCTTCTCTTCGTCACTTTTAAAAAACAGAACCATCTCTATTTATTTCTTTTCACATCTCGGTTACATACCTAATGCCATTTTCCTGTGCTTTAAGACAGTTGTTTATTCATTTATTTTGTGTACAGGAGTTCTGCAACCACAGCACACATACGGAGGTCAGAGGGCAACCTGTGTAAGCCAGTTTTTCTCCTTCTATCATGTGATTCCTGGGGATAGACTCAGGTTGTCAGACTCCACTCTGCTTTAAGCACCTTTACTGACTGAGCTAGCATGCCATATATATATATATTATATATATATATAATATATATTATATATATATAATATATTACAATATGTGTGTATTTGTATATGTATATAGTATGTATGTACATAATTTATAATATATGCATATTTAATATATAGTTAAATGTGTTTTTAATTTTAATTATTATTAGTTTTATTAGAGTTTATGCTGTTGCTTTTGTTTCTTAGACAGGGTCTCACAATACTTCCCAGCATGGCCTCTTTTCTGCCACCAGTTCCTGAGTGTCAGACTTATAAGCATATGCTGTAAACCAAGCTACAACATTTTGTTGTGCTGTTTATCCTAGCTTCTTTGTTGCATCTTATCTCTACCCTTTTAGGAATATTTTGTTTTATTTCTTTTTTGAAAACATGCCTCTAAACCCATAAATCTGCCCTTAAAACAACAGGAAAAGACAGCAGATAGAATTCCAGAGTGATTGTAATTGGGAGAAAGTTGAATCAGACACATCTGTGTTTTGACAGCTATAGTTGGTCACACAGAGCAGGGAATGGATCGTAAAACATCGATCTTCCTGTAAGACCCTGAGAATCTTACAGTTTGTCACCTTTGGCAGGATCCAGCAACCCAGCTCTTCAGATCCTCCACGTGCTGTGAGGAAACTTTCCAAGCTGCCCAAGTGACCAATGGCCCACTCAGGCCTTTCTACCCTCTTCTTGATTTCTAGAGATCCTCTGCCCTCTACCTTCTCTTTCCTGATTACCTAGAGCTTCCACTGGTCTCTTCTGTTTGTTCTAGAACTTGGATATAAGCTGAGTGTAGGCAGCATGATTTGTAGGGTCCACATTATGTTCTTGGGTCATGGTGCCTGTTGAACTTTAGCTTCCATAGGGCAGACAGTGGTTTGCTTGACTTTCAGTGTGATGTTTGTTTTTTCTGTTTATTTCAAACAAATGGTACACATATCTTTTTTTTTTTATTTTAGGAATGAGATATTAAGTAATGGGATATCATTGTGATGTTTTGGAACAAATGTATGTTAATAGACTCATCTCCATCCCGTCTGCCCTACCTTTCTGTACACAACAATCCTTCCTATAACCTCCAGTTTCTTTACCTCTTTCATGTCCCATCTGCCTGCCATGCCCCCCTCCCACACTCTATCCTTCTTTGGCATCCATCTTTTTTCTCTTAGTCTTCTTTCTCCTTCTAAAAATTTTTGGTAAGTACTAAGAAAATGAATAGTACCAATTCTTTTAGCTTCTAAAAATAGAAATTATCTCAATATGAAAACTAGTTTTATTCATGAAGGTAGTTTAAAAACATGTACCTGTATCATCACTGTCTCAGCTCAGAGAGACAGTGGCGCGCTGGGAAGCAGAGTACAGTCTGTCAGTGGGCAGACTGTGTGATTCTGCTCTGAGGGAGGCAGGAGGCTAGCCCATGAAAAGCACCTATCAGTGGCAGACTGCATCTCAGCTTCTGATCTGTTAAAATGGACAGTGAAGATACAAACCCCACAAAAGGAAATTCTGTTATCTGACATGTGACCACAGGGTTTCAGAACTCAGGTACTTTTATCGCTTAATATTCTGTGCCTTAAATATGTTTTTCTACAACAGCTTCCTTCATTCAACAGTAGACTGTGATCCAGGCAGTGGATATTCCAAAATGTGATTGGCCTAGTCTTCGACTGTAAAATGTTTTGCTTGCACATTGTAAGTTACTTCTGGGCTATGGGAGATTGGCTGAAATGATGATGAGGTTATGGGAAAGATCTGGCTGTTAATGTTTATCACCTGTTGGCTTCAGTCCACAAGTTCATCAATGGCTTGTTTTGGATTTGATAATGTATTTTGCCAAGTTTGATTAGAGGTTGCCTTCTATGGCAGTTTTTGTTCCAACTCTGACACACTGGTGCTAAAGTACAGTCTGTTTTTCTTCAAGTTATGGGGTTCGTTTGTTGAATTTTTTAAATTCTTTTAAAGCTGTTAGGCAAGAGAGAAAACATATCTGCTTGAGAGAAAGAGGAGAGACTTAATTCTAATTTTTAATTTTTTTTAAAAAAAATATATTCTTCTTTCAAATATTTCATCCTGACTACAGCTTCCCCTCCCTCTGTTCCTCCCAGCCCCTGCTATCTCCTCTCTGCCCCCAGATCTACTTTTCCTCCTTTTCCATTCAGAAAAGAGCAGGTCTCCCTTGGGTATCAACTGAACATGGTATAGCAAGTTGCAATATGACTAGGCACAAAGTCTCATATCAAAGCTGGGTGATTTCTGCCCTTTATCCCAAGTTGAGAGTTCTGTGTTTTCTATGACTAGATAATAGTGTAGAAAATGCCCTGGCAGCACAAAGATGGCTGCTCTTGACTTTTAACTCACAAATAGATTTCTATTGACCTGGACAGTTCTTTTATCCTCATTTGTTGCTTTGTATCTTCAGTTGAGGAATAAGGAAATATAAACAACAGACAGATGGTTGGAATGAAGTGATGACTTACTGCTCTTGACTCTCTGCTCAGCTTGCCTTTCTGAGCTCTGTATCATTAGGAGCACAAGTATCCTCTGTTCTTTCAAATGTCCCCACGATACCTGTCCTCCACCCACCTCTTCTTTTGCTCTTGAACAAAGACTCGTCAGTGCAACCATAGAGGTTCATAGATACTGAAATGAGGAGAACAAGTGAGCGTTGGATGCTCAGCCATTAATGACATATCTGCATCATCTCTTGACCTCGAGGCTAAGGAACAACATGAAAGAGGAAAGAGAAAATATAGAGGATCTGAACGGAGTAGTTGGGATACTGTTTGAATGCTATCTTCTGGCACAACCTACCTTTGCAGCAGTGATCTCTCAGGAACGCAAGACCCTCACAAAATTGATTCTAACAACACCCAATCATGGTTTGGGGTTCATGATGCCTTATCTCCCTGAGGACTTATAGGCAGTTAATAGTATCTGTGAAGTCGGGCAGTGGTGGTGCACGCCTCTAATCTCAGCACTTGTGAGGCAGAGGCAGGCGGATTTCTGAGTTCGAGGCCAGCCTGGTCTACAGAGTGAGTTCCAGGACAGCCAGAGCTACACAGAGAAACCTTGTCTCAAAAAACCCAAAAATAATAAATAATTAAATAAATAAATAAATAAAAATTAAAAATAAAATAAAATAAAAATAGTATCTGTGAAAGGAAGAGCTGTTTTGCGTCAGTGGTATAGCCACTAGTAAGGTATTCATGCTTCTGTAAACAAACGTGAAGAAGCAATACAGTGGCTCATTAAAAACAGACATGAAAAAACAACAAAAAGAGTAGAAGAAGGGGACACAGCAGCAGTATGAGAGGACAGAAGAGTAATGGAGATAAAGACGATCAAAATGATTTCTGTACATTTATGCTCCAGTTGTGATGAAAGTTATTGTTTAGGGTGAATATATGCTAATAAAAAAGCAAATGGCAACAGCGTAGGAATATCATTTGGAACAGGCTCGGTTCCCAAGCATTTTTAGACAGAAGTAGCGACTAGTCCAGATTTTATACAGGCAGAAGAAAGGTGCCAACCCCCATGATCCTCCTCACCTGCTGACTGATGGGAGGGAATTAGAGAGAAGCAAAGAGAATGAACGGGAGTGCTTTTGTGACTTATGTCTTCCCCCTGGCTTAACCATTCTTGGCCTCTACTCACTGCAGACTGTCTCTGGCAGAGGGAGGAATATGTTATTTTCCGCTTCAGCACCCAGAAGCCATTGATGTAAATTGATCAGTACTTTTTTTGTATTTTTCTGAAATTTTGTTTACACGCACATTCTTCTTTGTCTGTAAAGTGATTCGTAGCATAAAGTTCCAACCATTTTTCTTCCCAATATAATAATGACACCGAACTCATTGAATTCTTGTGTTTAAAGATTCTTCTAAAAAAAAAAATCATAGTTCGACTCTGTAGGGCAGAAAACACAAAGAAAGCTGTGCATTAGAGGAAACAAAAAAAAAATGTAGTGAAGTAGGGAGCTCTTGGCACAAGGCAGATCTTCTTCATAACTGAATACATATACATGTATATGCTTCACTTCAAGATAAAACTTAAGGAGTATTAATACAAAGGATTAAGCGTGCCTTCTCCTTATGTTTTACACATAGAACTTGGCTAACTCTGCATGGTTTTATATTTTGTTTTGTTTTCTTTGGAGGACAATGAAATGGGCTTGCTGTAAAATGTCCCTTCTGTTCCTATTTTACATTTTGAGTGATATTTCACATACCTTTAGAAAATTCTCCAACCTTCAGACAAATGCTTGATCAAATGATGCAGGTTTGAACGACATACGGAAATTAGTTTCTGTTCAAACCTGTGTCCCCATTCAGAGAAGAACAAATTGAAAAATTGATATTCAATACCAACGAGATAATTTTGGGATGCGAAAAACATTGTTTTGACAACTAAGAAACCAGAAGCTTTTAGGACAAGTCGAGAGAGAATCACATATTGTGTTTCCCATTTATTTTCCTCAGACATCTTAGAGAGAGGGAGAACAATTGAGAGACAGGTATAGAAAGAACACAGTGTGGAAGTGATGTTGGGTATGTTAATGCTATTCATTGCAAAGCTGGCGATCACCTCCAGGAAGCCAGGAGTCTCTGAATTCTGCTTCTCATAGTCTACCCACTTTAGCATTTAAAGTCACCCCCTCAATCCAGCGTATTGTGTCCACACCACTTGTTACTTTGATGTGCCAACCTCTCTGATTCTTCATTGTACTTACTTTAAAGATACTGTTTATGCTTCTCTATTGTCTTACCAGCAGATTAAGTAATGGGAGGTGAGCTGAGATACGAATAGAATACAAGAGTGTATATGAATGTGTTTTTGTGTGTATGTGCATGCATAAGTTGAGATCAGCAAAGACAGAAAGAGGATTCACTATAATAAACTACTTAGAGCACAGTAAGGAATGCTTTTAACCCTAAAATGCTTATAGTAGAATGCTCTTATTATTTTACTCTTTGTTTTCCAATTAATGTTTTGTGTATGTGGCTGGACTTGTGTTCATGTGCATTTAGAAGCCAAAGGCCATCTTCAGATGCTGTTCCTCAGAAGAATACTACCTTTTAAATTTGACAACGTCTTTCATTGACCTAGGACTTACTAATTAGGCTAGCACAGCAAATCGCTTATACCTAGTGACTTGCCTGAATCTGCCATTCCTGTCCTGGGATTATAAACATGCACCACCATGCATGGGCTGGGCATCCAAACTCAGATGCACATGCTCACTGATAAAGTCATTCACACCAATCCCACAGTCTTCCTCTTAAAGCATGACCTGCAGTTCCCTGGTATTCAAATCTGTTTCCATCTTAGATACAATGTCAATTTCTAGGTTAAAGCTTTTGAATAGAGCACATGTAGGATGTGAACACAGTTAAGTTTTTAGTAGTGTCTTAAGACTGTATTTTGTTCTGCCTTCTGTCATTGCTTCCACCTCTGAATCGTGCTGGGAATCTTTGCAGAAAGGCAGCATCATGTATTTAGTCACCATGGAGGTACCAAGTGGAAACTCACAGTTTCTGTCCATGATGATTATTGGAGTGAATGACTACACAAGTGGAACTTTCTTTATGAATTTACTAATCGATAAAAATGTTTATTGACAGTTTCCTGAGTGCCAGGTCTCATGTATCCTAGGTTCTCAAGACACAGTAAAGAGGAAATTATTACAATCTTTATAAATCTGTGTGTACTTGACGAATCAGATCTGACACAAGACAAGATAAACATGGAGACAGATGAACAGTGCAATAAATAACACATTTGTAGCATAATACATAAAAGCACTGTTTTAGAAATAAAGTCAGTTCAAAAGGGAAATACATTGATTCACACATCTGAGGACTAACAAGATAATAGACACTTCTAGGTCAGACTACAACACTGAAGTCTGAGTCAACTTCTCTGACTCAGTTTTCTCTTTGAGGTGCCCAAAAGGCAACTGCTGCAGCTTTAAGTGGACACCCTATGGGCATAGAAACCAATAGAGATTGAACACCCTCATCCATGAACTGCCTCTTCTTGTGCTCTTGGGTTGAGGTTTCTTCATCCTTGGCTCAACAGTTGAGCCGTAACATGCTATCTCAAGTTCAGAACTATGGTTTGGAAAGCTGATAACACATATAACCCTACAGGGCCAGGTACTGAAGTTGATGAAAGGGTGAGTTTTCCAGAGAAATAATTGCCAAGTAGATCAAAACAATACATAGCACCCAAACAAATGAATAAGCATTGCTTATTCATTATATATTCAATATATTATATACTATAATATATTATATGTTGAATAAGTTTGCAAGGAGACTTAAACAAAACATACATGTGGATTTAGAACTATGGGAGTGGATCACCATTAATAAAATCAAGCAAGATTTTTTTTAAAAAGTAGTTTCTTCTTAGCTAGGACCTAAGTGTAAGGAGACTATTCTGAGCTGAAAGATGTAGCACTGAGACATGGGGTAAGAAGGTTATTTGTGGGCAAGAAGGGCCAGTGGGCCAGGTTGGTCACAGCTCTATGAGAAAGGGTGTGCGCATGAAGAAAAAATTCCACTATGTCAGAAGACCATGCAATGGGAACAGTTGGAGGCTGTCAAAGAGCTTTAATCTCCCCAGAGCATTCTGGGACGGGAGCAAGAAGAGGACCTGGCTTTGGAAAAAGGGAGAGATTCTTTTTTCCCTGTTCATTCATGTATTCATTCTATGTTCAATTGAGTGTGCAATGTCCATGCACAAACAAACAAACACTCAATATGTTATGGTGGCCAGAAGTCAACTTTGGACATCATTCCTCAGGAGGATTTCGTTTTGAAGTTTGAAGCAGCATCTCTCCCTAGGCCCTGGGGTGGGCCTTTTAGTCTAGTCTTCCAGGTTGGCAAGGCCCAAAGAGCTTCCTGTTGCTGGCTCCCCATTGCTGGATTATAAGCATGAAACTCCATGTCCAGCTTTTGGTTCCTGTAGCATTGAATTCAGGTCCTCATGCTTGCAAAAAAAAAAAAAATAGGAACTTTTTTTACTTAGATACCTTCCAGTCCACATTTTGCTTTATTAAAACTTGTGTACATTCATTATATAATGCTTATTCATCTGAATTTTAATTTTTTTTCTATGTTGTTACTCTCTTGCTTTCTCTATGATGCAGGGGTAGAAGTTGAGTTCCCTACTAAACTATTTTCCCAGTCTCTCCTCTGTTGCAATGGTGTTGGAAAATTGAACAGGCATCCTTTGCACTAGGATTTTAAGAACCTCTATGTGTGCTCCAGATAACCAAAAGCCACCTAGCTTGACATAGCTGTCTAATGTCCTAAGCTCAGTTAGGAAGCCTTTTCATCAGCGCTCCACAGGTTCTGAGTTAGCATCAGTGAGGTGCTTCTATCCCAGATCCCCAGTGGAGCACTATGGGGCTCTCTGTTTGGGGAGCATGAATGAGGCCTCTGAATGATGGCAGTGGCTCACTGGGGGCCTTGCTTTGTTCAGTAGCACTTGAGGTTGAAGTTCAGAAAAACAAAGCAGTTTCATAATAGTGAACGTGACTGGAAATTTCAAGTGTCTTCAAGGGCATTTGACATCAATGAGCTCAGTGATAGAATAGCCAAGAAAGACAATGTTGGTAATGTGCTGCATTAAAAGGCTAGTCAAAGAGGCCAGGACTACAAATGAGAACAGGAGCACAATTAGTGAATGGAATAATATGGGAGCAAGCTTGCTTGCTTTCTTTCTTTCTTTCTTTCTGTCTGTCTGTCTGTCTTATGTGCTACAGCTTCACATTTTCCCTTATTTTATTCAACTAATGAAAAGAAAAAAAGGTAGACCATTCATTTCTTTATAAATTTCAGCTAAAAACAGCACATTTCTTTATGTGAGGAGTTATCTCCTCCCCCACTCCCATAAATACACATATAGAATCAATGTTCTCTGAAACATATACAATCGTTTATTGTGTGCAGGCTTCTTTTGAGATGTTACAAGACATTAAAACAGTTAAAATCATGGCCTTTGTTGCAAAGCAAAGCTGTATTCTAAATCAACATTTTCCATTCTTTGAATGTAGAGTATCATCCTCTTATCTTCAGAGGACACATTCTATGACTCACAAGGAATGCCTGAAACACCAGTTCATATTAGACCTTGGATATATGTTTTTCTATATTGTACACAGGTATCCATAATCATATATAAATCTGATACTATATAAATGAGACACAGTAAGAAATTAATGAATAGAATGATAATAAATAGAACAACAATATATTGCAAATAAATTTAGAAAAGTTATTTAAGATGTATGGATCAGGCTGAGCATGTAACTCAGTAGACAGTATTTTTGCCTAGTATGTAAAAACCTTAGTAAAACCCCAAGAACCTAATAAAACAAGGCAGAGATTCCCCATAGCCATAATTCCATCATTTAATAGGTAGATGCAGGAGGATAAGAAAGTCAAGGTCATACTCTGCTATATATTGTGTCCAAGACCAGCTTATGTTACCTTGGACTCTGTCTCAAGAAAATCAATCAATCAATCAACAATCAATCAATCAAGTATGTGGCTTTTCCATTTCTGTTTTGGGTAGTAAGTGTCCACAGATAGCTTTAATACTAGAAAGTGAAGCCTCAAAGACTCAGAGCTGCGGTCTATTTCCCAGCTCTAAGATCAACTGTTATTGGCATAGGGCTGGTTATAGAGCCAGAGTGTTCCAGTGAAAATACATGTTAGTGTGTATTTGTGTAGAGTGCTGGGTTTCATAACAGTTGGTGTAGTATATCATGTGCTTTGGCCATGTTTGCTCCCATTACTCTCTACTGTCATCTTTCTCCTAGTCACCTCCTTTTTCTTCCTGTCTGTCTGTCTGTCTGTGTCTTCCTGTGTATCTAACTGCCTGTTTGTGTGTCTGTCTGTCTGTGTCTACATTCTATATAAAAAAGAAAGAGTGTTATTGGCCTTCCTGACTCTAGCTTGTTTCATTTAACATTATAATCTTAAGATCGATTCAACTCTTGCAAATGGCCTAGGTTTAGTCTTTCAAAAAAATATTTTTCACATGTTCACGTGGAGATCAGATAACCACATTTAAGAGTTGGTTCTCTCCTTCTGGTTTTATGTAGATTCCAGGAATCCTAGTCAGATCATCCCAGCCTGTGCAACAAGTGGTTTGCCCACTTAACCATATCGCCAGCCCCAGTTTTATTCCTGTTCTGGCCCAATACAACTCTTGCGTATAGACACCACATTTTCTTCATCCATCCATGTATTGATTATCAGAGGACATGTTGATTTCTCACTGAATTCTTTGAGTTGTCAGCACCCAGACTGTAACATATGTAAACAGTTTGCATAAAAACCTTGGTTAGAAATTTTCTCAAAGATTGTCTTGAAGATCAACTAATGTATTGCAAGAAGACACTTCAAATCATAGAAGATCAACAGTTGTTGCATAAAGATTAACTCTCTCCATCCGCATCAATATTCTAGTGAAATTAATTCATGGAACCTCATCATGTCTCTGAGTGTAAGATGAGGGAGGGCACAGTGACCCTCCGTCTAGCAGAGTATAAATGGTTCAGAAAGCAGAATTGGGAGATGGCCAGTCATGGGTGCAAACATGCCACATGAGGTTTTTGTCACGTGTTGCTGGGTGTTTTGTTTCTCTGTGCTTTTAAGCGGTCACAGTGCCTGAACAGAAGTACAAGGGAAATGATACCAGTAGCACACAGTTCAGTACCTCCTGAGTACAGAAATGTGTCATTATGTATTTTTCTTTCCTCCTCCCAGGAGTACCAGGTAGAAGGCAGCACAGAAAGTAAAAACAAAACAAAAGCTTTGAATTAGGGTGGGAAAATTGTGACACAGGCAGTTCTAATCTATAGATTCCAAAGCAGCTGATACTGAAAGAGAGCTCAGTGGTCTGAAAAATGTGTGGCAGAAAATAGCACAGGAAGGCTGGAGAGATGACTCAGAGTAACAGCATTTGGGTCAACAAGATCTAGGGCCCACATGGTAGACAGAGAGAACTATTCCCACAAATTGTCCAATGACTGCCATATCTGTGCCACTGACTGCACACTCACACGCATACTACACACAAGAAAAAATAAATGTATAAAAATCCTTATAGAAAATACTGACATTCTGGACCCTTGAAGGTGAAAAGGTGACTTTCTTACTGAAAATTGAACCAATACCTGGATGTTACATTTTTTTTAAAGGAAACTAATAACAATAATGTTCTCACACTATCAGCTTTTGCTTTTGGTATTATTATTATCCTTTTGGTGTTTTATGAATGTTTCAATATATTTTCATTTCTTTATATATCATTTTCTCAGAAAACATTGGAATTATACTAAGTGTATCCATATAGAAATTGTTTCATAAGTCCTTCCTGATGTCACCAGTTTTGACTTCGTTTGTGAATTTTACTACCCAGATCTACCATGATTCATTTGCCATTTTGTCTACTATTAGCTACTACATCTGTTTTTTAAGAAGAGTCTATAATAAATGTTAATGAGAGAAAAATAGCCTCAAAATATACAAAGTGGGCAAACAGACAACTTGGAAGGAAATACCGAAAGACCAAAAATACAGGATATTTTATGCAGCCTTCCAATGTCAATTGAATGCAAACTAAAACAGTATGCTTTGTTAAATTGGGGAAATTGTAAGTAGGGTAATTTGCAGAGTGGTTTCTGGCACTCTAGAATACTTGCTAGCAGGTATTTGGGTGGGAATCTAAAGTATTAAACATTTTCACGAGTTAATTTACAAGTCTAAGACCTTTTACTGACAAGGAGGGGGAGAGAAAGAGTGTGAGTGGGGCTATGCTGCTCGGTGGTGCATAAGTATGGATGGTTCAGTACTTAAGGGAACTAGACATTCCTGGAGAGGACCTGGAATCAGTTCCCAGTCCTCACATCCAGTGGTTCATAGTTACCTATCATTCCAGTTTCAGAAGATTAACACTCATTTCTGCTCTTCATGGATACCTGCACTCATGTATGCAAAACACACACACACACACACACACACACACACACACACACGAAATTAAAACCCAATATTCTCAGGTCTCAGGTTCCTGTATTTTTGAGATTTAAAGGATGTCTTCAGATGAGCACTGAGGATTAAGAAGGAGCTGTGGATTCAGACACATAGGGACCTGAATTGCAACCATCCCCCTTTTGGGTAATTTGTCTCTTCTGGGCTATCTCCCTCTACTCTTATCTCTGTTATTTATCACATGACAATTTTGCTAACTTGGTAGTCTTCATTGACATAATATGCAGATAGGACACAACCCTAATTATTTTTCATAAAATGACTGGATGGTAACTCCATGTAGGGCTTGGCATAGTGCTCTTCTATCTTGAAGACCTAACTGTGTGATACCTTCTTGCGCTTGGAGATTGTTAGGCATTGAGCAGAAAAGTGACTTAAGAGAAGTGAATGCTCAGAGTGTGGCCAGAACGCTTTCTTTTCTGTTACAGAGTCTTGACAAAAATAATTGCAGAATGTAGAAGTGCATGGGTGAACAAGAACAGAGAACTTTAAAGAGAAAGGTGCTCAAAGAGAGTTCTGGGGGATGGGGGGTGGGGGGCATAAGTTTATATAGGCAGATGCATCTGCTGAGAGGATGAGGTCCCATGTTGAAAGAAGTGCTTTTTACAGAAGTCACAGAATATTTGTTAGGATCAGGAGGAAAGGTTACTGTGAGGCTATCTGAAGACACATATTGTGGGTCTTCAAGCTATTGAGAGTAGTTAATCAAAGAAGGAGAGTATTTAAAATGTATTTTTTTTGCTACAGGTTCTGCCCAAAACCATGTCCTGAGTCCATCTTTCTTGTGGTGTTAGCATCTGGCAGGTTCTCCAGAGTCAGGGAGTTACAGATTATAAACTGTTTCTTTCTGATTTTAGATGCATCTCATAAGCAAAGTTTGCATAGCCAGACTAACCACACAAGGAGTGGAGAATAAGAAGTACTAGATCGATAGCCAAGACTGTATGTGACAGCAAGTACTATCACATAGCCTGTGGTGGTGTCCATCCAACCACATTGGGACAATTCATGTGAAGCTTCCATAAGCTGCTAATTGTGGAATTCTGACTGCGCTGGACCTGCTTTGAAAAAGGCTTACTCATAAAAGTCCTTAGGCATTATGCCTTTTGCTTTTAAAAGGAACACACAGGACAAGCGAGGTGGTCCAGAGAAGGGCATTATGCCTTTTGCTTTTAAAAGGAACACACAGGACAAGCGAGGTGGTCCAGAAGATAATGGCATTTGCTTTCATGCCTGATGACCTGAGTTTTGATCCATAGAACTCACATGAAAAAGAATCAACTCCAAAATGTTGTCTTCTGACCTCCACATATGAGCATGAACACACACACACACACACATACACACACGCACACACACATACATACACACACAAGCACATGCATGCGCAAACATAAATATGCAGACACATACTCACATACTGAATAAATGTTTTAAAAGAAAACAGACATCTATACTATTGTAGCTACTAGATCCTAAATTACACTGTTGTTTGCGATAGACTTCACTAAATTCAAACTTGAAAAGAAAACTGAAAACACCAAGCTTCCCTTCATTCTTCCTCTGTGGGTGACCACTAGCCTCTGTGCAAATAGAGGAATGAATGGAAATTTTCTGAGGTCATAGATTGTCTTTGGTGAACAGTTTGAAGCTCTGTCTTTCAGGACCACTTTTTTAGATATCTTCACAGGATTTAAAGAGAGCCAGGCACACCAGGATATTTATGAATCATGAGACTTAATAGAGACCAAAGTGGATCCTATTATTGATGTGCTTACTGCTTCATTAAATTCCCCTTAAGGTTTGAAGCATGGATAAGGATCATTTGCAATAATAATTATGCTGTGATCGATTGATTGGGTCTGACATTGCACTTGTCACCTTGAAATTCAGAATCCATCTATTTTCGACAGTGTGAACATTTTTTGCTAATCTTACACCCCAGCAGATGATAGTTTATTTTTAAGGAGAAAGTACAGTTTATAAAGTTTGGAGACTTAACCTTTTGGAAAAAAAACAAGAAGTATCACTTGTCATTTCCAAAAAAATATGAAAATCATCCAACCTGTAATATTTTTAAGATTAAAAAACATAGTCTATTTTAAAATAGGAATTTTCCAACAAACAAAAAATTACAGGCACTTTCACTGACTGTTACAAGTGTATTGAAAGCATGCAAGTTGACACAGTCTTCTCATGGATCATTGAAGTGTAGAGCTAAGCTGCTCTATGGATGTTTGAGAGCAATTGCTGCTCTTGCAGAGGTCTCATGTTCAATTTCTAACGCCCGTGTTGGATGTCTCACAGTAATCTGTCACACCACTCTAGGACAACCTTGGCAAGCAATCATATGTATGTGCACACAGACACATGTAGGAACCAAAATACACATAAATAAAAATAATCCTTAATGTGTGATAGCATTGAGACTAGCTCTGTTTGTATGTATAGGTATATGTGCCCATGCATGAATATAGAGATTTGTACATATTTCTTTTTCTATCCATCTACCTTTCTGTCTATCTACCTATTTACTCCTTAGATTTTCTGCGTGTTTGCTCTCCAATTCCATCTATGCCTAAACAAATAATACAAATGTCTGTCTCTGAAGCATGTGGTACTTCACCCAAGGTTGCAAGGTACCCATCCAAGACTAGAATGAATCTTACTCCATGCAAGACTTTGTACATTTCTTTCAGGATATGATTTTTTTAAGAGGAAAAGAGAAAACAGTGACCTCATTCTCCTGTGTTTGTATCCACTTTGATTTCATGAATACTTTCTGTTTTGAGCTTGCGATATGTCCAGTCTCCAGTCAGTTTGGCAGCAAATAACCATTTATAGATTTGCTTATTCAGGATTAGGCATTGGGCCTGGTACTCAGAATAAATGACACAGGTGTGGCTTTTTTCTACGTAAGCCTAGATTCCATTAAGTTGGGGTAGGGGTAGGCTCACTCAAGAGAGAAATATAGGATGTATGTGATTGGTGTGAGAAAATTCACAACATACTAATGAATTGACAGATAACGAATTGGTTGTGGTCCCGTTTAAATTACACTACAAATAAGGATGTCTAGCTATTATCATATGTTTACTGATAGCCAACAGTTACACATAGTTTTCTAGTTACATTTCTGTGGCCATGGCAAAGACTCTAACTAAAAGTGACTTAGGTATAAAGGAGTTCTTTTTAGTTTACCCTTTCTGATTACAGTTCATCACTACAGAAAGCCAAGGCAGGAGTATATAACCTATACCCAAGTAATTTACTTGTTAACCAAAGAAGTATAGCAGGAACTATGAAGGAGGATGCTTGCCAGCTGACTGACAACCCAGTTTATACTCAACTAATATTTTTATGTAGTTCAGGACCACCTACCTAGGGATAGTGCTACCCTGAGTGGGCTGAGCTCTCCTACATCAATTAACAATCAAGTCAGTCACCCACAGACATGCTCACAGACCAGTCTCATGTAGGCTGTTCCTCAATAGAGTTCTCCTCACATAAGCTGTGCCAGATTGATAGTTAATGCTAACCAGGACACATGGTACACAGGTTAGACCCAGTAACCTTATGAGAAAACAATTATTATTGTGTACATTATGAATGTGATGTTACTAGTGTCTACAGAGCTCCTAAAACTGATAAGCTATTGAGTGCTACTATTTAAGCCCAGCAAGACTGTGTTCAGTGTTAGGCTTTTGTATCTAATTCCATGAGTATATAAAAGGATTTATAAATATATTAACATGAAAATAAGTATTTATGTATGCATAGGGAAGGAATAATTGCACCTACTTTCACCCTCAAAAGTGTTCACAGCCAATAATATGATAACTTACTGAACAGTGCTCTTAAAATTTCCACTATACATATGTATTATTTTTTTAATTTAATTTAAATTTGTATTTGTTCACTTTATATCTTGCTCACTACCCCTCCCCAGTCATTCCCTCCCACAATCCTTCCCCCATACCTATCCCCCTCCCCTTTTTCTCTGAGCAGGTGGTATTTCCCTGGGTATCCTTCTACTCTGGTACTTCAAGTCTCTTTGAGGCTAGGTGCTTTCTCTCCCACTGAGGCCAGACAAGACAGCCCAGCTAGAAGAACATATTCCACATACAGGCAACAACTTTTGGGATAACCCCTGTTCCAGTTGTTCAGGACCCACGTTAGACCAAGCTGCACATCTGCTACAACATATGTATATTTATATAAGGCAATAAGAGTAATTATGAGTCACACAAGATATACTCAGGAAGTATAATGGTTCCACAACTTTTACAGAAATATAAGTGTATTAATTGCTTGTCTCATTGAAGTTCGAAAAGGCTTGATGAAGTCAATTTTAAAAGGAAGAATTGATCTTGGGTCACTGTTCCAGGAGATATAACCCACATAGTGGGAACGGCATGAGGGCAGGAGCTTGAGGCATGTCATCCGTGTCCACTGTATCAATCACTGTAAGACTCCAGTCCAGGGTGGAGTCATCTCACCACAATTAACACAATTTAAATAACTCTTCACAGACATGCCCAGAGATTTTTTTTGGAAGGTCATAAATACTTCTATTGCACAATCAAAATTAACCATCCCAAGATTGAAGATGCCAAATATAATTTCAGAAATTCCGAATTCTATGCCTTAAAATACCTTTAGGCTTAAGCCTAAAGACAGTGTTCGAAATGCCCTTTTTCAGTTCTTAGACTCACACAGGCAATTGAAACATCCTGCCTGTCTGGTAGGACAATTTTGCAAAGAGTAAAATAATTGTATTCATTACTGGTGAAAGCTATCATAGAATGTATCTGTGTCTTGGAAAAAAAACATTGAGTAACTGGATTGGCTTTTGAAGAGGATTGTTAGGAGGTCGGATGCAAAGAAAATAGTAATATGAAAATTGAATTCTGGCTATTCTCCAAGAAGAATTTTATTTAGTTGTAAATGGGGAAAAGGAGGTGGAAGAGATGGCTCAGCAGTGATGACTGCCTGCTTCTCTTTCAGGGGACCCAAGTTTCCAACTTCAGCTCTCAACACATGTTAGGCAGCTCACAGCTGCCTGTAACTCCATTACTCAGGAATCTGATATCCTCTTCTGCCCTCTATGAGTACAAAAGTACAGGTGGTGAGTTCACATACACACACACACACACACACACACACACACACACACACACACACACACACAGACACATCTTTAAAACAGGAACAACATCTCAAAGAACTCTGTTCTTTATTACTACTACCAGTGAAAGTAAAAATAGAGTTTGATTTTCTTCTGTGTTTTGCACATGTAAAATCTAAAACCACTTAATAAATCAGTCGATTCTGAACAAGCCCTTACAAATGCCAGATACTACAGACAGGTTACCATTTACTTGATCTGATAATCATTTTATTTTGTGATGATGCTAAATGATACACTTTCCATGGAAACCATGTTTCAGATGCTGAGTTCTGATCTTTCTCTGGCTATCAATACCTAATCTAATACTATCTTATGAGTAGTGACCCCCAGTAACCCCTGAATCCTGGTGGACCCTCCATGTTGTCCTGCTGTTACCAGCAGTTTTGGGTATAGGGAAATAATAACTCATATTAAATATTCATAGAATAGGTTTTGCCTTCAGTTATATTTGTGTAGATGTAGCCCAGTGGCAATGTCCCCAATATATTTAACTTAGGCTAAGCTAATTTGTCAGGTTTGTTAGAGTAGATGTATCTTTTTTCTTTATGTTTTCATCTTATGATTAGATTAGCAGGATATAGCCCGAGTGTAAATTGAGGAGAACCTTATCTTTTAGGAGGCATCCAGACACATTTATATGAAAAGTGTGGCCAAGATTAAGTAATTAGACACAGCAGCATTTGTGTATAGGAGATACTGGCTAGTAGGAGTTGTCTGATACTCCTAATATTTTAAATTCTCCTTGCCTCCCATGTCCACCTTCTAACATAATTGATGACATCACATGAGCTCTGTTGTTGATGTGCAAACTGTTTATAGACAAAGAATTCAGAGTTCTTCTCTACAAAGCATCCTTCACAGTATATACAAGGATAGCAGTTAATTCCATGTTGGTCTTTGTTTCTATGAGTGATATTTTTTTCCTCCGAAATAACCACTCTTTTTAGCATTTCTAATTCCACAACTCTCTGGTTTTCGTGGTATGGAAAAAGTTCTAGACTATTTTGAACTATTTGCTCTACTCAGTTCTTCACATCTTCAAACTATGTTGCTATGGAGCTGCAGGAGACTTGGGAGCTGTGAAGCGAAGGTGATTCTCCTCGCACAGGAAGGGTCAGCATAGGTGTTCAGACAGCTTTATTGAGGCACGATGACCATAAGCACCTGCAGGTGAAGTGCCTTGTGTATCTTCACAAC
This sequence comes from Tokudaia tokunoshimensis, assembly GCA_036184795.1. Classification (NCBI taxonomy): domain Eukaryota; kingdom Metazoa; phylum Chordata; class Mammalia; order Rodentia; family Muridae; genus Tokudaia; species Tokudaia tokunoshimensis. Next base: position 97,529,687 of record BTHU01000010.1, read on the forward strand.
CTTTAGCACCTTCAGGAACTTGAACATCTCTACTGCTCCCAATTTGTCCTGACCCAGTGACACTCTAGATTCCAAATCCTCTAATGCCCTTCCACTACATATCTACTGTCTGCCCCTAGACTTGAGTTTTCCCTTTCTGAAACTTTTTATAAAGGAAATCAGACTCAGTCTTTTCCACTTGTCATTTTTTTTGTGCCTAGAAAGTTATCAACAAAATTACTTAATAGTAATCACTTCCTTTTCTGTAGTCTCAGACACAGTGTCACTCAGATGGGATGAGCCTTTCCAGCACAGAATACATCAAATTCTCTTCTTCCATGTCTGCACATTGTCCTTTAGAAACTACAGCTGACCTAGAAAATATGGCAGAAAGGTAACAGTGACTTAAGGTTGTGGGAGAGGGAGGGAGGGATGAGCTGAGGGAAGATGTGTCTTAATCATGCTGATCCCGGAAATAAGATGCCTGGGTGACCAATTAGAATACAGTAAGGTGCACTTAACCAAAGTTGTGCTCAATATAATTTAATCTCTGATGATTCATAATGACCTTGGGTCATTGTGAGCATGGACTCTGAAGTCAGAAGCTTCGGGAGAAAGATGGGCATCCAATGCTCATTGAAAGTGCCCACATATGTTCACAGTCCTCTATATTGACAGTCACCAATCCCCCTTGAAGGTGCCCACACATGAATACATCCTTCTGCATTGACAGTGACCCCATTGATGGTGCCCACACACGTGCATGGCCCTCTCCATTGAGAGTGAAGAGGGTCCTTTTATATGTAAGTCTGTTTTGGGCAGTCTTTAAAGCCCTTCACAGTTGAAAAACAAGCTAACATATGCCTTTTAGATATTAAGATATGCTTCCATTACTCACCGTTTATCCAGTAAGCACAAGATGAGTGTTGAGTGTAATTGAAGTAAATGTTTAGGTGTGTGGTATAAGGAGATGGGCAAGGTGAGTCTTTATCTCACTTGTTTGCCTGTGTGTGTTAGAAAGTTTGAAAACCCTGGAAGATGTTAAATACACCATTTATTATAAATATGATAGGACTTTAAATTAATAAAATGCAGCAGTATCTGTTGCAATTATGAATGCGCACATCCTTTGCAGGGGTAGAAATTTTCCTTAGAGATTGACCAGCCATGTGCACAGAGATGTATGCATCCTGGGGCTTGTGTAAACTTAGTTGGTTATGTCTAAGAGATCATGGAGCACAGACTGCTAAAGCAAGTCTGGTGCATATGTGTGACAGAGCACTCTTCAGCTATAAGCAGAGTAAGTACACTAGGCTGCACTGTCATTGAATGAACTCTTGGACATATGTTAAAGGAGAAAATCATGACAAGAAACAGTTTGAATGCCAGCTTTCCAATTGTCACATGAATGAAAAAGCTCTCTCTTTCTATCTAATATTTAACACCATTAGAAAGAGTGATAAACACCATTCTGTTTGAAGAGTTGTTTTTTAAAAATATTTTAAATACTTACAGGTGCAGATATTGAGTTTTGGTTTAGAAAAAAAATTTCAAATATGTTTATAAAGGACACAGGTAAATTATTTTCATGTTTATTTTGGGACTCTTATATCTGTTTTATGCAAATATCTCTCTTGAACTTGCTATTAGGTCTCCCTCCTTCATCATGAACATAAACGAAGAAAAGAGGAGAGTAGGCTTGCAATTGCTCCTCTCCCATCCGGTTTGCTTCTAGCCAGTGAATTGGTGATTTTTCCCTTGCTTCTCCAAACTCTCAGAAAATGTATAACTCTGAAGGAAAAGGAGCCCATGGGGAAACCTTGCCTGGAAGGTGATGCACTTTGAGCCTTCGGGCTAGGAGTAGCTTAGCAGAGTAGAAAGTCTGCATGGTTGGAAACTGGATAAGAAGAAGATAGGACTTCACAGAGCCCCAGAAGCACAAGTCTAGACTAAAGAGACAGGATGCTAAAGTTAATGTCAGCCATTAGAGACAGAACTTCTATTTAAAGGTGCCAGTGATTTTAAGCTTTGAAATATTTAAGGTAAAGAGGAGGATCCCTATACATTAATTAATTAACCAACTAACTAATTAATTAACTAAATATGTCAGACCAATATATTGTTAGTCTGAGACTCTTCCAACATAGTCACTATGCTACATGATGGGGTAATTATGCCATCACTGCTTCCACTTACATCACACAAGTAGCAGAGGCTTGTGTCCATATAAACCCGTGGACAAACAACAGTGAAAACTATTGAGGAGAATTGCTATTAAGTAAAATAGCCCTGCTCATCTCACAGGGTAGATGGCTTCCCACTCACCTCTTTATTTAAAAGCTTGCTCAGATAAAGTGTTAATAATATCATCTATAAGTGCTGGATATAAGATGGCTCTGTCAGTCAAGTTTGCCATGCAAACAAGAGGAACTGAGTTCAGTTCCTACGAAAGTCAGGTTTGGTGGCACATGCTTATAATCCCAGTGCTGTCAACAGAGAGACATGTGGATCTCTGGGACCCACTGGCCAGCTAGCTTCATCTATTCGGTGAACTCCAGAAAACAGAAACCATGCCTTTGTTATAATAGGGTAGACAGTGCCTGAGGGCCAGCACCTGAAGTTCTCCTATAGCCTCCACATTCAATATCATGCACACAGAGAACACCCACCCAAATGTGCTGAGGACATGTGGGACAGTGCACAAACATCATTTGCCTGGGGCAGGAAGTGTGAGTGGAGCCAAGACTTTAACACCTTGACAGAGGGGCTCACACATAAGGAGAGTATGGGAACACACAGTCCTTGCTTTAACTTTAAAATCTAAGACCCTCGGGTACATAGTAGTTAATAAAAGGGATCCATCTCTCTGCTGACAACAGTGTCATTGCTCTGGTAATATTTGGTGTATTAATTTAGGGCACAAAGGACTTAAATGGCATGTGCTTGTCAGAGGTAAATGAAGTGGAGTCTAGGAGAATAGAACCTAGCATTATTAGTGACAACAGTATTCTGATATTTTTGTTCTTTGTGGAAATCATGTTACACAGAGATGATATCATAGGAGAAAATCCCGTTGAATTATGGCTGTAATGTCTATATCTATGCTAGTCCCAAGAGCAGTGACAAGTGGTGAGGACTGGGTGTTTTTCCCATAGGCATCTATGACATAAAAGTAGAAATGTTAGTTTGAAGTCATAGAAAGACACCAGTATCTTCATATACTCCCTGGAATTGATATTGTACAGGATTTTTATGAGAGAGTATAGATTCCTTTTATTTTCTTATTATTCTCACATGGAATGATGCAATGAAAGGAAAAAAAGTTAATAAAATCCACTGTTCTCTAAAAGCCAAAGAGCCGTGGTTTCCTATTTTGAGACATTTGGCAAATCTCATTTTCCTACAGATGTTGTTGGACATAAATTGATGTTTTCAAGAAGCAAATAGAATATTCTGCAATGCTCAGAATTAAGGAGTTCAATGCAATCAGATGGAGCTTTGTCAGACTGAAGCATCTGAATTAACTTATGCCATACAAGTGAAAGTCTAAGCGTTGTGCTTCTTCCTAGCTAATCAATGAAGATTAATATTCTATGGGAACCTGATTTTGTAGATGAGGTTCAGCCACACTATTTCCCCTACCAATTTTTTCCTCCTGGTAAATAAATCATCTTTATTATACTGTATGAATTTACTTGGCTCTTTTAATAGGCTTTGTAAGAATAATGCTTCCTTAGATTATATTATATTTTTAAACGCGTGCAAGTGTGGAATGTGGTTATGCTACTGGGGGTGGGGAGGGTGGGTAGAAAGGACTTGCTGAATATCTTAGCTTTATCAGCTCATTCCCTGTGTGTTAAAGCAGATGAAGCAATGCCCATGCATCCAGGGAGTCTCCCCAGCAAATTGCCAAGTATTTGTTGGGATAAAAATGGTTCCTACCTCTGCCTCATATCAAACTTTTCCTGAGGAAGAAGATTAGATTATTCCAAAAGGACTTGATCTTTATAAAACTATTTATAAAACTATTCTGGTTGCTATTTTGAATCCTTTTTATCTTCAAGGTGTTGGCTAGTTTATTTGATTTTTTCTCCCCAAGGAGGGAAATAAACTTTATAATTCCAGCGCTATCATCCACACATAGATTGATCTGCTGAATTGAAAAGCTGCTGACTGTGGACTCTGCAGCTACTGCAGGTGGTCTCATTCACAATTAATAGAGTGAATTCTCATGCTGCCTCCTCACAGGTTTAACCCTAGAAGGTAAGTTATGGCTTGACATATACACAGTGAACTTCAGTGAGACTCAGTAAGGGATGAAGTAGAGGAGAGAAGACAGGTAGGAAAGAGAAAAGGTTGGTAGCGTGTAGAACAGGAGAGGTAATGATAGATAGATAGATAGATAGATAGATAGATAGATAGATAGATAGATAGAGATGATAGTCAGATACAGACTATGTACAGTACTACAGAGCGAGAAACAGAGACAGATGGACAGAGAAGATAGGAGAGGAGGAAGAGGAGAGAGTAGGGGGAGTGAAGGAAAGCAAAGGAGAGAAGTATTTCAATAGAAACAAAAAGTACTTTATGAGCCTATGCACTAGTCCAAGTCATTAATTATTAATGTCACTGATGAGAAGAAATCAGAACCTCCCTAGTTTTCTATATCTCTGTGTGCCCTATATAATTTACTGTAAACAGAATGATCCTTCAAAGACACATTGTCCATGGACTTAAAGCCTGATGATTTCCTACTCAGAAAACTAAAAACCCTACTCTGTTTATAGATAGTTTTTCAACCTTGAGTCTAAAAATAAGGTTCTCTTGAGCCTTTCTGTGCATGAGTTGTGTCTGTAGTAGTGAATACCAATGTACACACACATACATGGGGTCCGGGGGGAGAGGAGGAGAGAGAGAGAGAGAGAGAGAGAGAGAGAGAGAGAGAGAGAGAGAGAGAGAGAGAGAGAGAGATTGATTTTGTCCCCAGTCTGAGCCATCTTGCCGCTATCATGAAAAGGTCCTCTCATCTTTTCTGGGCATCTTAGTTGTGTGGCAGGAGGACTTGTGAGAGGCATCAGTGGTAACTGAGACATGGTGCTACTTAGGCGATTTAACTGATGTCCTTTAGAAAGAACTGAATGTGCCTCTTGACTGACATTTGCACCTTCATAAGATGCCTGGAAGTTGCTACTGATGATGTCACATAAACAGGAACTTAGATCCACCTGACTCGATATGTGAAGTTATCCAGAGTTGGACAGGGTGGATGATGAAATACATCTACTAGTCTGTCAATTCAAACTTCAGATCTCTATAAACATAAATATTATTTACTTGGGCATCTACAAGTAAATAATCACCCTGAGCTCTCTTGGAAGAGACCAGCCCTGTGTGCAAACACTTCTGGGCCTGATTTCCAGAGAGACTTTAGATGGCAAATTCCATCATAAACCTGCACAGAGATGCTCTGCAGCCCCTTCGACTTTCTGTATTCTGGTGCTAATTTTATCACACAGCTCAGTGGAGAGAATTGCTGTAAGGCATTACAACAGCAAAGATGCTTATAAAGCAAAGAGTTGAAGTTGCATTTCGTTCTTTGCTGGGCACTTTTCTCCTGTTTACAGTGTCATTCAACACCTCTGTCTGGTAGTACATTGAAGGGAATTGTTTTCTATTGCTGACATTTGATCATGTAAACCTACAAAGGCAACAATGTATTGTACTTCAAGTTCAAATCCATTTGAGGGTATATAATATATATGACTTTCATATTGACTACTATAGTATAGTTTCAGTGAATGCATATTGAAGATACAAGAACATGAATATGTAGAGGGATATCTTCTCTCTCTCTCTCTCTCTCTCTCTCTCTCTCTCTCTCTCTCTCTCTCTCTCCCCCTCCCCCCCGTGTGTGTGTGCGCGTGAGCATGCGCACACGCATGCGTGTATGGAGGACATTGCACTACCATAGCTATTGGAGTTCAGATGTTTTACACCTTGGATTTTTTGAGGTAGGTACTCTCATTGGTGCTAAACTCATCAAGTAGGTTAGACTGGTTGGCTACTGAGGCTAAAAGATATTTCCATCTGTACCTCCCTAGGGCTGAGATTACAAACACACACCACTGGGCCTGGCTTTCAGTTTGGTGTATCTAGTTCAGGTCTTCCTGTTTGCAAGGCAATAACTTTACATACTGAGTTGTCACTCCAGCCCATAGTTTGCTTATTTTAAGCCTATGTATGCTCCTTATATAGCTCATCAACTGAATCTTCATGGATTTGCATACTCACTCTCTTATTGAAAAAACCTTATGAGGTCCCACTACCATGTTTTGACAAATACTTCATGACCAACTCAACTCATACATATCTATTTACATGGATATTTTTGTAAGATGTATGTCTAAGGGCTGGATTGATAGCTCAGTGCGTAAGAATGCATGCTATGAAAACATAAGAACCAGATTTCAGCTCCCCAGCACCCACTGAGATGCCCAGTATACCTGTATTTCCGTAACCTCAGGGCTGGGGAGAAGGAGAGACAGATAGATCTTTGGTGCTCACCTAACCAAAAAATGGTGAGCTCCAATAACAGTGAAAGATGACGGTCTCAAGGGAATAATGTCGAAAATGATAGAAGAAGAGACACATTGTCCTCCTCCTCCTGCCTCTACATGCTCTTTCCTGGGTGAATGAATACACAGACGCACGCAGGCACACAAGTATGCACACACAACATAGCTTTTTTGCCAGGGAGGTTTAAGGTCTCAGGGACAATCCTCTAAATCCCTACCCTTGAGAAGGAAGGATGTGCTTTATCTATACTTTAATAAAGGCACCTCAGTGGGCCATGCAGTTTGCATGAGTGAGTGCTATTCATTTGAAGAAGCACTCAAGCAATACTGAAATCCGCACTGGTGCGTGCTTCCAAATGCAAGGGACATGGAGAGCCTAATGATTCCTCTCCTGCAGCCCAATCTTTCTCTTCTGTCATTTGAATGCTTCCCAAACACCTTCCTTTCTCTGTACAGTCCCTTCAGAGCTGAACCTATAGAGCCTTCTGCCTCCTTCCCTTCCTGGCAGGAATGAGTTCCTTCAGCCACTGCAGCTTGTCCCTTCACAAAGAAGGGGGAGAGAATTGAGCAGAAATGAAGCCTTGTGGTGATGCACAGAGGTAGCTGTTACTTCCTTCCTGCTGACACATCCCTAGCTCCTTCTCAGCTGTCTTTAATCTTGGGTGTGGTCACACGTGTGTCTTGCATAGAGTCAGATCATGCAGAAATGTTAAATACCCATGTTAGTTGATTCCAGTTTAGAGTTGGAGCAGACCAAGTATATAATACTGTCTGGGTAAAAGGGTTGATTGGCTTTGCAGCAATCTAGATAAAATGTAGGGTTTTTTGGTGTACTTTTTGAGTTTTTTAGGGGGTTATTTTATTTTTGAGACAGAGTTTCTCTATGTAGTTCTTGGTGTCCTGGAACCAGCTCCATAGACCAGGATTGCCTCTAACTCAGAGATCTGCTGCATCTGTGTCCTGAGTACTGGGATTAAAGGTGTGCTCCACCACCTCCAGATCTAGATAAGACTTTAAATATTAGCTATGTAAAGAATGCTTCTTCAGTGCAACAGCTAAACTGATTGCTTTAAAATGATGTTAGTTAATGTTTCTCAAAGAGGATTTTAAAAGATACACATTTTATGTTATTTTTCTTTGTATCAGCATATGTTCATTGCATACAATATAATGCAAACCATACAGTGGGTTTAATTATAACATTTTCAGACATATATAGCATATACACTGATCATATCCCCCGATACTTTATCTTATCCTCCCCTCCCCACAACTCTGATCCCCTTTCTCTTTATAAAGCACCCTCCTTTTATTCTTCTGTCTTTTCCCGTTTAAACCTAGATTCTGTATAAAATAGAAAGCATTAGATATTTGCCTTTCTGAGTCTGGTATATTTTGACTAACATTTTGGTCTCCAGTTGTCCATTCCAGTCCCATGGCTTTAATGCAAAAAGCAGTTTTGTACTCTTTGGGGGTTATATTTATTCTGTTTTTCTTCTTTTCTGTTTCTGTTTCTCTTTTGTTTGTTTTTTTTTTTTTTTTTTTTTTTTAATTTTATTTTATTTTATTTTTTTTAATTTACATTCCAAATCACTTCCCCTTTCCCGTTTCCTCCCTCCCCGAAAGTCCCATAAGCCCCCTTCCCTCCCTCTTTTCTCCGTTCAACCCCCTCTCATTACTCTGTCCTGGCGTTCCCCTACATCCAGTCTTTCCAGGACCAGGGGTCTCTCCTTCCATCTTTTTAGAAATCTATTGATATGCTGATTGTGTCTAGGGTATTCTGAGATTCTGGGTCAATATCCCCTTATCAGTGACTTCATACCATGTGTGATCTTTTGTGATTGGGTTACCTCACTAAGGATGATATTTTCAAGTTCTGACCATTTGCCTAGGAATTTCGTGAATTCATTGTTTTTAATTGCAGAGTAGTATTCCATTGTGTAAATATACCACATCTTCTGAATCCATTCCTCCGTTGAGGGACATCTGGGTTCTTTCCAGCTTCTGGCTATTATAAATAAGGCTGCTATGAATATAGTGGAGCATGTGTCCTTATTGCATGCAGGTAAAGTCTCTGGGTATATGCCCAGGAGTGGTATAGCCGGATCCTCCGGAAGTGTCATGCCCAGTTTTCTGAGGAGCCGCCAGACTGCTTTCCAGAGTGGTTGTACCAGCCTGCAATTCCACCAGCAGTGGAGGAGTGTTCCTCTTTCTCCACATCCTCGCCAACAACTGCTGTCTCCTGTGTTTTTGATCTTAGCCATCCTGACTGGTGTGAGATGGAATCTCAGGGTTGTTTTGATTTGCATTTCCCTAATGACTAAGGATGATGAACATCTCTTTAGGTGCTTCTCAGCCATTAGATATTCTTCAGGTGAGAACTCTTTGTTTAGCTCTGTACCCCATTTTTTAATAGGGTTACTTGCCTCTCTGGAGTTTAACTTCTTGAGTTCTTTGTATATCTTGGATATTAGCCCTCTGTCGGATGTAAGGTTGGTAAAGATCATTTCCCAGTTAGTTGGTTGCCGCTTTGTCTTTTTGACAGTGTCTTTTGCCTTGCAAAAACTTTGTAATTTAATGAGGTCCCATTTGTCTATTCTTGATCTTAGAGTAAAAGCTATTGGAGTTCTGTTCAGGAAATTCTCCCCTGTGCCCATATGTTCAAGGTTCTTCCCTAGTTTTTGTTTGTTTTTAAGACAGAGCCTTACAATGTAACTCAGGCTAGCCTCGGATTTACAATCCCCTTGTGTCAGCCTCTGGAGTTGCTGGGATGACATATTCCCACAATTCCCTGTGGTGAGTTCTCTTTTTACTGTTCATGAAAAAGGTCCAGGTGAGATGAACATCCTGACCATGGTGACCTTTACAGTGACCTTTGATCATTTAACAGAGGAATGCTTGCTGGTTTCCAGGATCTTCTATGGGTGATTGCTACTCAGCAAAGAAAATTATGCACAAAGCCCTTACCTTTGTGATCCTTACATTTTTTTATAGAAAATAAAAGCTAATATTTTATTGCTGGTGTAGTGGTACGAGTTTACAATGCAGCAGAGGAGAATTGTCCAGCAGATCAGGAGTCCCAGGCCAATGTCTTGTGAGCCAAGAATCTGAGGTCAGAATCTTTGCTGAGTGATTTTGATAGGTGCTGCTGGAGGTAACAGGTTTTCAGGAGTGAATACTAGGCTAGGACGCACCCCTAAGATCCCTTTCATGACTACTACAAGGATTAGAAGTGCTGCTCTCATGTCTCTTATATGGGCCTTTCTAGTATGTTTGCTCAAGGCAAGGTCCCTGGTTTCCCCTAGGCTATGCAATTTAAGAGAAAACAAGAGAGGAACCTCACCCCCAAAAGGAGACATGGTTGTTGCATTCCATCATTCGTGCTTTATTCTGCCCATTAACTAAGTTAATTAATTAGGTCCATTTTTTTTTTAAGTACAGAGGCTAACACAAGAACAGAAATCACTGAGAACATGAGAAGGACTACACGCTACATTCCTTTAATGGCTGTCCTGAGAGGTGAAATATGCCTCAGTGGTTAAAACAGGGAGGTGGGTGAAGACTGGAGTTCAGATCCCTAAGAACCCACATAAAGCCAAAGGGAGCATGGCAGCCTGAGTATGATGCCCGGTCCCAGAAGGTAGGAGCGAGAGATCCCTGGAGAAAGCAGCTCATCTACCCTCATTATACTGATGAGTTTAGTGCAGAGACAACTACAAAGAGTAAAGTGAAAAGTGATCCGGAAGAATCCAAATTAGCACTGGACCTCCAAATGCACGCACGTGACCCTGCGCTCACATATGAGCATGCAGAAATATATAAAAGAACATCTCCCACACAAAGACATATAGATACACAGACATAGTCCACACACACACACAGTGGTGAGGGGGGGGCAAGGAAGGTGACAATGCCTACCTTGAGAATCAGATATGGGATAAAATTTATTGAAAACTGAAGTTTGGCCTAGATTCATATTAAGTTATAATGAGAACATCTCACCTGCATTGAGCAAGTGTTGAGTCCCAGTAACTGAGACAAATATGTCATGTGCATCTCCCCATTCAGTTTCCACATCACCCTGCTCACAGTAGGTACAGTATATGTCCATTTCACAGATGAAGAAACAGAGGCATCGCAGCCATACCCTCTGGAATTCATTGTGTGATGCAGTATTCTCCAGTTCTTCTCTCTCTACTCATTGTGTTTTAGATCACTATTACCACCTTCTCAAATACGAAGAGGTCATCTATGTATACAGGCCAACACTCACCAACATCACTGATAGATGTCTCAGAGGGAAGGATGAGATCTCATTCTCTCAAAAGGGACATGGACCAGGAGAGTTTTCCAGAGTGCTTCTGTAGCAAATATATTATAGTTCACGGCCAGGGTTCCCCGTAGGGTTGGCAGGCTTACAGGCACAGGCACCAGCATCTCTCCTCTTCCAAATTTCCCCTCTCAAACCAATTTATTGCAATGAATAAACTTTATTCCGATTTATTGGACTGAATCCTCACTTCACAAGCAAATAAACAGGCAATAAATAGTCGAGCTCTGGGCTTGTTGCTGCTCCAGCTTACTGTACATTTCCATTCAACAAATCTATTAAAGCTTAAAACTGAATGTTTTGGAAAAGAAGAATAAAACCCCCAGCACCGGTCAAGGACCGTGGAGTTGGAAAATGCAGTTCACGTTGACATGATGAGATTCCAGCAGGGCTTCCATTAGAGGGGTCATTAGGCAGCTTTCTACTCACTGTTAGGGTGACGGAAGACAGAAAGGACTCTGGGAATGCTTACCATGCATTTGACTGATGGTCACTGATAACTCTCGCTGTGCCAGGCTTGCTGATAGGTACATGGGACAAAGACCATCTCCCCAAGGCCTGCTTAGTCTAATGGGAGCTGCCAATGATGGTTTAAACAACCCATGCTATGGAGTAGACAAAGGAAACTCGACCTTCTTCTGTGAGAAGGCTTCTTGGAAGAGTTGTCTAAGCTGAGGTCTATCAATCAAGTAATTCATTTGACAAATGTGGAAAAGAAAGGGACAAGAGTGGGAGAACAGATACATTTAGCCATGTCCCCATTAGTAGATATTATTATTCTATCCAGGTTCTAACATAGGGTCTTCTGACTCTCTATTTATCTTATTCCAAGGATTGCTGTATCATAGGTTAGACACTTTAGAAATATTACACACATGTTCACAAAATCCTCCAATGTGACTATGCTGTTTTATTTTTATTTTATTCTGTTTGTAATTTAATGATGTGAGTGTGTGTGAGAGAGAGAGACAGAGAGACAAAGACAGATACAGGCAGAGACAGACAGTCAGAGAGAGAGAGAGAGAGAGAGAGAGAGAGAGAGAGAGAGAGAATGTAATGGTGTATGTACAGAGACTAGAGGAAATAGTCATAGCGACCATTTTTTTCCTTTCACTATATGTGTTTTGGGGATCAATTTCAGGTCATCAGGCTGTGTGCCACGCATCTTTAATAGCTGAGACATCACACTGGCCCCAATGGCTATAATAGTTTATATTTTCATTAAATATGAGGAGAATTTTTAATGAATATCTAAATAAAGCAGATATTTGGGATAAAGATCGCTCAGAGGTTAAGACCCCTTGATGTTCTTGCAGAGGATGTGGATTCAGTTCCCAGCACTCACACGGCAGATCACATTCCAGTGGTTGATGTTCTTCTCTGACCTCTGTGGGCACCAGGCATATACATGGAACACAGACATACAAACACGTAAAACATCCATGCTCATAATTTTCATTTTTTAATTAGAAAGATAAGTGTTGTTCACATCTGTAATTTGAATATCTATGATTCAAATACAAACATCTGTAAGACAGATGCTTGAATACAGATATTGTGCAACAGTACTATCATTTGTAATATGTACTAGACACTACTTACATAGTTACTATAGTATATGCTTCCTTTCCTTCCTCCCTCTCTGAGGTCTCCTTTCCTCTTCTGTGTTCCTCCTTTGGAGGTAACTTGAAAGTTTGCATATATGTGTGTGATGTGTGTAGGTTGTCATGTGGCTACAGAAGCATGTGATGCCAGATGTCTTCTTTTATTGCTGTCCACCTACATTTTTGAGACAAGGTCTGTCACTTGAACTTGAGTTCGCTGAATGGTTAGGGTACTCACTAATGTAACCCAGGTATTCTCTTATCCCTTTTGACTCCTCTAGCACTGGGTTAGCAGACCCACATCTCTGTATATTTGTACTAGGAATCTGAAGTCAGGTCCTCAAGTAAGCACAGCTACTCTCTGTATACATATATATTTCCATACATATATGGAACTTTTAATGCCATCTCCAACAAGGTTATTTATTATGGTCAACATCCTTCCCGTCTCATTTCAAAATATTAATATAAAAATATCCCCTTGCATAAAACAGAAAAACAACCAAATTAGTCTCCAAATGCAGACAAAGAATTGGGTTCTAGCACACAGATGACAGGGTAGAAGCTTTGCTTCAGGTAGAAACGGCAGCCAGTGTAGAAACAGTGCATATCCCATTTTTACAGTGTGCTGATTCATAAATTACTAAAGTGTATTCCTGAGAAATAAATATTTCACCAGTCAGTGACAGACTTATGAGCTAATTAAAATGAGAGCCCATGAAGAAATGGTGCCATTAGCTCAATTCAGGGGACTGAGAAGCTTGGAGCCCTTCTCCTCATTGACTCTGGGTTAGATGGTTTACATATGAAAAGGAGGGGCAGCTTACCTAAAGCCCAACTGTGCTTTGGATAAAGGAAGTTCACTGTTGAATATGAGGTATTTAAAGAAAACCAAAGATGATAATTGCTCATGGGAGAAGGAGAAATGTTACAATATAGGGTGATTCTGGTTTTATACTGTGTAGAAGGGGTGGCTGCAATGTGCCTGAGTTCAATTACCAGCTCTGTTACTTGTCTGATGCAGGAGTTTGGGTGAGTTGCTTAGATAGTCTGAACCTTGATGCTATTTTCTATGCAAGAAGCATAGAGATGCCTCCTTCCCCCAGTGGTACTGAGTTTAAAGTGCAGTCATGCTTACAGGTCATTACCAAGGTCCAAGCAAATTCTTGCTCAACAAATGTTAAATACAGTCTGTGTCCAAAATCAACTGTTTAAATCACAAAAGTCCTGTCTAAGTGTCGGGTCTTCTGTTCAAAATTCAGCATCCAGTAGGCAACCTACTGGATGCTGAGAGGTTCTCTTTTGTTCCTACAAACCATGTGGAGGACACACAATTTGAACACATCTTATGGGTCCATAGGCATGAACATTTTAATGACCTCTATGTACATCCCTTCCTCACACTCACTAAGTTATTAGGGAAAGGATTTCTGCTCCAGGGGGAAAACTTAGGCATAGCATTGCTGGAATTCGCCATAAGGTACTCTTTGAAGAATCTTCTTGTTTTAGCATCCCAGCCGTAAAGGGTCATGAAAAGAGATCGTTTCTTTTCATTTTTATTTGGGGGAAAGATAGGTGCTCCAACCAGCCCTTGCTGTACCCACTTTGGTCTATACAACATACACCAAGGGGGATTAGTTCATGTAGTCCTAAATTGTGGCTTTTCTCTGAGTCTTTCTCCTAGGTCTAACTACAATATCACAGAAAGGAGATCTCAATGTGCCAGACACAGATGGCTTCTAAAAGCATAACAGTATTACTCAGCATCTTCCATGGTTTCTTTTATTCATTGCATTGTCAGCAATGTGTCCTATTATCCATAGAGCACCTCATGCTGTACTCCTGTGGAGGCAGAAGAGGAGAGAGTTTTGAAAATAATCACAACGCAACAATAATATTAAGAGTGGCTAGATCATCAAATGGTTTTGCTATGCCAGGAGATCTGCTTAGGTGTATTTACAGGCAACAACTGATATGATACTAATTGCATGGTCTATGGTTATCCACAACTATCATCCCTAGCTTACACATGTTACTTTACAAAGAAGGGAGAAATAAGTATCTTGTTAAATTAAGAAATAAAAGAAACAGGTTCTCATGACAGAGACTTAACTTATTGGTTTCAGGAGTTATAAGAATGCTGTCCATGTCTGTGGATGTGTGTCTGTTTGTGTCTCTGTGTGGGTTTGTGTTAACATCAGTGCACTTCTGTGTTTTGCACCGGTCTTTGCATTGTGTCTTTGGGTATCTGGGTAGTAGGTAATATGTCTCTGTGTGTGACCTTATGACTGTGTGTTTCTGTTCATGTCTTTGTATATCTGTGTGTCTCTGTGTCCTTATATCTATGTGTGTCTGTGTGTCTGTATACTGTCTGTATGTGTCTGTGTGGCTGTATATGTGTCTGTGTATCATGTCTGTGTATGTGTGTGTTGCTGTTGAGTTATTGACTCTGCACCACAGCATGGATAAGTTGGGGATCAATTCAGGAATGAGTGAAATGACAATTTATGATGAGGTCATGGTTTCAAATAGTTGCATATCTAAGAGATGAATGATGTTGTGTGTGTGCACGTGCATGCATGCATTTGTACACCTGCCTCTATCTGTATGTATATACATGCATGTGCATATTTTTATGTGACAGGGTGTACAAATGTGCATATGGAAGTCAGAGGAGAGCCTTGGGACAATCCTTGTTGGGTGCCTCCCACTTTTTATTTGAGCAAGTGTCTCTCATTGCCATAGATAAGTTGGTCAGGATGGCAAGTAAACTCCAGGGAGCTGGTAGTCTCTAGTCTCTACCTTCTGACTCATTATTACTGATGTCTGTCTTTTTATGTGGTTTTTGGTAATCTAACACAGGTCTTGAAACTTTCTAGGCAAGTGCTTTACCAACTTAGTCAACTCACCAGCTGAACAAGAATTTTTCAGTGAACTTCCGGTTTGGTACTTTTCAGAGATTGATTTATCTACTGTTCTAGTTAGCTTCATACACTATGTGTGCATGTCATTGTGTTTGTATGTGTCTGTGTGTCATGTCTGCATATGTGTGTATGACTACTGAGTTCAACTTGACATAGCCTAGAATAACCTAACAAGGAGTATCTATTCAGCACTTAGGTAGCTCAAGACTGGCCTGTGGCATATCTATAAGGGATTGTCTTGATTTTCTTATTGGCACTGGAGAGTTCATGCTAATAGGAGTGGCATCATTCTACAGCAGGTGGTCCTAGGATATATAAGAACTCTAGCTAGCCTTGAACCTGCAACTCAGTCAGCAAGCATCATTCATCGTTGATTTCTGCTTCAAGCTCCTGTTTGAGTGCGTGCCCTGACTTCCCTCAATGATGGATTGTGACCCAGAAGTGTAAGCTGAAATAACCCCTTCCCTCCTATGAGTAGCTTTTGGTCATGGTCTTTGTCACAGTAACAGAAAAGAAACCAGAGCATCTACATTTTTCTTTGTATCCCTTAGGGGCCCTCTGCAGTCTGGCCAATCATGTTAACACAGGTAGACTCACACCAAAAGTGGTTTGCAAGACTGTAAAGATTTTTATCAAGCAACACATGAAGCAGTGCAGCCTCGGATGCAAGCTGTGCCAGAATCACAGCTCAGGCACATAGGGTGGGAGAGCTTTTTGGCCAGCTACTTAAATGCTCTGCCTGAAATGTTTCCTTTTGCCCTTTTGGCTCATCTTTTCTCTGCCAATTTCCCCTCCAGCAGGCTTTTCCTAGATAGGGAAGATTCTCAAGTGATACAGAAGCAGCTCTGGGCTTATTTTCCTCCAAATAGTTGGTCCTAGTTTAAAATAAACACACGCACCTCCATCCTTAAATTTCCAGCCAGAAAACAAAACCTGGGATGATTTCTTTCAAAGAATAAATGTGTGTGCTAAATATCAGAAATTGTTATAATCCTTCTGCATGAATGAACTCATTATTTCTTTCAGTTCTTCCAGTAATCCCAAAAATCAGAATTACTATCTAAATGCTATGAAATATAAATCTGTGTGTTCTACCTCTACCAGCTGCATTCTGATGTGAAGTTAAGGTACAGTGTGATCGCACGTGTCAGCTGTGTGGCCGAGTAACAAGACAGCCCAAGCACAGTGGCCTCTGAGAATAGCCTTGTCCTGTTTCTCAGTCTGCACATGAGAGGTCAAATGGGGCTGGGCAAGACTGTTTGGATTTTATCAAGCAATCAAGGATCCTGGAGTGTCTATGGTCAAGACTGGTGGCATATGTTTGCAATCCTATTGGTGTGGATTTGAGAGAGTTGGATGCCTCAGGCTTTCTCACCTGCTAACCTAGTCTACTTGGTGATTCATTGGCCAGTGAGAAACCCTGTCTCAAAAAGTGGTGAGAGTGGATGCTGGAAAAGGTTAGATGACAAGAGCATTTGCTGCTCTTATAGAAAACTAGATGGTCAGTGCCCAGCACCCACATGGCAGCTAACTACTGTCTTGTAACTCCAATTCCAGGGAACCCAATTTCCTCCTCTGACTTCTGGGGGCCTCAGAAAATCATGTAATGCACATACAGCCATGCCAGTCAAATCGTTCATGAAACAAATATTTTTTCAAAAGAGAGGGGCTAGAAAAATTGATTAGCAGTTAAGAGCTTTCAGTGAGCCTGAGGTTGGTTCTCAGCAGTCACATGGTGCTCACAGCCATCTGTGAATTCAGTTCCAGGGGCTATAATACACGCTTCTAGCCTCCGAGTAAAGCTAGCATGCATGTTATACATGCACATAAATAAATATACCTAAAAACATCAAAGTTTTCAAAATGTGGATGGTGACAGTGTCAGCGACTGAGGAATGCAAGCCAAGGTTGCATTCTGGCCTTCATATGGCTGCATGTATGCTCAAATGAACTCATGCATGCAAATGTACATCCACAAACACATGTGCACACATGCCCTCACCTGCATGCATAAATAGACACAGAGAAAGATACAGAGAGAGACTGATTCATTGATTGATTGATTGATTGATTCTAGGTCTCATTAAAAGAGGTAATCAGAGTATCCATGGAAAGAAATGATTGTCTTAAGTTTGGAGATCAGTTCTGTATAGAGTCGACACAGAGACTAAAAGAGGAGCTGATTGGTTTTCTTAGTTTTAATCAGATGTGTATTTTGAAGGAAGAACTTCATGGCTGCAAATAGTCTTCAGTTCTCAGAATAATCGCCTCTGCTTAGACAGTGAATACTTTTGTCTCCTGTCCTAGCTTGCCACTTTGTCTCTATTTCTGTGCCCAGATACATTTTATAATCTCTTTTTCATAGTGGGCGAGAGATGCTGAGAAGGCAGAAGTAAGTCACTGGGAGCAATGGAGTTTACAAGTGGTGAAAGGGGTTGGGGCTGGAGTTTGACTGAACAAGAAAACCTGTTTGTACACCATCCTTGTCAGCTGAAGGCCCAGGCTGCCATGAGAGAGGGAGCCTGTAACTGGAATATATAAGGAAATCCTGCTGCATGTTATAACATGTACCCACATCTGGTTTCATGTCTGTTGCTGTGGTACAACAGAAGCAGCTGGGGAGAAATGGTTTATTTGGCTTAGACTCCCAGGTCCCAAGTCTGTCACTGAAGAAAGTTGGTGCTGGAACTCCAGGTAGAAACCTGAAGGAAAAAACCATGAAAGAATCAGGTTTTTTGGCTCACTTCCCACTCACAGGAATCCAAGTTGTGGTAAGTTGATATTTAAAAGCAAACACCATAGTCACACTGACAACTAAAGTTCACCATCACAATATTCCATAAGAATGTCAAACTCCTGTGGAATGCTCCATATTCTGCTTTTCTGAGTAGGCTAACAGCTAGGTCATCAAAGTTGAAATATATACATATTGAAATGCATATGTGTATATACAGATACATATGCATACGTATGCACATATATCTCAGCATCCTCCAAGGCTTCAGCAGTGTCTTGGCAGTGCAGAGTATGCCCTCTGCACAGACTGCATTTCTGTTCTTATGACTGATAAATCCATGGACTAGAAATAGAAAATAAGCCATCAGCTGTCCCAGCCCCTCTTGCTTCTTTGATTCTCAGAAGTGACCTCATTCCTGCAAAACCAGGTTCTGATATCATGATTTATATGCATACACAATGCAGTTTTTAATATCAGAATTAATGACCTAGAAAGAGAGTTGAGTATCAGATTTTCAAGACTTTAGGGGGAAAAAAAGGATGGGAAGAGCGACTATATAATTTTTTTAAATTATATTCATTGTCAGAAAAATTATATTTGGGGCAGAGTATTACTTCGTATGCCAGGCTTTGAGAGGGATAGGGACAAGCTTTGGCTGCTGGAGAGTGCTCTGGCTGGGGGTCAGTGAGTTCTGCTGGGAGAGATGAACAGTAACTGAGGACCAGCACAGGGCTCCGATTTTTTTCTGCCATGGGGAAGTGGCTAAGATGGCTAAGTGACATTGGAATAAAGCAATGTGTCCTACAGCAACCTCCTCATCTCTCTTTCTTTTCTGGTAATAAACTACGAATAAATGGCAAGAAAGAAAAAAAACAATCAAAAAGCAGGTGAGATAGGTCTAGTTAATGACAAAGGATGTTTCCTTTTTCTGTGCATCTTAAAGTGTATTGATACTGGAGGAAGGCAAAAAGAGAACTGTTGATTTTTTTTCAAACTGACTTTTGTTTGAGATGCACTTACTGTTTCCATAGATAATGTGTAATTATTGAAAAAGTACTAATTGATCTGCTCTGCCAAGACATGAGCTGGAGGGAGAGATGACAGAGAGTGAAGAACAGAAAGGTTTTGTTGTGTGTCTTTCCTTGTACTCCAGAACACAGTGTTCATTTTAAAATATCATGGCTAATCCAGAAATATACAGCTAAACAGAAACATAACATCAGCTCCAAATATGAATACATGATATCCTACTTAATATGTCAGTGTATCTGTCAGGTTGATAGCATTAGGCTCTGCGGCATTCAATTCCAAGCCTTGCAATATTTGAAGTCTGATATTGTGCTTCACTAAATTTAATACATGGGCCCCAGTAATGGAGGGAATCACGTTAGCACTTGGCAGTTTGTTATGCTGTATAAAATTGACTGCCCTGCAAATACAATAGCGATCATAAAAACTGTGGTCAGCAGAGAGAGGCAGAATGCATTTTTGAGGTTTCCGTAAAGGTCCAGATGAAATTTATTGAGTTTTTTTTGCTTCTTTTTACCATTTGGGTGATGATCAATAGAACTCTGCTAATAATTTGTTGTGAGGATGCTCTCTGGGGAGATGGTATTTGGCTGTGAAACTTTAGAAATGCAGAGAATAGACTAAGCAAAATGCTCAGCTCTGGTATATGGACTCGTCCCAGCTGTTCACGTCAGTCAGAGAGGATTTACAGTGATGGAGATCGCTTCTTGAGGCACTGAGGGTGCCATCCATCCAATTACTGTTAAGTGCTCCTGCCCTCTCCAAGTTGGCTCCCCAGTCATTCCATCCCACCCCTGTTTTCAGCCCAGGCTTGGGGGGTAGGTTTGTTTTTTGTTTCATTCAGTTTCCAAATAGCTGCTCTATTTGCTTAGTGCTCATTGATTCTCTCACTTCCTAGGTCAGAAAAGTGTGTTTTGCAAAGAAAAGGAAAGAAACACACTTAGCCTCCATCCACATGTGCAGAGCCTGCCTAGAATCCTGGCTGCACCAAGCAGAGTCCGTGTGGTGCTGAGGGTGCTCTGTGGCAGGAGATGATGTGGATACTGAGCTGCCACCAGGGCTGCTGGTCAGGGCTGCTGGTTCCTCCTAGGGACCTGTGTGATGCTGTGATGCACAGTAGCTTGTAATGGTTATAGTGTCAGTGCATAGAAGTCAGGGGAACCCCTACAGCCTCACAAGGCAGCATACTTTCTCTTGTTCTGTTAGATTTGTCTCCTAATTTTTGGTATATTTTGTTTTGTTTTGTTTCAATTTTGATTAGCTGCATTCTCTGAGAAGTGATTGATCTTCACAGAGTGAGTTGCCCTGCTGACAGTAGAGCTATGTTCTGAGGAAAAATACACACACACACACACACACACACACACACACACACACAACTCAATCAGTAATATACATGCCTCACAAGCAGGAGGACTTGGTTCTCCTCTAACACACATATTTTAAAAAAAAAAGTCTGAGCATAGCATGGTACCTGTAACCTCAGCACTATGATCCCAGGAGTCTGCTGGTCAGCCATACTACCTTACTACCTGAATTGGTGATCTCTAGGTTCAGTGGGATATCTGGTCTTAAAAAAGCCAAGGCCAAAAAGCAATTGAAGAAGATACTCACATCCATCTCTGGTCTGTACACACACACACAATATCACACATGCATAAGCAGATATACATGCAGACACACACACACACACACACCACACAGAGAGCGAGAGAGAGAGAGAGACAGAGAGAGAGAGAGAGAGACAGAGACAGAGACAGAGAGAGACAGAGAGAGAGGACTTTCTTTTAAGTCTAAGAAACCCTGCCCTAGACATGAGATCACAGCTGGTTCTGCATTTCCCAATGAAGTGTAAACACATATCATATCCTCTATCGAGTGAGCACTGAGACTAGGCACAACAGAACAATCTGTTTTCCCCAAGCATACA
Source organism: Tokudaia tokunoshimensis (assembly GCA_036184795.1). Lineage (NCBI taxonomy): Eukaryota > Metazoa > Chordata > Mammalia > Rodentia > Muridae > Tokudaia > Tokudaia tokunoshimensis. The sequence continues at coordinate 97,550,795 of BTHU01000010.1, forward strand.
CAGAGTAAGATTTATGGGTCTGTATCTCTGATGACATTTCTTACATTGCTTCTGAGCTGTTACAAATTAAAGGAACCTGTGAATTCGGGAAGGGGTGTGTTTTGGTAATGAGGGAAAAGAGACAGAGCAATAAGAAGATAATTAAGGTAACAACTAGTGAAAAATTAAAGTGTTTCCGGCTTTCATTTTGAATCTCTGAGCATAAACTCTGTAGTTGTTAATGTAATTGCTGCTGTCCACTGCATCCCTGAAGAATATTGGGGATTAATCACCTGGATTGCAGTGATACGAGATAAAGCTGAAGCAAATGGATATTCCCCAATTTAACTCTGTCTCCCTCCTAATATGACATAATTAACATTTTTCATTTAACAGTGTGTACTCATTTTTTGACAGAGAGTGCTCTTTTACACGTTGTTTAGATGGAGAACTGTTCAAACCCAGCTCTGAGATCCCTGACAGTTCTGTTTGTGTGGGACACACTGCTTCATGTGCATTAGGCCACCAGAGTACAGTTGCCTTTTTCCAAAAACGTATGAGAAAGATAGATAGATAAATATAGATAGATAGACAGATAGATAGATAGACAGATAGATAGATAAATTCATAACACATACATACATAGTAAGAAAGATACATATATACATATATGCATACATACATGCATAGGAAGAAACATACATACATATGTACATTCATACATACATAGGAAGAAAGAAATGTACATGCATACATATATACATTCATACATACAAAGGAAGAAAGAAAAATACATACATATATATATATATACATACATACAAAGGAAGAAAGAAAAATACATACATACATACATACATACATACATACATACATACATTCAAAATGTATTCACCTGTGTGCTCATGTTGTGGGATGTACCTACAGGTGTGCTTGCTTGTGTAGGGCAACACTGGGTGCAATTCCTCTTTGTGTGCTCTCCATTGTGGTTTATAATTGTTGCTGTTATCACTGTATTTATTTACATTGTGTACATTTGTGTATGTGTGGAGGGGGCAGAAGTCAAGCTTCTGAGCAGGACCAGTGGACAACCTGAGGGAGACTGGTCTCTCTACCATGAGTCCCAAGCATTGGTTGCAGGTCATCAAATTTAGTGACAGAGTTCTCTGCTCACTGAGCATCTCCCCTAAAATTTAAGAGTACCTTCATTTGTTTATTATTGATTTGTATATGTGCCTGCAAGTATGTAAGGTCTGTTCTAGGAAATTTAACCCAGGTCATTAGGCTTGACAGCAAGGGTCTTTAACTGCTAATCATTTCTGGTCTCAGATCTCACCCATTAGGCTAGGTTGACTGGCTAGGGGATCCACCCTTTGGATCCACTTTCTCCTATCTCCGCATTGCCTTAGTTACAAGCCTGTGCCAGAGTGCTTTGGCTTTTTACTTGCCACCTGGGAATTAAACTCAAGCCCACACATTTGTGCTGCAAGCACTGCACCAGCTGAGCCTTCGCCCCAGGCAAAGGTGAAAGTTTTTTCTTGTTGCTGCTGTTGTTTTGACCAGACAAACTTTCTGAAAAGTGCAGACTGTCTCAGTGAAGCTCAAAGCTGGCTATGCAGGGCCCTCACAGCAGTGCTTGTGGGTGAGTTATGTGGAGCACAGAACCCCTTCCAGCCGAGAATGTTAGCACCATGGGATGCTGAAGCAGGTTTGATGCTGAACTCTTATGCACAAAATCCAATTGCCCCCCCGTCTGTTTCACTGTATTCCAAAGGAATTAGGAAACAGAAATTGGAAAAGTAAAATGGGTTTCATTACACTTTGGACAGATGTAGACACACAGATGAAAGAGGCCTACCCTTTCCCTGCCATGTCTGCAAACATTGTGAGTGAGCCTGTATTTAAGAAAGAGAAATTGAACTGCGAAATGAGCTAACTGGGACTTTCCTGAGAGGAAGATGCCTGGCACCTAAAATGATTCCTTTCTCTCTGCTTTTGTTTGCTTGCTTTTTTTTCAAGCTTTAAAAAAAAATTAATGTGTCAGGAGAGTAAATGGGCCTTACATTCCCTCATTTTTGAAAGAAAGAAGAGTCTGGAGTTTTAGGGTCAGATCTCTATCCTTTGGGGCCTGGCAGGAGCCCTTTCTCCCTAGGTCTGTGACTATGGCACATGGAGAAGAGGCCTTTTGTGTCTTTTCTTCGGCTGTGACCTGCAAGCTCTGAGTTTCTGCTTGCCTGTTAAATGCAGTCGTTTTGCAAGTATGAAAAAAAAAAGCCTGCAGCAGGAAAGGGCACAAATGTCTCTTTAGATCATCTGCCCTCTGGTCAGGGCTTTAGAGTAAGATCTCAATTACAAAGTCAAAAAAAACTTTCCTTGTTTCTGGTGGTGGTGCATGTTGTAGCATATGCAGTGGCAATGATATGTGTGTGCTTGATCCCTATGTGGTTTACGTGCAAGTGGCAGTAGTGATAGCATTTGTGTGTGTGTGTGTGTGTGTGTGTGTGTGTGTGTGTGTGTGTGTGTGGTGTTATATATGTTTGTTATGTGTGTGTTGCATGCACATGAGTACACATGTCTGTATCCTTTCCTCTGTACTTAGAGAAGGATATTAAGTGTCTTCCTCTATTGCTCACTTTATTGCCTTGAGACAAGATCTCTCACAGAACCAGAAGCTCATGATTATAACTGTGCTGTGTGGCCAGAAAACTCTTAGGATCTCTTTATGTCTTTCCCAAAGTATTGGTTACCAGAAAGCATGTTCGTGCCTGACTTTTTACATGGATGCTAGAGATTCAAAACTCTATGACCCATGCTCACAGAGCAAGTGTTTTTATACAATGAGCCATCCTCTTAGCTTCCTATCTCATTTACAAAATATTGGACCAAGACTAGTTCTTCTAATACTGTCAATATAGCACAGTAGCTATACAATTGGAAAATGATTTTTACTTAAATGAAAATCAACACTCAGATTTAGCCAGGCTATAATAAATGTACTCTGTGGTCCTTTGTGCCTAACTGCTACCCTATTGGATGAAGGTAGAGAGAAATTCAGTATTGTGTTATTCTAATTTTATTTGTGTGGCTATGATAAAGTTTCCTGCCTAAAAGTAACTTAGGAAAAAGACAGATTTATTTTGGCTTACAATTCTAGACTGTAGTCCACCATTGTGGGGAAGTCAAGACAGAAGATTCAAAGTTCTAGCTATTTCACATCCATAGTGAAGAAAGAATGAATACATGCTTGTTCAAATTTGCTTGTATTGCTCAATGCAACTTCTTTCACTGTTACATAGTTTAGTAGTCCTTGCCTAGGGAATGGTGTCATTCACAGTGGGCTGGGTCTTCCCACATTAATTACCTGAAGACAATCCCTCTAGACATGCCCAGAGGCCAACAGGATGTGGATACTCGCTCACTAAGCCTCTCCTCACAGCTAATCCTAAATTGTGTTGAGTTGAATTGACAAAGCTAACCATTACACTTTCACAAGTTTGCATAACAGAACTTCCATCTCAGTCTTGATTTAAAAAGAAAAGACTTTTAGAAAGAAAGTAGATGCAAAGGTCTGATATACTACAGTGGAGGAAATAGAAATTCTGTGGACACCAGAAGGGTAATCAGATAATGAGGATACTAAGATCGGGTTTGAGGACAAGATTGGACAAAGGAGGGCAGAAAGGTTGAACTCTGAAATGAAGAGAAGTGGGTGGCTGAGAGAAAGGAAGAAAATAGAAAAGAATATAAAGGCCGCACAAAGAAATCTACAATAAAACAGTGGTCAAGGCCAAGGCTTTCAGTCTTGTAGAAATCTTGACTTTGCCATCCTTTTCCTCATTCTTTGAATAGCAAGTTCCTTCACACCTTTACCACCTAGTTTAAAGACCCCATTTTCCTACTTAACCTCCTTGCTACCTTTTCTGACCCTTCGACCTCCATATTCACTCTCCCCCATCACACCTCTATACTATGGATCCTCTTCATTTTTATATGCTTCTCTCTCTCTCTCTCTCTCTCTCTCTCTCTCTCTCTCTCTCTCTCTCTCTCTCTCTCTCTCCCTGCTGTATTGTCTACCTTCCTTCCTAAATACATAGTTCTACAAGGCATGTTTGTACTCCTGTGGGAGTGAGTACATGTGGGAAACTTGAAAGGAACCCAGAAGATGTGGGAAAGCAATAGAGAAGCTAATAAAGACTTAAGATATTAATGCAGGACAGGGGATACTGGCTGCGGAAGGGTTTAGGTAGGGATGGTGGGGGAGGATGGATGGAGCAGAGCAGAAAGGGATATGTCAACCACAACTCAGATTGTGAAAATGTCATAAGAAACACTGATACTTTTGTAAGCTAATTAAAATCTTAAGAGGCTAAAAACTGTGAATGAATGTACAAGCTTATGTGAAGGCACTAGCCTTTTTTTTTGTGGATGAATGAATGAGCTTGTCCCCACTCCCATGTCAATTTGTTGGCAGTATCTGAATCAATGTGTCCTATTTTAAAACCCTTAAAGCACAAATTCTCAGTGGTAACTCATACAAGAATTACTGAATTGGGAGTTAGGGGATCAAAAGATGAGTCAGATATTGCTTATAGGGAATGTGGCATGATGCTGCCTAGAGCCCAGTATGTATTATTTTGTTTTCTCTTATTTGCATTCTCATATCTGGCTCCCAAGACCCTGATCTCCTATGATTTTGAACAAAGTCTTGTGAGGTTCCTTTGTGAAATAATTCCATAGGAAATTGCCATTTCATGCATGGCTTCCAAGGCTCAGAGCCCAAGGTAGGAGTGGAGAAAAAAGGAGGGTATGAGGATGAAGCTCAGCTGGAAGTCAGGCTGGAGCCTCCTCCCTCCAGAGCTTTGCCAGGAAGCCACCCTCAGCAGACCCCGGGAACTCCGTGTGGTTACTAAGCCATCTCTGAGTCATCACAGTCAAGGAGGCTCCGGATGTCTCTGAATGGTGTGTCTAGACTTACAGTCTGCTGGGGAGGGAGTAGGAGGATCCTGAGAGAAGACCAGGAAATGATGGGTGGGTGTTGGTGCTGGTCTCAGATTACTTCCTGTCCTTCCTATCTTGGATACTCAGAGAGTTAATTTCAGGTCATCTACTTTGATGTTTATTGGTTTCATGGACCCGTCAGGATGCTAGACACTGAGCTTGGTTCTGGGAATAGAAAGCTGACTAAAGCTTTTCTCTGATAGACCTCAGAAAGCTGCTTGGAAGAGGTAGTATACCTTGTCACAGAATAATCTGATGAAAGTGGTGAGGGGTGTTATAAAAGTACATATTCAGGTACATGTACATGTAAAGGTACATCTTCAAAACCACAAGGCTTAGGAATTGAACTTTGTTAGAGGGAGCCATTGATGATTTTTCTTATTCTTGTTACTTTAGTTCTGCTTTGACAGTTTCCTATTTATATATAATGAATTCCAATTGCTTTCAGCCCCATACCCTCTTTCACATCCCTCCACTTCCAAGAAGTCCTCTCTAACTTTCATAGTCTTCCTTTCTTGGGAGGTTATTTGGGCTTGCCTGCATTAGCATGCTTGGGAATTCATATACAGCATCATAGTCAACTTATCAATGACTACACCACAGGAGAAACTGATGCTCCACCAGCAATGATTAACTGCCAATAGTCAATATCTCAGGGAGGGGTAGAGCTCATGTGCTCCCCTCCTTTTGTGATGCAGTGTTGTTGGGTTCCTACAGCTTCTATCATGTGTGGTAACCGCATGCAGTGACCTTTTGATTACAATTGTCAGATCATGTCCAGAAAGTGTCCTTCAATGGCATACCTCTGTGTCTCCTAGCTCTGACTGTGGCATGCCTCTGTGTCTCCTAGCTCTGACTGTGGCATGCCTCTGTGTCTCCTAGCTCTAACACTTTTTTGCTCCCTCTTCCATGATGTTTTCTGAGCCTTGGAGGAGGAGATATAAATGCCCTGTTTAGCATCATGTATTACTTTCTCTTGGAAGAATGGACAAATTATAACAGTGGAGGCCTGATAAAGGACTAGCAGTAGACAGGTCAACATCATTATACTGAGTTAAACTAGTCTAACCTTAGCATTTTCATGTGTTTGGTCTTTACAAGAACAAAATACACAAGAGTGTTCAGGGCTCAAGTAGTCTGTGTAGCCTCCTTTCTTCCATTTTGTTCTCTTGCTCTCTCTCTCTCTCTCTCTCTCTCTCTCTCTCTCTCTCTCTCTCTCTCTCTCACACACACACACACACACACACACACACATCTGATTAGAGCTACTGCTATCTTTCATGTGATGACATTCAAGGCATCAAGCCTACCATCCTGATTCAGGATATAAGGGAGCTTAGGAGAGATTGGGCTACTGCTTTTATCACAAGACTCATACAGGGATTAACCAGGATTCTACAAGGAATCGCCCAGTCAATATACCAATACCTTGGTAAACGTCCATGATGCTAATTACAACAATGGCAGCCTATTTCAGCTTCCCTATCAGAAATGCAAGGAGAAAACTCACCAACCCATATCATCATGGACAAATTAATTAAACCAAGCTTTTATAAAATTTGCGTACATGGGCTATCTCTCCCTAAAAGTGGGGTTCAGTTAACATTAAACATGGATATGATAGGGATTCTTATATTTCAAGAGTAGGGGATTTCTAAATTAGGGGTTTGAAAGGCAAATAGGCAGAGTTACAGAAACAGAACATAAGCATAACTAGAAAATTATACAATTTCCTAATATGGTTGCAAAGTTGTCATAGTAAGGTAGTGGTAACAAGGTGATCATAGATGTTATGACAGCCTTTTGAAATGAAGACATAGTTGTCCTTTCCTGGATCAGGCAGCACAGAAGCATTTGTAGTTACAGTTACAGGTGGGACATAGCCCAATCCTTGAGAAACAGATTTAATCACAAACAGGAACAAACTTACTTTGTCTTTACTATAAGATGGATAAGCTGGCTGACTCATCGCTTTTCCCTGGCATTCCCCTGGACAGCTCACAATCACCTGTAATTCCAGTTTCAGAAGCCCTTTTCTGGCCTCTACACACACACACACACACACACACACACATGATATACATTCACACAGACACACATGTGCACACATAATAAAAAATAAAATAAACCTTAACAAAGAAGCACCAGAACATGGAGAGGCACACAAGGCAAGAGCCACACCCTGGTTCCTTTTTCTTCTCCTCTTGCCTCAACGCTGGGCTCAACCACTCTAGTTGTTAGGTAATTTCTGGAATATTGTGAAACTGTGTTGTATGTTTGAGTATTCATGCTTGCTCTCTTTAGCACACTGTTTTTATGAGCCTAGCCCTTCCTCTGCTTTTGGCCTCTACATTATTATTTTCCCAGGAGACTGTCCTTTCTCCTCATACCTTCTGGACAGTCAATCAAAGCCTTCTGTTTTGCAACACCATAATCAGCTATTATCTTGTTGGCATATGCATACCTCAATTATCTGTCTCCTTTCCCAAGCCTGCTTCATTCAGGAATAGCCATCTCCATTGTTCAAAACATGATGCTCCCAGTGTCTTACAATATTAGGAATATATAGTCTTACTTCAAATACTGTTGAATAAATGAATGAATGATTAAAAGTAAATGGCCAACTCTAGTGATCTTTTCCTTTATTTTTCTTCTGTTTTTCTCAATTTCATCTTTGGACATGTCTGAGGAATATTTCTTTGCAAATATAGTCTATCTATGATAGAGCTGTTTATTGACCCTTGAGATAAAACTTCCAAATTGGAATTGGGTGGTTGTGAGTGGTTTTCAGAGAGGTAAAATTTGTCATTAGTATCATTGTTTATGTGTCCAATGCCCTTCATATTTTTCCCTTTTATACAGCATTTGACATTTGCAAAATGTTTTCCATTTATTTTTATGTAGGGAAAAAGCAAAAAGTCATACATACTTTTTTCCCTTATTACCCCTCCCTTTAAAAGAGCATGAAAGCGAAGAGCCTGATTCAGACTGATTCCTGTTGCCAGCTTTGTGTTCAGGAGTGGACAAATCGAGAACAAAAGATGGAGAGAGAAATGGGTACCCTGGAAGATAACAGGAAGGCTGGGGAAGTGCTCAGTCACTTCACCAGTCACCTTGCTGTGCAAGGGTGAGCATCTGAGGTCAAATCCCCAACACTCACATGAAAATCCAGGTGCAGTGGTGCATGACTGTAACCCCAAACAAGGCAGAGGTCAATGGATCCCTGGGCTCCACCAAACAGTGAACTCCAATTTTCATGAGTTTCAAAACATAAAGTGATGATGACCGAAGAGATGGTTCAATGCATAAAGCACTTGTCATTCAAGTATGAAAAGAAGAGTTTGGTGACAAATATCCACATAATAGCTGCATAGGTAAGACCTATAGTCTCAGTTTACAGGAGTACAGACAGGATCCTTGGAACAACTTGTTTAACTAGACTACCTGGAGTTAGATAATTTCAGGTTTATTAAGAAACTCTGATTAAATAAAAAATAGGATAGCAATTGAGGAAGACATTCAATATCATCTATATACACATATATGCATAGGTACATACTTGCATATATACCAGCAAATGTACCTCATACATGCAAATACACATCCAAACATTCAAGTGAAACAAACTCCCACACAATTACATAAAAATTGCAGTTGCAGCCGGGCGGTGGTGGCGCATGCCTTTAATCCCAGCACTTGGGAGGCAGAGGCAGGCGGATTTCTGAGTTCGAGGCTAGCCTGGTCTACAGAGGGAGTTCCAGGACAGCCAGGGCTATACAGAGAAACCCTGTCTTGAAAAACCAAAAAAAAAAAATTGCAGTTGCATAAAAATATAAGGAAGATACTGACATCAACTTCAGGCCCCAATATACATGCTCATATATGATCATCTATATGCACACACACAGGAGCATATATGCATGCATATAAAAATGAGAGAAAGGAAAAGATAAAGAGAAGGAGAAATGGAAGAGTGTGAGAGAGTTAGATAAAAGATAGATAGACAGACAGACAGACTATAGGACAATTCATCAGACAGGTTTTTTTCTCCACACAGTCTCAATTTCACTGTCAGAACTGAGTCACTTTAGAAGGTGGGAACATTAAATGACCCAAAGAAATATGAGAAGGTGTGTGGGGTATAAGGTTTCTTTATTAGTCAATTTAAAGTAAAATGTGACTGAGTAATTTAGAATGTGTCTGGAGTCAGGCAGAAAATTAGCCACATTCCCATATCCTACCCCCTCCCCTGAAGGCAGCAGAAGTGCCAATAAAAATAAAAATAACAACACCTTGTATTTATGGGGTCGCTTCTCTCCAGAGCTGCTCCTCACTCAGCCTTTTAATCTGTTCTTTGTCCTTGGAGGGGAGCAAGCATCTAGTGATTGGTGGGGACAGCCCTTTCCAGAGTCTAAACACCTTCTCAGAGGGCATTCCCTGCATAGGATGCTTGTTCAGGGGCTTATTTCTTCATCTACATTATTTATCATTATTTACAGAGAAACACTGTGAATCAGCACTTTGTAAGTCTGGGAGGGCAGCTACAGACACGTAAACACCCCTGCACACATACAAACATGCAGGCTACTATATTCACATATATACATACATGAGCTCACATGCTCACACATATACATACAATATTTATTCACATATATTTGCACTTATATAGACACACACTTGCAGCATCCACTCCATACACATGTACATACACACGACACAGGACTTCAGGTAGTAATACATACTTAGAAGAATGGCACATACCAAGACTTGACCTTGCAAGAATTCTTGCACACTGGAACAATTCTGTTAGGTTCTCCTGAAGACTAATCCTGACTTCAGAGTCCTGAGCAACATTCAGTGGCTATAAAGGCAGGGTTTAGAGTTGAAATCTCTGTACATTTTTCTCTTTTGGGAGAAGAAAGTCTTTGAAAGAGTTGTCTGTCCTGGTGATAGCCCACAAATATCTCATATTTGGGAAGATGAATGTTTTAGGAAAAACAGAGATGGATTCTTTGTTTCATCTCAAAGTTTTCCTCCCTAGGAAGGGGGAAATGTCCCAGAGGCCTTTGAAAGCTCAAGGAAGTCAAAGACCCTCTACCAAGGAAGGGATAGAAACAGCTCCAGTTCTTGCTGGAACATTTACAAAATCAGGCACTCTTGACTTTGTACATGCCCGGTGCTACCACATAAAACATTCCCAGTATAATAGAGTTGGAGACACTTAGACTCCTGATGAGGACTCTTAGGGGTCTAGGGGAGAGCCTGTCCTCTCCTTGGAGCTGTCTCTCAATGATTGCGTCACTGAGCATAAAACTCCATCAATTGTCTCTAGGTAAACTCCTCCCACTTACATCTGAGAAAATAACAGGTTTTCCTGCATTGCTATGAAACAGCCTTAAATCAATAGCAATTCAAACGTTGGAATAAAAGAGTCTTTATGGCCCGAGAAGGTGACAGCTGAAGGTTGCCTTTGAGCAGTGTTCGGTTTGTGTCTCCCTGGGGTCTCCCATGGTGCAGTGTCTCTTTGTGACTTTAACTGCATGAAAGTCAGCCCCTTCCAGATTATCCCAAGGAGGGCAGGAGATCAAATTCTGCAGTGGGCCCACCAGCATCTCATCCTTTAACTTGTACTTCCCATTAATTTTAAATCTATCAGCTGTATCTTTACAGATAACCCTCACCAGTCCCACTGTCTGCATCTACACAAAGTGATTTGAGCCAGAGATCCCCTCCAGCCTCCTTTTCCCAGGGCCATGAATCTTTATCTTGCTCTAATACACGTTCAAATCAGGACCTGTGCAGAACTCTATGTTCAAACCTTTGTGGGTTATGGCCATGGGAGTATTCAGGACCCACACTCTTCCTAGAGGCACTTGGGTGCCTCTGAGGTGCTAATGAAAGAAGGCTGGTTGTTTGTTCATTTAGTTTGTTTGAGACAGGATCTTATATGTACCCCAGGATGAGCTGGAGCTCACTGTTACCAAAGTTGACATTGAATTTCTGGTCTTCTTGCCTCTCCCTGTGAAGTTCTGGGACCATTGGTGAGTATACCATTGTAATGACTGAACTATGTCCCCTGCTCACTAGAAAGGGTCTTGAAATTCAAAAAGAAATGTGAACATCATCTTGACATTTCTCAGTGAAATAAGCCCTAAGCCATCTCTCAGTGATATAAGCCCTGAACAGAGTGCACCAGGATTGTGCTTAAACCAGTCTCTTAATGGCTCCATCCTTGCCTCTTATTCTTTCCACTCCCCTTTTCCCTCTTTTCTTTCTCTTTCTCTCTTCCTGTTTCACTTTCTGCTCTCCTCCCATTTGGTCTCTGTTTTGGCCCTCCCTTCCTTCCCTCC